>CM046658.1:211049945-211649945 GCA_025594165.1 Tamias sibiricus
AACAAACAAACAAAAAAAACCCTTATAGACAGCAACCTCTTACTCCAGCTAAAAAGTACAGATAAAACCGTGGCCATATTCCACCCACACTAGTGAAAGGGGATTGGGGGCCCAGACTTCCTACTTCACTGTGCCATAATAAGTAGTTCCACCCTGCATGGGTGTGGCATCAGAGAAGCCCACAGAAAACCAGAACTTTCATCGCCACCTGACAGTATATAAAATAAAAGCTCTTTCTCCATGGTGTCCATGGAGACCAATTGGGAGTCTGGGCTTATGCACACAACGGTAAGGTACTCCCTCCCTCCCTGCTCGGTGGTGTCAGTGGAGTTAGGACTCTCACCACTGCCCACATAGGGAACTGTAGGGGAGGCAATTCTATCCCTCCCATCCACGGTGTCTTAGGGGATGGCTAGGGGACTCAGTGGACAACATTAGGAAACACCACACTCCCACCGCCACCCCCCAGCAGTAACTGGGAGCCCCTTCCCTCTCCAGTGTCAACAAGGTCTGGGTGAAGCTGGACTTCTGCTCCCTCTTCCCCTGCCAGATTGGTGCTGGTATAAGAAGAGCCAGCTAAAACGGAAGACTTAACTGGGGCATGTTTAAGAAGACAGGATCTTTTTTTTAATATTTACTTAGTTGTAGATAAACACACAGTATCTTTATTTATTTTTATCTGGTGTGGTGCTGAGGATCAAACCCAGTGCCTCACACATGCAAGGCAAGCACTTTACCACTGAGCTACAGCCCTGAGAAGCAGACAGGGTCTTGAGTGGGGAAAACGCTCCATCCACATTAAAGGAATCTTGAAATTTCATTTAAATGAACATTATTTTATTAGACTAAATTATTAGTCTGCCTGACATTCCTTGGGTAAAGCCCTGGGACCAGCACACCCTTTCTCCTGGTTGTTCTGGCTCATAGCTGAGCTAACCCATCAGGAACCTGGAGGGACCAACAAACTAAAAAACATTCTCAATTTTGGACCAGCCAACACCAAGAGAATAAAAACAACAGAGATAGATAGTCCAGAAGATTTAGGGTTATTTAATGTGTCATTTTTTGCTCGGCATGTGGGTTTGCTGTGTGGTTTACAAAGGCCTCTGTTCTGCTGCCTGTTGACTATTTGAAGGGGGGGGGGAACCAAATGAGAAAATGCCTTATTTAAATGCCTTATTTTTTCTTGTTCTAGTAAAAGACAGTAGAAGAAAAAGTCAAGGAACTGACTAAAAGTTGATTAGACTACACCCCTTTAAACAAAAAGTAATTTTAAAAAAATAAATTTATAAAAATGACCAAATGGAGAATGACTATCTATTTCTTAAAAAGTATTTTTTTTCAAAAATATTTTTAATAAAAGGGATTTAGGAAAACATTTATTAAAAAAGTGACCTCCTCTAATTTATCTAAAATATCTTTCAGATTCAAATACATATGGAAACTGAATATATGCTCAGATGACTTTCCAAATCTGATGGTAAAGGCTCCACTATCAACCAACCATCTATGGATCTATATCTCACACTTTGCTTCAAACTAATTCGATGTAAATATAAATGTAAGAAAAGAAAAACATAAAAGTATTAAAAGAAGTTGTGGGAAGAAAGTTTTTTATACTCTTGAATTTGGCAAAGAATAGAAATAATTAAATCAAAGGATAAACAAATTGTTGCCGCCTAAGGCAACGATACCACGGGAAAGAAATCGGAGGCAGACTGGGAATGAATGGTTTCTTTATTCTTGCTTCTTCTTCTCTCCTTTCTCTCCCTCTCTTCTGTCTTCTCCCCTCTCTGACGCCCCCAGCCTGGTTAAATACTCTACACCCATCAAGCATACACGTGTTACAAGCTCAATTTACAAGTGCGGCACGCAATGTACACGGGCACAGAAAGATTCTTAGTTAATGTCAGGTGTAAACAAGTAAACGCCTCCTCTTGGCTCTCAGCCAGCCGCCATCTTAGCTACTTCCTCATTCAAGGCTCTTACAACAAATGGCTTTTAATATATAGAAAGATGTTCAAAATCACCTATAATAAAGATAAATGAAACTATACTGAGGAGGGACAAAAATACACAAATCCCATGTCCCATTCTACCTTGGAACTCCTTGTAAATACTGGCAAAGTTTGTCAATTTTTCAGAGCATATCACATGGGATAGTGGCTTAAATACTTTATATGGTATTAAAGAAAAGACGAACTTCATAAGACTAAAGCCCTTAAGTTCATCTGGATCATAACTTCAAAATAAGAAGACATAGTCCAACTAAATGATCTCCTATAGAGTTAAAAATACTAAGAATATTTTTCAAATATAGTTTCTTTCATATTGTATTAAACTACAATGCAAACTGAAAAACGTGTCAAATGTACAATTTTTGTATTTATTTTTGTATGGACAGGGGAAAAATTGGAAGCACAGAGAACAAAATGTTAACGGTGGTTACTGCTTGCCTTAATGAAGTTATGTGTGGCTTAAAAAATAATTTTCTCTATACTTTTGTGTTTAGTTTCTGAAGATTTCTGCAATGGCACATGTAACTGGCTGCATAAGAAAAAAACATAATCTTTTAAAAAATGACCTCTTATGAAAGATTATCACATATTCACTCAAAACAAGATTCAAACAGAGCTATTTCTAACAACCACATGGAACAGCTGACAAGGAAGGGGTGAGGGCAGTGCTTTACGTTGTGAGATACCTCTCAACTTATTGGCTGATTTAGAAAATTAGCATCATGCAAAATAACTGCAGGAGGAACAAATATAGAATATAGTGAAAATAGCTTCTCAGGGGACTTGGGGTTGTACTCACACTTGCCTAGCATGTGTGAGGCATTGGGTTCAATCCTCAGCACCACATAAAAATAAATAAATAAAATAAAGGCATTGTGTCCATCTATAACCAAACTTTTTTAAAAAGAGAAAGAAAGAAATAGCTTCTCAGATCATAAATGTTGAGTTCCTAAAAGATCCTTGTAGCACCCCAAAGAAGAAATCTTGTGGTTTAAAAAAAAAAAAAAAAAAAAAAAAAAAAAAAAAAAAAAAAAAAAACTCTTGAACTTGTTCTCTGAGAAATTCATTATGGAGGCCTGTGTTTAAACACACAGGACATTATTATATAACCAAGCAGCTGGGAAGATTAATCCTGATTAAAAATGAAAGGGAAAACAGCACACCATAGCAGGACTGTTTGATGAGAAAAGGGCAACTCAAAGGAAAACAGTATTTGTGCAGGGGAATGAAGCCAACCCACAAATTTATCAAATAGCAACAGGGACATGCTTGCTCAAATCTGATTCAAAAGGCATTACTTATCTGAAAACATGGCTACACTAATAACAATAGCCATGAGCGTATTTACAGAATGTATGTGTCACAGGCTGTTTGTGAAGTGCTTATCTCCTACCGTTCCTAAAATCCAAACACCTTGATGTGACCTATGATTTATTTCTTTCCAGCTACACTTTTCCATTCTCTCACCCTGCTTTCCATTTGTACCCAAAAACCTAGTTTTTAAAATTCCATATGCATTGCTCAAATATTACATGTTGGACACCCACTTCCAGTTCATCCTTCACCCTACTAGTCCCAACCCCAATTAATATTCCCTGGCATGATTTGCATTTCTCTAACTGCTAGAGATGTTGAACATTTTTTCATATATTTGTTCATCAATTGTATTTCTTCTTCTGTGAAGTGTCTGATCAACTCCTTAGCCCATTTATTGATTGGGTTATTTGGGGTTTTTCGGTGTTAGTTTTTTGAATTCTTTATATATCCTGGAGATTAATGTTTTATCTGAGGTGCATGTGGTAAAGATTCTCTCCTAATTTGTATGCTCTCCCTTCACATTATTGATTGTTTCATTTGCTGAGAAGAAGCTTGTTAGTTTGAATCCACCCCCATTTATTGATTCATCCCATTTATTAATTCTTAATTTTACTTCTTGCTCTTTAAGAGTCTTGTTAAGGAAGTCAGGTCCTAGGCCAACATGGTGAAGATTTGGGCCTACTTTTTCTTCTATTAATTGTAAGGTCTCTGTTCTAGTGCCTAAGTCTGATCCACTTTGAGTTGAGTTTTGTGCAGTTATGAGAGATATAGGTTTAATTTCATTTTGTTACATGTGGCTTTCCAATTTTCCCAACACCATTTGTTGAATAGTGAATGTTTTTGGCACCTTTGTCTAGTATGAGATAACCGTATTTATGTGGGTTTTCTCTGTGTCTTCTATTCTGTACCATTGGTCTACGTGACTGTTTTGATACCAATACCATGCTGCTTTTGTTACTATAGCTCTGTAGTATAGTTTAAGGTCTGGTATTGTGATGCCTCCTGCTTCACTTTTCTTGCTAAAGATTGCTTCAGCTACTCTGGGTCTCATTTCTCCGAATGAATTTCATAATGGGGAAGATGCAGGAGGAAAAGTGTACACTCACACATTGCTGGTGGGAATGCAAACTGATGCAACTATTATGGAAAGCGGTATGGAGATTCCCCAGAAAACTTGGAATGGAACCAACACTTGACCCAGCTATCCCACTCCTCGGTTTATACCCAAAGGACTTAAAATCAGCATATTATAGGGACATGGCCACATCAATGTTTGTAGCAGCTCAACTCATAATAGCTAAACTTTGGAACAAAACTAGGTGCCCTATAACAAATGAATGGTTAAAGAAAATGTGGTGCATATATACATATACACACATGTATATGTATGTATGTATATATATGTATATACACACACACAATGGAATATTACTCAACTTTTTAAAGAAGAATGAAATTATGGCATTTCTCAGCCTTTTAAGGAAGAATGAAATTATGGCATTTGCCAGTAAATGGATGGAGTTGGGAAATATCATGCTAAGTGAAATCAGCCAATCCCCAAAAAACAAAGGCTGAATGTTTTCTCTGAAATGCAGATACTAATTAACAATAAGGGGGTGGAGCTAGGGAAGAATAGAGTTACTTTAGTTTAGGTAGAGGGGAGTGAAGGGAGGGGAGGTGGTATGGGGGTAGGAAGGATAATAGAATGAAACAGACATTATTACCTGATGTACATATATGACTATATGACCAATGTGATTCTACATGAGAAATTATACTCCATTTATGTATGATGTATCAAAATGCATAAGTGTATTCTACTGACATGTATAACTAATTAGAACAAATTTTTAAAAAAAATTTTAATATTCCCTGGGAGTCCACTACTCCCATTAGCATGTTTGTTTGGACCACTAAGATTTTTGGAGCAGCATCAGAATCTGCAGTAAATTCTGAAGATATAAAGATGAGTATAATAGTGTCTTGCATTCAAGAAACTTGGCCAAGTGAGGGAGAAAGCCATAAAAAATAATTAAATATGGTCAGCATTTAGGGAGAGAGCCTGGCTGTGCTTGCTGAGGCCAGCCTTCAGTTGCAGATCACTTATTAATCCAGCATCCACCAATTCTCCTAACCCACTGCTGCCAACTCAAGTGTCTATAGAGCAAGCAAGTACTGCAAATGTATGACTCAGGCTGGGTGTGAGGTTAGCTCATGCTGGGACCTGTGGCCAGTTGGTGAGTGCATGTCCTGTATAAAGGCATTCAACTTCTCTTTTTCAAAAGCCATGCCTGTATCTAATTTGGATCAGGCTGCCAATTTCTGACTTGTTTAAGAATGTAATAACATTTATTACTACATGCAGGTCACGACTGTAAATAGTTTGCAGGTATTAACTCATTTGCTCTTCACAACTGTTTAGGCTGGTATGACTACCTATTTTACAAACTTGCTGAGGTTAGTTATCAGTGAAGTGAGGCTGGAATTGAACCCAGGCAATCAGGCTTTTTCAGATCCCTACTTTTCCCGCTCCTTATTTTTTTTTTTTTTTTTTCTTATTAGAGCATTACACATATTAGTTGAGTTCATCCTGACAAAATCATACAGGATTGGAATTTGATTTCAGTTCATGTTCCCCACCTTCTCCCCTCTTCCCATTCCTTCCTCTACTGATCTTCCTTTTGCTCATTTACCTATTTTTTATCGGTTCTACTTATATACAAAGGTGAACATTCTCTGTGGTGTATTTATATATGCATATAGCATGATTTTAAAAAAATTGATTCACCCTTTCCTCCCCTTTCCTGTCCCTCTTCTCTTCCTCTCAATCTCCTCGTTCTACTCTACTGATCTTCCCTCTCTTTTTTTTTTTTTTTTTTTTTTTGGTACCGGGGATTGAACTCAGGGGCACTCGACCACTGGACCACATCCCCAGCCCTTTTTTGTATTTTGTTAGAGACAGGATCTCACCGAGTTGCTAAGTGCCTCGTCATTGCTGAGGCTGGCTTTGAACTCGCGATCCTCCTGCCTCAGCCTCCCAAGTGCTGGGATTACAGGCGTGCGCCACCATGCCCGGCTCCTCTGTCTTTTTAATATCCGATCCTTCCCTTTCTTTCCTTTATTTTGCTCTAGCTTCCACATATGAAACAACCACTTTTGGATTTTCCGAGACTAGCTTACTTCACTTAGCATGATGTTCTCCATTTTCATCCATTTACCAGCAAATGCCATAATTTCATTCTTCTTTATGGCTGAGTAAAACTCCATTGTCTATATACCACAAGTGTGGATAGAAGAACGGATTAAGAAGTTGTGTTATATAGACAATGGAGTTTTACTCAGCCATAAGAAGAATGACAACAGAAAAATTATGCCCACCTATCTATTCATTATTCTATAATCACCTTCCCTGTTAATCACATTTCTCATTTGAAGGATTCTAGTTTTTAAGAAATAACTTTGCAATTACCCAAGAAATATATGTTCACTATAGGAAAAAGTAGGCAAAAATGTCCACATCATTTTAATGTATTCCTCCAACTTCTCTTTCCTCCTCTGACCCATTTCCAGTATGCTTCCCACTTCTGGATGTGTGTGGTTTCTTATCCAGTCCTCCTTACAGGAACACACAGTAGGATAATGTTCTATTTTCAATAACTGCAAAATGTATATAATCTGTGCCTTTTTCTGGACAATCAATTAGGTCATGTCTTAAGAGAAAACCAATTCCTATGAGCTAAAATATATCCAAGGTCACCTAGAGATTTGTTGAAATGGGTGAACTATAAGCTCCCAAGTATTTGATCTTAATTCAAAGTGTTTCACTAGACCAGAGGATGTGGCCACTTTTTATCCACAAACTTTCCTAAGAATGCTGGATATTACATTCTGTTCTTTTTACTTAAGCTAAAACCAAAAAAGCAAGAGTCTTAACATTCTGCCTCCTGGCCTTTGTATATACTGTTCCTTTCACCAGGAACTCCCCCACAAGAACTTTCACACCCACTCTCCAAGCCCTGGTTTCTACCCAACCTTTCAACCTTTCTGACACTATTTACATGCCACCTCCTCTGGGAAACCTTTGACCTTCAAGGCAGTTTTAAGTACTCACTGACCAACACTTGCTATTTCGATTGTCTGTTTCTTCCTCACCGAATTTGTGGTTGGAACTTGTGTAGTGATTACTTTTTAATCTGATTTGTACCTGAAATTTATGCAGTAATACTTATTTCTTTAAACTGTATACTTCTTTTAAATTTGGCAGTTTTACAATTCTCAAGAATGGTAAATAATAATAATAATAATAATGGGCTTTGGCACTGAACTGATGTGGTTTTGCCATCCAGCTTTAGTATTAATGGCTGTGTGACCTAGAACTTATTGTCTCTGAAATAGTTTTATCATTTAGAAAATAAAGACCTATTTTGCAGTACCTGGAAGGCTGAGATAAGAGGATAGAAAGTTCAAGGCCAGCCTGGGCAACTAAACCAGAACCTGTCTCAAAAAAATGAAAAGGGCTGGAATATAGCTCAGTAGTAGAGCGCCCCTGGGTTAGATTCCCAGTACCTAAAAAGGGAAAACAAAAACAAAAAACAAGGGGCTGGGGCTATGACTCAACAGTAGAGTGCTCTTCTCACATGTGTGAGGCCCTGGGTTCGATCCTCAGGACCACATAAATAAAATAAAGGTATTGTGTCCACCTATAACTAAAAAAAATATTAAAAAACAAAACAACAAAAAATGACAACCTACTTACTGTGAAGATGAAAGCATAAAAATACAAACACACCAATTGTCCAAGTTCACATTCGAGAAGTGTTACCAAATATTACATTTCTCAATAGAAATTTATTTCATCAAAAGGAGAGAAATAACATTGCCAATTGATTAGGAACTACTCAAAACTTATTTTCTTAACAACAAACAACTTTACCCATATTTAATCTGTAACATACACGTAATATTTGTTACTGGTTGCTCTCCACCTATTTAGCATCAAAATACATCTAAAATGGTTTTAAAATATATCTGACTCTCAAATACTAATAAAAACCTAGAGATTTGCAAAGTAAAAAGAAATACTGGCATCGTCTCAGGAAGGTTTTAGGCCAGGAAATTAATAGTAGAGTAAATGTTATTGAATAAGACTCCATTTTAATCTCTAGGAGATTGGTAACTTTAATTCATCCAAATCTCTAAGCATCAAATTTAAAACAGCTTAGAAAGTATTTTGAAATTATTTACTTATAGTAAATTGGCTTCTGAGCCAGTGAAGAATGTAATCCAGTTGAGTGTTTAGACCCTCTTTTTAATACCCTTATACTGGAACCAAGATATTTAGCAGCTGATTGCTGCCAAATTTAACCTGGGAAGACCCACAGACAATGCTAACAACTCTTTAATGAACTCTTCAACCCTGGAGCATTCACAATCCCAAGAGGAAACATGTCCCATTTCCTTGTACTTGTATATAAAGATAAGCTAAAAGGCTTTCTAAAGCCACAGCATTAAATAAGAGGATGCTCTTTCAGAAACAATATCAACCAAGTATAACACATACAACCATGTTATACATGCTTTTGTCTAAACATTTATTAATTTCTACTTTCTGTAAAGAATGGCTTGCTCAGGAGCCACTCTAGTTACTGGAGGTGCCAAGATGAATAAAACAATTCATTTTGCCCTTGAAAAGCTCTGTTTGAATTTTATTTACAAAATGCAATATTTTAAGACATTAACTCACAATTTAAGTAGGAACTAATTCATAGCTGGGCCCAGAGACTTTGGAGATATGGGACAAGTACATTAGAGACATTAGTTGGGTAAGAGAGAGATGAAACCATGAAAAAAAGGAAAGCAGAAATGTAGAATAAAGGAAATAGTGGCATAATGGCATAATCCTGGGAGTTAGAAACTTATTTACAGTCTAAATCTACCAGTTACCACCAATGTAAACAATGTTGGTTTTTACAACTGAAATGTATTTTATGGAAAGTATTTTATATTTTTAAATTTTTAATTACCAAAAGAAGGTTGTGGGGGCTGGGGTTGTAGCTCAGTGGTAGAGCACTTGCCTAGCACGTGTGAGGCACTGGGTTCAATTCTCAGCACACACATAAATAAGATAAATAAATAAAGGTCCATCAACAATAAAAAAATATTAAAAAAAAAAAAAAGAGGGTTGGGGATGAAGCTCAGTGGTAGAGTATATGCCTAGCGTGCATGAAGTCCTGGGTTTAATCCCTAGCACACCACACACACACACAAAAAAAATACTTTAATTACCATTTATTTCGTAGGGCTTTTAAGAAGATCAAGTGAGAATATACACACAATGTGTGTGTTTACAGTGTTCATCATGGGGAAGCTCAATGTATACAAGTTTTTAAAATACACATCTACTTAATGGATGTTCAACACAACATTAACATAATTAACACTAATACAAATTTTGCCAAAACAGTTTTGTTCATGATCATAATAGAGAATGACAGACTGAAGCAGGGAGGTTAACAATACAAAGTTTCCAGACCAACCAGACCTAAAATCAAATTAGAGCTCCAGTTCTCACAGTAGGTGCCTTACCTTAGGTAAACTGTTTCATCATCGTGGATAAACTTTCACGCAAAGTTTAATCTTTATAAAGATTAAACATAAGGGATATAAAGCCCTCTACATAGAAACTGATACTATTCAAAGGTTAAGTTCCTCCTTCATGACCTGCAAATAAATACATTTCCAACTATACAGAATACCTGAGTTTTAGATGCTCAGCATGTAAATCCCAGTGCTAGTTGAGTCTCTTCCCCTTTCCCTTCCTAAGGGTGAGGGAGGAAGGAATATATTCCCTCTCCCACCTTCTGGCTGGAGCATGGCTCCCTCCTGGGCTCTGACTTCCCAGGGATGGCACAACAGACCCTGTCTGGGCTTGTGGTGCCAATGGTGGTGTATGGGGCAGAATCTTGGCAGTTTCTTAGCACTCTAGTCCCACAGCAACTTCACATCAATTCTGTGAGCTAACTCAACTCCCACCAAATAATTCTTTTTCTCCTTGAGCAAACAGTTAGTTGCTATTGTTGCTAAACAAGAACCCTAATTAGAAAATTTCTGTAGAACTAATGAACTAAAAGTAAACTCATATCAACACCATGAAATTGTTCTAATAGCTTTTCCTCCACGATTGAATATACAAAGATAATGGGAGTAATGTATTCTTCCGCTGTAAAGATGGGTGGAATATATCAAAATCCACTTGTTGAATTTTCTTTAAATAGTCCTCTAAAGAAACCTGAAAAAAGAGAACAGGGGTTACTAGGTCATAAAGTAATCAAGTCTTTTAAATCAACTAGAGAAAAAGTATAAGTATTAAGGCTATTTTAGATTTCTGAAATGGTCTTCTACATAATAAGAATTTAAATGGGAATTTTAAAAGGGAGAGAGAAAATAAGGACATTTTCCAATAAGTTATGATTAGAACAATAAAAGTATCACAAAGCTAGTATAAAATGCCAAGCCCCTTCTGCTTATAATAAATAATGTTCTAGTCAAGATGTAAGGATTAGAGAAATTATGTTCTCTTGGTCTTACACAAAGGATGTTTTAATCATTGTATGTAAAACATCCCCCATCTTGCCCCACAAAGTGTGGCAGGAGGAAGATCCAGTTGTCTTTTTTAAAAACTATTTTGTGGAAAGTTTAATGGGTTACCATGTTTTTGCTAGAAAACATGATCTTTCAACTAGGGAGAATAATCACAGGTCCCTATAAATGTCTCCCATCCTTCCCCCATCACATAAAACTTGGTAAAATTTTTCCAGATAGAGGCATGATAGAAAATGCCAACAGCCAGGTGTAGTGGTGTATATTCATAATCCCAGCAACTCAGGAAGCTGAGGCAGGAGGTTCACAAGTTCAAGGACAGTCTCAGCAACTCAGCAAGACCTTGTCTCAAAATAAAAAATAAAAGGGCTGGAGATGTAGCTCAGTGGTAAAGTGGGTTCAATCCCCAGTACCCAACAACAACAACAACAAAAAACAAACAAAAACCAGCAACGTAGTATTCTTTGCTTTTTGGTTTTCTGTTACTTTTTGCTAATTTATAAAATTCCATTTTTTAAACTTTTTTATTAAACAAGAAGCCACTTAATTTTGCACTCCATGATTCTGAGGCACTACTCCCTTCTCAAGTCACATGCCCAGCGCCCTCTAGAGTTTTGCAGCACAGAATTTTATGCCTGAAAATTCTTTAAAATATATAGATGGAAAGAAAACTCAAGTTGTTTTCTTCCTATACAGTTATAAACATGAGTGTATACATACATATTTAACAGCTGCTTTTTAAAAAATATCTTTATTATTTATTTATTTATTTATTTATTTTTATGTGGTGCTGAGGATCAAACCCAGGGCCTCACACCTCTGAGGCAAGCGCTCTACCACTAAGCTACAGCCCTAGCCCCAGCAGCTACTTTTTTAATGCCCTAATTATACATATATGTACAACAACCGACGTGTACACATTAAAATGCACAGCTGCCTTCTTTTATATTAACTAAAACCTGGAAATAACCTAGAAATTCTCTGATAAAGAAGAAAGATAAATTGTTCATACAACGATATATTACAATGCAGTGAAATGAATGTACCATAGGCAGATGTAATATGGGGAAAAAAAATCTTAAAATGCTGTGTGTGTATGTGTCCTAGAAGACAAACAGAAAACGACCCATTTTTATAAAGATTAGAAATGAAATTAAGGAACATATTATTTAGGAAAATATAAAATGAGGAAAGTTTTATGGAACAAATGTCAGGGGATAGTAAGCACAAAATTTAGGATAGTTACCTGAAAGCAGAAGGCAAAAGCAGGGGAATAAAATGGGGAAAACAAGTACAATTCTTTTCTTTCTTTCTTTCTTTCTTTTTTGTACCAGGGATTGAACCCAGGGGCAACTGAGCTACATTCCCAGGAGGGTCTGACTAAATTGCTGAGGCTGGCCTTGAACTTTGATCCTCTTGCCTTAGTCTCCCAAGTTTCTGGGATTATAGGCATGGGTCATGGCACTCAGCTAAAACAAATACAATTTAACAGTGACACTCTAGTTCCTGGATTGACTGGTAAATTCATGAACATTTACTATATTGTGCTTTGCAATACATACAAACATACATACATGCATAGATTCATTCATATATAGAAAATATTAAAAATTATAAAAGAGAATTTAAAAAACTCTTAAGAGAATATTTTAGTGTACCTATTTCACATGTTCTCTTTTTCTGAAAATATTTTAGTGTACATCTCAGTATCCTTGGAAATTGATTTCAGGAAACACGTTGAGAACTGTGGGACTAAGTTAGTGGTTCTTGGGTCAAGCTGTACTTTACAACTGCTGGGGAACCTTTTAAAAAGTAATAATGCCTGGGCCCAATCTCTTAGGTATTTAATTGGGGAGGGGTCCAAGCATTGTTCTAGTTTTTATTTTTAAATTCCCAAAGTGATCCTACTGGGCAGGAAAGATTGAGAAAAAATTTTTTAATAGAAGTAAACATAACGAAGTCCTTAACCTTTATTGAGCTTACTCAGTATGTTTCCTCCAAATAACTATCAAAAAGGATAACAGAACAATATTAAGATGAAGACATTATTTCTGGATAGGGTGGAATTGTGGGAGTTCTAATTCCTTCTTTTGCATCCTCTCATATTATGCAAACATTAAAATGTTAACGTATTGTTTTATAATAAGCAAACCAATAAAGAAAGAAAATGATTTCAAACACACAGACCTAGAAACTTAGCATAAAACTAGGACAGAATATGTGAAGGAATAAAAGAAATAAGTCTTTAAATACATTTTGGAGGGAAAAGATAGAAGGCATGTTTGGTATTACAGAAAACCTGAGTTCACAATTTTCAAAGATCACAAATATTTGAACTTTGCTTTCTATTTATAAATAGAAATAGTAGCCATACCTAAGTTTATTCCCAGGAAGACTAGCAATAATGTATGGAAAAATCTAGTTCAGAGCCTGTCCCATGATGGGTTCCAGGTAATTGGTAGGAATTATAATTTCTCTATGTAGAACAATAGTTCTCTATTTTAGAACAATAGTTCCCAAAACTGGCTACATAGGAGAGTCACCTGGGTAACTCTTTAAAAATCACAGTCTCCTAGGAACTGGGCCCTCTTTAATCTCAAGAGTTTTATTTAATGAGACTCCAGAAATCCACATTTTTTATATCTTTATTTTGTTTATTTACTTTTCTGTGGTGCTGAGGATCGAACCCAGTGCCTCATAAATGCAAGGCAAGCACACTCTACTGCTGAGCCACACCCCAGCCGCCTAGAAATCCACATTTTTAAAAAGCTCTCCACACTATTCTGATGTGGCCAGCTCAGCACTGAGCTGTGAACCACCGTTCAGAAACCAATTCTACAATATGCTCAGTTCACTATGAAGAAAAAATTAATAGAGTAAGCAATACTTATATAGCTACTAGTAACAAATAATCCTGTCTTATAAGATAGTTTCTCCTATTATTCCTATTTTATCAGTGGGTAAACTGAGGAATGCAGGGGTTAAGAAAGTTAAGGTCCCATGGATAGTAAGGGCAAAGCAGATTCAACCCAATGCAGTCTGGTTGCAGTCAGTGCTAATGACAACTCAGCTCACCAGCTTCTGGAAATATAGGATCGACCATCACCAAAAATATCATGTAATTAATAAAGCCCACTATACTGGAGGAAATAAAACCAAAGGCTCCAAATGAAAGAAGTGAACTGCAAACTTTGTAAAATACAAAAGGAAATCACACACATCTGCTTCACTAATTATACAGCCTTCTCTGCTAATGTACTTACCGTCTGAAGAAAAGCAGGAAATGCTTTCACAGGAACACTTTTGTGAAAGGACCTAGCCTAAAAAGGAAGAGAAAAGAAAACTGGTTTGAAGTATTTCTACAGATAAATACTCTCCCTTTGAAAGTGAACACAAAGCAACACCAGCAGTTGCTACCTATTCCCTAGCACCATGCATGTCCATTGACTAGGACTACCCAGTTCCACATGCAGGTCCAGGGCTTTCCCACCTCTGCAAGTCTATAATGTTCTCAGATCTTACCCAACTAAGGCCTCTCAAAACCAAAATAAACAGCTCATCTCCTGCCAATTAAGATTAGTTTCCAAAGCATAATGGACTCGAGAGAAAGTAGCTATTACACTATATTAAAAATTCCATTCTTAGCCGGGTGCGGTGGCGCACGCCTGTAATCCCAGCACTTTGGGAGGCTGAGGCAGGAGGATTGCGAGTTCAAAGCCAGCCTCAGCAATGGCGAGGCACTTAGCAACTCAGTGAGACCCTGTCTCTAAATAAAATACAAAGAAAGGGCTGGGGATGTGACTCAGTGGTCAAGTGCCCCTGAGTTCAATCCCCGGTACCACAAAAAAAAAAAAAAAAAAAAAAATTCCATTCTTTCTTATGGATTGGCCTTGGCATTTTCCAACTAACTTATAACATTTTATAATAGCTTTGGCCCTCCAGCACTGTGATAAAGGGTAAATGAAGAAATACTTGCATCAGTAAATTCCAGCACCTCCCTAGCTTAGGGTGACATTATCTCCTGTTTAGATGAATAGATCCTCCTAAGAGATCTTATGTGTTTCCAATCTTTAATTCATTCCACACAGACAAGCACACTGATGTCCTCAGGGCATCACTTCATTTTGCACTCTTTTAAAAAAACTTAACTCCCTGGTAAGTCAAGTATCAACTATTCATCCTGGAATTCAAAGGCCTTCACACCTCCCCTCTAATCTCATCTATCTAACTTCACTCCTTACTATGCTGGGCTGTGAACACCTGGTCTACTCAGACTGATGCCCATCATTCTGCATTCACCAGGCCCACTCTTACCCCTATGTCTTTATTTATAGTGTCCCTTACACTAGGAAGAGCACACACTCACCACCTCTACTTCCTATACTGCACTTTGGGTTTACCCCCAAATGTCTATTAAAATAGGTCAAAGATAATCCATAATTTACTAATCACCACAACCATGCTTGTTCTTTTCACTCTCTTTCCACCATGTAATACTTTGATATTCCTTTCTCCCCTACATTTTCAAGATAGTAACTCAGTTTTCCTGTTTCTTTAACCATTCTACCTTTTCCTTCTTTCTAATAAAGGTTCTTTCTCTTTCCACTTTATAAATGGAGGTAGGCCTTAAAGGTACTCTGCCTGTCTCTTGTCTGAATGCATATTCTCCTTGAACTACATCACCCAAACTTAGAGCTTTAACTGTAAATCTTTTATATGGATGACTCCCAAAATCTATTATCTCCAATCCTGACCCCCCTTTCAAAGTCACCATCCTGCATTCTTCAATAACCCATCTCCCAAAATGTCCTCTAATCCCCTTAAATTCAATATGTCCAACAGCTAGTCCAAAGTCTAAAGATCAGCATGAACCATACCATTGCTTCCTGTGTTTATTTCTGAATGGCACCATTATCATCTATACTTGAACTCTTCATGCACCCTTGACATGCACTCTTCCTGATCTTTACTCAATCCAATGAGTTGTCAAGTCTCATTGATTCCACTTCATTTATGTACGTGTGTATATAACATATAAACATCTACTCTCTTTAAATCTTAAATCACAATTTTTCCCTCTATTAAGTAAGTCTTCTAACTGATCTCCCAACCTCCAAAATGTGTTTTCTTAAATACTGCTGGCAGCTTTCTACTGTGCAACACTAATGCCACTGCTTTACTTGATGATGATGATGAAGGCTAATTCTATTGTACTTACTATATGCCAGGCGCTGTTGTCAACTCTTCGTGTAAGTTCACTCATTTACTCAATTAATTCTTTGAGCTAGGGGCTAATATGATGCTTTTTTTATAGATGAGGAAGCTGAGGCACAGCAAGGTTATAATCACATGATTAGTAAATGGCAGACCATGCTCTTTTGCTTCTCAAAAGCCTCCACAGCTCCCTAACTTTCTGTTCATCCAGTGTTCCACACTTATTTTCCAGGACTGGATTTCATATAACCTACAAACCTGGCTATTTAAAAGGATTTGGAAATTTAGTACCAGTCCAGGTTTACTGTACCCATCTCCAGGCAGTAAGGCATGGGAGTTGCTATTCCCTAGCACCATACATGTCCATTGACTAGGACTAACTCAGTTCCACATACAGGTCCAGGGCTTTTCCGCCTCTGCAAGTCTATAATGTTCTCAGATCTTACCCAAAACTTGGCTACTCTTAAGTATTTCTCAACTAAAGTCCCATGTATTTTATCAATACTTCTATCATGGCAGAGAACTGAGATTCTTTAAGAAATTTAAATTTAAAAGCTTAAGACAAAATCTTTGACCTCAAGGAGCTTTCAATCTAATTGTTTATTTATTTAATAAGTCATGTGAGTACCTATAATGTACTGGGCACTATAGATGCTGAACAATACAGCACAGAACCAAAGTCACTTTCATTCCAAAAGGTGCGGGGAGGGGGCACAATGAACAAGCACACTTTTCATGTCAGAAAGTGAAGAGGGCTAATCTGGGTAAGGGGACTGGGGGTGATGAAAAAGAAGGATGTTGTTTTAAATAAGCTGGACAAGAAATATCTTTCTGATAAGGTGACACATGATCACTGACTATGAAGAGTAAGGCAGAGAGGACAGGAAGCAGAAAAACAGCAAGTAGAAAAGCCGAGGTGCACATGTAAATGATCAAATCTTTAGGATCCACAGAAGGCTGACTCTTCAGGAGCCACCGAAATCAAGCATTGGAACAAGGAGCTTTGGTACAGAATAGCACAGAGATAAAGGACACAGTGTCAAGGAAGAGAAAGTCAACAGCATCAAATCCCAAACTGCAGACAAGTTCAAGACTGAGAAGAGAAGAAAACTCTTGGAGAATATCTAAAGTGGTATGCAAGAGAAATCAGGAACCAATTCAGGAGCCAAGTTAGAGAATCAAGGGAAGAAAGAAAGTTTCAAAGAGGAAAAAAAAGTGTCAATGGTGTTAAAAAAGAAGACTTAACAAGAATAAGAGTTTTAAAGAGACATTATGCCTGTAATCCCAGTGGCTTGGGAGGCTGAGGCGGAGGATCAAGAGTTCAAAGCCAGCCTCAGAACTTTGCAAGGCCCTAAGCAGTTCAGCAAGACTCTGGTTCTAAATAAAATATCAAAAAGGTTTGGGGGGCTGAGGTTGTGGCTCAGTGGTAGAGCACTTACCTAGCATGTATGAGGCACTGGGTTCAATACTCAGCACCACATAAAATACATAAATAAAAAATAGCCGGGCGTGGTGGCGCACGCCTGTAATCCCAGTACTTGGGAGGCTGAGTCAGGAGGATCGTGAGTTCAAAGCCAGCCTCAGCAATAGCGAGGCACTTAGCAACTCAGTGAGACCCTGTCTCTAATAAAAATACAAAAAAGGGCTGGGGATGTGGCCCAGTGGTCGAGTGCCCCTGAGTTCAATCCCAGTACCAAAAAAATAAATAAATAAAGGTATTGGGGCTGGGGTTGTGGCTCAGTGGCAGAGCGCTCGCCTCCCACGTGCGCAGCCCGGGTTCGATCCTCAGTACCACGTAAACATAAATGCATTGCATTGTGTACAACTAAAGTAAATAAATAAATATTAAAAAAAAATAAAAATAAAAAATAAAGATATTGTGTCCATCTACAACTAAATATGTGTGTGTGTGTGTGTGTGTGTGTGTAAAAGGTTTGGGAATGTGGCTCAGTAGTTAAGCACTCCTGGGTTCAATCCCTGGTGCCAAAAACATAAAATAAAATAAAGAGCCATTAAATTTGGCAATAAGATTATTTACTAGTGACTGTTTTATTAGAGTAGACAGAACAGAAGACAAATTATAACAGTATGAGCATGCCTGTGTGGGAGAGTCTAGTGGTAACAATGAATTACAAACCACTTATTCAACAAGTTTAACTAGGAGAGAAAAAGAAGAAATAAAAGGTTTCATGGGCTACCTGTAAATTTAGTAGCAACAAACCAGAAGATAAAAGGGGCAACTTAACAGGAAACTGAAGCTTAAGAGGGATCACTTCAGTTCAGGAGTTTGAAACCACCCTGGGCAACACAGTATGACCTCATCTCAAAAAAAAAAAAAAATCAAGGGGTTGGGGAGCAGTTATCAGGGACACAAAGTGAAAACACCAGTGGAGGACTGCTGAGGATGCAAGGTCCTAAAAGAGAAGGACAGAGACACCAGCAGCCATGGCACATGGCAAAACACCCTGTGGATGGAGCAAAGGAGGCCCACATACAAAAGTTCAGGCTTGTAGCCGGGCGCGGTGGCGCACACCTGTAATCCCAGCACTTTGGGAGGCTGAGGCAGGAGGATCGCGAGTTCAAAGCCAGCCTCAGCAATGGCGAGGCACTTAGCAACTCAGTGAGACCCTGCCTCTAATAAAATACCAAAAAGGGCTGGGGATGTGACCCAGTGGTCGAGTGCCCCTGAGTTCAATCCCTGTACCACAAAAAAAAAAAAAAAAAAAAAAAAAAGTTCAGGCTTGGGGCTGGGGTTGTGGCTCAGGGATAGAGTGCTCGCCTAGCACGTGCGCGACCCGGGTTCGATCCTCAGCACCACGTACAAATAAACACATTGTGTACAACTAAAGCAAATAAATATTAAAAAAAAAAAAAAAGTTCAGGCTTGACTTAGTAAAGGGTGCTCATCTGCTGGCGGAGTAAACGCAAATTTCATTTTTTTAAAGTGGGCAAAGTTAGCCAGGCACGGTGGCGCGTTGTAATCCCAGTGGCTCAGGAGTCTGAGGCAGGAGGATCGTGCATTCAAAGCCAACCTTAGCAAAAGTGAGGCGCTAAGCAACTCAGTGAGACCCTGTCTCTAAATAAAATACAAAATAGGGCTAGGGATGTGGCTCAGTGGTTGAATGCCCCTGAGTTCAACCCCTGGTACCCCCCCCCAAAAAAGTGGGCAATGTTTACAATAGTCCCAGAGATAAATTTACTTGGAATTTATTGAAAAATGGAAAAAAGACTGCTAAGGTAAAAATATCAGAACCATGTTCTAGGAACAGACACATCTTGATAATTTCCTAAATGATTTCTCAAAAACGAGGCTACTTACATGCTTTAGGTGTAAGTGTGCCTGGCTGGCGATGTCATATATTACATCCCTTACATTTTTATTTTGGTTCCTCCGTAGAAAGTCCTCTTGTGAAACACCATGCTATGTATGAAAATATATATTATATTAGATTAGAACTCTATAAGCATACTTAAAACTAGCTTAGCTCAAGAAAACAGGTGAGACTGAGGTTGTAATTCACTGATAGACTACATGCTTAGGATATGTTAGGCCTAGGGTTTGATCCCCAGAATGAAAAAAGGAGAATATAAGTAATAGAACATTATACAATATAATGCCTATTTTTAAAAAACTAAATATATGTATGTGTGCATGTCTGTGTGTAGAGAGAGAAACACACACACTGCTGGAATATGCAATAAGATGTTAACTAACAATAGTTGTAAGAACAACAAAATTACATAAGCCAAAAATCAAACATATAAGAATTTTAAAATAAAAGACAATAAAGAATCTCACACAGAAAAATAAAGTTCTAATGAACAAAATTTTCAAAATTGGACTGGGCTGGGGTGTGGCTCAGTGGTACAGTATTTGTCTAGCATGCATGAGGCTCTGGATTCAATCCCTAGCACTTAAAAAAAAAAAAAAAAAAAAGATTACTTCCTCTAATAAGATAAAGAACAGGCCAAAGCAAACACTAGGAATAATTACTGTGATTGCTTGGAAAGGAAGGGAATAAAGCATCAATATGAAGCTACACAAAATGAAGTTCTCTAGACCTTCTTACTCATAGCTCCTCCAAAGACCTAACACATCTGACAGATTAAATTCTGACTTGATTAACTCTGGGGCAAAAAAAGAGGAAGAACATTTGCAGGAAGCAATCAGTTTTACTTTCAAAGCAGTTATTAGAACAGACTAAGCAAAGAACCAAGAGATAAATACACTCCCTACATTCCTGAGGAAAATTATTAGAATGTACAAATTACAGCCTTACCTGCATACAAATATCCATAGGAAGGAATACTTTTCTTCTGCTACCATGATAGGGTGTTGCTCTTAAGCAGGTGACGATACCTTGTGCTTTTCCAATATGACTTGCAGCATGATCTGCATGAAGATCCTTTATACCTATGAATTTGGAAATGAAACATGGCCATTCCATTCTTTTTAAGTGTGTGACAAATCAATATAGAAACAGCATAGAGAAACCACCTAAATATATAAAAGTAGAAGTTTGTCCTATTTTTTATATATGAAAAACAGGATTTAGGCAGAACAAACTGGGCAAAGGACTAGTTGACCATTTTCCTATTAGCGGGTATCTGTACCACAACTTTAAAAATGTTTTCCTCAAACTTCAGCACACCAAAAACACACTTAGAATTTTAATCAGTTATCAAAGAAAAACAGTACAAGTCTTCAATTTCTTCTCCTCTGTGCAGTTTCCATATGACCTCATTTAAAATATATGCTTTACAAACATTCTGCTTTTGCTTCTTCCTTTCAATGGCAAACATCACCGGAGTGCTGGCAGAACAGGCCTAGGAAATTCATTGGGACTTGTATTAAGTCTTTTAGGGTGACATAAAGTATATAACCTTTTTCAAATAAGATAGTATTATTCTTAAGCCAAATCATTTCCTCATTACAAGACATCACTAACTGGGAACAAAGTCAGAGGAGGAAAAGAAACATCTAAAAAAATTTTTTAAAGAGAAAGGGAAAGAAAAATCTCATTAAAACTTTTATATAGGCCGGGCGCGGTGGCGCACGCCTGTAATCCCAGCACTTTGGGAGGCTGAGGCAGGAGGATCGAGAGTTCAAAGCCAGCCTCAGCAATGGCGAGGCACTTAGTAACTCAGTGAGACCCTGTCTCTAAATAAAATACAAAAAAAGGGCTGGGGATGTGACCCAGTAGTTGAGTGCCCGAGTTCAATCCCCAGTACCAAAAAAAAAAACATATATAAAAGACAGTTTTCTTTCTTTCTTTCTTTTTTTAATGTGGTGAAACAGGGAAGAAAGAATCAGACTACAGGTCTTCCAAATTGTAAGACATGCTATGGTAAAAAAAGTAAAACTCTTTGCAATTGACCAGATTATAAACATAGCATTCCTGTGAAGTACCTAAAGTATCTTTGTGAGAGCCTGAATACTTGGAAAAGTCTGTTCTGCAAAGAAGAATATACATATTCCCCTTTTGGTGTTTAAAAAAAAAAAAAAAAAATGTACCTTTATGGATAACACAAAGAAAAATTTCAGTGCTAAACTGGTTAGATTGTCACATTAGGAAATAGTGAAATCTGAAAGGTGTTTTACTTGAACAGAGAAATATGAAATGGAAAAACAACTTACCCAATATTTCTAGTGTTAAATAAAGAAGAGAGCTCTGTGTATTTTCAGCATAACTTTCAAGTTCCTGGATATTACGATATGCTTTGTCATCTAAATTTTTTTCCTATAAAGAAAATGCAAGTAAAGTTTGTTGGTTATCAATATTTTATATAGAAAATTGCTATATTTATCCTAAAGAACTAAACAAGAGTATCATTTAGCATATTTGTTTAGTAGGTAATAAGAGTAAAATATCATTAATTAAAATATTACAGTCCTACACATTCAATATTTACAAATCAGCTCTGAAAATAAACTCAGGAATAATCTCAGTGCAAAAATCACAACAAGCCGGGCGCGGTGGCGCACGCCTGTAATCCCAGCACTTTGGGAGGCTGAGGCAGGAGGATCGCGAGTTCAAAGCCAGCCTCAGCAATGGCGAGGCACTTAGTAACTCAGTGAGACCCTGTCTCTAATAAAATACAAAAAAAGGGCTGGGGATGTGATCCAGTGGTCGAGTGCCCCTGAGTTCAATCCCCAGTAACAAAAAAAAAAAAAAAAAAAATCACAACAGACATGGTGTTGGCTTAACTTTTAGTTTCTCCTAAAGCCCAAGGTAATAAGAGACCTTGATTTTACTGGATGGGTGTATGGTAACTCTATGTTTAACTTTTGGAAGAACTGCCAAACTGTTTTTACAAAGCAACTGCACTATTTCACATTACCACCAGCCATGTATGAAGGGTTCTAATTTCCCCAGGTTCTCACCAATACTTGTTACTTCTCTTCTTTTATATTATATCCATCCCAATGAGTATGATTAGGATTGTTCATTTATTATAGCCATCCTAATCATGTGTGATCTCATGGTGTTTATTAATCATTTGTATATCTTCTTTGGAGAAAACATCTATTTGAATCGTTTGCGCCTCCCCCACCCTTTTGAACTGTCATTTTTTTTATGCATTTGCAAATTAGTTTTTGATTTTGTTTGTCTTTTGCCCCTTTTCAAATAGTCTTTTCACTGTTGAGTTGCAAGAGTTCCTGATACATTAGATACTAGTATATAACTGGAAAATATTTTCTCCCATTCTCTGAATTTTCATCTTCTTGAAGTATTTAATTTTGATGAGGTCCAATTTATCTATTTTCCCTTTTCTTGAATTGCCTTTGATATCCTAAATAAAAAATCATTGCCTAACCTATAAACACAAAGATTTACACCTATGTTTTCTCCAGAGTTTTGTAGTTTCAACTCTTGCATTTAGATCCACTTTATTAGTTTTCATGTACAGTGTGAGATAGGGGGTGCAGATTCTTTCTTTTGCATATGGATAGTCAGTTGTCCCAACACCATATGTTAAAAAGGCTATTCCCCCCGCCCCCAGCACCACAAAAAAAAAAAAAAAAGTTATTTTTTCCCCATTAAATTGTCAAATGGAGTGACTCTACTTTGTGTACAACCAGAGGAATGAAAAACTGTGCTCCATTTATGTGTACTATGAATCAAAATGCATTCATTCTACTGTCATGTATAACTAATTAGAACTAAATAAATAAGGGCTGAGGTTGTGACTCAGTGGGAGAGTGCTTGCCTAGCATGTGTGAGGCCCCGGGTTCGATTCTCAGCACCACATATAAATAATTAAATAAAATAAAGGTCCATCAACAACTAAAAAAAATTTAACAACAAAAAAAGAACTAAATAATTTTTTTTTTTTTTTTTTTTTGGTACCGGGGATTGAACTCAGGGGCACTCGACCACTGGGCCACATCCCCAGCCCTTTTTTTTGTATTTTTTATTAGAGACAGGGTCTCACTGAGTTGCTAAGTGCCTTGCCATGGCTGAGGCTGGCTTTGAACTCGCGATCCTCCTGCCTCAGCCTCCCAAGTACTGGGATTACAGGCGTGCGCCACCGCGCCCGGCTAAAATTTTTTTTTTTTTTTTTTTTTTTTGTACCAGGGATTGAACTCAGTGGCACTAGACCACTGGGCCACATCCCCAGCCCTTTTTTGTATTTTATTAGAGACAGGGTCTCACTGAGTTGCTAAGTGCCTCGCCATTGCTGAGGCTGGCTTTGAATTCGCGATCCTCCTGACTCAGCCTCCCAAAGTGCTGGGATTACAGGCGTGCGCCACCGCGCCCGGCTTAAATATTTTTTTTTAAAAATTGTCTTGACACCCTTGTCACTCACCTGACCATAAATAAGTAGGTTTATATCTAAACTCTCATATCTATTTTATTGATCTATATTCTTTATCAATATCACATAACTTGGTTACTATAGCTTTATAGCTAAGTTTAAAAATCAGGAAATGTGAGTCTTCCAACTTTGTTCTTTGTCAAGATTGTTTTGGCTACTCTAGGTCCCTTGCATTTTCACATGTTTTTAAGTTGAGCTTGTCAATCTCTATAAAGCAAAGCAGCTATAATTTTGATCAGGGTTCTGTCAAATCTATAGGTCAATGTTTGATCTCAATCCTTTACTTTTAAATATCTTCCCCTTCAAATGCCAAATGTTATTCTTCATTAAATAAAAAGGTACCTCTGTCTTAAGTTTTCTCATATTTATCTTATAAAAACAACAACAAAAAAAAAACCTTAAAAACAGATTTTCTTAATGCTTATTCACTCTGTGGGTTAACTGAGCAATTTCATTCTTAATGCTAAAGTCATCACCCAAAACTCAGCTCTAAGAATTTACTACAGGATTCCAATCACTGGAATTGTCAGACTTACTTTCTTCCCTCTGCTGTTTGGACACAGATCCATGCACTGGTATGTACATAAAAGTATGCAGATGACTACTTGAGTAAATGATATTAAGAAGTTATTAGTAATTTTTAAGGCATGAAAATTGTATGATAGTTATATTTTTGAAAAGTCTTTACACTTTTAAGATCTATATATATATATTTGCAGATCAAATGGTATGTCTGGGATGTACTTTAAAATAATCCAGTGGAGGTTAATGAGGGGGAGTTGATAGAATACAGATGCAACAAGATTGGACATGTGCTGGTAACTATTGAAGCCATGTGACAGATACATGAAATTATATTATTCTATTTTTGCAAAAGTATGAAAATACCCAATTAAGAAACACAAAATAGACAGGTGTGGTGACTAGAGGCTGAGATAGGAGGCTTGAGGAAGACCACAAGTTTGAGGCCAACCTCAATAACTCAGTGAGACCCTGTCTTAAAATAATAAATAAAAAGGACTGAGGATGTAGTTTAGTGTTTAAGTGCCCCTGGGTTCAAACCCCAGTATCAAAAAAAAAAAAAAAATTAAATTAAAAAATTAAAAAAATAATAAATAAGAGTGCAGTTATGCATACACATGCCTCTGCCTAGGTACTTGTCTTTGCCTATGTGTCTCCAGTACAGGAACAGAGAGCCAAGGGTAGTGGCATATAAGGATGAAGAGATAAAAGGATGCAGGATAGATAAAATAACATAGTTCTCTAAAAATTTCCCTCATCTAAATATTAACACAAACATATTTCCTCCCTGAAGAAAAAGCTTAAGAATTAAAAAGAAAAAACCTTAAGACTTGGACAATTTCAACTTACTCTTTCATCAATGATCTTCATAAGCCATCTTTTAGTCAGATTATGTCTTTTGACGGCCTAAAAGAAAACAAGAGTGTTGTAAATTTTTGGAAAGTAGTAAAAATGACTTGCACAGATTAGACTAAAAGACCAACCAAATACAAAACTAAGGAACAAGAGAAGTATCACTAGAAAACATTTACAATCTCTCTCTCTCTGTGCTTCCTGGCTGCCATTAGATGAGCAGCTTTGCTCTGCCACATCCACCAAGATGTTCTGCCTCACAAGCCTTCACAGCAATAGGGCCAAGTGACTATGAACTAAAACCTGACACCATCATTCACTCAAAGAAAACAGGTGCTCTGCCATGAGGATACTCAAATAGTCCTTTGCAGAGGTTCAGGTAGTACAGAACTGAGGCCTCCTGCCAACAGCCACATGAGTGACCCAATTTGGAAGTAAATCTTCCAGCACTTCTATCAAGTGCAACCCCATAAGCCAAACACAACCAGTGAAGTTGCTCTTAGATTTTTTTTTTCTTTTTTTTTCATGGAGGGTGGAAAGGAGTACTGGGGATTGAACCCAGGAGAACTTTACCACTGAGCTACATCTACAGTCCTTTTTTAAATTTTGAGACAGGGTCTCACTAAGTTGCTGAGGCTGGCTCCCAACTTGAAATCCTCCTGGTTCAGCTTCCTGAGTCACTGGGATTTCACATGTGTGCCACTGCACCTGGCATCAACATTCACTTCTTTTTTTTTTTTTTTTTTTTTTTTTGGTGGTACCAGGGATTGAACTCAGGGGCACTCGATCACTGGGTCACATCCCCAGCCCTTTTTTGTATTTTATTTAGAGACAGGGTCTCACTGAGTTGCTAAGTGCCTCACCATTGCTGAGGCTGGCTTTGAACTCGCGATCCTCCTGCCTCAGCCTCCCAAAGTGCTGGGATTATAGGCTTGCGCCACCACACCCGGCTTAACATTCATTTCTTAAAATATGGAAGTTTAAAAAAATAGACTCCTATTTTCTTCAGGTTAGAAGCAAAATTTGATTCTGTGGTAGTTATTTTCCTCTTTCCCATTCCATTTACTGAGAATTCTAATAAGGTTATTAGAAGCAGAGATGAAGATTACTTAGGAAGAGAAGGGAGACAGAAGGTTGAAATGTCATCTCACAATTCCCTGACCAGTGATAGAACATTCTCTTCCACACTTCCCACTGGAATAGAGCTAGCTTATCATTTTCTCAAAAGTGAAGATAAAACAAATTTATCAAAATTTGAACACTTTTGATAATAAAAATTAAAATAAATTGAGGAATCTAAAAATTAAAAAAAAACACTTCCAAGATAATATTTCTAATACTTTTCTAATAAATGTCTTGCCCCCCAATACTATTTGTAATTTAAAAATTCTACTTTCAAATAAAAACAAGAATTAAATACTGAATTTCTCTATTATGTGATACATTTTGATGTCTATGTTTATACATTATATACAAGTCTTCCCCCATAGGATAAAGATTTTATTTAGCAAAACTAACCCCTTATCTAAAAATTAAGAGTAACTAAAAGTCCAATGAAAATACTCTGCAGGGCAAACTGTTATATTAGCAAGTAAATATACTCCAGCAAGAAGAACCCACATTGTACCCAGATAGTAGTCTTAAAGTAACTCCCAGCAAAGTAATCAAGGCTCTAGGAAATGTGTGCTTCCAGAGTTGGGACAGGGGAGGTTCAAGATAATCCTAGAATATCTTATTGTGCCAGAAAATAAGAAAGTCTTAAAAAAAAAAAAAAAAAAAGATAGAGGGATGTTATAAGGACATAGATGCCAATTTGAAGGGGCTCCCAGTTTGGGAGAGCTCTGGGACAATCTGAACACCAAAATGATTAAATATACTAATAAATTATAAACCACTGCAAACACACACACACACATACACATACACACCAGTAATTAATAAGCAAACAAATAAATATAGGAAAGTAAGAGCTCATTCTTACAGAATACCAATTGCTAATTGATAGATTATAAACAGTGCTGGAGTTGAAAAATTGTCATTTGGGGGTTTCTTGTTGTGCTTCAGTTTTGCAATACTAGGAATTGAACTTGGGGCCCTGCACATAGTAGGCAAGCTCTCTACCACTGGGCTATATATATTCCCCCCTCCTTTCTTTGTCATTTAGCTTTTATTCATGATCATAAACTTAACTCTGCAATCCAGCTAGACTTGGGAGGAAAATAAAGAAAATATGGAACCTAAAGAACTGCACCAAGAGCACAAAGATTATGAGAGATTGCGAGTGGATTGGGTAGAGGGGTGCTCTCCTGAGCTACAGAAGGAATGATTTGGTGATTAAGATAAACCCAAGTCCAATGTATTAGGGAGTTGTCCAGTCAGTAATGGTGATCTTCTTGCTAGTCTTGCCATTCCTAGACCCAAAGCACTCCATGGCTTCCACAATGTCCATGCCCTCTTTCACCTTCCCAAAGACCACATGCTTGCCATCCAACCACTCAGTCTTGGCAGTGCAGATAAAAAACTGGGAACCATTTGTGTTTGGCCTATCATTTGCCATAGACAAAATGCCCTGTATGCTTCAGAATGAAGTTCTCATCATCAAATTTCTCCCCATAGATGGATTTGCTGCCACTGCCATTGTGGTGTGTGAAGTCAACCACCCTGGCACATAAATCCTGGAATAATTCTGTGAAAAGCAGGAACCCTTATAACCAAATCCTTTCTCTCCAGTACTCAGAGCATGAAAATTTTCTGCTGTCTTTGGAACTTTGTCTGCAAACAGTTTGAAGGAGACTTGACCCAAGGGCTCGCTTCGATGGTGCTGTCAAAGACCATGATGGAATTGACCACGGCTGAGAGAGATCGACCATGGGCAACAGTGGCATCTTGAAAGCGCTATCCCAGCCCCCCACCTTTTTTTAATATATATTTTTTTAGTTGTTGACAGACCTTTATTTATTTATATGTGGTGCTGAGAATCGAACCCAGTGCCTCACACATGCCAGGCAAGTGCGCTACCACTGAACCACAGCCCCAGCCCCCAGCCCCTTTTAATGTTATTTTGAAACAGGGTCTTGCTGAGTTGCCCAGGCTGGTTGTAATCCTCCTGCCTCAGCATCCCACACAGCTGGGACTACAGGTGTGTGCCACTAGGCCCAGCAGAAAAATTATCATTTTGCAATCATAAAGATTGAATATATAAGAACCACAAATGACTGCTAAGTTTAGGGGAAATTTTTTGAGGAAGAGCAGGATATTTGCACAGTTTTAAAGTATCTCCCCAAAGTTGGCTGTTTAGTTGCAAAGAGGATTATAATTACAGAGTGCGAAAAACAGGGACCATCTTGACTGGGTAATCAAAATTAACTGCCAATAAAGAACAGATGGACAAAGTATCCTCCCAAATATCATCCCTTGAGAAGGACCTATTACCTACTAAGTTCCAGTCAAGAATCTATAACCTAAATCTAATAATAAGAAAACATTAGACAAATCCAAAATGAATATTCTAGGAGGAAAAACAAGATGGAGATATAGCTTACTGGTAAAGCACTTGCCTAGGACACACAAGGTCCTACACACAAGTATCACTAGGAATTGAATGTCATAAAAGTCAATGTTATAAAAGACAAAAGATATGGGCTGGGTGCAATGGCATATGCCTGTAATCCCAGCTACTTGGGAGGCTGAAGCACGAGGATCACAAGCTCAAAGCTAGCCTGAGCAACTTAGGTAAAGCATCCCTGGGTTCAATCCCCAGAACTGCTAGAGAAGGTTGGAGGGACAAAGAAAGATATATAACAATTATATACTTGACCCTAGAATGAATCCTATACTGGAGGGGAAAAATGCTATAGTGGACATTATTAGATCAACTAACAAAATTGTAATATGAATGGGAAATTAGATAAAAGTGTTATATAAGGGAATACCCCCATTCTTAGGGAATACTGAAATGATTTAAGGCTAGAGTCACAATGTATATAACTTAAATGAGTCAGGAAAAAAAATTATGAACATGAATATACATACACACACAAACACATATATGTATATATATGAGAATATACAGAAGTGGGAGAGGGAAGAGAGAGGAAGAAGAAGAAAGAATGCTCATAAATGATTTAAAAATGAGATACAATGTTAAGACATCAATGTAGGTAAAGGATTTAAGATGTTCATTGTACTACTTTTAATTTTGTAACCTTTCTGAAAGTTTGAAATTATTCCCAAGTAAGTTTTTAAACATTATTTTTTGCCAAGTCAACACTAACTATAACATAAATATAGCAGTGAAACAAAATCTTAGGGATGTCTTATATTTCAACTAAGACTCTTCAGATGTAGTTGATACTAGAAAGTAAATGGCAGCATGCTCATCAATACACATTTATGTAACAAAGATGTAAGCATGAAGAATGGAGCCCACAATGCCTGGCAGGAGCCTGACAGAGGCTAAAAGGGCTGTGTGAAGTTGGTTCCAAAATGTTCTGAACACTACTACTATTTTCTCTCAGGACTCCCCATAGGCTTCTCTCCCAAATTTCAGAAGTCAGCCAATCAGACATTACAGACTCTTGCTATTCTTTTAGTTTATATTGGCTAGGCATATTTGATCTTTATAACTATACCATTTATTGCTGTTTCTAACACGTCAGAGTACTCAATAAATATTTAATCAACGAAAAGTCAAACTCCTATTTACTTAAGAATGAAGCTATAACAGCTGCAATTTCTTGACCACAAAATATGGTTCTGTCTGATTCTGAAGAAACTTAGGAGATCAAAGTAAAAGAATGAATATTGAAAAAGAGCTGAATAAAATATCAACTTTGGAAAATGAAGCCAAATTGAACAAAACCCTTGACTCTAAACATAAATTCAAACTACAACTCATACACAGAGAAATGGAGTACCCTATCTGGAATGTACAAGGAATTATAAATATTCAACTATGTTGTACCCTGAAAAATATCAATGGAAGCAGAAAAGTGTTGGAAGCCATGTATGAATTGTGGGTTTGTTTGAGCCATCACAAGGCAGGGGGGTTGCTTTTCTGAGAACTCTTGGTGTAAATCCACCAGTTGCAGATTGCTCAGATTAAAGTTGACATCCTACCTTAGCTCACAGTCCTAAGTTCAAATGGAGCCCCCTCCTCCCCAGAGCTGGGCATAACCTCCCTAGCCCCAAACAACTTGTTTTCCCCATCTTTATCCTGTTTTCCTTAAGAAGCCTGCCACACTGAAACCTTTTGATGTATTTCCCCTTAAATAAAGGAGTTGGGCCTTTTTTCCTTGTTCAATTCCAGTTCCTATCAGGGCCGGAAGACCTACCAGGCCCCAGCTGTCTGGACAACACAATATCATTGCTTCCCCTCTAAAAAGGACCTGACAGTCTTCAAAGAACCAATGGGAAATTTTTCTGGATAACAATGAGCATATAATTCAACAGAATGGTGAGAAACAGAGAATATGCAACAAGAACAACTGCTCTGGACACCACCTGCTTCTTTCAAATATTCATATTACCCTTCTGATAGGTCACAATGGAAAGGCAGCCAACATTAATCATCATAATTTAAGCACCTTGTGTTGGAGATATAGCTCAGTGGTAGAGCACTGCCTGACATGCTCAAGACCCTGCATCACAAAAAATAAATAAGTAACAAGTGCTTATTAAAATTTGACAAAGTATCAATCCAAAATTGGTGCATACATAAGCATAATGCAATTCAGATATATCATATGGTTTTTTAAGAGATGCTAAGGAAAGATAAATTTGCGTTAAAGGAATTTCTGATCTACTGTATTTCCTGACATCAATACCACAGAACCTTTGATGAAAGTCAACATAAACCTGCACTGCAGTCAGGTTCGTGTTAGAATAATAAACAGGGTTTCTGGAATTTAGAGCAACTTTTCCCTCTACTGTGTAACCTGGTTGACCTTCTTGAAGTGGGACAAATACAGGTAGTAAACGACTAGTCTAATACTCACAGCTTCCCATCCACTCTTTCTTTCTTCTGAGTCCCCGGTGTGGGGTCTGGCTTTCCATCTTTACTGGGGCTATGTGAAGTCAATCTGGAGCCCAGAAATCAGGCCTGCCTCTGCTGGTGCACAGACCTGAGAAGAGGTGTGTACCACTGTAAGGTCTATCGATGGCTCCTGTTACAGAAACCCTCTTGTGGCACTTACCATATTACAATAGGGACACAGATCAGTGACAAAAGACATCTAATGCCCTTCCTCTGTACATAATTTAGCATGTTTCTAAATTATGCCTGTTTATGAATGAGAATCCATATACCTGCTTTAATATAAAGCCATTTACTCTATACATCTAGCAATATAAATAATATTCTAACCCATAGATATCCATTCTCTAACACCTAACATTTGTCAATTAATGAGCAATTTTATTAAACTGGACAAGGTAGTTTTAGGTTTGTGTTTGGAATATGCTGAGAACAAGTCTCTCTTCACAAAAAATTAATACTATTGTTCTAGAGCACAGAGTCTGCATCAAAACACTGGTACAAGGAGCTGCTGGGCAGACAGAACAGAAAATTTATCTGCCACTGCACCAGAATTTGCAAGGTTTAAATTCTGCAACCAAATATGGAAATACATAAATAGTTTATAGTATAAAGAGACCACATTCTTTTTTCCTTTAATAAATAAATACAACAAAAACCTGTGCAAATATCAATGGATGATTTTAAATACTTCTACCAAGAAAAATAAAATAAAAAATAAATTCTTCTACCGAAACTAACATAAATCTAAATATTACATGGGCCTAAGAAAATTTTCAAGATTCCACTATTATCACTTCTACCGAAATTATATCCACCAAAGTGGACTCATAATATTCTTTTTTTTTTTTTTGGTACTAGGGATCACACTCAACCACTGGGCCACATCCCCAGCCCTTTTTTGTATTTTATTTAGAGACAGGGTCTCACTGAGTTACTAAGTGCCTCGCCATTGCTGAGGCTGGCTTTGAACTCGCGATCCTCCTGCCTCAGCCTCCCAAAGTGCTGGGATTACAGGCGTGTGCCACCGCGCCCGGCTTCGTAATATTCTTATGAATCAAAAGCAACAATTTCTTTTTTTTTTTTTTTTTTACCTTCCACAATTCAATGGCCACCGGCTGATGTGGTGGATTGTCATGGTATATTTCTTCCACAGTTTTTTTCCAAAACTGCATTCGCATCAGTCCAATTGTTTTTTCAGAGACTGAGTCCTTGACCTGTAAATAAGGTTTAAAAATAATAAATGCACTGTCAACAGTCTGAAAGAATAGTATATTTAAAAAAACAACAAACTGTATATGTAGACAGAATGATTAAGCAAATGGTGGAGAGTGGATTTCTTGGCAAAGTTTAGGGTTCAGATCCCAGTGGCATACAGTAAGCACAAGAGATGATGTTCCTCTCTGTTCAGGACCCTCCAAAGGCTGCCCATCTCATTCAGAGTAAAGGTCAAGTAACTGCAGTTATCTCCAAGACCTAAACTTCCTGACTCAGATGTCTTCATCCTCATCTCCTATGCTCCCCTTTCTCCCTGCTATCCACACTGGCTTTCTGTTCTTTGAATGTATCAGGTACACACATGCCTTGGAACCTTTATACTTGCTGTTCTTTCTGCCTAGAACACCCTGCCCACCTATCTATATAATTTACTCCCTCACCTCCTTCAAATTTTTGTTACAATACCTCCTTCTCAGTAAGGTTTTTCTAGACCACTCTACGTAAAATAGGAAACCTTGCTATGCTCAGTTTCCCTCTTTCCCCCTTGTCCTGCTTTACTGTTCCCCACAGAACTTGTCTCCTCTGATACATTATACATTTATTTGTTCATTGAGTGCAGGAACTTTTCAAATTTTATTCAATGCTATACCCTCAGGACCTAAAATAGTGTCTTAGACAATCAATTCTTGTTGAATCAGTGAATAAACAAGATTATACATGCAAAGAAGTAGCAAGATGCTCCTAAAAAGTGACAGAAGATTCAGGGGAAACATTGAGGGTTTATTAAAAATGGAACTTTAATTATTGATAAATTATAATGGAAGAACACAGTGGTGATTGTTTATGGCTAAACTGTGACTGACTTAACATGCTGATGTGTAGTTTAAACCTGAGAAAGGACAACCCATGACATACAAGAATACTTCAGAGAAAAAAAAAAAAAGCCAGGGCTGGGGCTGTGGCTCAGTGGCAGAGCGCTCGCCTCGCACGCGCGCGGCCCAGGTTCGATCCTCAGCACCACGTAAACATAAATGCATTGCATTGTGTACAACTAAAGTAAATAAATAAATATTAAAAAAAAAAAAAAAGCCAGTCTTGCTGGGGTTGTGGCTCAGTGGTAGAGCGCTCGCCTAGGATATGCGCGGCCCGGGTTCAATCCTCAGCGGGTTCAATCCTCAGCGGGTTCAATCCTCAGCGCCGCGTAAAGATAAAGGCATTGTGTACAACTAAAACAAATAAATAAATATTTTTTTAAAAAATAGCCGGTCTCATAGATCCACAGATTCACAGTCGTGAATCTCAGTTTTACCTTGGTGCTATACTCACATCCTTTTATTCATTCCTTGTTCACTTCCTATAATATTCAGCAGAGAAACTATACCAAACTTGCCATTCTTTTCAAGACTCCAAATACTTTCCTGCTCCTTTACTCTCAATATCTGAACTCTCCACTCAATTTACTGAGTAGACCAATGCCATTCTACTTAAACTTCTTCATTTCTACTCCTCATTTCAATTTGTTTTTTATCAGCATACATATTCTACATATGAAGAAAAAGAAGTCTCTCTCCTTCCTTTGTAACTCTTAAGACAAAAATGAGTAAGCATGCTCTCAGGTGTGAGTTTGCTAAAATTTCTTTCATCCCCACTTCACATTGAAGTTATAACATCAATTTTAAAAGTGTTTTAAAAGCTGGACATGGGAGCACATACCTGTAATACCAGCTACTTGGGAGGCAGAGGCAGGAAGATTGCAAGTTTAAGTCCAGCCTAGGCAACTTGGCTAGAACTTGTGTCAAAAATAAATATTAAAAGGGGGTGATGGGCTGGGGATATAGCTCAATGGTAGAGCAGTTCCCTAGCATGCACAAGGCCCTGGGTTCAATGCCTAGTACAGGGAAAAAAAAAAAAAAAAAAAAGGCAGGGATGTAGCTCCATGGCAAAGTACCCCTGGGTGGTTTAATCCCCAGTATCTCTCTCACTTACACACACACATATACACACACATGCCCACATTGAAAAACTTCCATATACATGTAGATTATGTAATTGGAGACAATAAGCAGTAATGCTCTGATTAACCTACTCAATAGACAGAAAAATGTGCAATGTTAATTGCATAGTTTTGTAATATCCTCAGAAAAGAAATTTAAAATTCCAGCATGTTATTTCCAGAAAAATTAAGTCCATCAGCTAGTTTTTATTTTTGGTATTGAATTAAGCCTAAATAGTTAACAACAACAAAAAAGCATCAGCAGAGATCTAAAATACATCTAATATAATAATTACAACTATATTTCTTTAATATAGTTATATTTGTTTAGTATTAAACACATTATATCACCATCTTGCAAATAACAGTTTAAGGTATTTTAATACCAGCCTGAGCCAGTTCCACATTGAAGGCTCTCAATGCAAAAGCAGAACTTCGGGATTCTGCAGGGAGCAGCAGGGAACATAAATAACTTTCATAATCTCGTTTCCTGTAACAAATAGAAAAAAAAGGTAGTTACTCTTCACATTTCAAACTGCACACAAATACTGACCAAAATTAACTGAAAACAATGAGGCTTTCATTCAGAATAGGTCTGACCTTTCTCTCCAACTATGGAAAAATGTACCTACTCCCAACCTCAGGACAGTTAAAAAGAAATCTCAATTTATTATTATTTATATAGTACTTATAATTTTAATTGTTTCAGAGTCACTTTGCTTGTAGTAAGAATTCAAATGAGCTAACAAAAGAAGAAATCATGTTTAAAAAAAGTGTATGCAGTATTGGTATGAAATCAGAGTTCTTAATACAGAGATGAATAGATATTAGAAATAAGATATGGAAACCAATATAGGACTGTGTACGCACAATTTTCCCACAGCATTTGCTTAAAGAATCTAGAAGCAATATTCTCTCATACTCCCAGCATCAGTGAACATACCAAGAACCTGGAACTTGGTTTCTAAAACCATTCTCCACTGAAAGAACGTAGGGGTCCTCAGAAGAACAAATGACTCCAGGGCTGGGGCAAGGGAAAATAAAGTACAGGCCTGAAACATGTTCTTGAGCAGAAAGATAACGTTTAAAGAAAGAGGGAGATGGGACAAAAGAACACAGAAACTGGCTTGGCACAGTGTGCAATAATTTGAGCATCAAAAGAACAAAGACAGCTGGATGTAATGGTATACTCAGGAGGCTAAGGCAGGAGGATCACTTGAGCCCAGGAACTCAATGTTAGTCTAGGTAACATAGCAAGACCCTGTGGAAAAGCAATAAAATAATAGCTAGGGATGTAGCTCAGTGGTTAAGCACTTGCCTAGTCCATAGGAGGCCCTGGGGTTAAAGTTCCAGCACTGAAAAAGAACCAAAAACAAAACACTGAAAACACATGTATTTTAAAAATTCCCTTGCCTAATCAAATCCAAGGTAGTTTAGTTATTCTAGTTTCAGAAGCCTTTGGGACCAGGTACTTTAAGACATGATACCACTTAGAATGCTGACCCCAGTAAAAGTAAGGCCCTGGGTTCATCCCTAGCAGAGGTGGGGAAAAAAATACAAAAAACATAAAAATGCCATTGTTTCCAATGAAGGGGGTGAGGGGAGTAATAAGCTACCGGTCTCTATAGTCAGACCTGGATTACAAAGCAGGCTCAACCCACCTCCACAATTTTTTAATTTATTTTATTTTTTAATTTTTTTGGTGCTGGGGATTAAACCCATGGCCTTGTGCATTCGAGGTAAGCACTCTACCAACTGAGCTAAATCCCCAGTCCCCACCTCCACAAATATTAAGGAGCCATTCTCAAATGCCAACCCTTTCCCAGAGCCACCTGAAGAAACTAAACACTGAAAGTCTCTGACTTCATGAGGCTATTCTAGCGAATTCTTTCAAACTCCCTTAAATCCCATTTCCTCGTCAGATAATAATGACTTACACTGCACTCAAAGTGCCCTTAATTATGTGCCAGGCACTGTTCTAATGCTTTCTCATAACCCTAAATGGTAGCTCTACATTTGTCCACCACAATTTATAATGGGAATTAAACAATTACCCGTAAACTACTTTTTTAAAAAAATATTTATTTATTTGCTTTTAGTTGTACACAATGCGATGCATTTATGTTTATGTGGTGCTGAGGGATCGAACCCGGGCCGCACACGTGCGAGGTGACGCTCTGCAGCTGAGCCACAACCCCAGCCCCCGTAAACTACTTTTAATAATGTTCTTTCTATGAAAGAACACAATGTAAGCTGTTGTTAAAATTAACTACTAGCTGTTATGTAAATAAAAAGGGGTATGCATGCAAAAACGCTTATGTCGGTTAAAATCAAGGTTCGGGCAAGGTGACAAGTGTGGGCAGGTAAAGGAATTTTGCCACGATTTAGTAGTGGCCCATGAGAATGTCCCAGTTGCCTCGCTCCCTCCACACGCGTGCACCCGGACGCACCACAACGCACACAGCCCAAAGCGACAAGAGGAAGGCATTGGTCCCCTAGCCGGGGCAGGACACTAGTCCCAGCTGCGCCGCCCGACCCCAAGGGCAGCTCTACGACCTGCCGCCGGGGCTGGCCGGGCTGGCTCACCGCAGCAACTCCAGGCAGTAGTGGTCAGTGCCCGAGACGCCCGGTCCACTGGTCGCCACCACGCTCCGCCAGGTCACCGTGGGTCCCTGGAGCCGCCGTACGCGCGCCCACATACTCCGGGGCCCCGGCCGGCGGCTGCACAGACTTGGGACGCCAAACTGCAGCGGGCGCCAGGAAAAGCCCAACGTGGAAGCCGCCATGACACTGGCGCCGCGTGCCCTTCGACCCCGCGCCGGCGGCGCGCAGCGACGCCCCCTGCAGGTCCAGCGCCCGCCTAGCAGCCAGGGAGGGCAGCCTGGAGTCCCGGCTCAGAGAAGAGCCAGGTGGCGCTGTGGTCTTCTGCATCTGGGCCACCGCGCTCCCTGAGTTCCGGAAAAACCCAGCCCAGGTCCGGCCGATTCCTCCGGGGCTACCTCTCCCACATCCACCCAGGAAACCGCCTTACTCCTCCCCGCAGCACCTGAGATGTGAAGGGTGCCCTCTTCTCAAACGTGCTGCCACAATTACGCCCCAACGTCCTAAATCCACCATGAGAGCAGAACACCTTGCCCTGTTCTCAACAGGGGCGCTCCTTTTTTTTTTTTTTTTTTGTCTTTCCACACTTTTTATTGGTGCATTATAGTTGTACATAATGATGGGGTTTGTTACATATTCTCACGTGCGCACAATATGACAATATAATTTGGCCAATATCATTCCCCAACACTTCCCTCCTGCCACCCGTGGTCCCTTTCCTTTTCTGATCTCCCTTGGATTTTAATGAGATTCTCATTACCACCACCACCCCACACCTTACTTTTCCTTTTTCCTCTTCTCTACATATGAGAGAAAACATAGGACCCTTGATCTTCTGAGTTTGGCAAACGGGGTACACTCTTGGCACTTTGGGAGCAGCAGTACCTTCTGGGAGGGACTGTCTTGCATGTTGCTAGATAGAAGTTTGCCATTCCTGAATGGCCAGGTATGGTGACCACCAGAAGCCCACACACATTCCCAGAGGTTTCTGGCAGTGTTGCCCTGGTTCTCCTCAGGGAGAAAAACACTAATAGTCACTATCAATCAGCCACTACCTGTAGCTCACCTGCTTGTTTATTGCCTCTCCCACTACACTCCCCGAGGGTAGTTTCATTATTTTGTTTCCTGCTTTATCCCCAATGTCCTTTGAACATTGTAGAAACTGATTTGCCTCAGTTCACTTAAAGGTAAGGTCAGGTATGGTTCAAACATTCAAAATATCTGCATTATTCCAAAGTGGTGTTTGGTGAGGAAAGAAAAGAGAGGCAGGCTACAGGCCACAGTCTGCTTTTCTGGGCCCCCAAGGTCCAACATTTAACTCCAAGAAGTCTGAAAATTCTCATTTAAACCTGTTTTATGTCCTTATGAAGATGTGTGTATAAAAGTAAAAGGATCGAGTATATTTTTTGTAGTTTACTGGCTTGATTTATAACTTTTAAATATTTGTTTACACGGTACATGGGCCTCCTTTGGTACTCTTACTTTCAGGCCCCACAATTTTTAGTTAAATCTAATTGCCATCACAGATCTGATCCAAACCAATAGCTGCCTCTACCGGACCCCAGGGACTCTTCCCGGCTCCAGTTTGCAATGCAAACTGTTCATGTTGCATTGCAGCCAGACTGGTTCTTTCTAAAATGTACTTCTGATCATGGCCCTTTCCTACGTGGCAGCCTTTATTATGTGTTGGATACAGTCCCTTTATGATGTAGCCTCTATTTACCCTTCAGCCTCAACTCTGCCCATTTGCATTTGTGACTGTAGCTTAATGTTTGTTTAAACCCAAAGGAGAGCACCTTGTTCTCTGGACCTAAGAACCATAACCCCTTCACCTAGCTTTGGGTTTACTCTTTGAAATTGCCTCTACAGTAGCCCTGTTCCAGCCCCTTCTGCAATAATGTCCTCCTTCTCTCTGAGCTTGTCCTTTAGCTCTGACAGACACATGCCACTGTTTTCAATACCACAATTTAAATCTGCTCCACTAAAAAAAAAAAAAAAAATTACCCATCCACACTTTCATTTTGATCTCCTGCCTAACTGTTCTTTTTCCGTCTTGATATCTTTTTATTACTTCAAAATCCATATGTCTGAAAACCAAATCAAATGAACTTTCTTCCTAGTCTCTTTATTTGAACAGTGTCCCCCTTCTCACAATCAGTGGAAACACTTTGAAATTATCTTTGCATCTTTTCTGTTCTGTATCTAGTGTAATCTATCTGATCCTACTTACTGTTTTTCCTTCACATTGCAGCATAGCAAAAATCAGCTATGTAGGGAAAACATAATGAAAAGCTTTTCAAATGAATAAAAGGTTGTTGATTATCTTCAGTAGAAAACCAGACATTGTCCAGCATATTTGCCTCTGTGGTGTAGGTGCACCTTTCATTGTCTTTGAGCTATTTTACAGATTTACTTTTTGTTGTTGTTGTTTGTTTGCTTGTTTTTGTGGTGCTAGGGATTGAACCCATATTTTACAGTTTTGGAAGTTATAGAATGTTGACCATAATAAAAATTATTATTGCTCATAAATATGCAAATTGTGCTCAATGGAAATTCAGTTGATTATTATTCTGTGACTATTGACCAGTTTTACCAGTTTAAGCAGGTTAATTTATGTATTCATGACTGCCTATGTATGTCTGGTACCTTGGATACTCCTTTGAACCAGTTGTAACACCTTACAGGTTCCCTCATTAATTAGTTAATGCATTCATCTTATATCTGTATGAAAGTCATTATTATATAGCATTTAAACAATTATTAACAGCTGTAGCCGGGCGTGATGGCACACGCCTGTAATCCCAGCACTTGGGAGTCGAGGCAGGAGGATCGCGAGTTCAAAGCCAGCCTCAGCAATGGCGAGGCACTTAGCAACTCAGACCCTATCTCTAATAAAATACAAAAAGGGGCTGGGGATGTGGCCCAGTGGTCGAGTGCCCCTGAGTTCAACCCCCGGTACCAAAAAAAAAAAAAAAATTATTAACAGCTATCTTTAGCTATTCCATTTTACTTCCATTATCCAGTTTCCTGTTTCATTTATTTCCTAATTAGTCTAGGCCAATGAGTCTATGTTGAAAAATACAACCATTTCTAGTTGTCAGATATGAATACTAAAGGTGTTATGAGCCTATAGAGATATTAAATCTGAAGGCAAATCTGTTATTCAGCTTTCAGTTGCCATAACAAATACCTAGAATAAATCAACCTAAAAGGAGGAAAGCTAAACAAGTGTGTTGGTACACACCTGTAATCCCAGCTGTTAGAAAAATGCTGAAACATAGTTAACTTAGCCGGGAACACTGTGTTAGTGAAATAAAAGGGTTTATTGGGGTGCCACATGGGAAAGGGTAGGGAAAGGAAGGGAAGGGGGATAGGGAAAGGATGGATGGGAATAGGGACAGGCAGGAACCGAGGCAAGCGCGAACAGAGAGCGATTTCAGTCCGGGGCTGGTTTAAATAGAGTAGGGGTCATAAAACCCCCTTGGAGTGAGTCCTTGCCCTATTGGCCAGCAGAGGTCAAGGGGGGGGGTAGTGGACAGGGGACTTGCTGGTCAGGTTTTTTGGTCACACGGAGGATCTTGGGAGGTGTAGTTTTTAACAAAGCACCTGGGGAGGTGTGGCCTCCTGCCTGGGAGGCGCGGCCTCCTGCCTGGAATCCAACATTCCCCCCTTTTTGTTTTCTTAGGAAGTGGGGCGTCGTGTTTTGATCTGGCTGCTTCGGAGCTGAAATGGGGCGATGTGGGGTAGTTTTGAGCGGGGGCGGGGGGGGGGATGCGGGCAGGCAGGTCAGGCTTGAGGGTGAAAAAATTTCCAGGAGGCAGGCGTGGAAAGATGAATCTGTCCAGGTATGGGATGGATGAAGTTTTCCTTGAAGCCAAAGATTGGTGAGGGTGTCAAACCAGGCTTCTGCAGAGGTCACCGGGGGAGTCAGCCGGAGAGCATGTAGAAATTGTGGGTCTTGCGAGTTTGCAGGTAACACTATTATGGAAGCAACAAAGGGAAAGAAGGTGAGATGGATTATTTTCCATAGGCCTGTGTTCCACCAGGTGGGACTTACGGTGAAGAGGCCAATGGAGAGTGCGAAGCACATCATAATGAGCATCGGGTGGCAGCATAAGGGCAGGACTCAGCAGGGGTCTCTGGTTGGAAAGTCATTCATTGGTTTTTTAACAGTTGATAGTCCCTGGAAAAAACTGGTTAAAGGTTCAAAACGAGAAAAAACAGAAAAGATTATTTTGAGTCAGTATCAGGAACACAAGAGAAACGAATTTTTAGAGGACCGGTGGGAATGGGAGAGCAAGTATACTGAAGTAGTTGTCTTTTTGTGGATCTTCAGTTGGTTGATCAGCTGGTTTCAGTCTGGAAATATGAATCTAAGAAGTCAAATTTTCTGAGGTTTCACGAAGTTTAGCAGCTGTGGGTGTGCACAGCACAACGTGGAAAGGTCTTGTCCACTTTGGGACAAAGGAGATTGTTCCTGTGTCCTGGGGAGGGGAGAAATATACCCAAGAACCGGGTATTAATGGGAATGAAGCAGTGAGTCTACCTGGGTCAGGCAGAATGAAATCTTGGCACTTCCATATCTGATGTCTGATGAAGGATAAGAGAGGAGAAGAGAGATCTTTGGGTAAGGGTCCCTGAGTTGGGGAAACTCCGGGTGGAAGGGCTGGTCGCCCAAACATAACCTCAAAAGGGGATAGTAAGGAGGGCTTTTTGGGAGGACTCTGAGCCTAAAGAGGGCGAGGGGAAGTAAGAGTTCTATTACTCTCTACCTTCCCTGAAGACATGGGGTGATACGGGATGTAAAAATGCCGAGGAATGTTAAGGGAAGTAGATATATTCTGGGTAACTAGTGCAATGAGCACAACTGAATCGGGTTTGATCAGAGGAGGAAGAAAGCTTGGATATAAAAGAATCTTTGCCCATACTTTCGACCGTTAGTAGAAATTGAAAACAAATTTTCAATTATCTAAGGGACTTTAGAGGGGTGTCAGCCGGGATGGATTAAGAAGTTCCAACGATTAATACAATATTTTGAAAAGCATCCTTTTCAAAATATGTATTAGAGGGAGATCCAGGTCTGTGACTCAGTCGTCACCGGAGCCAGGCAGACGTGGGATATCATGAGCCGCTCAAGATATCGGAGGATTATGAGCCACCTTGCCCAAGGGTTTTCCGTGTCCTGTCCCAGACAGGAAAGAGAGAGACTCAAGTCCGGAGTAGGCCAAAGGGCCGGAAAGGAACCTCTGTATCCGTCTCCAGCTGAGAGGCAAATGTTGCCGGAATGACACCAAATTTAATGATATTGCGGTCAAAAAGATGAGCGGAGGCTGAGTCAGGTGATTCCAGAAGGTTTATGCCCTCGGAATAGGATGGAAAAGTGAATGGAGATAGGAGAGGATTGATTGTATGGCAGGGAATGTGGGGGCCTGGGTAGATTGGACTGAAGCCAGAAGAGAAGGAGAAGACAGTGTTGCTTCAGCCTTCATGTTATGCCAAGAAGAACAGATTATTGCCAACTAACATTAATTGAATATCTAGCATTACAAAAATTTGAGGTTGATTTTTTTTCTTATACATACTACTACAGGTTCATTTTGGTTTTTTTTTTCTGGCACTGGATTCACATCCCCAGCCTTTTTATGTTTTTATTTTGAGACAGGGTCTTGCCAATTGTCCAGGCTGACCTCAAACTTGTGCTTCTCTTCTCCAGCCTCGACCTCCCAAGTCAGTGGGATTACAGACATGCGTTGCCACACCTTAGCTCTGCTACAGGCTTTTTAAATAATTGTGAACATGTGAATTTATTTCCTTTGCTTAATTCCCTGGTGTCAAAACCAGTGTTTTTGAAATACAAATACACTTTTATTCATTTATAATCAAGGCTGAAGTTCTGTGCTTATCCAAAAAATAATGTTAACATAAATGACCACAGAAGCATAATTTGTTAACTTGGCCTTTTGCTGAGTTATTTGCTCACTGGGTTCCCTTCAAGTATATGACTCTATCCATAAAGATATAACTGATCTGTAATCCAGGCTCAGTGGTCCACGCCTGTAATCCCAGCACTTGGGAGGCTAAGGCAGGAGGATTGCGAGTTCAAAGCCAGCCTCAGCAATGGTGAGGCACTTAGTAACTTAGTGAGACCCTGTCTCTAATAAAATACAAAAAAAGGGGGGGGGGGGGCTGGGGATGTGGCCCAGTGGTCAAGTTCCCCTGAGTTCAATCCCCAGTACCAATGTTAGAAAAATGAAGGATAGATGAACGCACGATGAAACCGCCGTATAGGAAAAGGGAGGGGGGGTTTATTGAATCACCAAAAGAAACACGTGGGGGGATGGGGATGAACCGCGAAGGAAGAATGTGGGACGGCCGGGAACAGGGGCAAGCGCGAACAGAGAGCGAGTTCAGTCCAGGGCTGGCTTAAATAGAGTGGGGGTCATAAAACCCCCCCTGGAGTGAGTCCTTGCCCTATAGGCTACCAGAGGTCAGGAGGTAGTGGACAGGGCACTTCCTGGTCAGGTTTGCTGGTCATGCTGAGGATCTTGGGAAGTGTAGTTTTTCACAAAGACCTGGGGAGGTGTGGCCTTCTGCCTAGGAGGTGCAGCCTCCTGCCTGGAATCCAACAACCAAGAAGAAAAAAAAAATAGATATAACTGATCTGTGGAGCTGGGGTTGTGACTCAGCGGTAGAGCACTTTCCTAGCACATGTGAGGCCCTGGGTTGGATCCTCAGCACCACATAAAAATAAATAAATAAAGGTATTGTGTCCAATTACAACCAGAAAATAAATATTAATAAAGAAGATATAACTGATCTGTGTAGTTATCAATGAAATATAGTAACATTTCTTTCCAAGCTTTAGCCCAATAAAGATTGTTCTTTGGTTGATTGCTACATTATAAATTATGCCTTAGAGCATGTTAGTTATGTCTTATTATTTCAACTTTTACTCCACCCTTTATGTTTACCATGGCCTTTTGTTAAGAAGTGAATGCCACTGATTATGTTAATGTTAGGCTGGCCCTCAGCTTTCATATGATACCTTGTGTATCTAAAGGGCCTGAGAATCTACATCAGACCACAGCTGGTTAAACTTTCTGGACAAGAATTCTCTCCAATCCAAGGCTCTCAGGGATCAACTGACTTCTTCATTCACTTCGTTTCATCATATATTTTCCATGGAAAAGTACACACACACACACACACACACACACACACACACAAAGGAAATCTGGCAAACACAGGCAAATCTAGAAAAACATCATGCTAAAACCTGTAATTCAAACAATGACTATTCATATTTTTTAATTTTCTTCCATCCTTTTCCTGTGTATTGGCTTTTTGCTTGTTTTCACATATTGACTATACAATATTGTTTTACTGGACTAACATTGTTATAAACATTTCCTTAGGCTATTATTCCATTCGTATGTAACCCCAGCAATTTGGGAGGTTAATGTAAGAAGTATTCAAGTTCAAAGCCAGCCTCAGCAACTTATCAAGAACTTTCTCTGAATAAAAAATTAAAAGGGTTGGGGATGTATCTCAGTGGTAGATCACCCCTGGGTTCAAGCCTCAGTACCACAAGAAATAGATAAATAAATAAATAAATAAATTTATTGAGAGTTTACTGTGTGCCTAAACTGGACCAATTGCTAGATTGCCAGAATGAATAAATAGATATCTCCCCATATCCTCAAAGAGCTTAATATCTGGTGGTAGATAAAGACATTAAACAAATAAAAATCATCACAAGAGGCACCTACTTACACACACACACAAACGCGCTTAAGCACACGCGCAGGGAAAATGTCATCACAAATAAACATATTAATACAGACTGCCATAACTGCTATTGCATTAAGAAGAGTATAACTTCAGCTGTTTAAACAAAGATACAAAATAACTGATTTAAACAAGATAGACTCTCAAGTAGCAATTTAGGTATAAGCAACCCAGAGTTGCATGGATATCCCAAGGTCATGAAAGTTGTACAGCCTAGGAAACACCTCCATCCCAGGCAAACTGGACAGTTGTAGCCCTGCTGATACTAATGTTATCATCTCCATTTTAAAACAAAGTATGGAAAGAGTAAGTAATTTGCCCAACAGTACACGATTAGTAATTGGCGGAGGCAGAATTTACATCTAGGAAGGACTCTCCAGAATCTACCTGATTCATCTCTATATTTTACTACCAGGCAAAGATTGCATAGGAAGAAGAATGTTCCCCAAGAGGGAACTTCATTTACAAAAACCCTGAGTTAGTAAAGGATTCAGAGCCCTCAAAGAACAGAGTGAAAGCTGTGTACCTGGAACTGAGTACTCAGGAGGATAGACCATGTGACCCTGGCAAGGTAAGCAAGAATCAAATGATATGGGGGCCTTTGTAGGACAAGTTGAGATTTGGGAAATTTATATTAAGCACATTAGGAAGCAACTGGAGAAATTAAAGCAGTGTTTAACACAATCTAGCTAGATTTTTTTTAAAAAATTTTTTTTCTATACTGGGGATTGAACCCAAGGCCTCATGCATACTGGGCAAGTGCTCCACCACTGAGCTACATCCCCAGCCCATCTAGCTTAGGTTTGAAAAGAAAGTTCTGGCTTTTTCTTGGGGAATAGTTTGGAAGCAGGGAGACTATATAGCAGCTTATTGCTGGAGACCCCAGCCAGAATTGTTGGTGACTTAGATGAGTATAATTGTGAAGATGGAGAAAATTGGGTGCATTTCAGACATATTGGTAGACTTAGGGCAAGTAGAACTTGTTGATGCATGGGAGAGTCAGGGAAAGGTAAGGCCTGATTCCTCCTTTTGGAGGAGCCCCTTTCCTTCATATGTCTATTCTCTTCTAGAGGAGCCTAGCACCATCCTTGGTCCAAAGTGACACATTTGATTAATGAATTTAAGCTCAGTGTTACCACTTCCATCGCCAGTAATTGCCCCAGGACAGTGCTATGTCCCTGGATCTGGCCAATGAGACTTAAGGAAAAATTTCATTATCACATTTCCATCACTTTCTCTATGTGAAAGTCAGCTGCCACGCCATGTGAGGGAAAAGAGCAATGAAGAAGGATTAATTCTAATTCTTTGTGATCTAGAATATGGATTTTCTCCAAGTTTGTTTTTGGTTTTGGTTTTGCTTGTGAAATCTTTTTCATGTAGACATTTAGTAATATATGTTTATGTAGTCAAATACATCAGTATTTACCTTTATAATGTCTGGGTTGTATATCACCTTTAGAAAGGCATTATCTAAAAAAAAGAAAGAAAAGAAAAAGAAGGAGGAGAGAGAGAAAAAAAGAGAGAGAGGAAGGAAGGAAGGAGCAAGGCATGGTGGCACACGCCTATAATCCCAGCAGCTCAGGAAGCTGAGGCAGGAAGATTGCTAGTTCAAAGCCAGCCTCAGCAACTTAGTAAGGCCCTAAGCAACTCAGTGAGACCCTTTCTCTAATAAAGTATTTAAAAAGGGTTGGAGATGTGGGTCAGTGATTAAGCACCCCCTCGGTTCAATCCCTGGTACAAAAAAAAAAAAAACCAAAGGAATGATTTTATCTGTTTTTTAACTTTTGGCTTTTTGGGGGGAGGGATAAGAATTATGAAGGTAGTGACCCATTTTTTTCTTTATATCTACTACCATGACTTATTTAATAATCCACCCTTTCCCCCTTTGATTTGAGGTGCTTCCTTTTTCACAGGAGAAACTCGTGTGTATTTTGTGTCAATATCATTGCATTTGTCTATTAATGTTCTCCTACAACCCTCTTGATGTTGCTGAGGCTTTAAAATATGTTCTGATATATATCTGTTAGAATTAATCCTTGCTCATTGTTCTTTTCCTCTCCCAGAGATTTCCTGGGCATCATCCTTTATTTTTCTATTTAATGTTAGGATCCATTTTTCTATTAAAAATTTCTGAAGATGTTTGCATTAGGATTATGTTAATTTTTTATTCTAATTTGTTTATATATGACAGCAGAATACATTACAATTCATATTACACGTATGGAGCACATTTTAACATATCTCTGGTTGTATACAAAATATATTCACACCATTCGTGTCTCTATACATGAACTTTGGGTAATGATGTCCATCTCATTCCACCATCTTTTTTTTTTTTTTTACCCCTTTGCCTCGTCCCTTCCTCTCCCTCCCCCTTGTCCTTTCTAGAGTTCCTCTAATCATCCTATGCTCCCTGTCCCAACCCCACTATGAAAGATTATGTTAAATTTATGTCTATCCGGGCACGGTGGCGCACGTCTGTAATCCCAGCACTTGGGAGGCTAAGGCAGGAGAATCTTGAGTTCAAAGCCAGCCTCAGCAATGGTGAGGCACTTAGCAACTCAATGAGACCCTGTCTCTAATAAAATACAAAAAAGGGCTGGGGATGTGGACCAGTGGTCAAGTGCCCCTGAGTTCAATCACCATTACCAAAAACCAAAAAAAAGTATATCTAACTTGCTGGGCATGGCAGCACACATCTGTAATCCCTCAAGAGACTGAGACAGGAAGATTGCTAGTTCAAAGTCAGCCTCGGCAACGGCAAAGCGCTAAGCAACTCAGTGAGATTCTGTTTCCAAATAAATACAAAATAGGGCTGGGGATGTGGCTCAGTGGTTGAGTGCCCTTGAGTTCAATCCATAGTACCAAAAAAAAAAAAAAAAAAAACCCCTAATTTTATGAGAAATTGGCATTTTTATTATAATGAACATTTATAAACATTTTTGATGACAGCATTCTAGTCATCTTATTGATGTATGTAAAACATTAGTATAGGCCCTTATTCAGTCCTCATATTTTTGCCAACTAAATAATTCTTAGATTAATCATTATCAAAAGAAAAAAAGTATTTTCTGTACTTACACAACACTTCTGACACCAAAATGTGTGGATCTTTCATATCCAATAATTCTAAAATGAACTACTGGGAGTTAGCAGACTCCACCTACTTCAGACACCAATAGCAAGTAGTGGGGCCCCAGGTTACCCACACATCAGGTTGATTTGTCTGTAGAATAGGGTGTATCGGGACTGTTTTCCTTAGGTTCAGTAATTCACTATAATGGCTCACAGAATGCTGGGAAACAGAGATTTTCTGGTGTATTATATAGGATATAGTAAAGAATGTAGATGAACAGCCAGAGGAAGAAAGACATAGGATAAGGTTTGTGAGAAGGGGCGTGCTGCTTCCGTGTCATCTCTGAGCGAACCACTCCCCTGGCACCTTGATATCTTTCCCACACATGAAGATCTCTGAACCACATAGTTGAAGGATTTTTATGGAGGCTTCGTCATACAGGCACGATTGATTATTAACTCAATTGCCAGCTCCTCTCCCCTTCCTGGAGAGGAGATGGTACTGGAAGTTCCAAACTTCTAATCAAGACCTCTTGTGACCAGCCCCAATCCTGAAGCTATCCAGGAACCTACCAGCACTCACCTCATTAGAACAAAAGATGTTCCTACCACCCAGGAAATGCCAAGGGACTTAGGAGCTCTGTGTCAGGAACAAACAAAATTTAACAGAAGATGCTGGTTACCCCTGTCACTCAGAACATTACAAGGGCTTTAGGAGGCAGAGAGCTAAATATATATTTCTCATTTTGTCACAATTTATAGTTGAAGCTTTGTCCTTAGCTGTAATTTTTACCTTATAATGTTTGCCTAGAAGTAGAATTGCTAATCAAAGACGGAATCTTTGAGATATCTGAAATTGCCAAATTTCTTTTCAAAAAATTAGGTACTACCACAAACTGTGCATGAAAATATTAGATTTATTACATTTAAAAAACCACACAGTCTTGCTACTCTAATAGGCAAAAAGTAATATCTCACTTTGAACTTTCATTTGTTTAATAGGATAGAACATTTTTTGTTTACTACATACTTGTACTTAATTTTCAGTGTTTCATTGATAACATCTTCACCTTTTTGTTGTTGTTGTTGTTGTTGTTGTTGTTGTTATAAACCTGGAGTTTATCTCAAAGTGTAATTTGTTATTACCCATTTTAATTTTGATGCTCTTAATGTTTTTCTTCTAAATCCAGATGAGTTTGTTGTTGTTGTTGTTTTGTTTATTTGCTTGTGGTGTTGGGAATTAATCAATGAATAAATTAAATAATAAAGAAGCATCTATAGTAAAAAGTAAAAGCTCTCTGACCCCTAACTCCTAGTTGTAAGGAATATTTGTCATGTTTTTTTTTTTTTAAATAGTGTTGGGGTATGAACCCAGGGCCCTTGTGCATGCTAGGTAAGTATTGAAGATTGAACCCAGTGGTACTTTATCACTGAGCCACGTCCCCAATCTTTTTTATTTTTTATTTTGAGACAGAGTCTCACTAAGTTACTGAGGATCTCACTAAGGAGCTGAGGCTGACCTCATACTTGCAATCCTCCTGCCTCAGCCTCCTGAGTTGCTAGGAATTACTGGCATACACCACCACACCTGGCAGAACTTTTCCCTTATTAATGTACACCATTTGTTTTTATTAGAAATACCTTCCCTATACATAAATCACAGTTGGGGAGGAGCTGGCCTGAATACGAAAACATCAGTAAGTAGACTACGGAGGTTATCCAGATAAGAGATTATTGTGGCTTGGACTGGGATGATGGCAGTACACACAAAAAGAGGTAGAGAGGTCAACCTATACTTTGTAGGTTGATTTTCTCTTATATGTGAAAAATAGAGAAGAAAAAGTAACAGAAAAGTGGAGTAGAGTGTCATGGAAATCACAGGGAATCAGTAGAATAGAGGAAAGGGACCAGGGGAAGGGAAAAGGGAATGGACAGGGGAAAGGGGAATTACTGAAAAATGATATTAACCAAACTGTATTGTTATATCATGTGCATTTAAAAATATGTAACAACATGTTCCACCATTATATACAACTATGATGCACCTTTAAAATATGGAAAAGATAAAGTGATTTGCAGGTTGACTTGCTGATTGATTGAAGTGGGGGTAATGAACAAAAGAAATAAGTAGGTTTTTTCCTAGTTTTGCTATGGAAGCAGCTGGGAGATGGGTGTGTGTTTTCTTGAGCTGAGGAATGTGAAGTCTTAAAGGGATGGTGGAGGATATTTTGATGCATTCTTTCTTGGTGATATTCATTGACATACGATCCCCTTGAGCAGGATCCTTAAATGCAGGCTGATCACATCCCTGGACTCTGCTCTTGCCCTGTTTTTTTCACTCTTTAACCTGCCCTCTTCTAATGTACTTGCCAGCTTTGTAGGAATGTTCTCTTAGTGTTTACAAAGTATTCTTGAGTTTACCTTCAGTTCCTTTGATGACTGCTTCCTGGGTACTAATGTAAGCTATGTTTTCATTACCTGGCCAGTGGGATGCTTGAAAGGGGCGTCTTGGGCCCAGAGGGTCATAACAAGGTGGGAGGTGCTCCTCAACACTCTGCTTTATCAGATGGTTGCAACGAGGGCCCTTGGCAATTCCAGAGGGCTGGTGCTGCCTAACTCACTACCACGTTTTATTTCAACATAGGGTCATCAAGGGAGAACCTAGCTTGTGGGTGTGTGCCTGGAACAGCTAGTTTGGAACTAATCAGTAAAAACATAGTCGGTGAGTTTTTTGTTGTTGTTGATGTGGTTACCGTGCAGAACAGTGCCCAGTGAAGCTTCTAGTCCACCTTGAACTCCACAAACAAGTTCAGAAGACACCACCATTTCAAAACATCAGAGCAATATCAGAGTGCCTACTACAGAGGAAGAAATAAAGGTTGTAGTCTCTCCTCCCCATCCCCTCTCCCACCTGACTCCTGATGTAATCAGTTTGATACTATATTTGACTGTGCTCTCTTAATGACCCAGAGAAGATGTCTCTGACTTCCTGCCAAAAGCGCACATTCTGAATTGTTTTTCAGAGAGCAACAGTGGCTTGTGTGGAGCTATTCTATGCACACACTCCCCCTGGAGCCTTCTGGCAACCAAGGGTGTGTGCCAATAAGGGAAAAAGGCTCACTGGAGTTAGTAATCTATGATCTTAGAACAGTTTGTCTGGGCAAAACTACTGCTCTTTCTTGAGAAATAAGCAGTTTACATCTTTCAGAAATTACGTTCTAGCTGATCCACAATTTTATTGCATAACTAAAGGTCACACCTGTTTGTCACCAGGGATATTTCCATTTGGCAAACAAAATACTGGGAGATTAAGTTGTTCCCTCTTCCTGGAATGTCCTTGTGTTCTGTATCTTCAAGGAGGCCATTTGGCGTTGATCCCAAATCCCTGGCCTTTGACCAGCCACCAAGGGCCTCTACAAACTCCCAAGAGAGCTACATAGAGGGACAGTTCTGGCAAAGGAACACTTTTATTATACTGTTTTCATAACCCCCACTGCTGGGCTTGTCTGAATCACTTCAAAGGCAGAAAGACATACAGAATGACAAACCCAACACAAATGGTGTGACCCAAGACCTGGATCAAATTGATAAAGCTGCAACCTCAAGCTTTCCTGAGATTCGGGGGTATAGGAAGAAAACCTTGAGTTCATCTTACTCATCAAAAGTTTAAATGTCCTTTATCCATCTCATGAACTTCTATGTATCCTATAACTCTATTCAAATGCCTCTTCCTTTCTGAATTTTCTTTGAGCATAGACACATGCAAGAAAAATTAGTTCCTTCATTTGTGATTCTGAGCAGTTTGTGTGTTTCTCTTTGATCACATTACCTGCTGTTATTGTGCTAATCTATTTACATGGCCCTCTTCTCCAACTGCCAAAGGTAGCCTCTGTGTTATTCCTCTTTTTATCTCTAGTGCCTGGCTGAGTGCCCAGCATTGGGAGGGAGGTGTTTACTGTATTGTTCTGAAAGCCAAGTTTTTTGGCACGGGGAACAAGGCATCTGGTTGTGCAGTTTATATACTACACAGGCGTGCCCAGCCAAGACAGCAAGAGGGGCTGGCGTGGACTAGTGTGGGGTTGTCTCTGCCCATAGGAAGGGGATCCTTTGTGGTCACCCAGGCACGTGCTTGATGGGCTGCATCTGCCCTGAAGGGACAACTCCTAGCCTGCACCACCCACTTGCAATTGTACCAACTGGAAGAGCAAATTAGACCCAGCAACTTCAAGAATGGAAGAGTATGAGGAAAATACAAAGTTGAAAATAATATTTTTCCTTGTGAAAAGTTTCCACTACTCTTTTAATAGCCAAATCTTGTAGTTATCTGGTTTTAGGGAACTTATTGTCAATTTTGAACAAGAACTTGAGTTTATTATTTTTTCTAGTGTACCATAATTTCCATCCTTTAAAAATATAGAATTGTACAATTTTAGACCTGAAACTTAGTCTTCTGTTGATTCAACAGTTTTTGAGTATTTCATAGTGGTTATGTTTTTACCATGAACCAAGCACTATAAACTGCAATAAAATTACCTGTTCAGTGGCAGGCTTTTTATTTGCTAAAAGGGTACCTACCATGTTACTATCAGAAACAAGAGGCAAAGTGGTCACTATGGTAGTACAATTGCAGTTTTATATATGTATTGTTCTTTGGTTTCCACTGTGGTCTTAGATAGCCAAAATTTCAATGCTCCTTGTATTTAGTTTGTTGAGCTTTCTCTCCATCTCTTCCTACCCACCTATCATAAATAGACTATCAGCCATTCTGGGGATATCGCCACTAAATGTTCCATAGATTTAGTGCACAAAATCATATGTGTAAAGAAGGAAGACTGATGGTGGCCCCTACACAATATCTGTCATAATTATCACATAGTTAAGGTGAATTGTATCTGCACAAGTTGTTTCTCACTTTTTTTTTTCCTTACTGCAGTACCAGATATCAAACCCAGGGCCTCATGCATGCTGGGCAAGGACTCTACCACTAAGCTACATCCCCAGCCTTTTCTTTTCTTTCTTGGTATTGGGGATTGAGCACAGGGACACTTTATTATTGTGCTACATCCCCAGACCCCGCCTTTTTCTGAGATTGGGTCTTGCTAAGTTGCCCAGGCTGTACTGGAACTTGCAAAGCTCCTGCTTCAATCTCCTGAGTTGCCAGGACTACAGGTGTACACCACTGTGTCTCATCTGGCAAGTTGTTTCCAACAAGACCTGAAGAACCAAAGTTTAAATAGTACGATAGATAAAATAGATGACACATAGATAGAAACATAGATAATGATTCCAGCTTATCATTGTGATAATGTCATTGCAACATGGGAGAAAACAAAAAAGGTGGAATTGCAGTTCTGTGCCATAAACTGCAAATAGTTTATGTGTATCATAACCCAGGTCAAGTGACTGGGGAATATGGCCTATCTGTGAATATCACCCATCAACCACTGTGCCTGTTGTAAGGCGAAATAGTTAGAAGCCTAAGAGTTTATGATGGTATTTCTTCTCTTTATTCTTGTTTTCTTTCTTCATCACATCCTTTTTTTTTCTTCCAGATCAGTTTAATACATTTTGTATTTTATGTCATCATCTAGGATGTACAGCCCCCTTCTCCATCCCCACCTTCCTTCTCAGATGTTTTCTTATCTGTCCTCACACTAGTTTGGGAGCAGTGTGAGGAAAGAGAACAAGTCCCATGATTATTTCTGTTTATCTCCTAACTTTATAGTATGGTGAATAGTTGTTCAGTTTCTTAAATGAAAGTTAATGAAGACATTAATTAATGAATAGGAGAATAAAAACATAAGTCTTCAAATCTGTAATATCCTATTTATTTAGATTCTGAAGCAAAATATCTTCACATTGTATTTTTTTTCTGTGTTTGTGTGTCCAAATGTCTGTTGTTTTTTTTTAAAGGTCATCAGTCACACTGAATGAGGACCCACTGTAACAATCTCATCTTGACTTGATCATCTGCAAAGATCCCATTTCCATATCACAGTCACAAGTACTTGAGACTAGGATTTCCATATATTTTGGGGAAACACAGTTCAACTCAAACACACTCTTGCTGGGCTCAGTGGCGCACACCTATAATCCCAGTGCCTCAGGAGGCTGAGGCAGGAGGATGGCAAGTTCAAAGCCAACCTCTGCAAAGGTGAGGTGCTAAGCAGCTCAGTGAGACCCTGTCTCTAAATAAAATACAAAAAATAGGGCTGGGGATGTGGCTCAGTTGTCAAGCACCGCAGAGTTTAATCCTGATACCACTCCCCCAAAACCACCCCTTTTGTGCTGGGTGTGGTGAAGAGACTGAGGTAGGAGGATCACAAGTTCAAAGACAGCCTCAGGAACTTAGTGAGGCCCTAAGCAACTTAGAAAGACCCTGTCTCAAAATAAAAAAGGGTTGGGGATGTGGCTCAGAGATTAAGCAGCACAGGGTTCAATCTCTGGTATTAAAAAAAAAAATCCCTTTTATGCTCTTATTTTTCTTTGTAGGACATAGGACCATCTGACCTATAATATACATATGTTTTTACTGGTTTATGTTTCTCTCCCTCACTAGGAGGTACATCCCATGAACATGAAGATGTAATGTTATACCCACAGTACTTAAAAGGCTGCTTAGTCTGAGGGTACAGAGGTTGCCTGGACTCCTGGAAGCCCTGGGTTCAATTCCCAGCACTGAAAAACAAAAAGTGCCTCGTGTATAAGGGGTATGCAATCAATACTTGGTAAGTAAGTGAATACTAAACTGGGAAGCAAGCTTTCCTATTTTAAATTACTGAAATCCAACACTTCTTTTTTGCATAGTCAACTATTTGAAGAAGGAAAGGATTTTCAGATGTTTTTCATGTGCATATTCAGAAACTTAAGACTTATTAGCAATCTACCTAAAATCTATGTTACAAACTTATAAATACCATTCCTTTGAAAATAGAAAGGTGTGGAGCTGGGGTTATGGCTCAGTGGTAGAGCACTTGCCTAGCACATGTGAGGCACTGGGTTCAATCCTCAGCACCACATAAAAATAAATAAAATAAAATAAAGGCATTGTGTCCATCTACAAACTAAAAATTAAAAATATAGATGGGTGGATAGAAACACTCTGAGAAAAACGGGATTTTGGAGTTGTAGGTTCAGAGGGTGTTACCAGAGGTGAGAGGTGGTCAGGGGAGGTCCCAGAGAGGGGGACTCCAACACAGAACAGGGTCCTTGACAAACATCACAGAAAAAAAAATTTTCAAAACATGTCAGAGACACAAACAGAAATTCATTCAGGAAAGCACGGAATTCACCTTCAAGGGAGAAGGTGGGCCATCTGTGAAGGGCAAAAAACCCACGCCAGAAACCCCAGTGGGGACCGAAGGGACACGTGGAGGGAAGGGGAGTGAAGGGAAGGAAGGGGAAGCTGGCAAGAAGGGGAAGGGCAAAGACGGGGTGACAAAGGAAAAGGGACAAAAAGGAGACAGGGGAAGAGCTGGGCACGGTGGCACACGCCTGTAATCCCAGCACTTGGGAGGCTGAGGCAGGAGGATTGCGAGTTCAAAGCCAGCCTCAGCAATGGTGAGGCACTTAGCAACTCAGTGAGACCCTGTCTCTAATAAAATACAAAAAAGGGCTGGGGATGTGGCCCAGTGGTCGAGTGCCCCTGAGTTCAATCCCCGGTACCAAAAAAAAAAAAAAAAAAAAAAAAAAAAAAAAAAAAGGAGGCAGGGGAAAAAGGGGAAGAGAAAAGGGGGAAGGGAAGAAAGGAGAAGGGGAAGGGAAAGCCTGCAAGAAGGCGGTAGCAAAGGAGAAAAAAGGGGGAGGGCGGCAAGAAGGGGAAGGGGTAAGGGAAGAAGGGAGAAGGGGAAGAGGGAGCCCGGCAGAAGAAGGCAGCGAAGAAGGAAGGAGTTCCAGCCCAGCGGGGGCTGTAAGTAGCAACTCTGGTGGTTCAAGGGACCCCCGACTCCATAGGCTGCCGGGGGTCGGAAGGGGAACTTGTATGCTCAGGATTGGCTCAGAAAGGAAGAGCCCACCCCAGGTGAATTCCCGCTAGAGGCAAGTATTCCCAGGATCAGAAAGGGTAGGGACTCGGAGCCACCAAAGGTGGATTCTTGTGAGGGATGGGCACTTCCCCAAACTTGAAGCTCAGGCTCACTGGATAACCTAAGGCACCTGGGGCGTGGCCAATTTAAGGCACCTGGTGGGTATGGCCTGTCAGCTGGAATTTATCTAACAATCTGGAAAGGGAGAAGCACTTTGGGGGGTCTCAGCTCTTCTTTTAAAGAAAACTTTGTGAGAGATGGGCAGGGCTGGGCAGGGAAGTTAGGTGGGAATGTTGAAATTGTCACTAGAGAGTAAAAGAAGTTTCCAGAGAGAGCTCAGAACAAGGCGAGTACTTGGCAGATGTCACAGAAATAAATTTAAGGATGTGTCAATTGGAGGCACAGAGATATATTTAGGAAAGGAAGGGAGACACATTCAAGGAGAATGCAGGCCATGTCAGGAGTGAGAGACACATTTGCATTCTCACACTCTTCTTTTAAAGGAAATTTGATGAGAGGTAGCATGGGAAGGTATGTAGGGATGACACCAATCAGGTGATCACAAGACAGTTTATGGTGGTCTGGTAATTCTGGAGATCCTTAGGGTTATGTGGTCTCCATTATATGATCAGCATATATTGAAAAGTCCCTTAAATTAAAGTTTTCTTAAAATATGTCTCTCTTTGCTTAACCTGGTTAACAGTGTACAAGGTAATTTTTGTAAGTAGGTGAATTAAAAAAAAAAAAATTTTTTTTGCAGTAGTTGGAACTAAACCTTGAACCCAGTGTCCTATACCACTGAGCTATACCTAGCCCTTTTTAGTTTTTATTTTTTTTTTTTTTTTTTTTTTTTTTTTTTTTGAGACAGGGTCTCATTAAGTTACCCAGGCTGGCCTCAAACTTGTAATCCTCCTGTCTCAGCCTCCTGAGTTGCTGGGATTACAGGAGCCCACCACCAATCCTGACTTATAACTGGGTGAATTTATGGTAAATCTAAGACTTACAGATTTCCTAGAATTTAGGAGTGACAGGTCTGGAAAAGTATATGGGACTTTAAATTACATTTCTTTGTCTTTCTTTTATTGTTTGTTTGTTTATTTATTTATTTATTTATTTATTTATTTTTGGTCTCCTTTCTGTCTATTTTTTATCCTACTTCAACATCAACCTGTTGATCCCAAGACATTTTATAGTGGTCTAGAAAGTCTCAGTGAAACCAGATTTAAAGATAGGTAGTGAGTGTAGTTAAGTAAATCGGGTCTAATATCGAGTCTAAGAAAGAAAATGGAGCCCATAAAGGAAATGGAGGTGGTCTGAGCCCTGGGAAAACCAGAACCATTAAATGTTAATGTCTGCAAGGTCAGGGCCCAACCTAAAGAATGTTAATGGAGCAGCACCCAGCAAACCAGGAGATGCTAATCAACTTGCCCTAAGCTCTTCCTGCCAGACCACTCTTCCCCCATCCCCATGGGCCCATCTGTGTCATACCTTTTTGCTTTTCCATCACAGGCAGGATAGAAGGAGATAGCAAAGAAGCTAGGGAGAACAAAAGAAGACCTTAAATATAAAAGGGAGAAGACCTCCCCTTCCAAAGGATTCCACCTCCTGGGGAAGTCTTTTTCTGCTGTCCTTTAATAAAGCCTTCCTTTTCCACTCTACCCTTGCCTGGGTGTGCTTATTTGGTGTTATACTTCAACATTCAGGGAAGCAAGGACTCTTCCCAGTAAATGGCGGTAACATCAGGATTGACATCTCTACTATCTGATCCATAGATAATTAGGAAAATACCCTGTATTTTAGGTTTTACATCTCCCTTTGCTCAATCTAATCTAAAAATAAATGTGGTTTGTGGGCTAATTAATAGTGCACAGGCCAGTTTTCATAAGTGCATGCGTTTCCAGTAATCTTGAGAGTGAAGATTTGTAGATTTCCCAGAAATTTGGGAGTGACAAGCCCTGGGGGAAACTGGCTTGGGGAGTGAAGGTATGAGGAACTTTAGTGTAAGCTGCCTGGTAAGCTACCTGGTACCGAAAACCGGGAGGAAATCTCGGAGGCAGAGTATAGCTTTTACTACTTTTACTTCTACTTTCTTAGAGCTTAGAGAGGGAAAGAAAGATTTTTAGAGAGAAAGATTAAAGCGAGCTTTTCTTCTTGTCTTCTTAGCTTAGAGTAAAGAAAGATAGAGCTTAGCTTAGAGAAAGATTAGAGCTTCTTTCTTCTCTCTTCTTTCTTCCTTCTTCTGTCTTCTGTCTTCTGTCTTCCTCAGGAGTCTCGGCCTAACTCTGACCAGTCATTACTTCTTCTATCTGGTTTCTTTTCTGTAACCGCTCTGCCTACGTTCTGGCCGCTCTGATTCTTCTGACCGACCGAGTGACTGCCCGGCTGACTGAATTCTCCGTTCTCCTAACTCGGACCGCTTTCACCCGGTTATATACCTTCAGGTTTGCGGGTGCCTACAGGTGCGTCACATACATATCAGGTGGAACTTATGGCTTCCAGCTAGCTACAACAGCCCTTCCTAATTAGGGCTCCTTCACTTTAGCACAAGGCTTTTAGGTTAAGGTTGTAATCTCTTTGTCTTTCGCTCCTTTCTACCTGTCTTTTATTTCTTCTATTCTACCTTGAGGGGAAGGTGAGAAGGGAGAGAAGCTAAGTGAGGTTTAACATGGTCAAGCTCTGGCAAAATCTAACAGTAGTGATCATTTGCTTGCTATCATGATAGAGTATGCCAGTGGTCTTCAGTGGAGTTACAGTTTTTCACTACCTATTAAAAAAGTATTTCTAATGTGAATATAGGCTGCTGCAGATATTAGAAGTGCCCCCACCCCAGCATTTAGTGAGATGTACAATCTCTGTGTAACTTTTTTTTTTTAATATTTATTTACTTTATGGGCGGGGGTTGTGGCTCAGTGGCAGAGCGCTTGCCTCGCACATGCGCGGCCCGGGTTCGATCCTCAGCACCACGTAAACATGAATGCATTGCATTGTGTACAACTAAATTAAATAAATAAATATTTTTAAAAAATATTTATTTACTTTAGTTGTACACAATGCAATTTACGTGGTGCTGAGGATCGAACCCGGGCCACGCACGTGCGAGGCGAGCGCCCCGCCGCTGAACCACAACCCCAGCCCCACTGTGTGTAACTGTTTCAAAATGTGTTATCCATGTCTTCCATCTCTTGCCCTTTCTGGAATATGAGGTAGGAGCAGGGAGTGGAATCTTTGCTAGCCTATAGACAATTGAAATGTAAGTAGTAAGTTAAAAGAGAATATCGGCAGCATAAACACACTGAAAAGAGTTAAGAGCCCATATTTATATGAGGCCTTCATTAATCTATAAGACAAAAGACCCAAAGGATCAGAGGAAATGCAGAGGCCATATAAACACATGAAAAATTGCTCAATTTCATCAGTAACCAGGGACATGAAATTAAAATCGTAACAAAGTTGCATTTTTGCCCATCTGCTTAGTAAAAATTAAAAAGATTGATGACTTCCAGGCTGATGAGAATATGGATAATCAGACATTCATGCTTTTGAGAGTGGGACTGTTAGAAAACTGCTGAAACATAGTTAACTTAGCTGGGAACACCGTGTTAGTGAAATAAAAGGGTTTATTGGGGTGCCACATGGGCAAGGGTAGGGAAAGGAAGGGAAGGGAAGGGGGAGGGTAGGGAAGGGATGGAGGGAATAGGGACAGGCAGGAACGGAGAGCAGGAACAAAAGGCGGCAGGAACAGGAAAAAGGGATGGCAGGAACAGGGGGCTGGCTTAAATAGAGTAGGGGCCATAAAACCCCCTTGGAGTGAGTCCTTGTCCTATAGGCCAGCAGAGGTCAGGGGGGGTAGTGGACAGGGGACTTGCTGGTCAGGTTTTGGTCACGCTGAGGATCCTGGGAGCTGTAGTTTTTTCACAAGGCACCTGGGGAGGTGTGGCCTTCTGCCTGGGAGGTGCAGCCTCTGCCTAGAATCCAACATTCCCCCCTTTTTGATTTCTTAGGAAGTGGGGCATTGTGTTTTGATCTGGCTGCTTCGGAGCTGAAATGGGGCTACGTGGGGTAGTTTTGGGGGGGGGAGATGTGGGCAGGCAGGTCCAGCTGGAGGGTGGGAAAATTCCCAGGAGGTAGGCGTGGAAAAGATGAATCTGTCCAGGTACGGGATGGGTGAAGTTTCTTTGAAGCCATATGTCGGTGAGGGTGTCAAACCAGGCTTCTGAAGAAAGTCACTGAGGGAGTCAGCTGGAGAGCATGTAGAAATTGTGGGTCTTGCGAGTTTGCAGGTAACACTATTATGGAAGCAACAAAGGGAAAGAAGGTGAGATGGATTATTGTCCATAGGCCTGTATTCCATCAGGTGGGACTTATGGTGAAGAGGCCAATGGAGAGTGCGAAGCACATCATAATGAGCATCTGGTGGCAGCATAAGGGCAGGACTCAGCAGGGGTCTCTGGTTGGAAGGTCATTTGTTGGTTTTTTTAACAGTTGATAGTCCCTGGGAAAAACTGGTTAAAGGTTCAAAACAAGAAAAACAGAAAAGATTATTTTGAGATGGTATTGGGGACACAAGAGAAACGAATTTTTAGGGGACCGGTGGGAATGGGAGAGCAAGTACACTGAAGTAGTTGTCTTTTTGTGGATCTTCAGTTGGTTGATCAGCTGGTTTCAGTCTGGAAATATGAATCTAAGAAGTCAAATTTTCTGAGGTTTCACGAAGTTTAGCAGCTGTGGGTGTGCACAGCACAACGTGGAAAGGTCCTGTCCACTTTGGGACAAAGGAGATTGTTCCTGTGTCCTGGGGAGGGGAGAAATATACCCAAGAACCGGGTGTCAATGGGAATGAAGCAGTGAGTCTACCTGGGTCAGGCAGAATGAAATCTTGGCACTTTCATATCTGATGTCTGATGAAGGATAAGAGAGGAGAAGAGAGATCTTTGGGTAAGGGTCCCTGAGTTGGGGAAACTCCGGGTGGAAGGGCTGGTCGCCCAAACATAACCTCAAAAGGGGATAGTAAGGAGGGCTTTTTGGGAGGACTCTGAGCCTAAAGAGGGCGAGGGGAAGTAAGAGTTCTATTACTCTCTACCTTCCCTGAAGACATGGGGTGATACGGGATGTAAAAATGCCGAGGAATGTTAAGGGAAGTAGATATATTTTAAGTAACTAGTGTAACGAGCACAACTGAATCGGGTTTGATCAGAGGAGGAAGAAAGCTTGGATATAAAAGAATTATTGCCCATGCTTTCAACCGTTAGTAGAAATTGAAAACAAATTTTCTAAGGGACTTTAGAGGGGTGTCAGCCGGGATGGATTAAGACGTTCCAACGACTAATACAATATTTTGAAAAAGCGTCCTTTTCAAAGTAAGTATTAGAGGGAGATCCAGGTCTGTGACTCGGTCGTCACCGGAGCCAGGCAGACGTGGGATATCATGAGCCGCTCAAGATATCGGAGGACTATGAGCCACCTTGCGCAAGGGTTTTCCGTGTCCTGTCCCGGACAGGAAAGAGAAAGACTCAAGTCCGGAGTAGGCCAAAGGGCCGGAAAGGAACCTCTGTATCCGTCTCCAGCTGAGAGGCAAATGTTGCCGGAATGACACCAAATTTAATGATATTGCGGTCGAAAAGATGAGCGGAGGCTGAGTCAGGCAATTTCAGAAGGTTTATGCCCTTGGAATGGGATGGAAAAGTGAATGGAGATAGGAGAGGATTGATTGTATGGCAGGGAATGTGGGGGCCTGGGTAGTAGATTGGACTGAAGCCAGAAGAGAAGGAGAAGACAGTGCTGCTTCAGCCTTCATGTTTCCCTGAACTATGGGAGAGTCTCCACTTTGTTGTGAAGGACAATGGGAGATCCCTCTTAGTTTGGGCAGAAGAGAGGCTTGCAGGAGTTTAAGCCTGAAGCATCTCTATACAATCATGTTCTAGGGGCCCTGAGGAGACTGGGAGAAGGAAAAACTGGGTGTAAAGAGGAGCAGGACTGGAATGAGGTTGAGGAGCTGAGTGCGAAAGGGCAGGAGAGTTTGAAGGCGCTTATACATTAGTCTTTAAATGGTGAGGAGAGGCAATAGTGACATGAGCACCGAATTTAGCTTTTTGTAGAAGTAGGTAAGCAGCGGCCAGAGCCCGAAGACAGGGGGCTCATCAACGAACGGTGGGGTCAAGCTGTTTAGAAAGGTAGACGGGGAAACACGATACCCACGAGAGGAAAGAAAGTTTAAAAGAGTGCAAGAGTACTCACGAGCTGTGGAAAGGAGGGGCTGCAGAGAAGAAGGGGAATGGGTGGATCTGAGAAAACATTTCTGCAGAAGATCTGAGATAGCTCCCTGTAGGGAGGGACAATTCCTGAGATGGGTTACCTTGGCAACATGTTGGGGCAGGTTGTTAAGGGTGGACGAAGGGCTCTGAGGGAATCAGCATTTCAATCTCTCAGGGGACAGTTTCCCAACTTCCCAAAATTGGCTTTCGACCTGGCTCGATTTACCTATATATGCTGACTGCCCATGAGATTTTGGCTTCACTTCCCTTCTAACCTTAGGAACTCTTAACCACTGTAAGGGAATGGGTCGATGACCGAGTCTGGCTTCTTCAGGCTGAACGGGGGCAAAGTGATGGGGGCAGTAGTTTGGAGTTCCTCTTGTAGAAGTTAGGTCAGATTGAAGCCTGGGGAAGGTTGTAACGTCATCAGGGACGGAAGCTTCTATTGGAGGAACAAAAAACATGAGTATCGGAGAAATGTTGTAGAATCTGAAATGTCAATGTATACCATGAAGATGATAATTTAAAGCTTTAGCATGTACAGAGTTATCGGGAATGTAAACACAATACTTTACTTAGGGCTGAAGTTACCTTTGCTTCTAAAATGTTCAGAAATGGTTGTGCATCTGTTTTAACTGTTACTGGATGTCTAGGATGAAATTTGTCAAACTGACTTCTGTTTTGACCATTGGTAAGAGTCAGCTGTTTCTGATGGGAATCTTGGGGAAACTTGAGAGCAGCTTTTGTGCTCAGTGCCTTTGTAAGGATGGGTCCAGGTCTTGCTTGACCTTGTGGCTTTCCTCAGAAGCATTAGGGATGTTTTTCCCTTTTTTATGGACCCTCCTTTTAGCAAGAGCACTGATTGGCTTTTTTGTCTCTTCCATAGGTCTCACAACCTCTCTGATCGGGAAGTTATGTGGCCCAGAGATGCAAAGCTCTGTAGAGATGTTTCCTCTTCCCTCACAGGCAGACTCTGGGACAAGAACCAAATACTGGTCTTCTTGGCCCTTTTTGATTAATTTAAAAGTTTTGATCTTAGCCATCCAGTAAGCTAATCTTAAATTGAAAACATTGGGCTTTAATTCATAAACTTACAGTAGCCAGGATCTGTGGTACCTGTCTGTCTTGATGGTTTTTGAAGGTCAGGTGTTTAAGTTTTGAAGTTTGATTTCTGTTAAAGAAATGCTGAGAGCATTTAGCTGACAAAATATTACAATTAGAACAGAGTAAAGAAATTTTGGGAGTACATAGTTTTTGCTGATTGTCTCATATACTTATTCAACTAACTTACACAGGCCTTTACATCACTTACTTAAACCCTCTAATCTTGAAAAATAAACCCTCTTAAGACATTCTTATCTTTAAACATTTCTTTTTCTTTCTATTGAGTATGGTTTCCACACTTATAACTTTCTAATTTATTTCTCTCACGTGTTAACTCCTTTCTCTGTTCATCCTTTGAAACAATCTTTATAATGATTTGAATTTAGACGAATTATTTTATATCTTAATAACCTTTTTGGAAAAATGGCAAAATGTTTTTATGGTATTTTTAGTTGGAATATTAGTCATTTTTTTTGTGTGTGTGTGTGTACTTTGGAAAGGGAAGCGAGGAGCTAAGGAGGCAAAGATGATTTTAGCAGGGGATGAAAAGAACGGATTGATTGAATTTCCCATTCTGAATGGGAACTGAGGGACTGTGTCTCACGTGAAAGAGAAAGAGTAGAGGACAGAGGAAGTAAATGGTGAAGGATAAAGCCAGCTGTGCTCGGGCTTGGAACGGAGTGGCAGGGTCTGGTTTATCGGAGGATTTAGGGAGAACCGAGCAGGCGGCTCTGGGAGGCTGGGGGGTGTGGATAGAGTTTCGCGGTTGTCACCGTCACTGCTGCTATTTTGGCAGGGCACGGGCCTGGGAAGGCAGTCGGAGGGAACCACGTGGGTTGGGATAAGATGGCGGATCAAAGAAGGGCGGGACGTGGAGCGGAAGTGGAGACAGATTTGGGCGGAAGAACATGGCGGATCCGAGGAAGGGGGAGGGACCTGAGTCGGGGCTGCACGTGGAGCCTGCACAGACTCGCTGTGGCAGCTCGGGCAGCCTCGCTTGGGCAGAGCGCGGGTTTAGCTCCTGAGCACTGTACTGTGGCAGCCGCGCGGCGGTGGCGGCGGCGGCGGCGGCGGCGGCGGCAGCGCGGGCAGCCTCACTTGGGGGCGGGTGGGGGCGCTGGTCGCTGTGCGCGGGGCCGGCCCTGGGCTCGGCGGCGCGGGCGGCCGGGGCGGGCGGCTGGGGCCATTGGTCGGGGCGTGGGCCGCGGCCGGGGGGAGCCGCGGGCGCGGCGCACGGCCCCGGCGCCTTTGTGAGCAGCGCGGAGGACGCATGGGGGTGGGGGGTGGGGTTTGGTCCGTGCGTGAAGAAGCGCTCGGCTATCGGAGGGTAGCAGCCCGCGGGGAGCGAGCGGAACGGCGCCAGTCAGAGCTGGACCTATAAGAGAGCAGAAGAAGCGAGCAAGGGGCGCGCCGCAGCCGCATTGGCAGCGGGCTGGGGGCGCGCAGCGGCCGCGGTGGCAGCGGGCTGGGGGTGCGCCGCGGCTGCGGGCTAGGAGCGCGGGCAGGGAGTACGCCGCTGAGCGGTGGCAGCTTGGATGAATGGCGAACACATGGTCACCATTTGCTGGCGGGGAGACGGGGGAAGCGCGCAGACTTGAGGATGAAAGACGCTGAGGAAGAAGCGCAGGGAGGGGGCCAAAGCCAGAGGCGGCGTGTCTGGTAAAGGACACGTCGCAGAATCTGCGGAAGTGGGGGCTAAAGTCTGGGGCAATGCGTCCAGTAACGCCCGCATGGCCGAAGAGGGCGGGGGACCGTGGAGAACCAAGCGGCGGAAGCTGGGGGCGGGGATAACTGCGGGAGAGGTTGGAGCTAGGAACAGAAGGTTGAGTGGGAGGGGGTAACGGTGGAAGGCACCGGAAATGACGTGGAAAGAAAGGTAGGGTTTACAGAGGAGGATTCTGACAGAGCAGAAGGAGGGGGCGGGGCGAAGGATGAAGACAAAGGAGGGGGAGGATCTAAGCTCAGAAGCCCGCCAATTTCAAAATCTAAAGCCTGAGCTGGGGGAGGGGAAACGTTCCGGAGCAGCCTTCGAGACTGCCGGTACGGGGGAGGTGGAGCCTCTAATCCCGGATTGAACTCGGGGTCAGTGGAAGATGGGGGGGGATCTGGAAATCTATAAGCGAGAAAGACCGTCTCAGGATTGCACCTGGTGCACAAAGAAGGATTGGAACGGAGGAGGAAGAAGGCATCGACATACGGCAATTCTGTCCATCTCTTTGTTTGTTGACAAAAGCTGGAGAGTTCCCGTAAAAACCAGGAATCTAGGGATCCTGATTCTGGCCACTTATTGGATAGCGGGTAAGAAGGCCAAATTTTTGTACATAGCTTTATTAATTTGGTTTTGTTAATTTGGGGTTTTAAGCCTAATCGTGCTCGATTTCTTAGGAGACAGTCGAGAGGTGTGTCGGCCTGAATGGAGAGGGAAGTTTCCATATTTCCCGATAGCGGGGAGGAGCTGATGCAATACTTTGGAAGGCGTCCCTTTCAAAGTATGAATCAGAGTAAGATCCAAGTTCGCTCTCCTAGCCGTCACTAAGTGAGACGAGCCTTGGGACACCTAAGCACCTTCCGTCCCGGACGGCAGGTTTAAAGGTGCCGGGGAGCTGTGAGCTTTACTCCATGGAGATTATCGGAATGTTTCCGTTCCGAACGGAAAAAACGGAAGCTCAAGCCCGGAGTGCGGAGGGGAACTTTCCTACAGCTGGGAATTTTTAAAGTGGGTGGAGAAAGGTGGGGAGGGGGGGTGGAAGAGTTCCTGGGGTCCACCGTCGCCCTGAAGGCTTGGGTGGGGTGTGGTCCCCCCTGGAAAGGCCCCCCGGTGAGATTGCCGGACGCTCACGGTCAATTCTCGCCGCGCAGTGGCCAAACAGGTTTAGGAACTCGGGGTGGATGGGGGCTTACCAAAGTCCAGCGACGGTGTAGGAAGACAGACGGCCAAAGGAGACGTGTGGTGGACGCTCGTCTCCTTTCCCGGTCAGGGAACCAAATGTTAGAAAACTGCTGAAACATAGTTAACTTAGCTGGGAACACCGTGTTAGTGAAATAAAAGGGTTTATTGGGGTGCCACATGGGCAAGGGTAGGGAAAGGAAGGGAAGGGAAGGGGGAGGGTAGGGAAGGGATGGAGGGAATAGGGACAGGCAGGAACGGAGAGCAGGAACAAAAGGCGGCAGGAACAGGAAAAAGGGACGGCAGGAACAGGGGGCTGGCTTAAATAGAGTAGGGGCCATAAAACCCCCTTGGAGTGAGTCCTTGTCCTATAGGCCAGCAGAGGTCAGGGGGGGTAGTGGACAGGGGACTTGCTGGTCAGGTTTTGGTCACGCTGAGGATCCTGGGAGCTGTAGTTTTTTCACAAGGCACCTGGGGAGGTGTGGCCTTCTGCCTGGGAGGTACAGCCTCTGCCTAGAATCCAACAGGGACAGTATGTAGAACTGTATGTTCAAATTCAAAATATACTTACCCTTTAACCTGAAAGTCCTATATTGAGGGACCTACCCCACAAAAAAAGGGAACCCTCACAATGATACTATCAATAAATCTCTGAAAGTTTTTTCTTTTCTTTTTTCTTTCTTTCTTTTTTCTTTTTCTTTTCTTTTTTTTTTTTGGGGGGGAATGGAGGATTGAACCCAAGGATGCTTTACCACTGAGCTACATCTCCAATTCTTTTTATTTTTTGTTTTGGGACAGGGTCTCACTAAGTTGCTCAGGCTGGCCTCAAACTTGTGATCCTCCTGCCTGAGCCTCCTGTGTTGCTGGGATTACAGGCATGTGTCACCCTGCCTGGCAAGAATATACTCTTATGCTTCTGAATTTATAGAGTAAAATTCCTGCTTTCTACAGATTTAATTATTAATTAAACACCACAATCAACATTTATCAAATATCAACTAGAGGCAAAGGTCTGATTCCTTAAAATTCTACTTGGGGAATTAGGTCATGAGGGTTTAAGAAAATGACTTTTGAGCTTTTGTATCTCACTCCCCCCAAATAGTCTCAGATCTATATAAAACTGTAGGTCTCAAAGGTGAGCTTAGCAGGTGAAAGATCAAAAGGGTGTGCACGGGAAGTCCACCCCTGCATCTACAGTAGAGGAATTCTTAGCTTTTGCTCCCAGCTTTCACTCTTTGCTCTCACTGTCCCTAGTTGCTTGGGTCTGTAATAAGAAGGGATTTCTCACAGCCATTTCTCTTATTCAGGGAGTGCATATTTATATACAGGGCACGTGCCTGGTGGGCCTCTTTTAAGATGACTCCCCTACCCTGTAGGGAGAGGAGAGTTCTCTCTCCTGCGCAACAAACTGAGAGAAAACCAGATGTCCTTTGGGAAAGGGAGAAGGTGAGGGTCAAGGAAATGGTGAGATCTGAGGAGTTTCCCAAGTAAAAGGAGAAGCGTTCCCTAGAAATGCAGTGGCAGTGCTTCTAGCACGTGTCCCTGAAGGTCCTTGCGGCTCTTGCAAGGCTTTGCAGCACATCTGGGAGCAGCATGGTTGGCAACAGCCCCAGTTTATAGCTCCTTCAGGACCAGCTTCAGTTTGGGATTGGAGGTCCCAGCTCTTTGTGGGGAGGCATTCCCTGTACTAAGGCGGGCCGTGGACAGGGCCTAGGCATTTCCACCAGACGCGGTGCTCACGGTGCTTAAAGCGCCTCTCATTTTGCCAGACTGTTTGTTAGATCTGTATGGGTCCAGTGGCTCCCCACCCAAGCCTGCTTCCCTCCACGTTGTCTTCACAGCCGTTTCCATCCCACCCCCAGAACTGGGGAATGAACCCAGGGCTTTGAACCTGCTAGGCAGGTGCCCTACCACTGAGATACACCCCCAGTCCATTTTATCTTTTAAGACAGCTCTCACTAAATTGCCCAGGCTAGCCTTGAATTTGGATTACAGATGTGGTCCACCACATGGGGCTTCTTCACAGTTTTTACTCCCCCATGAAAAATCTTGGTCACCCCTACCCTATTTCATCATCCTCTTCTTGAAAAGCACAACTGGCACAGCTAGACATCCTCTTGTTCGAAACTGTTGAGGTTTAACACTAGTGGAATGTTTTCTCCCCCTTTGGTAATGGGGATTGAACGCAGGGCCCTGAACCTGCTAGACAAGTGCTCTACCACTGAGCTAGATCCTGAGCCCTTTTAATTTTATTTTAGAGACAGGGTCTTCCTAAGTGGCCCTTGAAGTAATGATCCTCCTGCCTCAACCTCTGGAGCAGCTGGGATTACTGGGGTATCCATCATACCTCGGGTATTTAGCATTTGTGAGGTCCTGAGTTCAATCCCCAATACCCCAAAAGAGAAAGAGAAATCATTTTGCAGGAAAGGAATGCTGGGGATTGAGCCCACAGACTCTATATCTGGGCTACAACCCCAGTCTCACTCTGTTTGTTAAATAGGGGAATATATTGGCCAATGCCCTTTATTCTTTTTTTTAATATTTATTTATTTGCTTTAGTTGTACACAATGGGTTTATTTGTACGTGGTGCTAAGGATCGAACCCGGGCCGCGCACGTGCTAGGCGAGCACTCTACCGCTGAGCCACAACCCCAGCCCGCCCTTTATTCTTAAACTCTTTTTTTCTCTGCCCTCTTTTCTGATCTCTGCTGAAATTACATCTCCACTTGGCCCTTTCCACTTTATGAAAAGGAGAAGCTCAACTTCCTACCTGGCTGCTTAACTTTCATTAATCCACTTTCTGTCCCAGCTGGCCCAGAGCAGATAAAGTTATGAGAATTCTCAGCCTCTCAGGAAGACCATGCCCCTAAACTTCTCTGTGTTGCTACTCTGATGATCTCTGCAGCATCGTCCACCCTCTCTATACTGTGACCCACTAACCCAGTAGCTCTCAGGGCAAGATGGCTGATGACCTATGTTCAACTGTATCCGGTTTTATCAACACCATGGATCAGCCAGTTCATCTACACAAAGAGTGGTTCTAGCTACAAATTATGCACAGATGGTTGAACATCTCTTCTGTACTACTAAAATTGAGACAGGGTGCTTCCAAGTGAAAGGAAATCATTTGGCGAATGATATTTACTGACGTGTGGATGTGGATATGTATTATGTGTTGACTAGCAGAACTGGTGTCTGAGTTCACAAGCATGAACTTCAGGATATTTCTACATCTATAAATAAAGTTGAGTAAATGTTAGCATAGCATAGCATAAGTGGAAAATTGTTTTCCAGTTTAAATTTTAAACAGCTTAAATGGGCATTAATCAATAACATTAATTACTCTTTTAGTACTATCTCGGGATAGAATTTCTGTGTCAGGAGCAGTGATCTAAACAAGAAATATCAAGCTGACACATATGAAAATTAGCTAAGGAGAATGTAGGCCTCAGCATTTGAAGGAGGAACTTGCCTTAGAATCTGCCTTTTGTTGCTCTTCTCCAAAATAGGATTATTCAAAGTTTTTCTTTACACAGTTAAAATGGATAAGACTTGTTGCTGATCATCGTTAATTCTTTGTTTATTATTAAATGATACTGTGCTTTCCCAATACTAACTAATTATTCTCAGTTTATGGCAAGAGAAAGGAGGATAAGAGAGCACAGAGCCAAAAGGCTACCTGGTTCAGACCCCACATTTAAAAAGATCTATGGGACTGGGGTTGTGGCTCAGTGGTAGAGCGCTTGCCTAACATGTGTGAGGCACTGGGTTCTATTCTCAGCATAGTAAAAAATAAGTTAAAAAAAAGGTCCATTGACAACTTTTAAAAAATTCTTAAAAATTAAATAAATAAACAAATAAAAAGGACTATGAAGTTAGGCTGTTGGTGTTGCCTACAAAGAAGGTTACAAAAACTAAGACTGGATTGAAAGAAAACACCCTCCTCAACCAAATTTGAAATTGAGATCTATGACTAAAATTAATCATCTTAGTATACCTTGGATTTTTAAAATTAAATCTTTTAATTAATCTCCTGTTTGGCCCAACTATTTTGTGTAGCATTTTTTTTCTGTTATTGGCATTAATTTGTTAAAATATAAACATTTAAAACATCACACTTGAACTGGGAATATAGCCCATGGTAGAGCCGTTGCCTAGCAAGTGCAAGGCCCTAGGTTTGATCCTCAGCACTGAAAATAATAATAATAATAATAAATCACAATTTTTAAGCTTATTTTAGCAATTTTAAAAATGTTAGTATCTTCAGCAGTTTAGGAAACCCTGTCTCAAAATAGAAAATAAAAAAGATGGAGGATGTGTAGCTTAGTGGTAAAGTGTCCCCGAGTTCAATCTCTAATTCCAAAAAAGAAAGAAAGAAGTTAATATATGAAGAACTTCAAAAAAAGGAGGCAGCTTGGGTCTCTCAGCTTTTGAAAAGACCCGAATCATCTGCTTTTAGTACAAGCATATTTGTATAAGATTCAGAAACTACAGTATAAAAAACATCTGGAAAGAAAAAAATAGTAGATGAGCTGTACATTTCAAATGAAAGTTAAGCACGCACTCCCCACCCCCCCAACTTTATATTGGATTTTAAGGACTCCAAAGCTATGTACATAGTCTGGTACAGACACGGTGGCTACCCCAGGGAGCGGAGCTGATCTCCTTTCCTTCATGGAGCTTACAGTTTCATGGAACCCACTGAAGGAAGCCAAATAAAATCAATGAGCCAAATTCACACATGAATGTGATTAATGCCACTGAATTTGTACACTTAAAATAATTTAAATCACAAATTTTATGATACATATATTTTATCATAATAAAAAAATCTAATGGCTAGAGAGTTTGTAAGAAAGCAAGAGAGTGTGGCATTTTGGAAGCCAAAGGAAAAGAATGTTTGTAGAAGGAGCATGATAAGAATGTTAAGAAAGTCTGGGTGCAATGGCACACGTTTATAATCCCGATTTAGGAGGCTGAGGTAGGGGGATCGCATGTTTCAGCCCAGTCTTGGCAACTTAGTGAGAACCTGTCTCAAAACATAAAATTTTTAAAATATATAAAATGTCTGGGGATGCAACTCAGTGGTGAAGTGTCCCTGGGTTCAGTCCCCAGTATTGAAAAAAAAATGTTTAAGTGAATAATGACCTTAGGACTGGTCAGTGGAAAGAAGGTAGTAGAAGCTAGGCACAGTGGGTTGAAGAGTAAGTGAAAGAGGAGACTTGAGTGTGGCTAAGTTTGCCTGTGAAGAGGAGGAAAGAGATAAGGGAGTGTGTGGCTAGAGGAGGCTAATGAGTTGGGATTTTTCTTTTGGAGGAAGGGACAGTGAACATGTTCCATGGTAATAGAATAGAGTAGCTGTGGGGCTGGAGTTGTGACTCAGAAATAGAGCACTTGCCTAGCATGCATGAGGCACTGGGTTTGATCCGCAGCACCACATAAAAAAAATAATAATAATAAAAAAGTAAAGGTATTGTGTCCACCCACAACTAGAAAATAAATGTTAAAAGAAAAAAGAATAGAGTAGCTGTTCCAAGAGGCCCAGGGATCTGGGAGTGGGGAAGTGACAGACAGAGTCAGGGACTAGGGAGTATGGGGCACTGCTGGGTGTCCACACTCTTGTCTCTAGGAATTCTGATCCAATCCTGTCCCCACCTTTGAATCTACCAATTGAAGCATAGACTAAACTTGGGTTTAAAAACCTTCCCCAGTAAATCCCTAAGGTACATATAGGCTGAGCCTATATTAAAAGCCTTATCTACTAGGGCCCTAAAACAGCACTTTAGACTCATCTCACATCTGATAGATGGGCTTAGGCTGATGGAAGTTTCCTTGTCCTGAGCAAAGCAACCTTGTTTCATTTTCTCAGGGTAGGATGTTTCATTTTCCCGGGGCAGGAGCCAATGGGCTTAAAGGTCACCCTGTTCCCCAGGCAAAGAGCCAATAGCATTAAAGTTCGCTCTGGTATACCCCCCACCAGAAATCCCTACTTAAGTCCTCTCAGTCTGGAACACAGACACAACAGCTCCTCCCTGCTGAGAGGAGGCAGCCACTGCACCAACCTGAGAGGACCCACTGCCTCCAGCCCAACAGCTCCAGATGCTCATCCTCCAGCCTGAGGGCAGCTACCCCAGCCAACAGCTCCAGCCTCCAGCCTGACAGCAGCTACCCCAGCCGACAGCTCTAGAGACCACAGCTGGCGTGACCAGGCACCCACCTTCTGTCCAGATCTCGCACACTTCTCTCTCCCTGACTTCTCTCTCCCCGTACCTCTTCTACCTCCGACCAGCCATAAAGGCTGGTGAATAAATCTCTCGGCTGCACGGTTGTCTCCGGTGTGACTTTTGCCCTTCAACATCCTTCATCTCCTCTGTTCCATGGTATCTAACCCTATTGAGCCAAATTAGACCACAGATATCTCTGTTGCTTTCCTACCTCTGTGTCATTGCTTACGTATTTTGCTCCCTAAGGAGTATCCTCTCTGAGGTATAAATCACTCCTTTACTGTATATATACACAATGGAATATTACTTAGCCATAAAGAAGGATGAAATTATGGCATTTGCTGGTAAATGGATGGAACTGGAGACTGTCATACTAAGTGAAATAAGCCAATACCAAAAGGCCAAAGGCCAGCTGGGCGCAGTGGTGCACACCTATAATCCTAGTGGCTTGGAAGGCTGAGACAGGGAGATCGAGAGTTCAAAGCCAGCCTCAGCAATGGTGAGGCACTAAGTAACTCAGTAAGACCCTGTCTCTAAATAAAATACAAAATAAGGCTAGGGATGTGGTTCGGTGGCTGGGTGCCCCTGCGTTCAATCCCTGGTACTAAAAAAAAATTACAAAAATGGGGCTGGGGATGTGGTTCAGTAGTCGAGTGCCCCTGAGTTCAATCCCCAGTACCAAAAAAAAAAAAAAAAAAAAAAAATGCCAAAGGCCGAATGTTCTCTCTCATATGCAGATGTAACACACAAAGGGATGCGGGGAGTGGTGGGTAATAGAAGTTCTTTGGATAAGATAAAGGGGAATGAAGGGAAGGGAGAGAGGATGGGAATAGGAAAGACAGTAGAATGAATTGGACATAACTTTCTATGTTCATATATGAATACACGACCAGTGAACCTCCACATCGGGTAAAACCACAAGAATGGGAAGTTATACTCCATGTGTGTATTACATGTCAAGATACATTCTACTGGGCTGGGGTTGTTGCTCAGTCGCAGAGCGCTTGCCTCACGTGTGTAAGGCACTGGGTTCCATTCTTAGCACTGCATATAAATAAATGAATAAAATAAAGGTCCATTAACAACTAAAAAAAATTTTAAAGACACTCTACTGTCATGTATATCTAAAAAGAACAAATAACAAATGCTAAGGAAAAAAGTTAATCATTCCTTTATTTGTGTTCTAATGGTACTTAATACACATCCCTATTACAGCCTTTGTCATATTTTATTGTAATTTTTTGTTTGCATTTAGAGGGTATCTGTTTGTGTTCATCTACCCAGCAACATGTCCACCCTGCAGTTAGAGAATTGCCCCTCCTTCACTCATTTTAGTTCTGCTGTGGGGTCCAAATAGGGGTTCAGGACCCTCCAGCTATAATTATGGGCACATAATGCCAATTAGCATCTTTTTTCAGGGCCAGAATACGAAAAGATCTCTCTTCTCTTCTCTCTCTCTCTCTCTCTCTCTCTCTCTCTCTCTCTCTCTCACTCTCTCTCTCTCTTTCTTTCATACTGGGAATCAAACCCAAAGGTGCTCTACACTGAGCTACACTTCCAGTTTTTTTTTTTTTTTTTAAGTTTTATTTTGAGATAGGGTCTTGCTAAGCTGTCCAGGCTAACTTGCAATCCTCTTGCCTCAGATTTCAGAGTTGCTGGGATTACATAGGCATGTTCTACCACATCCGGCTAAAGAACTCTTTCTTTGTGTCTACTAGCTGAGATGATGAAAGTCAAGAGTTGTCTGTGGCCAATTTCAACACCATGACGACTACTTCTCCTCCTCCTCCTTCTTCTTTTTTCTCCCAATACTGGGGATTGAACCCAGTTATGCTCTACATCAGAACTACATCCCTAATCCTTTTCATTTTGCATTTTGAGACAGGGCCTTGCTAAATTGCCAAGGCTACCCTCAAACTTAGAATCTTCCTGCCTCAGCCTCCTGAGTTGCTGGGATTATAGGTGTGTACCACCACTGCTGACTTCAACACCATGATTTCTAACCACTGCCACATGGAGGGAGTCTAGGAAAACAGAGGAGACCCAGGTGAGACCACATTATTTGACTTCCCAGATCCACTTATGCCTGACAATGTCTCCCCTCCTAGACTTTTCAATTGCATGAACCAATCAAGGGTTTCTACTCCTGAAGCCAGCAGGAGCTGGTTTTGCATACTTGCCTCCAAAAGGGTCTGGATGAATACATGTGGTGTCTCCCCTACTAGTCTCTAAGTCGTCTTCTATTATCTGTGGAGACTGTCCCATAACCTAGCATGATGAGGGCTCAATAATGTTAAATAACTTGAAATACTAACAATCATTCCAGATATAATTTAAATTTAATGTTTTTTAAAAATGTTTGACTGAACTCATTTAGGAATCAGAATTATTCCCAGAACCCTAAAGCAAATACTATGACTTGTGGTGATAGCTTATAGGCTCTGCATGTCCTCTCTCTCTCTCTCTCTCTCTCTCTGTATGTATATGTGTATGTGTGTGTGTGTGTGTGTATGTATATGTGTGTGTGTGTGTGTGTGTGTGTGTATGTATGTGTATGGTTGACATATTGGGATTGAACCCAGGCCTCACACATGCTAAGCATGCACTCTACCACCAAGTTCCATTTCCAGCCCCTGCTTCTTATTTTAGTTGTTTGTGTTCTTGGCCCTTTCTCCCTATCAGATGAGAAGTTGGATGCAGGGCTTAAGTCTGCACAGTAGAAGTTCAGTAAGTTAGCTATTCTAAATTGGTCTCCTCTTTGCCAGTTGTTGTGCAGAAGACAAAAAGAAGGGAAGACAGAGACTCAGTTCCTGCCCCTGAGGTGCTTGCAGCACATGTCTAACAAGTGATGTTGTGACTTGCCTTGGCCTGAATAGGAAATGAATAATAGAGAAGAAAAAAGTAACATATATGCTTTATGGATACAAAGCTCAAGACTGAGAGCAAAAGATATTTTTATCAGAAGTATCAAAAGAATGCAGAACAAGATCAGAAACATTTTATAAATAGATCAGGAACCAAACAGGAAACACAAAACCACTGGTAAAGTCAGACACATTTCACTGAACATAGTTTAATAACTGTAGGACTCACTAAATCCTCTTTTCCTTGTCTTTAAGGTTCTTTCCAAATAAATCAGGGCAGGTTAATCTGACCTGGATGTGTGTCTAACCCTGAGTAAATACAATGGCTGTAAAATGTTCTTCTTCCCCAGAGAACTCTCAATAAGGCTTCGGGTGTTCCAGCTGCTCCAGCTCTGCCTTAGACATGGTAGGAGAACTCTTTTTAACTCTGAGGCCCCCAAGACTTTTCCACATAGAAATATACAATCTGAAGATGCTCTGGGAATATCTGTTGAATAAATGGCAAGTAACTCAAATAAAATCTTCCTCCCCGATGTGTGCTTATATCCAACTTCCTCACGTTGCTTCCTCTTTAGCCCACTTCAGAGGTTTAGAGTCCAGCCCTGACAGCCAAATCAAAGCAGAACTTTATTCAAAGATCCAAAAATCTTAATCTAACCTTTGGACAGTTTGGGGGAATCAGGCTAAAAGCATCTGGGAAAATATGCCAGAAGTGATTGTGTCAGCAGTAAGACATTGAGTGTCTTCAGTCACCTGAAAGCTTTCCTGTTGCAGTGAAAATAGAGACAGGCCAGTTGGTTGACTTCTGGGAAGAATGTCACTGAAATACAGCCTTATCAAGGTGAGGTACCAAACTTTCAGACCACAGACCTGTTGAGATCACAAAGTTGATGAGACTCTCAAACTTGAGCTCTCTCAAGGGGGTGTGGGGGGATGATCAAGCTCTGGGAAACTGACTCACACATTCCCAAAACACTTCCCAAAGTACCAGAAATTCAAGATAATCCATCCTTCTAGCCTAATGAACTAAGTAAATACAGAAACTTTGTGCACAAAAAGGTAAGAGCATTTTCAATTTAATTTTGCTTATTATGTTACACTCTTTTACATAGTTTGAATTTTTTACAACAGGCTTGAGACTAAAATTTTTTTTTTTCAGTGCTGGGAATTGAACCCAGAGTGCTCTACCATGGAACTACAGCCCCAGCCCTTTTATTTTGAGACAGGGACTCCCTAAATTGCCAAGTCTGGTCTTGAACTTGCAATTCTCCTGCCTCAGCCTCTCCCGTAACTGGGATTACAATCTTACATCACCATGCCCATCTTAAAATATGCATTTTTTTTTTGAATTATGGCAGTAAATAATGCATCTTTGATACCAGTTTTTGGGTCTGGGAGGGTACAGGTCAAGTGTAGTTTCCCCTGCCACTGTCTCTCCAGTATGTAGTATAGTGTCTGAGACATTGCAGGTGCTGAATAAATATTTCTGAATGAATGTCCAAATGAAGCTTCTTGATGTTTTTCAGTATATTATAAATTAAAAAGTAGTCCTGGTCATGTAAATCAAGTAAAGGCTGGCTGGGTTAATGCATCAGAGTCTACAATGTAGTCCAGAGTTTTCCAACTTGCAGATAGTGCCTATTAGTGGTTTGCAAAAAAGCAATTTAGTGAGTCACAACCAGCACTTAGAAAAACAACCAGAACGGAATTTAGTAGAAAAATACCAAATTACATTTAGTAGGGGGGTATTGTTTCATGAAATTTTTCTGCTGTCTTACATATGTGTATGTGCACACACACATTTGCATACATACAGTGTGATGATGTAAAATGTGTTTCTTAACTGTGGGTTATGGTCAGAAAGTTTGAGAATCACTGATCTAGTCTAATTCACACATACAAACCCCTATCCTGCTCTCCAGCCATAACAAACCACTTTCAGTTCCCCAAAACACCATGCTGTTATAACTACAGGATTTGGCATTTATCGTTCCCTCGACTTGTAATGAACTTGCCTTCCTTGTCTACTTGTAGGCCCCTGGATTACCCTTCAAAATGCTGCTCAAGTATCTTGCCATTGAACCCTCTGGTGGCCTACCTGAGCAAAGCCAGATTCCCTCCTGTGTGCATTCACCTCTCTTTCCACCTGACTTAATCTCAGCACTGTGCATTGGAGGGCAGTCGCTTTCAAAGTTATCTGCACATGTGAGCTCTGGAGATCAGGGACTTTGTGGTCCTTGCTGTCATGTTGCCATATGATACATGTAGCACCCAGTATGTGACTGCTAAATAATTATAGGGAAGAGCTTTTATAAAGAACAAGGCAGGGCTGGGGGTTGTGGCTCAGTGGTACAGCACTTGCCTCACATGTATGAGGCCCTGGGTTCAACTCTCAGCATATATAATAGATGAATAAAATAAAGTCCATCAATGACTAAAAAAATTTAAAAACTTTAAAAAAGAATAAGGCGATTCTTTACGTAATGAGATAAAATAACATCCAAAGCAGTAAGAGAGAGAGAGAGAGAGAATGTGTGTGTGTGTGTGTGTGTGTGTGTGTTTGATGGTACAAAATATCTCTGAAGAATACAAAGGAAAGTGGTAATAATGTTTGCCCTGTGGGGTCAGGGATAGAAGGAACACTAATATTTCACTGGGTACCTCTTGATTTTTATGCTCCAAGCAAAATTATCTATGACTAAAATTAATTAAATTAATAAATAGTCCTCAAAATATTTTATAAGCAATGAATAAAAACAAGATTTATGGTTTCCAGATATTCCATAAAATATAAACGCATGATTTTTAAAATTAAATTAGTAAAAAAGAGAGAGTACACCTTTATTGTCTATGAAGCCTAAAGATTAACCTAGTCTTTCCTGATCAACAGCACAAAGGAGAAGTTGCATCTCCTTCTAACTAGAGAGCAGCCCAGGTGTTCAGAAAGAGACTAGGGTGGACAAAATTTCAGTTTCTAGGAAATAAGCAAACCTCCAATCTTTATGGAAAACCACAGATACTTAGGGAGGTCTGACTAATGAATGCTCAGCAGATGTCAAAGAAGACAATTGTAACAAAGGACAGTCTAAGCTAATTTTGAAACTGTTTGGAGAACAAAGTTCTTCTGCCAGACCTCTGGTTGGGCTCTCAAAATTCTTTACCTCATTAAAATATTCTTTTATATCAGCCATTGTCAGAATTAAAAGAGCTGCTTATTACAGACCTGGGTTCCCATGGCAACAGTAAAATAAATGCCTAAGTGTCTGAAGCATTGAGAAAAATAATATACACTAATAATAGGTAGCCCTGTGAATCCTTTTAACAAGACAACTAATTGAGAGCCAGTTATTCTACATGTTGGAACAAGAATGGCTGTGGAGATCTTCAAACTTCTTAAAACCCAGCAAAACATTCTCTGTTAAAATCACTGAAATGATTCTGAGTCAAAAATATGTCCATGGCTACTTTAGGAATATCATCATGATGTTACAAACCTATCTGTTAGCAGAAGAATAGATCTTTTTTTTTTTTTTTCCTCTTATGTTATATACTCAAAATCTGTCTCTTGTGTTTTTCTTTTCCCCTCTCTTCTTTTTTTCTGAAGTGCCTGATGAAATCCTGGCAGAGTGAGCTTGGCCCTTGGCCAGGCCTGTCCTGTGACTCACAAGCCAGCCGTGTGTAGGCACAGAGCGCTTGCTCTCTTCTGCTTCATGTACTTCTCAGAAGGGAGGACCAACTCCAGACAGGAGGGTCTTGAGATGGGCCTTTTCTGATCCGTGTTTCTGAACACAGATTCTCTTCTGAAATTAGTTATTTTCTTGATTTATTGTAAAGCAAATGGCATAACTTTGTGTCAGTTTGCTAGGGCTGCCATAACCAAGCACTGCAGACTAGTGACTTAAACAACGGAAATTAGTTTTCTCATAGTAATGGAGCCTGGAAAGTCCGGACTCCTGGTGTCAACAGGATTGGTTTCCTGGAAGCCTCTGTCCTTGGCTTGCAGATAGCCGTCTTCTTCTGGTGCCTTCAGGTGTTCTTCTCCCACAGCCTGTTTCAAAATGCTACCCATCATACTGGGGAATTGGAGCACCCCATGACTTCATTTTCACATAATCACCTCTTTTAAGAGCTTGTCTCCAAATACAATCATATCCTGAGGTTCTGGGGGTTAGGACTTGAATATGAGAATTTGGGAGGGGGCATATTTTACCCCCAAACACCATTTTTTACTTCCTTTGCCATTTGAGCAACACCATACATTATCCCTAGCACCCCAGGGTCTGCTAGAACACAGGTTGCTTCACCCAAGCTTCCTTGAGAAAGTTTAATTAGATCAACTATCCAATTCTAGTTAGTTAGGAGGCAATAATTATTATCCCTAGTATACAAATAAAAAGGAAGAATTCCCATTTAAATCTCATTTTAATGCTTATAAATTAGTTAAATACATGAAAATATAGTTACAGGCAACCCAATAGCAATAATGGACTCAAGTATAAATTGTGGAAGGAATGATTTAAGTCTTAAATGACCAAGAAGAGATCTTGGAGAAGGTGTGTGATTCTTGACCTGGTTCCTAGGCAAAGGCAGGGCTGAAAGATAGAGGACATTTCCAGGAAAAAAAAAAAAAAAAGAGCAGCATTTGTTTCATTGTACTATGACTAGTTGTCACATGTATCTGTCAGGAGACTCTTGAGGCTTAGGACTATCATATTGAATTCACAGTGCACGGGCCAGGATCCATTAAATTTAATGTGATGTGTTGTTTTGACCACCTAGAAAAAAAAAAAAAACTGTTCAAAGGGAGTTAGTGATCTAGCATGGAAAGTTGGAGAGAAGTCAGAGCCAGACCCAAATTTGACAAGGAGGCAATAACTGAAGCCAGACTGGTAGATGAGTTCTTGAGAGCAGGGGTTTACTGAGCAGGTCACTAACCTGTTTAAAACTCTGAAATGGTTTCCCAGTGCTTTTGGAATAAATTCTGACATTCTTTTTCTCAAGTTTATTTTATTTTTAATTATGGTTACAAATACATAACATTAAATTTACCATCTTAACCATTTTAATTGTACTGTTCAGTAGCGTTAAAGTATTTCACGTTACTGTGCAAAATATATTTAGAAAATTTTTTTTTTTTACAAAGCTGGAACTGTATGTCATTAACACTAATATCTCCTCCTCCTTCCCCCTTGCCTTGGCAACCACCTTTCTACTTTCTATTTCTATGATTGTGGCTAATTTAGATATCTCATAGGAGTGGGATTATAGTATTTGCTCCTTAGTGAATGATTTATCTCACTGCACATAATGTCCTCAGGGCTCACCCATACTGTACTATGTGATGAGATCTCTTTTTAAGGGCTGTGTATATATCAGATTTTCTTTATATACTCATCAGTTGATGGACATTTGTATTGTTTCTACCTCTTGGCTATTGTAAATGATACTACAATGAACTTTGGTATATAAATATCTTTTTGAGGTCCTGCTTTGAATTATTTTGGATGTATATATAAAAGGGAGATTACTGATCACATGGTGATACTATTTTAAAATTTATTTTTCCTGAATGGAATGTAAACTTTGATATCAAATTAAGCTTTGGTGAATTTTCAAAATGTAAAATTCCAAGGCTTTCCACATCAAATAAAAATCAGGAATGTTCACCTTCACATTAAAAAAAAAAAAAAAGAAAGAAAAAGAAAAAGAACCAAGTTCAAGTAGAGATTCAACAAGAATAATGTAAAACTCTAGATGATCAGCCAAAATTTTAAATTATCAAAATTATCAATAGCTTGATTTAATGAATTGCTCAGTAAAGTTCAATTTGAAACAATAACAAAAAAATACTGTTTATTAAAACATGATAATGTGCAGGAAATTATCACCCAATTTGAAAAATGAAAAATGTAATCCATAGCAAATTTAAAAAATACAAACCATACACTGAACAGAGGGGGAAAAAAAAAGCAATCAACCTTTATAGAAATCAACAGAACACTGTGTTAATTATAAAAACTTCCTAAATAAGTAGCATATTTTATATTATCATGTATACTTAATTGTAATTTAAGTAAGATAGTTTTTGTCACATAATTTTAAAACAGGACACTTTGGACTTTATCTCTAAAAAGATCACAGAGTTGTTGTTGAATATACATTTCTTGAAACAGTAAGTGAAGTTCCCACTCATGGGAAAATTTTTTTTTCACACATAGAAACCAAGAAAAATTATATCAACCTTGGTGTGGTGTTACATGCCTTTAATCCCAGCTTCTCAGGAAACTGAGGCAGGAGGATCACAAGTTTGAGGCCAGCTTGCACAATTTAGTGATACCTCATCTCAAAATAAAAATAAAAAGGGCTGTGGATGTAGTTCAGTGGTAGAGCACGCACTTAGCATGTGCAAGACCCTATGTTCAATTCCCAATACTACCAAAAAAGAAAAAAATCAAATGAAAAATCATTTTCTCTAGAGTAATCTTCTTAAACACCCCAATAAAACAATACGAGGGAATGTAACTTTTCAACTCAGTATTGAAACAGTTTATTATCATAAACATATACAAATCTTATTGTTGGCTACCAGATTTTTCCAAAATTAAAGAATTATTTAAATCATCATGCTATTCTTAAATCATAATTCAAGTTTCTATATCCAGCACTTTAATTTTTGAACAATGACTTTTCAATCTAATGACAATCTAGACAGAACCTGACAATGTACAAGCAAGTCACAGTTAACTGTAAACAAAAAGAAATGATCAGAATTCTGTTTTTATCAAAATCATAATATTAAAATATCTATAGAAATGTACTGGGATTTATCTGCAATTAATGACAGACCCAACAACATTATCTTATGGCTTTCTGTGGAAAAGTTTTTGCTTTTTTACTCTCAGCTTCCTCTTCTGAATCATCTTCATCAGCTTCTTGTTCCTTTTCCACTTTTTTCAAAGTTTGACAAAATTCCTGTAATAATATTTTTTAAGATTATGGCTGTGGCCAGGCATGGTGATGCATGCCTGTAATCCCAGCACTTGGGAGGCTGAGGCAGGAGGATCGCAAGTTCAAAGCCAGCCTCAGCAATGGTGAGGCACTTAGCAACTCAGTGAGACCCTGTCTCTAAGTAAAATACAAAAATGGGCTGGGGATGTGGCCCAGTGGTTGAGTGCTCCTGAGTTTAATATCCAGTACCAAAAAAAAAAAAACAGAGTATGGCTGTGGTCTGTGCCTTTTTGAAGGACAAAGGCAATTTGCCACAGATATACAGAATCCTAATTACAGTCCTGAAAGCAGAGTAGAAGCAAAACCATATGCGATCCCCAAACCTCCAAGGTCTTAAGTAAAACAGTGACGCAGGTCCTGATCCACATAGACAGATGAAAGAGAACCTGGACCAAGCCAGGATAAAACCTGTTCAACACTCTTCCACTCTTTTTATAAATTTAAGAAGGACTTCATAAACTTGTCCTTAGGCTCTGATAGGCACCTACATTTACCATCTTTACAATGACAAAGAGTAGGAAGAACAGTTATGTCACTCAGCCCCCTCTGCTCTAGGACATCCACTTTTGTGACATTAACCTCAAGATTATCTCCCCCTTCAGCAAAACTTTTCCCAGGTTTTTTTTTTTTTTTTTTTTTTTTTTTTTTTTTTTTGGTACCGGGGATTGAACTCAGGGGCACTCGACCACTGGGCCACATCCCCAGCCCTTTTTTGTATTTTATTAGAGACAGGGTCTCACTGAGTTACTAAGTGCCTCGCCATTGCTGAGGCTGGCTTTGAACTCGCGATCCTCCTGCCTCAGCCTCCCAAAGTGCTGGGATTACAGGCGTGCGCCACCGCGCCCGGCTTTTTCCCAGGTTTTGACGAGCAGGACATCGTGGAGCACAATGTCTTGACACCCACTCTCCTTCCAGCCACTCTCCAGTTCTCATCCAGGATGACGTGCACATTGCTCCACCAGCTGTGAGTCCAGCAAGTCCCCCCACCCCACCCAAAGCAGCAGCACCAGGGGGAACTGCAAGACTCCTGGAGGATACATGTTGGTGGCTCCCATTATTTAACTTTTTAGGGACACTCTGTACTGTTTTCCATAGCAGCTGCCCTATTTTACATAGAAAAATAGTTCATAATTCTCTTCTCTCTCTCTCTCTCTCTCTCTCTCTCTCTCTCTCCCAGGAATTGAACCCAGGGGCGCTAAACCACTGAGCCACCTACCAATTCCTTTTTATTTTTTATTTTGAGACAGGTCTTGCTAAGTTTCTGGGGGCCTCTCTAAATTGCTGAGGTTGCCTTTGAACTTGTAATCCTCCTACTTCACCCTCCCAAGCTGCTGTGATTACAGGCATGTGCCACCATGCCCAGCTAAAGTTCATAATTCTTAACATGGCCTGTCAGACCCTGAATGATGTGCATCTTCTGACTTTCCAGACTCCAGGTGATCCAGTCTCCCCACTGCTCGTTAGGTTCCCGGTATACTGATCAGCTTTGGTTCCTCTACTACAGCATGTTCTCTGGCTTGGGGGCTTTTGCATGTGGCATTTACCCTTTCTGTAGAACGCCAGTCATCCTATTAGTCAGCTATTCTATATACCAAACAATCATAAAATCTCAGTGGCATACAACCTAAAGTATTTATCTGTTTACTCATGCTTCTTTGGGTCAGCGGGGATTTGTCTGATCCAGTTTGGGCTCAGCTCCACAATGTGGGTTTGGTCTGGCTCTCTTCCATGTACCTCCTGTTCTGCTGGGATAGCAGACTGCCCAGGGAGTGTTCTCATGGCAGAAGTTGGAAGTTCCCAGAGAGGCAAGCAGAACTGCACATTCCCTCTCAAGGCCTAGGATCATGAGAGCACAGTGCCACTTCTACCCACATGCCATTGATAGGGAAGTGAACTCCTCCGGTGGAGGGTGGTGTGGGGGTGGGGGGTGGAGGGGCAAATGTTTGAACAGATTTTGGTCCACACATCCTCCTTCCATGCTCTACTCCCCAGCTTTGCCCTACCTCTGCTGCTTATCACAGATACCTCACCTCAACCATCACTTCCCCAGGAAGCTTGGGGTTTTGGTGTTTTATTTTGTTTTTGTTTTCTTTGGTACCGGAGACTGAACCCAGAGGCACTTAACCACTGAGCCACATCCCCAGCCCTTTTTATTTCTTACTTTGAGATAGGGTCTCACTAGTTGCTTAGGGCCTTGCTAAGTTGCTGAGGCTGGCTTTGAACTTGGGATCCTCCTGCCTCAGCCTCCCAAAACAGGAAGTCTCTTTGAAGCTCCTCTTCCCACACTAGTTTGATTCTTACTGTTTGCCTCAACCCACATTTTTCCTTTTGTGAAACTCATCACATTTGTAGATATTTAATTTCTTTATCTCCTCCAGTATCCGTGAACTGTTGCTGTGTAAAAATCGTGGGTTATAACAATAACCATATTTTAATGGCTTAAAACAAACCATGTTTTATTCTCATTGTTCTGTGGGCTGGATGGGCACTTCTTCAGCTGACCTTGCTGTGTTCACTCATGTAAATTGCAGTCAGATGATGGCAGGAAAAGCTGCATGCGCCACTGCAACCTCTCTCAAATGACTAGAAGTGCTGGCTGAGGGCTGGCATGCATCGTTTCTCTTCCGTGGATCCTCAGTTCCCCAGGAGACTAGACCAGCATCCTCACATGGCGGCCTCAGGGCGCAGCCTTCCACGAGAGTGAAGCAGAAACAGACAGCCTAGTTTTGGAAGTTATGCAACAGCACTTCTGCCATATTCTATTGGTCAAATCAAATCACAAGGCCAGCCTAGATTTGGGAAGTAAAGAAAAATATTATACCCGTTAATGGGAAGGACAGCAAAGTAAAGGACATGTTTACTATCACTGGCTGAATGGTGTCCCCCCAGTTTCATATGTTGAAGTCCTAACCTTAAGTAACTCAGTGTGTCACTGTATTTGGAGATAGGGTCTTTAAGGAGGTAATTATGTTAAAAATGAGCTCATTAGAGCGGGTCCTAATCCAATATGCTGGTGTTCTTATAAGAAGGGGAGAGGAGCATGCTGGCAGGAAGAGCGTGTGAAGACACAGGGAGGAGGAGGCAGCCATTTGTGGGCCAAAGAGAGGTCATAGAAGAAACCAACCCTGCCAACATCTTGACTTTAGATTTCTATCCTAGAGAACCAGAAGAAAATAAATTTCTGTTGTTTCAGTCACCCACTTAGTAGTATTTTGTTATGGCAGCCCTAGCAAATATGCTTACAGAGAGAGGAAGAATTGTTGCAGCCACCCTAGCAAACAATCCGCCACCCTCCCAAAACCTCATTCTTGCAGCTAGGGTTCTGTTGTTCTTATGCATCATCAGCCTTCGGTAAACATTTCCTATCATTAGGCTTATTTTTCAAGGCAAAAGAAGAAAGAGAAACCAGAGCAGATGGTGAAGGATCATAAAAGTACGAGAGAACTAGAAGAATGTTTGTGCCAGGGAAGCGAAGGCCGAGAGGATCTTGGGAAGAGATCTTTGGAGATCTCAAGGAGGGTGGGAACTGAGAAAAGGCAATTTGACAATTGTGTTTGGCAACTGTTAATTGGCACACTAAACAGTGTACAATAAGTGAGGGGTCGAAGAAGCTTGGAGGGAAGAAAAAAATGTTGGCCAAGGAGAGCTTGAAATTCTTACCATTTATTTACATGGTTTAAAATATTTTACCATATGACTATATCTGCATGCAAAAAAAATTTTTTTAACTTACAGTAGTTTTTTAAAAATATTTATTTATTTGCTTTAGTTGTACACAATGTGTTTATTTTTATGTGTTGCTGAGGATCGAACCTGGGCCGCGCACTTGCTAGGCGAGCGCTCTACTGCTGAGCCACAACCCCAGCCCAACTTACAGTAGTTTTAAAAAAAGAAATAAAAAATTCCTCTTTGGGCCCTCCAGCCCTATCTTCTGGAAGTACCCACTTTTTCTTTTCTCCAGTTCTGTGGATTGAACCCAGCAATGCTCCACCACTGAGCTACATCCCTAGCCCTTTCTTATTTTTTAATTTTGAGACAGGGATCTGGATAAGTTGCTAAGCTGGCCTCAAACTTGTGATTCTTCTGTCTCAGCCTTCCAAGTAGCTGGGATCACAGTATGCTCCACCCAGCTAGAAATACCCACTTCTTATTTATTTATTTATTTATTTGGCACTGGGGATTGAACTCAGGGGCACTCCACCACTGGGCCTCATCCCCAGCCCTTTTGTGTGTTTTATTAGAGACAGGGTCTCACTGAGTTGCTAAGTGCCTCGCCATTGCTGAGGCTGGCTTTGAACTTGCGATACTCCTGCCTCAGCCTCCCAAGTGCTGGGATTACAGGCATGCGCCACCGCGCCCGGCTTAGAAATACCCACTTTTAAAAATTGTAATGCATGCCCTCAAACATTGTTGGGGAGTGCAAAATGGTGCAACCCCTTTGAAGTACAATTGGACAAAAAGCATCAAAATTACAATTGTAATAAGTTTTATGTTAATAAAGTTTTTTTAAAGTTTTAGGGCTGGGGACATAGCTCAGTTGGTAAAGTGCTGGCATATATGAGTGAGGTACTGAGTTCATTCCCCAGCACCACATTAAAAAAAATGTTTCAAAGGTATCAACTTTTTATATATATTCACATGCAAATGATACTATGTATCAAAGGATAGTTGTTACATCTTTATATGTTATAAACCAAGTTGGGAGATAATCCAAATCTCTTCCTATAAAGTATGAAGTGTGGTTAAATAAACTGTGCTACATGGGACTGAGGATGTGCTCAGTGGTAGAGCACTTGCCTAACATGCACAAGGCCCAGGGTTCAATCTCCAGCACTGCAAAACAAACAAACAATAAATAAAAGGTGCTAAGGCCACACAATGAAATCTCATGCTGCTGTTTTAAAAAGTGATGAAAGACTTCCAAGATAGATTAGGGAAAAAAAGCAAGATGAAAAGCAGTTGTATACTCCCTTTATATAAGCAAGGAGGCAAAAGGAGGCTATACTTGTGCATATATATAATTTGCTTATGTTTGCTAACAAAAATCTGAGAGGAATGATAAGCAAATAGTGTCGGTTATATAGAGAGAAGGGTGTAGACAGGGACAGAGATGGGATCATTCTAGATTATGTTCTCATTCATATACACAATTTCATTAGATCCTTGCAACAAATCTGAGGCAAGTGTTCTTATCCGCATTTACAGACACAGATTGAAAAGCCAGTTGTTGTTACCATCTGGATCTGGAATGTCCCCCAAAGACTCATAGCTGAAGGCTTGGTCCCAAGTTGCTGGTTACTGTTTGGAAGATGGTGGAAACTTTGGGAGGTAAGGCCTAGTTGGAGGAAGCAGATCATTGGGGTGTAGCCTTGAAGGGGCTATTGGGACCCCAGCCTCCCCCATCCTTTCCAGCCACGCTGAGCTAAGCAACTTTGCTCTACCACATGTTCCCCACCATGATGTTCTGCCTTATCACAACCCTAAAAGCAATGATGGATCCAGCCAGCTACGTACTGAAACCTCTAAAGCCAAGAATCAAAATAAATCTATCCCTTTAAGTTGTTTAGCTTAGGTATTTTGTCACAGCAACAGAAAGCTGACTAATAAACTCACCCAATTTACCAACTTACGCAACTGGTGGACATGGAGATAGACACTAATCTTACTCTCTGCCTGACTCCAAATTCCATACTGCAGCATCCCTCAAACTGCTCCCTGAGCAAACATGAGTCCTTGGTCTTCAGATTTATTATCTATTATAAAAAATATCAAGTGTAGAATAATCAAAAGTCACACCCAAACATATTTTAAGGTGTTTATCAAATACAAAGTACTAGAGATAGGGAGTATTTTTTTGTTTTATTTTTGTATGTTTGTTTGTTTTTGTTTTTGTTTTTGTTTTTTTAATTATACAAACTGGTTTTACCAGAAGTTTGTATTTGTTTATTTGTTCCTTTGTTGGCTTCCTGGCTTTACAGATACCTGTTTTGGAAGAAATAAGTGGAGAAGGGGTTGGAAAGATAATCTACTTTATATGGTACATACAATTGCTTTAGGCAAGGTTTTTTTATTTATTTATTTTTTTAGACTTTTGAAGTTTGGATTTTACTGCTTAACTCCAGGACATGTTGTACAAATAAGTAACTAGAGCCAGGCACAGTAGCCCATGCCTATCATCCCAACAACTCTAGAGACTGAGGCAGGAGTTTTGAAAGAGTGAAAATTCAAGACAAGACTCAGCAACTTAGTGAGGCCCTAAGCAACAGAATGAGACACGTCTCAAAAAAAAGGGGAGGGAGAGGGCTGGGGAAGTGGCTCAGTGGTAAAGCACCCCTGGGTTAAATCCCCAGTACCAAACAAAAACAAAACAAAAAAGTAAGTGACTAGAAGTATAGATGTCACCATATGGCTGAGGGTTCTTTTGCTCAATTCAGGTAGAAGTCACAAGTGGGCAAAGTGCAACTCCCTTGGTGTTAGCAGCTCTGGGCTTTGAGGGCCACTGGTTTTCCACTCTTAGTGTTCACAGCTCTCCCTATTGCTCTTCCAACAGCCAAAGCTAACAGCTCCTTCTTCAGCCAGAGCTAGCGGCTCTCACAGCAGCACTTCCTACAGCCCCTAGCAGCTCTCCATAGCTGTCTGACACTAGCTGTCTTCAGGGCTAACAGTACTCTGTGTTATCAGTTCTGGCTTCTGGTAACTCTCCTTACCAACTGACCTCAGTGTTACCAGCAATTAGGGCAACCAGCTTAGCCTGCTCTTTTCAAGATAAAAATCACAAATAGGCAAAATAAGACCACCCAAAAGAGGCTTTATTAGGATTTATACTGCAGCGTAAAGGGTAAGAGTACAGGGATGGAGGCTTACCCCAACTGATCCAATGGGGTGAGAGGAATGCTGTTTATGTAGACAAAAAGGGTGGGTTTGTGCAGGTACACAATGTTCCATCTGCTAACAGATGTCATTATAACAAAAATAAGCATGTTATTATTGCCTATTTTATATGTTTTCTGTGTAGCAATACTGACCTGCACGGGTACATACAACACTGAATGCCATAACCCTGAATGTTGAAATCCAAAAAGATTAAACTTCCTAAAGTCCAAAAAAATATCAAAATTCTGAAAATGTAATTCTGGGAAAAAATCTTAACAAGTTTCTTTAAAAGATATTTATTCCTTTTTTTTTTTTTTTTTTTTTTTTTTTTTGTAATATTGAGGATCGAACCCAGGGGCATTCTACCACTGAGCTATATCCTTATTTATTTTTTGAGACAATTTCTCAGTAACTTGTCCAGGCTGGCCTTGAACTTGCCATTCTCCTGCCTTAGCTTTCTGAGTCACATGCATGCACCACCATACTCGGCTTTTTATTTACATTTTTAAAAGGGATTTATTTGAGACACATTAAAAACAGGACTGAATACTTCATTGGCCACTTTACACAATAAAATATGCAATAATAATATACTTATTTTTGCAAGTATAAATGTTCAGATATACTAACACAAAGCTATAACAGTTATGAGAAGATGAACTGTAAATGGCCAAGAAATATATATATATATAAAACATATAAAAAAAAAAGTTCAACACCCTTAACAATTGGGGAAATGCAAATCAAAACTACTCTAAAATTTCATTCACCCTGGTTAGAATGGCAAGCTTCAAAAATGTAAGTAATAACAAATGCTCGCAAGGATGTGGGAAGAAAGGAACACTTACACATTGTTGGTGGGACTGCAGATTAGTACAGTCACTTTGCAAAGCAGTAGGGAGGCTCCTCAAAAGATTAGGAATGGAACCACCACATAACCCAGCTATTCTATTCCTTGGTATTTATTCAAAAGAGCAGAAATCAGCATACTATAGTGATACCTGCATTCCAATGGTTACAGCTACACAATTTGCAATCACCAAGTTATGGAGCCAGCCTAGGTGTCCATCAATAGATAAACAGATAAAGAAAATGTGGTATATGTACACAATGGAGTTTTACTCCACCATAAAGAAAAATGAAATTATATTTGCAGGTAAATAAATGGAACTGAAGAACATCATGCTAAGTGAAATAAGCCAGACTCAGTGAATCAATGGTCAAATATATTCTTTCATATATGGAAATAAGAGAGAAATAAGGAATTTTTTTAAAGGGAGAGATTTCATAAAAATAGAAGTGAGAACAGTAGAGTAGAAGAAGGGGATTGATGGGGAGGAAGGAAGGAGGGAAAGAGGAGGAACTTAACAAATGAAACTTACCAAATTACATGCTCTGTGCACGTATGAATATATCATGATGGATTCCACTTTCAGGTATTGCCAGGGCCTCTCATCTCTCAGCCATGGGTGCTAATTTGAAGGAGCCCCAATTAGGGAGATGGCTATTGCAGTCAGCTGGAAGCCATAAGTTCCACCTGATAATAAGTATGTATGTGACGCACCTGTAAATGCACGTGAGGCACCCGCAAAGCTAAAGGTATATAACCGGGTGAAAGCGGTCGGAGTCAGGAGAAGAATGAATTCATTCAGTCAGTCATGCAGTCGCTCAGTCGGTCAGAAGAGTTCGGGTCGGAGAAGAAGAAAAGAATCAGAGCGGCCAGAACGTAGGCAGAGCGGTTACAGAAGAGAAACCAGATAGAAGAAGTAATTGCTGGTCAGAGTCAGGCCGAGGCTCCCGAGGAAGAAAGAAGAAAGAAGCTCTAAAAGCTAAGCTCTCTCTCTCTCTCTAAAGAAGAAATCTCTCTCTTTCAAGCTCTCTCTCTTTCTCTCTAAGCTCTAAGAAGATGAAGAAGAAAAAGCTCTATCTTTCTCTCTAAGCTCTAAGAAGAAGAAGAAGAAAAAGCTATCTCTAATCTTTCTCTCTAAGCTCTTTCTAAGAAGAAGAAAAATCTTTCTTTCTCTCTCTAAGCTCTCTCTAAGAAAGTAGAAGTAAAAGTAGTAATAGCTTTACTCTGCCTCCGAGTTTTCCTCCCACGGTGCTGTGGCTGGCCATGACAGGCAGCTTACAGGCAGCTTACACTAATTAAGGAAAAACCAGATAAGGGGTGATGGGGGATAAATAAAAGATAAACAGACACACACACAGAGAAAAAGGTAGGGCCAGGTGGGATACTGCTCTCTGATGGAGAAACAGTGACCCAGAGCTAGCTCAGTATGTCTATTGTATTGGTTTCATCAAAAGGTTATTTGTGGGAAAGTTTTAACAAGCAGGCAATCTGAAGACACAGGACCCATAAGACATTATGGTCACCTTGTTATGCTCAAAATTCTCCATCACTTGGAGTTGGTGCCTAAACTCAAGGTCCAGATTGATAACTCTGAGCCTTCATACAGAGTTTGCTGGGTTGGTGTCACCATAGTAACTGGGCCATCTTGATCTGTACTTTTGTTCAGGCAGTTCCCAGCACAAATGCAGCCACAAAAGCGTAAGAAAGACTATGATTCAAATCACTGCTCTCCACAAGTTATAATTAGAATTAAGTAAATAGCAGGAAGACCAATAGAAGAAGGGATCAGGGGAGGGCAGAATGAAGGGGAAGGGGAAGTACTGAGGATTGAAACAGAGCAAATTATTAAATGCATTTATGAATATGTTAAAAGGAACCCCACTCTAGTATGTAACTATATTGCATTAATAAAAACAGTAAAAAAGAAATAGGTCAAAAAGCAAAATATATAAATGCATGTCACTGTGGTTCTTAATTGTGTGTACCCAGCTTTATACTGCATTTATCTGAAACACCATTAGGGACAACCTAAGTCTTTTATGAGACCTATCAAAAACTTGCAATGGAGGACTAGGGTTCAATGAGATAGCACTGCCTAACCTGTGTGAGGCCCTGTGTTTGATCATCAGTACTACAAAAAAACAAAAATACCCACAGTGGGTCACTGCCACATATGCATTTGCCTAAGGAGCCAAGTTCAAAGGCCTCAGTAACAGGGAAGCCAGTCCATAGCTGAAAACCTGAAGAGGAAACTGCTCCAGCTCTCAGAGGGAGACCAGTTCGTTCACCTTTGCGTTTGCTCCCTCTAGGCCTCAAGTCCACTGGAGGGTACCCACCCACATCAATGGTGGATCTTCCCCACCCAATCCACTCAGACTAATCTTTATACCAGGCTTCAGGGTATTTGTTCTGCCAAACATGAAGAAACTACCCTGAGTATAACCAAAGATACATAATACTTTTCCCAGGATTTGACTTTCCATCCCTGTTACATATCCTTTTTTTGTTTTCCCAATGGGAATTGTGGTTTGGGGGATTTGGGGTTTCAGGATTTCAACATTCAGGATATTAATCTTTTTGGATTATGATTTGGGGGGATTTTAGATCTTAGAGCTTTTGATCTTTCAGGATTTCAACATTTGGGATTATGGTATTTAGGTTTGTGTCTTTCAGGATTATGATTAGCAGCACTTGGGCCCAAACCCACAAGTGTTTTCCCAGCTGGTAAAAATGGAGAAATAGGGGGTAGTTGCTTTTCCCAAAAACTGGTGACTCCTGTTTCTATCATAGTGACTTAGCCAGGACCACACAAAATTGTTGTCCTGATTCTAAACCACCTAATGAATGTTTTGCCCTTGTTTTGCAGCAAAATAGACCTCTCAGCTGGCCCTATGGTCTCTTAGTTCCTCTGTGGTCCCAGTATGTCTAGACCAGACCTTATGATGCTTTTGTTCTGGAGGTCAACCCTCTCCTCATCACAACTATGGAAGATGAAGTGAATCTTAGCCATGATCTTGGCTGGAGTCTTATAGAACTTCCCCTCTGCAGTTGTTTTTTGTTTGTTTTGTTTTATTTTTGTTGGTGTTGTTTGATTGGTTTTTAGAACTGAGGATTTAACCTAAGGTTGATCTACCACTTATCTACATACCCAGCTCATTTTTATTTTTATTTTGAGACAGGTTTTAGCTAAATTTCCCAGGCTATCCTTGACTGGCTATCTGGACTCAGCCTCCAGAGTTGCTGGCATAACAGGTGTGCCCACCACTCCCAGCCCTTTGCAGTCTTAAGGAGAAATGATAACCATTGTGAACTGCACACTAAAAAAGATAATTAGCAATGGAATGTGTCCCCAAAATTGCCTGGTCTTTGTCAGCAACAAAGCAAGAATTTGAGTGTGTTGGCTAGTAAAATGGTTTGTTGACTGGGTGAAGGTGTCTCACCATTTTCAATTAGTGATGCTTAGTTCATTAATTTGACCATTCATTTGTTCATTAATCACTCATTAATTCACATTTATTTAGCCAGATATGGTGTGAGGCACTGGGATTACATAAAAGAACAAAACAGAAGCAACCCCTATCCTCAAGCAGTTCACAGTCCAGGCGTGGTTCTCTCCTGCCAAGGTCATGAACTGGTAACTGCTTCCTCTCCTCTCACTTTGGTACACAGAGGTCAGATTGTAAGAAGCAACTCCAATTCCTGACCCATAGAAATGCTAATTTTCACTGGGAAACTGCTTTAGTACATTAGCCTCTAATTTAAGGAAATACTAAACTAAAAACCTTATATAGTTTGAAACGTTTTTTATTAAGTGCTTTTATTTTATTTATTTATTTATTTTTTTTTTTTGTGGTACCGGGGATTGAACTCAGGGGCACTTGACCACTGGGCCACATCCCCAGCCCTTTTTTTGTATTTTATTAGAGACAGGGTCTCACTGAGTTGCTAAGTGCCTTGCCATTGCTGAGGCTGGCTTTGAACTCGCGATCCTCCTGCCTCAGCCTCCCAAAGTGCTGGGATTACAGGCGTGCGCCACCGCGCCCGGCTAAGTGCTTTTATTTTTTTATTTATTTTTTTTTTTATTTATTTTTTATTTATTTTTTATTTTTATAATTTTTAATATGTACAACTCATAGTGCATATATTTAGTATCTTTTTACATACAACTGTTTGTATACAAAGTATATTCGTACAATTCAGGTCTTCAATCATGCATTAAGGAAAATGATATCCGTCTCATTCAACCACCTTTTTTTTTTCCCCCCCTCCCTCCCCACTTGCTCCCTCCCTTACCCTCCCTTCCCTTGACCATTCTAGTGTTCCTCTAATCCTCCTATGTACCCCCATCCAACAATACTTTGAAAAAGCCTCCTTATATAAGAGAGAACATTTGGTACTTGGATTTTTGAGACTGACTAACTTCACTTAGCATTATGTCTTCCAACTTCATCCATTTACCTGCAAATGCCATTAATTTGTTTTCTTTTATTGCTGAGTAAAATTCCATTGTGCGTATATACCACATTTTCTTAATCCACTCATTTACTGAGGGACATCTAGGTTGGTTCCACAACCTAGCTATTGTGAATTGTGCAGCTACAAACATTGAGATAGCTGTGTCACTGTAATATGCTGTTTTTAAGTCCTTTGGGAACAGACCCAGGAGTGGGATGGCTGGGTCATAGGGTGGTTCCATTCCCAGTATCGTTGGTGTATGGTGGAATTTGTTCTTACATATTCATACATGCACACAGTATAACAAATATAATTTGGCCAACATCATTCCCCAGCATTTCCCATCTCACTCCCCTTGAAATGTTTTCCTTATTCTTGAAGGCAACTAATTTGAGCCTCCCAACACATATGGGTAGAAATTACTGTTCCTTTTTTTCTTTTTCTTTTTTTAAAATATTTATTTATTTGTTTTAGTTGTACACAATGTATTTCTTTTTACATGGTGCTGAGGATCAAACCCGGGCCGCACACGTGCTAAGTGAGCGCTCTACCACTGAGCCACAACCCCAGCCCACTGTTCCTTTTTTTTTTTTTTTTTTTCCTTTTTCATGTCAGCTTTATTGAGATAAAGCATTTTATCTACTTAAATTATACAGGGATGGGGGAGTGTAACTGGTAAGTAGCTCAGTGGTAGAGCACTTGCCTGGCTACACAAGGTTCAATCCCCAACAAAAGAAGGAAAGAAGAAATGAAGGAAGGAAGGAGAGAAAGAAAGAGAAGTGTATTTTGGGCTGAGGGTATAACTCAGTGCAGAGTGCTTGCCTAGCATGCACAAGGCTTTGGGTTTGATCTCCAGAACCACAAAATAATAATAATAAACCAACAACAATATATATAATAAAGTATACCAGGCAATGATTTTTAGTATACTAACAGTTTTTAATATAACCATCATCACAATTTTAGAACATTTTCATTACCCTAGAAAGAAATCTTGTACCCAATTAGCTATTATCTGTCCTTATAGATTTCACTACTCTGTATATTTCATATAAATGGAATCATGCAAGATGTGGCTTCTTGGGGCTGGGGTTGTGGCTCAGTCGTAGAGTGCTTGCCTAGCATGTGCGCGGCCCGGGTTCGATCCTCAGCACCAAGTAAAAATAAATGCATTGTGTACAACTAAAGCAAATAAATAAATATTTTTTTAAAAAGATGTGGCTTTTCCATTTAGCACAATGTTTTCAAGGCTCATTCATGTTTTAGCATGTGTCTGCACTCATTCCTTCTGTGGCATTGTGTGGGGATATACTGCACTTGGTTTATCCACTCATTAGTAGATGGTATATTTCATTATTTAAGTGAAGAAACTAAAGCAAACTAGTGCTTGGGTTGGAACCATTCAAAACCAGATCTCCTGGCTCCTGATTCAGTGCTCAATCTGTCACTGGAGAAGAGATGTCATTGGAAGAGGGTCCTGAGGAGTTCTCAGAAAGAGGGGAAATCAATTCAGGACAAGTGGGCCCCTTGACTTATTGATGGAAAAGACTTTCAACGTGTGCCAGCAGAGAGATGGAGATTTACTTAAAAGTGCAAGGAGAATTCAAGGGAGAATGCAGCCCATCTCAAGAATGAAAGATGCTTTGGGGTTCTCAGGCTCTTCTTTTAAAGGAAACTTTGTAAGGGGTGGGCTCGGGAAGGTACGCGAGGAAGACTCAGTCTGGTGATCACAACTGCTTTATGGTGGTCTGGTCATTCTCAGGATCCGTAAGCTGACATGGCTCCATTATTTAATCAATAGATAATGCTAGAAAGTCCCCTAAGTTATATTATTTCCTAAAATATTGTATCTTTCTTTGCTTCATCTATTTACTGGTGGACAAATTAAAAGTGCACAAGGTAGTTTTTATAAGCGGGTGAATTTATAGTAACTCTAAGACTTACCAATTTCCAAGAAATTTAGAAGTTACAGGCTTAGGAGAGAGACTGGCCTAGGGAGTAACAGGCCTAAAAAAGTATTCAGAACTTTAAGATTATATTTCTTTGTCCTTCCTTCATGTCTCCTTTCTACCTATTTCTTTTATTTTTTTTTCCATCCTGCCTCAATTCTATTAAATACATTAGGTCCTATAATTTTAAAGTACATTTTCATTTCTACTTTCAAAACACACCTAAGAGGACTGGGGATGTAGCTCCGTGGCACAGTGCTTGCCTAGTATGCCTGAGGCCCTGGGTTTGAAACCTTGTACTGCAACAAAACAAAAATCGAAACACACCTAAGAATTTTTGCAAGAGGGAATGAAACTAAGAAATGCAAATTCAGTGAAGACTAAACTGCCTTCTCATTATTTGCTATTTCTGTTTGAGAGGTTTCCCCACTTTACAGGGGAGGAGATATTTCAAGGGCAAAAAAAGAATTTGCAAGATAAAAAATAATTCTTTACAGAACATAACCCTCTCTGTTGCCCCTGCCCCCTTCTCTGGTTCTGTGTCTCTCTTCTTTATTGAGCCCTCTGTACAAGCTATGAGTCATTAGAATGGGCTTATGGGAGCTGAGAGAACTGGAGAAACTAATTTCCTGATTATGAAAGTAGTACACTGGAAGTCAGTAACCATCACCTTTCAGATTCAATGGGAAAGCATAGGCTCAAGAATCCACAGGCCATGCGAAAATGTTAATAAATTCATCCTCATTACTCTTGTCTCCCTAACAGTTTTATACACACAGATGAGGCTCTTGAATGGGGTGATGCGAGTGGAGATGCTCTAATAAAGATAATAAAATTGAATAAATTAACTCAGAAACATTGAGATTAGATGCCAGCCTAGTAAGCCAGGCTAAAAGAAGGAGTTTGAAATAATCAAGAAAACATTGTCAGAACTTACTATGCAAAATGTTACATTGAGGTTTCAACCTCAGTGAGTTCTCTGCAGTTCATCTCTGACTTCCTCTTTTTGTTTCTGGCTTGCCTTTCTTTATGGAGGGGAGAGGGGTCTTATTCCAGTACCCCAATTACCTAACTAGCCTAAAACTGGGCAGACCTACCACCAGTCAGTACTGTCCCTGTCAATAGTGTCTTCTCCTCTTATGCATGTTTCAATGTGCTAAGATGTACTTCTAAATATATTTTGACTCCAATGAAGAATGTTAGCTCCTATTCTATTGTAATGCTCTGTTATAGCTGGGACATACTGAGTCACACAAAGGACTACTTGTGTACTTGTGGACAATGTACCTCCTGAAGGAAAGGAAGTTCCAAGGGAGAGGTGAGAAGGCTGTGTGTGTGTATCAAACAATTTCTGAAGGGACTAGAAGTAAGCCATCAAGGCATACTAAAAAAAGTGTTGGGGAGGGGCTGGGGTGTAGCTCAGTGGTAGAGCACTTGCCTAGCACATGTGAGGCACTGGGTTCAATCCTCAGCACCACATAAAAATAATAAAAAATAAAGGTAAAAATCAACAACAACAGATGTTTAAAAAAGAGTGTTGGGGAGATCTGTACCCCTGATTTGGGAGGAATGGGTGACCAAGAGCACTTTTAAGGATGAACAAACCAAAAATTGAAGAGCAATACAGATAGATAGTATGACTGCATTAGCTTAAAATTTTTGAATTATATGTCTCAAGGATATATTCAAACTTAGAAAAATCATAGAGAAGCTCAGTGTGGTGGCACATGCCTGTAATCACAGTGACTGGGGAGGATGAGGCCAGAGGATCACAAGTTTAAGATCAGACTCAGCAACTTAAGAGAGGCCCTTAGCAATTTATCAAGACCCTGTCTCAAAATAAAAAATCAAGCCGGGTGCGGTGGCGCACGCCTGTAATTCCAGCACTTGGGAGGCTGAGGCAGGAGGATTGTGAGTTCAAAGCCAGCCTCAGCAATGGCGAGGCACTTAGCAACTCAGTGAGACCCTGTCTCTAAATAAAATACAAAAAAGGGCTGGGGATGGTGGCCCAGTGGTCGAGTGCCCCTGAGTTCAATCCCTGGTACAAAAAAATAAATTAATAAATAATAAAAAAATAAATAAAAAATCAAATAAAAAGTGCTGGGGATGTAGCTCAGTGATTAAGTGCTCCTGGGTTCAATCTCTTATACCAAAAGAAAGAAAAAACATGTTAATGATAAGTACCAAGTCCTGGAAAGTTGTTAACACTTATGAACAAAGCAAAGCATTCAGGGAGAGGCACACAAGGGAACCCAATGATATCAATGAAGTTCTGTTTCTGAAGCTGAGGGGTGGATACACCAGTACCTGTGATCCCATATACCTAACGGGTGTTTTGTTGTTTTAATTTCAAAGTTTTAATGACTAGTGACGTAAACATTGATAGATAAACCCTCACTTACAAAAGCTCTTGCAGGCCTTTAATACTTGTTGTAGGGGGAGGTGCTGTGATCCCAGGCCTCACACATGCTGAGTTTGAGCTCTACCCTTGAGCTATTTCCCCAAATTCCTCCCTTTCTCTCCCTCTCTCCCTCCCCCCACCCCACTTTTTCTCTCTCTCTCTCTACCTCCCACCTCTTTCTCTCCATATATATATATATATATACATATAACTATTGTGGTCAAAAAGACATAATATAGAATTTACCATTTAAACCACAGTTAGAATTCTTTTAATGCTAACTGGCTCACACATGACAGGTGAGTGGGAAAGCTGGTTCATGTGTGATTTTCCTGTTCTGTCAGTGTTTTGAAGGGATCAGAAGATGCTTTCTCACAAAGAGAAAGCCTGCCTCATCTTGGAGGACCCCAATGAAAATGCTGAAGACCCAGCAGAGGTGCCTTCTGTCAGTGGACACTGGTGACCCTCTACATCATCATTATTTTAACTCTCTGGGGAAGTTGAAAGCTCAAATAAGAAACACAAGCTCTTTTTTTTTTTAATGTTTATTTAAAACATTTTGTTTAAATAAATGGCTTAAGAAAGCTACCTTTGGATTGTATTTTTAATTTTGGTGAACACAGTTTCTATGAGAAATGAATGTGCTCAGGAGCTCCCACCTCTGAGGAGATGTGCCAGGATGTGAGGCTGGGAGGGAGGGTGTGGCCATGTGGCTAGCTATGAATACAGAGCACAGTGGACTGTGCCAGCACTTTTGTTAGGACATTGCTTTTCCTTTTTTAATCAGGGTCCTTCTTCAAATTTATTTGTTGTTGTTGTTGTTGTTGTTACTGGGGATTGCTCCCAAGGGAGCTTTACCACTAAGCTACATCCCAGTTCTTTTAATTTTTTTTTTTTTTTGAGATAGGGTCTCACTAAGTTGCTGAGGCTGGCCTTGAACTTGTGATCCTCCTGCCTCAGCCTCCTGAGTTGGGATTTCAGGGATGTGCCATCATTCCTGGCTGCTTCAAATTTCTTAAGGCCTTGAGTGGTCCAGTCCTGACCCGATTTTCCCCATAAGCCCTATTATGCATGATTTTGATGAAGATGAGTTTTTTGAAAACTACAGACTTGTACAAAATCATATGAAATACATTCTTTACATACATTTTTGTTCTAAATATATAATTTTTTTAAATTTAAAAAGGCTGCAAAGGAGAAATACTCTAGGTTGGAGAATTATGTGTTTTCTACTTTCTGAGCTGATATCAACTAGGAGTTAGGCCAACTGAAATGGCTTAAACAATAAGGAAAATGTATCATTTAATACAACAGGAAGTTCCATACACACAGTGGCATATGTAGAGTAGCACACTGATGTCATCAAGGACTACAGCACTCTCTATCTTCTCCTCTGCCCTCCTCAGCACCTTAGCTTTCTTTGTTGGCATCTATTTTCATGGTTACAATGTGGTTACCAGAGCTCAGAGGTCACACTGTCACAAAACTGGGTTCAAAGGCAAAAAGTAGTTTTTGCTTTTTTAGGTATTTTTTTCATTAGGGAAAAAACATTTCAGAAGTTCCCTACAGCTTTCCCATCAAGTCCCTGTGCCACATTTGGATCATATGGCCATGTCTTAGTTTAAAAAGAACAGTAAATAAGTATCTAGCATTTCCACCCTTTAGAGGAAAAGGCAGCTCTCCAGTAAGGGAAACTCACTGGAAATGGCTCTTGGGCTGGCCCCTAGCACTGTCACCTGAGGCACTAGGTAACCAGACAGGTCTGTCTGTCAACAGAGCTTATGTTTAACCTCTGCTCCATGATGTCACCTTTAAGATTCATCCAGCTCTTAAATTACCTTTCCATCACAAACACCATTATAAAACCACACCCCCACACTCACCCTGTTCCTTTCTACCTCCTATCTTTGTACACACAGTTCCCTCAGCCTGGATTTCTGTCCCCTTCTACATTGTTTTATTGTACAAAATCCATTCTCAGTGCTGCCATTCAAACACCACTTTTTCAGTATTGCAACTCTTCTGTCTGATCTCCCCACATAGAGGAGCTTCCCACACTCAACAAGTCCAGTGAACTGAGGTAAACTGTTTTGCCCTCTCAGTGCAGTGGTACGTGCCTGTGATTCTAGGTACTAGGGAGGCGGAAGCAGAAGATCACAAGTTCAAAGCCAGCCTGGGCTGAACAAATTATTAAGACCCTGTCTTAAAATTTTAAAAGGATTAGGGATGTAGGTTAGTGATAAAACTCCCCTGGGTTCAACCCCAGAACTGGAAAAAAAAATTAACCTTATTTGTTATCTATTTATACAGTGTTTTCAATATAAAAAAGGGTTCTTCCCCAAATCATGCAGGTAATTTTTCTTAAAATCAGTTCTTTTCATCTCCCAAATTATTTGGATGACTGTTTGGACTCTCAAATACTAAATACGTTAACTGTGAAGCACTGGTCTCTATGGAGTTTTAAACTGCTTCTCAAAATTAACAAAATGTTAATAATCGCTGAACCTAGGTGATGGGCACTTAGGCATTCATTATACTACTCTACTTTTGCAAATATTTACTAAAATTAAAAATGAGTTGAGATAGGACTTCTGGTTTCCAGTTTGGCATGTAATGAGTTTGGAAGTCACCACTGTCCCAACAGCAAGTAAAAAGCTGAACAGACTGAAAAATCAAGTCTTCTTTGAACTATATGAGAGATGAAGACTCAGTGCAAGCTGCTGCTCTCAAGTCCGGACAGACAGACAGGTGAATACAGTCACAGGTCCAGGGCAGAGTCAGGAGTGGAAATGGTGGCAGGAACCATTATGGGGCAGGAAAACCTGAACTGCACTTGACTAATTACTAGAGGCTCAGTGCAGACACATGGGAAAACTAAAAACTCTAGAGGGACTCAATTATGCTGTGGGGACCCCGCACTTTTGTGAGTTTTACTTCCTGGGGTTCAACCAAGTTCTCACAGTAAATATTGGAGGAAAATCCCCATGTGTTTCTCAAGAGGGGAAATGGAACCATTTCGAAATATACCATTAGCACTCTCTTGTCCTTAACAAGGTCCACCCTCAGGAAAAACTAGTTAACCAGAAGCTAACTTGCTGGGATATTACAAGAGCTTAACTGACCTGGGGGAAAGGAAGTATCCAACTCCAGGCTACTCCAGCCATCCTGACACTCCTAGATACTGGGGACTGTGACACATTTGTGAAGTTCACAGCACAGAGGCACAGGCTTACAAAATTCTGAGACCTGACCATGGGGCTATAGAACATCCCTTCCTCCATCCTTACCACCACCACGTCACTAAAGGCCATTTGAGCTGCAGCAAGACAGCAGTTCCTTTTATTTGGTAGATCCTGTCTAGTTTTCAAGAAAACTTATAAGACACCTAAACAGGCAAAATGCACAGTTTGAAGAGACAGAGCAAGCACCAGAACCAGATATAGTAGTAATGCTAGAATTATCAAACTGGGAATTCAGAACAACAGTTAATATGCCAAGGGCTCCAGAGTTGGGTATTACACTAATTAATAAAGGAAATGGCATGCAAAAACAGATGGGCACAGTTAGCAAAGAGATGGAAATTGTAAGAAAGGACCAAAAACCAATACTGAAGATATAAAATACTATATCAGAAATGAAGAGTGCCTTTAATGGGCTAACTAGTAGAGTGGACTCAGCTTAGGAAAGAATCTCTGAGCTAGAGAATGGATCAATTAAAAAAACACCCAAACTGAAAAACAAAGAGAAAAGACTGAAAAAAAAAAAAAAAAAAAAAAGACCAGAATATCCAAGGAAACTGGGACAACTACAAAAGGTGTAACATATGGTAATAGGAATACGAAAAGGAGAAGAAAAAAAAAACAAAGAAATATTTGAAAAAAATATTGACAAAGTATTTTCCCAAATTAATGTCAGACACCAAACCACCAACCCAGAGAACACCAAGCAGGATAAATGCCCCCCAAACCCCACAAACTGACTGAGGCATATAATTTTTGTGCTACAAAAAAATAAAAAATTCCTGAAAGAATCCTATAGATGAATGATAGATAGATAGATAGATAGATAGATAGATAGATATGTCTATATTGATCCATACACAAACACACACACCCTATATGAAACATGAATTATATCCAACTTCTCAGAAATCATGCAAGCAAGAAGAGTGAGTGGTGTGAGAAAAAATAAAATCCACCAACCTAAAATTTTGTACCCTGAAAAATTATCCTTCAAAGGTGAAGTGGAAATACTCTCTCAGATAAACAAAACCTGAGGGAATTTGTTGCTAATAGTCTTGCCCTGTCAGAAATGTTAAAAGAAGATCTTTAAGAGAAAGGAAAATAATCCAAGAAGGAAACTCAGCTCTGCATTTAAAAAGGAAGAGCATTAAATAAGGAATAAGTGAAGATAAAATAAAAACTTATAGCCTGGTGCAGCAGCACACACCTGTAATCTTAGCAACCTGGGAGGCTGAGGCTGGAGAATTGCAAGATCAAGGCCAATCTTAGCAATTTTGGAAGACCCTGTCTCAAAAAAAAGAAAAAAGAAAGAAAGAAAGAAAAAAAGAAAAAGGCTGGGGATGTAGCTCAGTGGTAGAGAACTTGCCTAATATGTCAGAGGGCTTGTGTTCAATTCCCAGTACTGCCAAAAAATAGAAATAGTGATAGCAACAATGTATTTGATTGTGTACACTTAATGTATACATGATTATTCAAAAGTTAAATGAATGACAGCAATGATATAGGGGACAAGAGGGAGGAAGTAGGATTATTTTGTTATTATAAGGTCCTCACAAAGCCATGAAGAGGTATAGTGCTATTTTTGTCCCTGTCCCCCGACCCTCCTACAGCCCCACACTGCCACCAACGAACCCAGGGACGCTCTACCACCCAGCTATATTCCCAGACCATTTAATTTGTTTTTTAGTTTTGAGACAGGGTCTTGATATGTTGATCAGGCTGGCCTGAAACTTGTGATCCTCCTACCTCTGCCTCCTGAATTCCTGGGATTACAAATGTGTACCACTGTGCCCAGCTGGTACAGCCTTATTTGAAAGTGAACTTGGGGCATGTGTCATGGGGCATGTCTGCAATCACAGTGATTCAGGAGGTAGAGGCAAGAGGATAGTAAATTCAAGGCCAACCTTGGCAACTTAGTGAGACCCTGTCTCAAAATTAAAACTAAAAAGGGCTGTGGATGTGACTCAGTGGTAGAGCACCCCTACGTTCAAAATCCTTATTTGGGGGTGGGGTAGGAGAGAAAAAAGAAAAGAAAGTGAACTTGAATTGTTGTAAATGTACACTGCAGACCACTAAAAAATTTTAAAAAGAACAATTTGTATGCTAAAAAAAGTGAGAAAACAGAATGATAAATTATTCAAGTAAGACCATAAGAAGGCAGAAAAAGAGCAGAATACAAAAATAATTCTAAGGGCTAGGCATGTAGCTCGGTGGTAGAACAATTACCTCTGGTGCAGAGAGCCTGTGTTCAGTCCTCAGTAATGCAAAAACAAACAAACAAAAAATAAAAAAGAAATAAATAAAAAGAACAAGGAGAGCAAATACAAACCAATACCAAGTATGGCAGATGTTCATTCAACTAAACCAACAATTCCTTTGAATATCAATGGTGTTAATATACTAATTAAAATCATAGATGACCTAAGTGGTTCAAAAAACAAGATATATCTACGTGTTGTCTACAAAATAGAATTGGTTCTTCAAGTGCAAAATATTTGAAGCCTGTGATTGTGTACTTAGGAAAAAGTATAATGGAATGCAGATGTGGGAAATTAGTCATCAGGTGTCAATTTAGACACAAATTCTGCAGGCATTTTGGTAGGATTTTTCTTCTTTGCTTCCCCCCAATTTAAGAATTGACAGGGAAAATATACTTTTGGCACAAGGGTACCAGCATATGTGTGAACACAATCCAGCACATCAGTAATGTTAAAGCTCTTGTCGTTGATATGCATTTGTTTTCTTTAGACTGGAAGCATCCTTAGTCACATTTGGTCTTTTTCAGGTAGTTTCCAAATGTGACATTTTCACATTTGTTCAAATAATCTGGAGAACCTTGATTTTAAAAGTAAAACAGCCAAGGGGGTGATGCACACCTGTAATCCAGCTACTCAGCAGGCTGAGGCAGGAGGAGCACAAGTTTCAGGCCAGCCTGGGCAACATGGCAAGATCCTGTCCCAAAATGAAATGTGAAAGAAAAAGGGCTGCAGATAGAGTGGTAGAGTGTTGGCCTAGCAAGACCCTGGTTTGGAACCCCCAGTAACCACCAAAAACCTTACCTAATAAGTAGCTTTGGCAGGGCTGACAATAAATTTTAGCAACAACAGTTAACCAGTAGCAAAATTACCCAAAATTGTTTTAGGTCAGATAAATTTTATTATTTTAAATGATCTCAGGAGTTTCCTTCTTTCTTTCTTCTTTGTGAAGTTCTGTCTGTTCTCAGCTTAAATTCTGTCTCCTCTGTGAAAACTTCAAGATTGAGATTTTTGTTGTAAAAACAACAAAATTGATTTTATCACAGTCTTAGCCAGTTCATATTGAACTCTTGTTATATGGAGGCAACAGATTAAAAATCAGCAGTTGCCTGCTCATATTCATCTGGGAAGAGCTTTAAAAATAGAATCCTAGGTCTCCCCTACAGATCCTAACTTGGTAACCATGACTTGGGCCTTGAAATCTGTACATTAATATAGTGTTCCCCCGAGATTCTTCAGTACAAGCCAATTTGGGAAACTGGGTGAACAATTAAGACACAGTCCCTTGACAACCCCTGGATACTACTGCCTGGGTTTGAATCCTGGCAGTAGTATCCACTTCCAGTATTATTTTACAGAAGTTGTTACTATTCATTAGCCTCATATTCTCATTTGTAAAATTATAACAACCATATCTATCTCATAATATTGTTATGAGTCTTAAATGAGATAATACTGGCATAAGATTTGAGGGATCTGATTTAAGAAAAATAATGGCAACAATACCTTTTTTGTGTGTGTGTGTGGTACCAGGGATTGAATTCAGGGGCACTCGACCACTGGGCCACATCACCAGCCCTTTTTTGTATTTTATTTAGAGACAGGGTCTCACTGAGAGTTGCTAAGTGCCTCGCCATTGCTGAGGCTGGCTTTGAACTTGCGATCCTCCTGTCTCAGCCTCCCAAAGTGCTAGGATTACAGGTGTGCGCCACGGCGCCCGGCTCGCAACAATATCTTTTTAAAAAATATTTTTTAGTTGTAGTTGGACACAATAGCTCCATTTTATTTATTTATTTTTATGTGGTGCTGAGGATCGTATCAAGGGCCTCGCGTGTACTAGGCGAATGCTCTATCACTAAGCCACAACCCCAGCCCAACAATATCTTAAATTTGCAAATTTTACAAAAATATAGGACCATGCGAACACATTTTTAGGGTTCCTCCCAGGGCCCTGAAACTTCATTAGCTTCATGGAAAATGCACCTCTGAGTAGCTATTATTTTTCCTGAGCTTAGATTTCATGTATATTGTTCCATTTAATTTTTGCAACAACCCTGTGTAAAATGTGTTGTTATTAGGGCTGAGGTTGTGGCTCAGCGGTAGAGCACTCGCTTAGCATGTGTACAGCCCGGTCCGATCCTTAGCACCACATTAAAAAAAAAAAAACACGCATTGTGTACAACTAAAAGCAAAATAACAATAATTTTTTTTTTTAAAGTGTTGTTGGGCGCACGCCTGTAATCCCAGCACTTGGGAGGCTGAGGCAGGAGGATTGCGAATTCAAAGCCAGCCTCAGCAATGGCAAGGCACTTAGCAACTCAGTGAGACCCTGTCTCTAAATAAAATACAAAAAAGGGCCAGGGATGTGGCCCAGTGGTCGAGTGCCCCTGAGTTCTATCCCTGGTACAAAAAAAAACAAAGTGTTGTTATTAACACTTTATAATAGAAGAATTAAATAGAGGTTCAGGGAGATACTGACCTGCCCATGACTATTCCAAAACAATGGTGATACAAATCCAGGTCTAACCACACCCCAGAGTCTACATATAGTATTGTCAGGACCACATACCAAACTCGCACACTCTGCCTTATTAATCCTCTTTCAGACAAATGACCTTGTTGAAGCTAAAGAGAGAAATGAAGAGTCTTAAGCTGGCTGACTCCTCCATATTACAGTGGGTAACCATAAAGTTGGGATTGTTCTCAGCTTTGCATCCAGAATCTCAAGTTTTCTCCTTCAAGCATACTACAGCAACCAATGGCTTACTCAAACTCATAAGAGGTTGACTTAGCAAATAGAATGCTAATGAACATGGATAATGGGAAAGTGCCTACCTGGCCCCAACCCAGGGGCCAAAGCACCGGCTAGAAAATAGTTTAGTGATAAGTCTGGAATCAGAAATAAGAGTCGGGTGTCCTGAGGAGGTATTTTCACTGAGCTATGGGCTACCTGAACAAATGACTATTTCTTCAGGGGAGAAATATATCTGCCCTTTGAATAGTGGTGGGGGGTGGGGTTGGGAGGGAGGATGAGAAGGAGAGGGGTCAGGAATCAGAACATTGGCTCTCTCAAGAAAACACCGGATAAAGGTAAGACATTTCTTTTTCCAGTCCTCATTTTAAAGCCAATCTCCATAAGCAGAGTTTGTAGGACTATTTTTGTTCTAAGTATCTAAAAGCCCACCTTGACCTGGCTTAGGAAATGCATTGGTTCACAGAGCTAAACAATCTAAGGGCTGACCTGGCCTCAGTATGGCCAAACTGAGGCTCAAATTATTTCCTCTCTTCCATGCATTGCTTAATTCTCAGGCTCCATGTGGAAGTAAGATGACCGAAGTTGCTGCAGCCATAAAGTTTCAAGTTCAAGTATGGCGTGCAAAAACAAGCAAACAAAAACAAAACAAAACCTTCTTTTTCTTTTTGTCTGTGGTGCTGGGGATCAAACTTAGTGTCTTGTGCTTGTTAGAAAAGACCTCTGCCAGTGAGGTACATCCCCAGCCAAAAGAAGATGCTTTTTGTGGTGGCTTCAATTTAACTGGCTTCAATTACTTGCTATCTTGTAACCAATCACAAGGCAAGAGGAATATGATCTGCTGATTGGTGTAGGCCTGGGTCCTGTTCCTGCAAGCCAGGGGTAGAGCCCCAGGCATTTCATGGGTTGTTGAAAGATGACTAAACAAAAGAAGGTGTTTCTGGGAAGAAGGGGGATGAAGCTAAACACATGTTCACAAAACTTCATGCCTCATTTATTAACTACAGTTCACAGTGTTATTTTTCTTCTAACAATAACTACACTGCAGTGACATCTTCCTCTGAACGTGGGTGTTTCCTGCACACCATTTTTTACATGTGCAACTTCTGTCATTGACCAACTCCATAGATGGTTTAATTTCCCCACCCATCATAAATGGAGAATACACTTTTTAAAAATACATGTAAAATACAAAAATACATGAAGAACAAAAGCATTATCCACAGTCTCAACACATAAGCCTAACCACTATTTCTTAGGTATTTCCTTTGTCTTCTGTGGACATGGTTTATGGGTTTTTCTTTCCAATATTTATTTTTTAGTTGTAGTTGGACACAATATCTTTTTTTTTTAATATTTATTTATTTACTTTAGTTGTACACAATGCAATGCATTTATGTTTACGTGGTGCTGAGGATCGAACCCGGGCCACGCATGTGCGAGGCAAGCGCTCTGCCGCTGAGCCACAACCCCAGCACCAATATCTTTATTTGTGTTTATTTATTTTTACATGGTTCTGAGGATCGAACCCAGGGCCTTGCATGTGCTAGATGAGTGCTCTACCACTGAGCCACAATCGCAGCTCATGGTTTATGTTTGGTCGCGTTTTTGATTTACATTATTGTGATTCTCCTGCACGTATTTCTACTTTTTTTCCTTAGAATTAGTTCATAAACATTTTTTCAGATTATTACATGGACTCTATGAATATAATTTCTTTTCACAAGAAGATTTTTAAAGATCATTACAAAAGTTATACATTTGTGACAAATAATTGAAATAACACAGAGGTATGTAAAGTTAAAAAGTAAAATCCCCAGGAGCCGGGCGCGGTGGCGCACGCCTGTAATCCCAGCACTTTGGGAGGCTGAGGCAGGAGGATCGCGAGTTCAAAGCCAGGCTCAGCAATGGCGAGGCACTTAGCAACTCAGTGAGACCCTGTCTCTAATAAAAACACAAAAAAGGGCTGGGGATGTGGCCCAGTGGTCAAGTGCCCCTGAGTTCAATCCCCGGTACCACAAAAAAAAAAAAAAAGTAAAATCCCCAGATTTCAAAAATATGGACTAAACTCATACTAAAATCTCCACCTCTTTCATAAGACCTTTAGAAGAGAATTTTTTAAAGATCTGAGAGCCAGTCACGGTGGAACACATCTGTAATCCCAGCAATTTGGGAAGATCACAAGTTCAAGGTCAGCCTGGACAATTTAGTGAGACCCTGTCTCAAAATACAATAAGAAGGGCAGGGGACGTAGTTCAGTGATAGAACAGTCCTGGGTTCAATCCCCAGTACCTGCCCCCATCCCCCGACAAATTGTTTCATGAAAGACTGTTAGAGAAGAGGAAGGGAATCAGGGAGAAAGCAGGGTAAAAAGAAGGGTGTTGGGGAGGCTGACATGGTCAAAATATGTTATTTGCATGTAGGAATATGGCACAGTGAAATCTATTATTAGATTAGCTGTACAACAACAGCATATGATCATTAGAAAGAATCCGCTAACAATACAGAAAGTCAAAATGTATATAATTTTGACACCTCTCATCACACTCTGCCTCCTTCCTCCCACCCTCTCTTGCTCTAATCCCAATCCTAGACTCTATCAATATAGGTGAAAGACCATCACAGCACCGTAACTAACAAGGGCAACAGAGAAGTCTCTGGACCGTATCTAACATAGGGCAACCAGAGATGTCTCTGGGAGACCAGCAACTGCAGGTCTAGGGATTCTGCTCTGGTGCTTTTCTGATTGTTCTGGCCTCGGCCTGAGTCTCGGCAAGTGCTGACCTCAGGGCTTATGAGGTATACTTGGAATATTCAATAAACACACAGCTGGAGAGAACTTCCATGAAGACATAGTTTGGTAGACATCTCGTTGTCTATTCTTCTCTGTCCTCTTCTCTACCTTACTCTTAGGACAGTTTTAAAGGGAAACCCAGACTCAAGAAATCCATCCTGTACCTGCCTGCTCCCTGTCTCTATCTGGTCTCAGGAAGCTGCCCGGAGGGCAGAGAAAGACTTGCCCTATTTGAGGGGCAACTCAGCATTTGGATGAGACGGCTGGGATGGCAAACACATGACAGTGCAGGCTGCCCAAGCAGTTACCTTGGTAGACCTGGAAAGGGAGGAGTTGGCATTTTGAAGTCAGACAGACCTAGGTTTGACTTCTTGGGCTGCCACTTGCCTTCTCATTTTGGGCCTAGAATCCCTAGGATTTAAATCTCAGATCAACACTTGAGGCCAATGTCTTAGTATTGGTGATTGAGTTTTTGCTGTGGAAGCAATATCACTCACTCCCAGTATAGAGATAGAGATTAAACTGGGTAATGGAAAGCCCCTAGGCAGTCAGTCTGCCCTCTCAAAGGAATCAACCACGACAGCTAAGTCACAGCTACTGAACAGAAGGCAGAGCTGTGGGAACTGAAAGCTGAAACACACAGGTAGTGCCTATCACATGCCCCAAACTATTTTGCAAGTATTTGTTCTTTCTATGTGTATATATTTCACATACTTAGAATATTCTGTTAATGCAGGGCAGGGTGGTGCACACCTGTATTCCCAGAAACTCAGGAGGCTGAGTCAGGAAGATCACAAATTCAAGACCAGCATCAGCAACTTAAGGAGGCCCTAAGCAACTTAGCAAGACCCTGTCTCAAAATTAAAAATAGCCAGGCACGGTGGCGCACGCCTGTAATCCCAGCACTTTGGGAGGCTGAGGCAGGAGGATCACGAGTTCAAAGCCAGCCTCAGCAATGGTGAGGCACTTAGCAACTCAGTGAGACCCTGTCTCTAATAAAATACGGGGAGGGAGGTTGGGGGAAGGACTAGGGATGTGACCCAGTAGTCGAGTGCCCCTGAGTTCAATTCCCAGTAACAAAAAAAGAAAAGAAAAAAGAAATGGCCAAACTGTTTTCCAGAGTGGTTCCACCATTTTAAATTCCCACCAACAAGGAGATGTACCACAAGCAGAAACTACGTACTAGATTTCACAATTAGTATTTGAAAAGTAAAATATTTCAGGGGCTGGAGTGTGGCTCAGTGGTAGAGTGCTTGCCTGACATGCGTGAGGCCCTGGGTTCCATCCTCAGCACTACACATAAATAAGTAAATAAAATAAAAGATCCACTGACAACTAAAAAATATTTTAAAGATAAAATATTTCAGTATTATCTTTACATTAATTACATGTTGAAATGATATTGCAGACAAATAAAATATATTATTAAAATTAATTTCACTTGTGTCCTTTGACAGTTTTTAATGTGGCTGCCAGATTCTAGTAGATAGAATACTTTTTAAATTCTCCTGAGAGGAGAAATAGGAAACTCCTTTTTAATTTCTATTTATTATTATTGTTTGTGGTGCCCAGGGATTGAACCCAGAGCCTTGCATATGCTAGGCAAGCACTCTATCACTGAGCTATATCCCTAATGCTAGAAATTTTTTAATTACAAATTTGTCTTATATTTTTGTTGATCAGTGCTGTTCTGACCTCTGACCTCTCATGGTGAAGACTGACATTTTCCTAGTCCAATATCCCAGGGTCCCTGAGTCTGTAGCACCTTGCTTCTAGATCACATGAGGCATGGGAAGATGGGCGTTGCCTTCCTTAGCACACCACATAGCCATTCCCTTAAGGCCCTGCCCAGGTCCCCCAGCTCCTGGCTTTGTGCAGGAGCCCTGTTTGGGGATTGACTTGAATTGCGGTTGACTATGAGCCGTGGAGATTTGGGCTTTGTCGCCTCCCGTAGTCTCACGGGACTTGTTGCGGGATCTCGAGTGACTTGGCCGAAATTGCTGATCGGGTCAGCGCCATTTTTTAGGGTGTGTTTTGGCGTGTGTTAGTCGTTGTTAGAACCAGAGAGAAAAGTTATCAGAATAAAAAGCTGTTTGTCTCCAGTTTGCTTCTGAAGTTCTTCCCGCGGCTCCGTTGCTCCAAGCGCTTCAGGCGGCAACAGGTGGCGGCCCGTACGGGGAACTTCGGAGCGGACAGGTAAGAACTGAAAGGTCTCTAAAGATGGGTTCGAATATAACTGAATCCCAATTGATAGAGGCTATGCAAAGACTCCTTGATATACCTGACTCTGTTCTCAGTGAGGAGTATATAGACAAAAGTGAAAGTGATCAAAAAAGTGTAGATTCCACTGGGCCAACTGAGACCAGTAAAGAGAGTATTAGAAGAGACCCAAAAATGACAAAAATCCAAGCTATTAAAGCTATTCGGAAGTTATTGGCGAAAGCTGAAGGATACTTGCTCTCACTGGAACCTGGGCCTCAGGATATTGCTGTCAGTGAAATTAGCAGTGGTGAGGAATCTAGTAAAAGTGATCCTGAGAAAATGAGGAAAAAGAAACTAAAAAAAGACCGAGAAAAAGGACGGTCAGGTAGAGGAGTCACTTGTGTCCTCTACTCCCCCATGGGTGGAATCCATTACAGAAAATATGAAGGGTATTACTAGGCATTTGCATACCCTAGAAACAGAAATAAAAAGTCTTTCTGATCGCTTATGCGCTCTCGAGGACAACTCACAGATACATTGGGAACCACCAGCATTTGAAAAGAAAAATGGACAGAGTGTCCATCAGTCAGTAGATTTCAAAACAATAAAAAATCTCAAAGAGGCAGTAATGACTTATGGGCCCCAAGCTCCTTTCACGTTGAGTATGCTGGAGTCCCTTAACACCTTTAGCTTAACCCCCTCAGACTGGAAAAGTCTATGTAAAGCAACATTAAGCGGGGGGCAATTCTTGGTTTGGCGATCGCAATTCCAAGAACTTTGTATAGAAACGGCTAAAAGAAACGCGGCTGCAGGGTTTTTGAAAACTATAATATAGACATGCTCACAGGAGAAGGTCAATTCGCAGACTTACAGGCTCAAACAGATTATGACCCAGATGTATATGCTCAGATAAATGCAGCTGCCTTAGAGGCATGGAAAACTGTACAAGGACCTGGGGATCTACAAGGTAGCTTGTCAAAAGTGATTCAAGGACCTAATGAGCCGTATGCCGACTTTGCTGATCGACTTTTGAGAACTGCAGGTAGTGTGTTTGCAGATGTTGACCAAGCTATGCCATTAGTTGTTCAATTAGCTTATGAAAATGCAAATAAATGGTGCCAAGCAGCCATCAGGCCATGGAGAACTAAAAAGGATCTTTCCGTATATATACAACTATGTAAAGATATAAATGGCGCCTTTGTCACAGGAAATGTGATTGCAGCCTCAATGAGAGGTGCTTCCTCTCGAAATTTCACAAAGGCTAAACGTAGATATTATAATCAATCAGGATATTCCAGGCAAAATTATCATAATCAATCAGGCAATTCTAGGCAAAATCCCAAAAGAGAAATAAGACCAAGCTCATACCGTGCCCCAGGCCGCTGCCCCAGGTGTAAAAAGGGAAATCATTGGGCCAATAAATGCTATTCAAAATTTGACATCCATGGAAATCCTTTGTTCAGGAATTCAAAAAACGGGGCACGGGGCCCAGTACCCCGGGGCCCACAAATGTACGGGGCATTGCAGAAGGAGTATCCTCAAGCATCCACTCAGATGCTTCCCCGACACAATCCCTACTACCCATCCACTCCCTCGCCAGAGGAACAAGAGGAAATGCAGGATTAGACCTCTGTTCCACCGCCCGAATAGTGTTAACACCTGAAATGGGGGTTCAACTGATTCCCACAGGAGTCAGGGGACCTCTTCCCTCAGGGACTGTAGGACTTATTATCGGGCGTAGTCCTAAAAGCTTATTAGGTTTGCAAGTGACCCCAGGTGTAATAAACTCAGACTACAAAGGGGAAATAAAAATAATGCTTAGCTCACCCCAAAGTATAAGTTCTGTTAATCAAGGAGATAGAATTGCTCAGTTGCTTCTCCTTCCCAATTTACATAATTCATTTAAAATGGGTATGCCTCAAGAAGGGAACAATAGAGGATTTTGTTCCACTGACTCAAGTCCCATGGCTTGCTGGGTTCGAGACTGTTCAAGGAGGCCTATGTGTAAAATAAAAATACAAGGAATAGAAATGGAGGGATTAATAGATACTGGAGCTGACTCTTCCATTATTAATTTACGCCAATGGCCCAAGCACTGGCCTCTGCAAAAAGCTTCAACCAGTTTAAGAGGCTTGGGATATAATAACCTCCCAGAAAAAAGTGCGGTAATTTTAAAATGGGAGGATGATGAAGGACATAAAGGCACGTTTCAGCCTTATGTTTTACCTAATCTACCGGTTACTTTATGGGGAAGAGATATTTTGCAACAAATGGGAGTACACCTTGCAACCAAGCCTGCAGATGTTAAATGTGAAAACCTACAGGGTAATCTTAACCCTAAAAGTAATCATTATCATAAAGGAAAAAGATATTTTTTTTCAGGGCCACTGAGAAAATAATTTTGAAAATACCATGGCTTTCTGATAAGCCAGTGTGGGTCCCTCAGTGGCCCCTATCTAAAGAGAAATTACAAGCGGCCCACCAATTAGTTCAGGAACAATTAGAAGCAGGTCATATAGAACCTTCCACCTCTCCCTGGAATTCCCCCATATTTGTGATCAAGAAAAAGTCAGGAAAATGGCGATTGTTACATGATCTTAGACAAATCAATAAAACCATGCAAGTTATGGGGCCTACTCAACCTGGACTTCCTAGTCCCGTAGCTATTCCAAAAAATTTCCATCTTATTACTCTTGATATAAAGGATTGCTTCTTTTCTATTCCCCTACATCCTCTGGATGCCCCCAGGTTTGCTTTTTTCCATTCCTTCTATGAACAATAATGGCCCTGATCAGAGATATCAATGGAAGGTTTTACCACAGGGAATGGCTAATAGCCCCACCATATGCCAAATATATGTGGACAAGGCTATCCAACCCATTAAAAATAAATATCCAAACCTCATGTGTCTACATTACATGGATGATATTTTATTAGCCCACCCTAATCAAAAAATCTTATTTAATACATTCAGTGATGTGGTAGAAAATTTAAAAAAATATGGATTATATATAGCAGAAGAAAAAGTTCAAACCAGATCTCCCATATTATATTTAGGATTTAAAATCATGGATACTTTTGTTAGACCCCAAAAAATTTTAATAAATAAGGAACATTTGACCACCCTCAATGATTTCCAAAAACTACTGGGAGACATTAATTGGCTTCGCCCTACACTAAATCTCACTACTGGCCAACTAAAACCTTTATTTGACATCCTTCGCGGAGATCCTGATCCATCTTCACCACGAACATTGACTCCTGATGCTAGGAAAGCTTTAAAGTTAGTAGAAAAAGCCATCGAAGGAGCTCATTGTGATAGATTTGATTTAACTCAACCGCTGATGTTGATTATTATTTCTTCACAATATACACCCACAGGAGTATTTTGGCAACAAGGGCCTTTATTATGGATACATTTGCCCGTCTCTCCTAAAAGTATAATTGAATCTTATACCTCCATGGTGGCTAAACTTATTCTTCAAGGACTTAAGACTTCTACTAAAATATTTGGCATTCACCCTGCTACTATTATTACTCCCTATTCATCATCACAGATTGAATACTTATGCTTCAATGATAATGATTGGGCTATAGCTAAATGCTCTACTTCTGCAAATTTTGATAATCATCTTCCTAAGTCCCCTATATTATCTTTTTGTATTAATCATCCTATTATATTTCCACAGGTAATAAAAAATCAACCTATTCCTAAGGCATTTAATGTATTTACAGATGGGTCCTCAAATGGTACTGCTACAGTAGTCACTAAAAAAGAAAATATGACTTACATAACTGCACACAAATCAGCTCAACTAGTGGAACTGGAAGCTGTGGTAAGAGCTCTGGAAAATTTTAGGGACCAGCCCATAAACATTTTTTCAGATAGCCACTATATTGTACAAGCTGTCCCAAAATTAGAGTTAGCAGGACCAATAGCACCTCATACTCCAGCCTTTAAATTGTTTTATCAAATACAAAAACTTTTGTGGGCAAGAAAAGAACCTCTATTCGTAGGCCATATTAGAGCACATACTAATTTGCCTGGTCCCCTCCATGAAGGTAATCAAAAGGCTGATGAACTTACAAAAACAGTATTTATACTTTCAGCGCTACAACAAGCTACTTTATTTCATTCCCAGTTTCATGTCAACAGCACCACCTTGCAACGTAGGTTTAAAATCACAAAGGAGCAAGCCAGAACAATTGTAAAAGATTGTAAATCTTGTATGACACATTTGCCCAATCCTCATTTCGGAGTTAACCCTAGAGGATTAATGCCCAATCATTTGTGGCAGATGGATGTTACTCATGAGCCAAGTTTTGGAAAATTGCGATTTATTCATGTGACCATAGATACATGCTCAGGCATGATTTTTGCTTCCTTGCATTCTGGAGAAAAAGTTAAAGATGTTACATCTCATTGTTTGCAAGCTTTTGCTGCATTGGGCATCCCCAAAATGCTTAAAACAGATAATGGCCCCGCATATACGTCCTTATCTTTCAAACAGTTTTGTGCAAAATTCAATATATCCCATAAAACAGGCATCCCATACAATCCTCAGGGTCAGGGCATTATTGAAAGAGCAAACCGAACACTGAAAATTATGTTATTAAAACAAAAAGAAGGAAATTGGAAAAGTCCTAAGGACAGATTGGCAGTTGCCCTGTTTACCTTAAATTTTTTAACTTTAGACTCTAATGGTTATTCTGCTGGAGACAGACATTGGAATCCACACCAACAACATAAACCCTTGGTTTACTGGAAGGATGTTCTTTCAGGTACATGGAAGGGTCCAGATCCAGTATTAATTTGGGGAAGAGGATCTGTTTGTGTTTTTCCAAAAGACGAATCCTCTCCAATATGGATACCATCTAGATTAATAAAACAGGTACCACATCAAAATGATCAAGATGAAGTTATTGAAGAATCAAGATTAATAAAAAAGGTACAAAATCAAGAGGACCAAGATGAAGGTACAGAATGATTCCCTCAAAAGAGTCCTTCAAAATATTTCACTACTTAAGTGTCATTCCTCCAGGCCGGGACAAGGAGATCTCTCTTTAGTGTGCACACAATTGTATTTTTTTTTCTTTTTATACATGTCTTTATGTCTGTACATTTGTCTACATTTCATGTTAATGTGACGTCACAAATATATGTTTGTATGTTTGTTTGTCTGTCCAGTGTGACGTCACATAGAACAAAGCGCTTATGAAAAAGAAAAAAAAATATATATATGGATCCAAATAACTTTAATTCATTTTAGGTTAAGAGTATTCAATTTAGGTAAATAATTTTATAAATGAAGGTACTTTCAATTTTGATTTATAGGTGTCCCTGGGACTTCTCTTTAGCAAACAATATGACTAGTGCTATATAACCTGATATTTTGGTGTTTTGACATAAGATTGTTTATTAGTTATTAACTTCATTTGTTTAATAGCTCATTAATTTCAATTATCTCAACAGGTAAAAGATTGCTCTGTATACAGAGACTCAAGGGTTCCAGCTAACAAATTATTTCTCTAAAGTGCCTTTACCTTTTCTTTAATCTATCTTTAATGCAGTAATTACCCTCAGTCTTTCTTTGTTTTGTTCTAAATATGACATTTTTCCAACTTATGTTTGTGGAAGCTCAACCAGCGATGTATGTGAACAAAAATCAACTTTAATTTTCTAATCTAATTATTCTATTTTGTAGTTTGACAACTCGCCTCTTGACTCAGTGCTGCAATAGCACTGCCTTTCCTTTAATAATTGATGCTTGAGTTTCTAGGTATCGGGCCCTGAAGATTTGCCGGTGGCATTGTCTAAACATAAAAAAGACGTCTGCTGCTACAGCTGCAGGGATCGCGGCCGCCGCAAGCATCCCTGCTGCTCAAACATCAAACAACCTCACCAACAGTGTGGCCTCTGCTCTACATGCATGGGGCCTCCTACATCAACATGTTATAACAAATGGACATTTTGATCTTTCATTGTTTGGGACTTTACGGGACAATGCCTTGCGGGTATTTGTCTAGAGAATTCAGTGTGTTACTTGATGGAACTTAGGGCAGCTGATTTGTTTAAACAATTTGATATGCTATGCAATTTGGCTCATCACCAAAAGGCTTGTCGCCTTAAAGCCGCAACATCTCCTCACAATTGGACGGCTGTTAGTCATCAAATATAGTCGATCCTAAAGGGCTCCATTGGATGGCTGGTTAGCCAATGACGGGTAAGATCCCCAGAGGGGGACAACCTAAGACAGGCACAGTCGCACGGGACAGTCTCATGTGGCCGACATATCAACCTAAGACAGGAGTCAAGGGCACAGCCTTGATTATCCGATGACGGGTAAGAATGTTGGTTGCACATAGACGTCCTAGAGCATTACCTCTTTTAAAACAAAAAGGGGGAAATGCAGGAGCCCTGTTTGGGGATTGACTTGAATTGCGGTTGACTATGAGCCGTGGAGATTTGGGCTTTGTCGCCTCCCGTAGTCTCACGGGACTTGTTGCGGGATCTCGAGTGACTTGGCCGAAATTGCTGATCGGGTCAGCGCCATTTTTTAGGGTGTGTTTTGGCGTGTGTTAGTCATTGTTAGAACCAGAGAGAAAAGTTATCAGAATAAAAAGCTGTTTGTCTCCAGTTTGCTTCTGAAGTTTTTCCCGCGGCTCCGTTGCTCCAAGCGCTTCAGGCGGCAACAGCTTTGTAGGTCTGCAGCTCCCTGCCCTTGTCAGGGAGACTCTGCTCTTGAGTCCCCTCTTCTTGTACCCACACGCCCCTCCCACCTCCATCTCTCCTGTGACACTTAGCCTCACTTATCAGGTCCATGGGCGCATGCTTTTAGGAAACATGGGACGAGCCACTGCTTCAGGTACCTTCAGCTCCCATAGGCTTCCTGCCCCACAAAATCCCTCAAGCCACAGGTACCAGAAAGCATGGCCACCTGCTTGACACAGGGCAGAAAGGACACATAGAAAGGAGAAACAAATACTTTATCTTATTGTCACAGAACTAATTTATGTGCTGGTTTTACTTGTGGCAATTGCAAGGGACAGCAAGAAAAAAAATTACCCTTTCATTTTATTTCATTCATGTATTTATTTGGCAAGTACTTATATAGAAGGAATTATGAAGGTATGTCTAAAGATGTTTACAGATATTTGCTCACTTAATTCTCAGAATGACCTTATAAAGTAGATCCTATCAATATTTCCATTTTCAAATGAGGAAAAATAATGAGAAATTTAGTAACTTGCTCAAGGTCACAAAGAATATTGGCAGAGCCAGAATTTGAACCCAGACAGGTAACTTTTAGATATCACAGTCCTAATTATAGGGTAGTGGTTGAGAATTCCTCTTAAGAAATGAATTTTCAGCTGGGCATGGTGGCACTCCTGTGATACTAGCAGCTCGGGAGGCTGAGGCAGGAGGTTGCAAGTTCAAATCCAGCCTCAGCACCTTAGCAAAACCTTAAGCAACTTAGCGAGATCCTGTCTTATAATAAAAAGTAAAAAAAAGGGATGAGGATGTGGCTAAGTATCCCTGGATTCAATCCCTGGTACAAAATAAAAAAAGAGAATTTTCAGAGACCGATGCAGGAGGCCAGCCTCAGCAACTTAGAGAGATACTGTCTCAAAATTAAAAACAAAAAATAAAAAGAGCTGAGAATGTGAGTCAGTGGCAAATTGTCCCTGTGTTCAACCCCCAGTACCAAATAAATAAATAAAAAAGAATTTTCAAATTGCATTTATTTTATAATCAGAAACTGAAATTTCCTTTTTTTTTTTTTTTAATATTTATTTATTTGCTTTAGTTGTATACAATGTGTTCATCTGTACATGGTGCTGAGGACCAAACCCGGGCCGCGCACATGCTCGGCGAGCGCTCTACTGCTGAGCCACAATCCCAGCCCCCTGAATTTTCCTTTTGAATCTATTTTAAAGATCACATTGTAGCTATTCTTTATACTCTGAACCTATCTTAATTTTAAAGAACAATCTTTCTGAACTTTACAGAAAGCAGCCTTCTAGAAGAGCTTTCTTCCTCAGCCTACTGGAACCATTATTCTGCTTGCTTATCATTTGTGAAATAGCTGCAATTTGATAGGGGAAGGAAGCTAGGTGGAAGTGACACTGCCAGAAAATAAATAATGCAGCTGGTTGATTTTATAAGCAACCACACCATTCTTTAATTTACAACTGAGTCAGAATTAAAAATATATATGTATTCATGCATTGCTAACGATGGAGATATGTTCTGAGGATGCATTGTTAAGTGATTTCATTGTTATGAAAACATCATAGAGTGCTCTTACACAAACTTAGGTATAGGTCGGTCAGTGGATGTGGCCTCCTGATGCAATCAAGAGACACAGTTAACAAGCTGTATGAGCTGCTGCCAGGGTAAAACGGCATGCTGTTTTAGGGTAAACTTTTTTTTTTAATAAGTAAAAGGAGTACACTTGGAAATAAAGATAAAATGTATGATATAATCAATATGTAAACCAGTAGCATAGTTGCTTATTATCATTGTCAAGTATCATGTACTATATGTAATTATATGTGCCATGCTTTTATATGACTGGCAGCACAGCATGTTTGTTTACATGAGGATTATCACAAACACTTGAGTAATGGATCGCACTGCAGATGTGTCTCTAGGCAATTAGAATTTTTCAGCTCCATTATAATCTTATGGGACCATGATCACATAGGCAATCAGTTGTTGGCCAAAATATTATTATGTGGCATATGACTATATGTGAAATATACATAAAAGACTCTGGAAATATGAGATGCCATCCTATGTTGTCTTCATCCATGAGAAGTCTGAAAACAAAGGCTTTCTAACTAGCCTGACCCTGATACCACAGCAGGCAAAGAGGTGGGCAGGAAGAGTTGCCCAAGGTGGAAGGAGCAACTGCAATCCATACGCAGGCTGGGGGTTCTAAGCAAAGGCTGGGCAGAGGCACAGTTGTACCAAATCCCTTTTCACAAAAAATTTGAGAATAAATATTGTTTAGAAACATCAGCTTCATCCTTCGATTCCATTAGCTACACTTTGGTGTTTTTTTTTCCTTTAGGCCATCTCAACTCCAGCACTGGGGTCTCCAAGAACTTGACTGACAGTTCAGTCCACCCCACAGCCCCCAGCAGCTTTTTGACCCTGGGACTATAGATCTAGGCAAGGCCACCTTGCAGCTGGCCTCATGTGTGCTGTGATATTTTTGGATTCAAGTTATATTTATATCTTTTGAGACTTTATTTATTCCCACAGAACAGTTTTTCAAATTTTAGTTGGATGTAAACTTCCCAAGGGCAGAACTTTCCAAGTTATCTTTATACTCCCAGGACTTAGCATAGAGAGGCCATCACAGAACTCAACAAAGGTGTGCCCGTGAAAGAATGGAATCCAGTCTTCCTGTGTGACCCAGAAGGAACATTTGGGTGAATTTCCCTTTTTTCTATGAACATTTCCCCATAGGTAAGAATATAGGTGTGGTATACATTTATAGTCCTGCTTTTTTTTTTTTCCAGTTAAGCATTATAAGCATTATAAGCATTTTTCTGTTACCATAAATTCTTCCCATTTTTATAAGTGTATGTAGTTTAATATTCTTTTGTATGAACATGCCATAAATTTCTAAACTAATCTCTTGGTGTGTAACCCATTTGGATAATTTTCTACTATTATAAATAAAATTATGGCCAGCTCTTTCATCTGCATTTTGGCTCAGTTTCTTAGGATTCCATGAACTGAAATTACTGGATTAAATGATATGAATAGCTTTTTGCTAATTTGATAGTTGAAAAAATATCATCTATGGTTTTATTCTGTATTTCTTTCCTTGCTAACAAGGTAAGCATTTGTCTTTATCATACATTTTGTGTGCTGGAGATAATGTGAATAAAACAAACAGGGATCCTGCCCTACTGGGCCTTGTTCTGACTATCCTTTGCTAAGTGAGCAAGGGAAAAGATCAAGTCAGAGAGGTCAGGTGGGATTATGGAGATCACATGGAGACAGTGGAAAAGCAAAGACTTACTGGAAGGTTCTGAGCCATACTGTGACATGATCTGCTTTACTTTTTAAAAATGACCTGTCGCTGGGTACGGTGGCTCACACCTCCCAGTAGTTCAGGAGGCGGACACAGGAGGATCCCAAGTTCAAAGCCAGCCTCAGCAATGGTGAGGTGCTAACCAACTCAGTGAGACCTTGTCTCTAAATAAAAATACAAAATAGGGTTGGGGATATGGCTCAGGGGTCAAGTGCCCCTGAGTTCAATACCTGGTACCAAAAAAAAAAAAAAAAAAAAAAAAAAAAAAAAGACTTATCTTGCTCTGGACAGTGTGGTAGGCATATGAATCTTGAAACTGCTTATACTGCTTTATTACCATTTAAAGCCAGTCTGAATACAAGGCCAACATAGAGAAAGATCCAAGAAAAGCAAAGGTGTGAAGTCAAAGCCCCAGTGGACACACCTGCACTATCTGTAGTTTTTTTGTTATTCAAGCAAAGTTTAAGCTAATTTGGGCTGTATTTTTAATCATGAAACTAAAATCATCCTAACCAGTATAATTTTCATGAGATCCTTTTCTCCTTTCTTCCTCTCTCTTCAAATGTTCTTCTTTGTCTATTTCTTTCCTCCGCCTACCCACTTTGGCAGAGGTTACAGGGCCTACTCAGTTTCCATTCTTTCATTCCCTACCAACAGGACCTGGTTTAGTTGGCACAGTAAGGGGCCTAGCTAAAGACCCACATCTCCAGTCTTCCCTGGAGATGGTTCCAAGTTCTGGCCGATGTAAGTGGAAGTTATATGATCAGCCTTCTGGAAAGACTTCCCTAAAGGCAGACTCACTTGGCTGGCTGACACCTTCTTCTTTTGGCCCTGCCTCTTTCCTGCTGCCTGAAATGGGATGGTGGGATTTAAAGAGGCCATTTTGTGAGATGTGGATGTAAACTTACTTTTTAAAAATGACCTGTCAGGGCTGGGGTTGTGGCTCAGTGGTAGAGCACTCGCCTAGCACATGCGCAGCCTGGGCTCAATCCTTAGCACCACGTAAAAACAAAGGCATTGTGTACAACTAAAATAAACAAACAAATAAACAAATATTTTTTTAAAAATGACCTGTCCGAGTATGGAGAAGAAAAAGAAAGCTTGGTCTCTAACGAAGCCAACCACCACCCCTGGAAACCTCACCTCTGAACTCCACGATGGGAAAAACAGTCCCAACCTTGCTCCTTGCCTTTCCTGTGGTTTGTCACATAACACAGACCTGATCGGTGTAACCCTCCCATGTGAAGCACACAGGGTCTGTCCTTGTCTTCTCTTTCCACCTTTTCCCCAGGTGATCTCATCTGCTTCCATGATGCAGGAATCATTTGCACAATAAGGATTCCCAATTTGATGCCTGTACCTCCTGCCTGGTCTTCCAAGCTCCAGGCTCAGAGTACTGAGTGACGTCCCCAGTGTTCCAAAGTTGCATGGCACTGAGCAGCACGTAGGGGAAGAGCACAGATTGTGGGCCAGGGAGATACAGTTTCCAATCCTGACACCATTATTCTCTGTGTGATGGTGGGTGAACAACATTTCCGAGCTATTAGTTTTCTTAGCTGTGAAATGGGCATACTACTACTACTTCACGTTTTTTTTTTAAATATTTATTTATTTACTTTAGTTGTACACAATGCAATGCATTTATGTTTACGTGGTGCTGAGGATCGAACCCGGGCTGCGCACGTGGGAGGCGAGCGCTCTGCCGCTGAGCCACAACCCCAGCCCCTTCACATGGTTTTTGTATGTGAAACAGTGCCTGGCATATGACCAGTGCTAAACTTGTCTAGTTCTCTCCTCCCCATCACCTGTCCCCGTTCCCTCTGATTCCCATTGTCTTCTAAATCTTGGATAAATGACTACTAACTTCCAAGTCTTCCAAGCTAAAACTCTTGGAATCTTCTTCAACTTCTTTGTCATTGTCATCATTCCCTCATAGCCAATTAATGACCAAGTTCATTTGATTTTCTCCCAGAACTGTGACTATGTTTTTCTCTCTTGATACTCTAGCTTAACCTCTTATAAGCCCTCATCTGGCTTATCTCTGGGGCCAGTCACAGTCTCTTCACAACTTAATCTCCTGCCCTATACCAGAGTTTCACCTTAAAAAAAAAAAAAAAAGAGTCATGTCTCAATGTAGATTATTGAACTTTCCTGGATTCTGTTAACTTCACAATAAAATCCAAATTCCACAAATGGTCATCCAAGTCTAACCCTTGGCATTTCCTCAAGTCTCTTCCTCCTCATTCCATAGGGACTCACCAGTCTCCAAACACCTCAGACCCTCTCCTGACTCTTGTCTTCATGCCTATTAGAATGTGTGTGTTCTATACTGAGTCCTTTAATACAGAATTGCCATCAATATGTGGCCCAGTAATTGTTCGTAAGTTTGTTTTCCTTTCCTTTTTTTTTTTTTTTTCTTTTTCCCTTTTTCTTCTCCTTCTAAAAGAATCTGTTCATAGTCTTGGGGGAAATTGGGCAGGTGAACAGCAAAGGTAACTTCCCAGAATAAGAAAAGAATAAGAAGAGATGCCTGGGCCTGAGGAGAAGAAAGAACCTGTGTCCTGCTTTCTAGAAGCACCAAAGGATGTACCAGGTGCTTTATGGAAATGTCAGAGATACATCAGGGAGATGGCATGCTTCTGCCTGTGTCACATGAAAAAGCAGTTCAGGGGACTGAAGGGCCCTGCAGGTTGAGTAAGACAGCAGAATTTTAGCCCAGCCGTGGGTACAGGGGGAAGCCCCAGGAAGGACTAAGGCTGAATTTCCCACAAGTCTAACAGGATGGGGGCTGAGAGTGAAAATGAAATTGAATTGTAAATGCTATGGTTTCAATATGTCCCCCAAAGTTCATATGTTAGAAAGTTAATCCCCAGTGCAAGAGTCAGGAGGTGGGGGCTTCAAGAGGTGAGAAGATCAATGGGGGCTCAGCTCCTATGAGTGGATTTGTATGTTATCACAAAGAGGATTAGTTACCTTGGAAGTAAGTTCCTGATAAAAAGACGGCTCATAAGGATGGCCCCTTCCCCCTTCATGCACATAAGCTCTCTTGCCTTCTTCCTTCCGCCATGGGATGATGCAGCAAGAAGGTCCTTACAGACAAGAGCCCCTCAACTCTGGGCTTTTCAGCCTCCAGAACCACATGCCAGTGGTTATCCAGTCCCAGGTATTTGTTATAGCAACACAAAGAAGACTAACACAATGAGAACAAAGGGTATTTATTGAGGTGCTGAGCTTATGTGCTGAGTTTCTGTCCTGATTGAGAAGTGAGCTCCATTGATCTTCTTGGGCTACTGTCCTGTCTACCCCAAGTGCCTTTTTTTCTCTTGCTCTTGTCTTTTAGCCCCAGACTTCTGGCTTCCTAGACCAGCTGTCAGTGTTTTTTATTGCTAACCCTCACAACTTCTTTGTTCTTTTTACTTTTGAATTTTTTTGCAGCTGGTCCTGCTGGATGCTTGGGCTTTGGAATCCTCCTTCGTCTAATTAGAAATTCTGTTACAACCTTGTCCTCATACATTCCAGCTGAACCCCAAGGATAGGGAAGAGAAGAGGAGAGAAGAGACACAGCAGAGAAAGCTTCCCCCACCCCATTTCTTTATCTGACAGAATTTTATTCATCCTTCGGGACCTTGCTCATAGGTCAAGGTCATCTCTTGGGAGCATTCCCAGACCTCCCTGGGCAGGGTTCCTTCTGAACATTTCTGTAGCAATCTATTTGTACCTCTGCTTGTCAAAATGTATTATTATTTATGTGTTTATTTGGTGCTCTTTTCACCTTGAGTAGGAACACCTTGGTGGGGGCAGGAACCCCCTCTCTTTTAGCACAATGTCAGCTATAGAAAAGGGCCTAAAAATGCTCAGACCATGTCCTCAGACCATCATACACCTTTTTATTTTCCTTTTTCTCTATATTAGTTAGAAATGCATTTGGCTAAAAAAGAAAGAAAAAAAGAAATGCATTTCATTTGGCTGCAAATAACAGGGATCAACTACAGTGGCTTAAATAACAGGAGATTCATTTTTCTCACACAATAAGAAGACTGGAGGAAAGGAGTCCAGGGCCATCAGGGACCTATCCTCTTCCTATCATGCTGATTTTAACATATTGGTTATAAATAATGTGGCTTCTTTACCTTTAAGTGTTGCATACATGTTCTAGGCAGGAAGAACCAGGAGATGTGAAAAGCCAACTCTGTTCCTTTTCATAAAAAAGCACAGGTTTTCCCAGAAGACTTCTGACATTCCAATGGCCAGAACTAGGTTAGATGGCCACGTCTAGCTGCAAGGAAGAAAGCAGAGAACCATGAGGGTGAATGATGACATTCTTGGGCTTTACCCCAGACCTACTGAATCAGATATGCTGGAGGTGGATCCCAAGAATCTGTGTTGTAACACACCCTCCACGGGATCTGAACGCAGCTAAAGTTAAAGAACCTTAGCCATATTGACAGCCAGTATTATGGCAGGAAAAATGCCTGGACCAGAATTCCTATGGCCCATATGTTTAAATTAGAGCATTATACGTAGTATACATATTAGAGTTATACATAGTAGCTAGGTTCACCTGAGAAAATCACATGCATAGAAGAACCTGGCCCACTCCATTTCAGTCCCTGTTTCTCTTCCCTCTACTCCTCTCCTACCCACCCCCTACTCAGCAGGTCTTCCCCTTGCTCATCCATTTATCCATCCTTGATTGGCACTTTCCACATAAAGGTGAAATTCCCTGTGGTTTATTTATTTATGCACATAATGTGATTTTGTTAAATTCATTCCCCATTTCCTCTCCCATTCCCTCCTCCTTCCCTCTCCATCTCCTTCTTTACTTCACTGCTCCCCCCCACACCTTTTTCCTTATTTTGCTCTAGCTTCCACATGAGAGAAAACATTTAACCATTGATTTACTGGGTCTGGCTTATTTCACTTAGCATGATATTCTCCAGTTCTATCCACTTACTTGAAAATGCCATCATTTCATTCTTCTTTATGGCTGAGTAAAACTCCACTGTGCATATATACCACATTTTTAATCCATTCATCTATGGATGGGCATCTGGGATGATTCCATAATTTGGTTATAGTGAATTGCATCTCACTCATTTTTAGTACAAGTTCGATTACTTGCTGGCCAGAAGACCTTAGTTTTCTGATCTGTAAAAATGGGAATAATGGTTGTCCTGATTTTGTTCTCTGAATTGTCATGTGGACCAATTGAAAATAATGTAGTTGAAAACTATAAATCATTAAACAAATTTCCTGATTTGAAATATTAAGAGTGTTTGTTGAATGAATGAAAATCAAATGGTGCTAATGAAGGAGGAAAAATTCTAAATGATGTAGGCTAGAGTTCAGAACAAAATAAAACTTGAGTATAGTAGTGAATCTTATGTGACAGTGGAGAACCCTGACTAATACAAAGAGGAAGTTTCTATTTGGGAATGAGTGGTTTATTTCATTGTGCTTCTCTGTGCTGCAGGTCAAATTTTCAGAAAAAGGATATTCTCTTGGCACAGTTTCTGGTGTTTTGGAATAATTGCAGATACAACGCAAGGCTGAAAATGTCCATGTGCTGGCCTCTTAAGAGTTTTGGTCTATCACAAGACATTTTCTGGGGGTAATAATGATGGAAGAATTTTGCAATAGTCTTGTTGCAGTTTATGTAGCTGACGTGTTGGGCAGAGTACAAAAGCCTAGGAAATGCAAAGCTACCCGTAAAAGGTATGAAGAGATCGAAAAGTTACAACAGTCAGGTACAAAAATAGAAATTGAAACCACAGACGTTCAAAATGCACTGTTATCAAAAACAAATGTTTGCAGCAGCTCCAGGGGTGGCTGCTACAGGTGGTTTCCATGAGAGGAAGGAGGACATAGGTGGTTTCAAAACAAACATTTTGGAGGAGAATGAAATGGAGCATTTAGCAGAAAGCTGGGTAAGAAGATATGAAACAAATGCAAGGGATTTAGTGTTCTGCCATTTGGATTAAAAATACTGAGATGTCATTGTCTGAGCACCAAGTAAGGCAGCCATCCCTTGCTGTATTAAACCTCTCACTCAGTTCCGTGTTTATTCGTTCCTCAACAGCCGGCGTGTAGCAGTCGTGGTTTCATTGAAGTCATCAGCTGTACCAAGGCACCAAATTATATCCATATTTGACTTCGGATAAACTGCACAGGTCTGGAAATTGCCATGATGAAAACAGCAAAGCCCAACCAAGGTTAGGAGTCTGACCTGTCTATTCAGGTGAAAACCACAATGTTGAGGAGGAAATGTTGGGAGTATGGCTGTGTTGTCACCTGGTGACACAGAGGCTGTGCAGTAGCTAAGAGACTTTGTCTGTGTCAGTTAAATTTGTACAAAATGTGAAGCCAAGGTTTATTTATTGATTGATCTGTTTAACATCTGGGCTGCAACGCGCAAGTGCTGCGATAAGAGAGTTTGTAGAAGCAAAATCACAAAGCCACGTGTCCCTTGGTGCTGGTAATGGAGGATACAATCTGCATATGGAAAGACAATGATGTAACCCTTTGAAATGGCTGGTGGTGACTTGCCAAGTTCAACACCAAGTTGACCAAGTTCAGTTCAAACAGGCCAACACTGGGTCATGGATTTGAAATATTCAACCACCATTGCACTGGGCTTCCTTTGGGAGTTTTAGTTTATCAGTCAGGCAGATAGCCCCATCTTCTCATCCTCATCTTCCCTCCAGTGAACCCACTGACCTACTTTGCCCTCTGTGAGCCCTGAGTATCTAGTATGTAGGAAGCCAGGATGGCTGACATCTGATATGTTAATGTGTTTCCTTCTCTATGTTCTGGAGGATTGTTCTGGTTCTTGTTGCTCCCAAGGAGAGGATTGAACTATAATTTGGTGGAACTCAAAGAGTCTCAGAATGAACATTCCTGGGGTCAAGTGCAGGCCCCATCACTCACAGGTTATATGACACGCATAAGTTATCTAACACCTCTTGATCCCTTTCCTTCTCAGGTAGGCTTTGCTACTGCAATTACTCCTGTCTCTCCTGCAGCCAGTTTCAGCTTCTCTACCATACCATTTGCAGCAGCAATCCCAGCAGGCCTCATTTCTCCCACAGTAGAAATTTCAAGATTGGAACACAATTTCCCTGTCTCCCCACTTCCTTCTAGGTTCTGTGCTCTGCTTTAAAACAAAATTCCTTTTAAAAGGATTGCTTAGTGGTATCCACTGAATTGTGTTCTCCCCTCAGATTCACATGCGGAAGACTTAACCCACAGCACCTCAGAATGTGACCGCATTTGGAGGCAGGGCCTTTAGAGAGGTGATCAAGTGAAGACCAGGCCATTCAGGTGGGCCTAATCCAGTATGACTGGTGTCCACATGAGAAGACTGGGACAGAGACAGCATGGGAGACATGGACAAGAGGGCACAGGAGCACACAGGGAGAACTCAGCAGCCATGCCAAGGAGAAAGGCCTCCGGGGAAACCAGCCCTGCCCACACCTTGGTCTCAGATGTCTAGTCTCCAAAACTGTGAGAAAACCACTTCCATTCTTAAGCCACTGCCTGAGGCACTTTGTTACAACAGCCCCAGCAAACAAATACAGTGGGATCATCCATTCCCCTCCTTGGCCCCAGTCTGCTTCTGGTGATTTTCCTTTCTCTTTTCAACCCACTGCAGTCAGGATTCCACTAATCTCTAGAACCAGTAGGTCACTAGCTGTGATTTCTCTGGATTCAGGGACCCCTCCGCTGTCCTCATCAAACTGGGCTCCTCTACAATTGGTGGCACTCCCCTTTGGAATATATTCTCAGCACTGGGATTCCAGGCCATTAAACTCCTTCATTTTTCACTTACCCCATAGACTGCTCCTTCTCAGACTTCTTGGCTAGATATCCTTATCCTTCTTTTTTCTAAATGTCAGAGCCCTCAGCCCTCTTCTCTGTCCACAATCTCTTTGTACCTCATTCCTCCCAGTTCTATGGTTTTGAATACTATTAGAAAACTGGAAAGTTGCACGGTTGCCTCAGTTGGGAGTACTCCCACCACTCCCTTGAGACCCAGACCCAAATATTCAGTTGTCCTAGACATGCCACCTGGATATCTAAAGAGCATTTCAAATTCAGCACATTCCCCAAGATCCCCTCCTGTTTCTTCCCATGCCTTGAATAGCATCATTATTCATCCAGGGAGGTCAGAAACCTAAGCATCACCCTTGCTTATCTCATACACCTCATATCAATTCACTAAGCAGCCTCATTGTCTCTACTTTCAAAACAAACCCTCATTTTCTTTTTTTAAATTATTTTTTTATTCTAAGATGTTATAAATGACAGCAGAATACATTACATTTCATATTACACACATACAGAGCACTTTTTTTACAAATCTCTGGTTGTATGCAAAGTATATTCACACTATTCGTGACTTCATACATGCATTGAGGGTAATGATATCCATCTCATTCTACCATCTTTTTTTTTTTTTAACTTATTTACTTATTTTTGTGGTACTGGGGATTGAGCCCAGGGGCACTCTACCACTGTGCTACATCCCCAGTCCTTTTTCTAAAATAATTTTGAGACCAGAGTTTTGCTACATTGCCTGGGCTGGCCTCAAATTTGTGATCCTCCTGCCTCAGCCTCCCAAGTAGCTGGGATCACAGGTGTGCGCCACCATGCCTGGCACATAAATGCCCATTTCAACTGTTAGTCCCCACCTCCACTGCTGCCGTCCAGCTCCTGTTCCAAACTGCTCCTTCTTGGCCCTGAGTTACTGTAACTCACTTCCCTACCCACAGCCCTGCTCCCCTGTAGGCTCTGTTCTATTCAATGACCCAGCTGATTCTTTTGAAATTACTGAGCCTCTCATTTCCCATCACATTTTGAATGCAATCTAGACTTCTCATTCTGGTTTACAGGTTCTCTCTTCACCTGAGCCCTGCCCACCTCTCTGAGCTGGTCTCCTTTCCATGGTCCCCTTGCTGTTCTCCAGCCACAATCCTGTCTCTATGTACCCCTGTGGGTGGGGTGGGTGGGGCTGCCACTCACTGTTCCTTCTGCCTCTACTATTAGTTGCTGCTTAGGGCTTCACAGAGCATTCTGGCTCCTTATATCATTCAGGGCTTGGTTTAAAACTCACCTTCTGGAGAGACATTCTTTGATACCCTCTAACCTAGCACTTGCCCAAGGTCAGAGAACTCAGCACACTCAGGTTACACTTATGAATTTTAATAAGCACTTACAATAGTGCCAAGCATTGTATCAGATACTTTAATACACATCATCTCAGTTGATCTTCATAACTACCAAAAAGAGATTTTTATCATCCGCATTTTATGAATCAGGAAACTAAGGCTAAATGAGGTCAAACCCAAAGTCATACACTTGCACTAAGGCCTAATTCCAGAACTAGTACTCTTAACCATTACATTCAGCTGCCTTCTCGCTTTAAATTCTATTATGAGTTATGGACAATATGGATACTAGCTGAGTTTATTTTCAGGGACTGATGGGTTTTGATTACATATGTGTTTGGAAAGGTAAAGTAATTCAGGTGTATCAGTGTATGTTAGGGAATGGCTTATTTTCCAAACTATGGTTTTAAACATTCAGATAATACATAATATGTGTCAGGTAGGCCCAAATCCAAGCATAGGTCTAGACTACCTGTTTACAAACATAGAAAAGAAACTGGGGATATTTTGCTGTTTACTCTGTTGTTTTTTTCAGGACCTCGAGTTCTCAAATGCTACTAAAGATATAAACTTTAGGGTTTTTAAAATATTTTTTAAAACCCTATTTCTACACAAGGATAAGACATAAAAAATCCTTAAAACAAAAAGGGTCTATGTACTGGTAGGAATACACTTACTAACCACCTGCATGTGTCAGGCATTTTCTGCTTTGATCATCTCTCTGAGTTGGTTTTATTTTCCCTCTTTTACAGGTGAGGACACAGAGGCACATAGAAGATAAGTTACTGCCCCCATTCCAGAATAGGGTCTCCATCATTACCTGTTCCTTTCTTCTTTCCTTGCCAGGGAGCATAAAAAGTGCTTCTGTTTTTCCGGCCAGCAGCAGGACTGATTCCCTGCAGCCCATTCTGTGAAACCTGTTCTCAGCACTCTGAAATGCAGTTCCATATTATAATGATAAACACAGAGTTACTTTTCAGGGATCTGTAGGCCTTTTGGGGAAGTGTTGCAAAAACCTGAAAGATTGCAAAGGAATTTGAAGTTCTATGGACAGTCCTCCTCAACCTACAGACCAATGGATCTGGTCAGGTAACAGCAGATAACCAGATCCTGACAAATTCTCAGGTACAGCGTGAGGGCTAGCATAGTGCTCTTCCTTGAGCACCAAGGACTCTCCTGCCTCAGGCTATTGCAATTGCTCTTCCTGCTGCCTAAACCACTTTTCCCCTCATGCCCTTTAGTTATTGCTGTTCAGCCCAACCATCCTACCTGAGACCCTCTGTCAACTTCTCTAGATCTTTACCCAGTTTTGTTTTTCTTCACAGCACCCATTACTTGATTATTGTAACTTTTCTGCAGATGGAAGATTCTTTTTTTAAAATTTGTTTTAGTTGTACAAGACAGTCTTTTGTTCACTGCTCTATCTATGGTATGTGGCAGAGAGTAAGTGCTCATTAAGTAATAGTTGAATGAATGAGTGAGTGAATGAATGCTGTGAATACAATAGGCACTTTGTGGCCCGAATGAATGAGTGGATGACATTCAGCCTTTATGGGACTATACTACTTATCTGAGCTACAAAGGGAAAGAAATAATTACCCCTGCCAAAGAGGAGTAAGGCAGAAGAGGTCCCAAAGGAAAAGAAATCAAAAACCCTACCTCAGCTTATCAAAATGTTTAGGCCTGGCAACCCCAAGACCATGAAAACCTGGATATTTAAGAACACAAGTTAATCTTGAAGAATGTAATGGATACTTGAGGTAGGTAGTTCAAGCAAAAAAGGATAACCCAATAAACAACTTTTCTGAAATGGGTAGAGTACCGATGCAGTATGGAGTTTACGTGAGCAGCAAACATACTGTCTGCCGTCATTCTTTGTAGATGGGCAGAGAAACACATTCTGCTCAAGCTGTCCCCATAACAGAGCAATTCGTGGTTACAGACCCTACCCTGGGCTACCTCTGGCCCATGCAGCCTGTTGGGCAGAGGTCCAGAGAAGTAGTGAGAGTGTAGAGGTAGGCCCGGCAGCAGGAGTTAGAAAAGACCTTTGCTCACACTTTAGTTAATCCCCAACAAAAGCCCCAGCTCCCAGGGGATCTACCCCACACAGTGGGTTTCTTCAAGATTCCCTAGGATTGGGAAGGTATGTGGAGGGACATCATATAGCATATATACACATTCAGGGATGGCCTTGACTTCTGTTCTTCTGTAAGGGTAAGTTTAATATGATTCTAAATAATTTACTTCTTAACTATGCGTTCATCCAGAAACCAAAAGCCTTTAAGTTTAGGACTTTACAGAAACTGGAGAAAGCCCCACAGGCGTAGGGAACTGACATTGACCAGCCACAATCCAGCATATGCCCCCACAGTTCTAAAGGGCTCTTCTCCCCAGTACTGACTGCTGAATGAGGTGGGGCCACCTCCTGCTCTTTTCTGGTGTCTCTGCCAGCACACAGGTCCTTTGTATTTTAAAGGTTTTATTTCTAATCACCATGTGGAAACAGGATTAAAAAAAAATCTAATGGGACTAGGGTTCTGGCTCAGTGATATTGTGCATGTTTAACATGTACAAGGTTCCAGCACCAAAAAACAAAACAAAACAAAAACTGAAAAACTAATACACAGAAGTCACAAAGGTAGTAGGATCATGAATACCTATTGCACTTATGACCCTGGATTAATTCCTTACTTCTTTCTGAGGAAACTGGAAGTCCAGTTAGATTTCTGTTTTCTGTTTTTACTCTAAAAAGTGGAGCTCACTGAGTCTCTTGCTTCCTTCTCTTCCATGCTTTCTGGTCCAGACAGACTCATTTTTCTTTTCTCTTAGGACAATAGATTTCATTGGAATTCTAAATGATTAAAACACAATTTTAAAAAATGTTTTTTCTAGCCAGGTGTGGTGGCACATGCCTGTAATCCCAGCAGCTCAGGAGACTGAGGCAGGAGGATCGCAAGTTCAAAGCCAGCCTCAGCAACTTAGCAAGGCCCTGAGCAACTCAGAGACACCCTGTTTCTAAATAAAATATAAAAAAGGCTGGGGATGTGAGCTGGGCTTGTGGCTCAGTGGTAGAGTGCTTGCCTAGTGTGTGTGAGACACTGGATTTGATTCTCAGCACCACATATAAATAAATAAAATAAAGGTCCATTGACAACTAAAAAAATTTAAAATTAAAAATAACAAAGGCTGGGGATGTGATTTAGTGGGTAAGTGCCCAGGGTTCAATTCCTGGTATTAAAAAATATAAATAAAAATATTTTTACTGTCTTTTCCAGACACTTGGCAACATGCTGAGCACACAGTCGAAGCCCAATAGATCTGATTTATTGATAGACTGAAAATGACCTAAATGGACTTCACTTTGGGATTTTCCACAGCACAGACTGCATAACTTGTTGCTTTGTGTCAGAAGGTTGTCTTGTATGGGGTTCTCCTTTGGCGTGGTGGGAAAAAAAAACAGTCTTTAGCAGCCTGGGTGCAACTGGCAGGATGATGGTCACAGTCTGCCTTCATAAGCAGGAGGCAGAAGCATTAGTTGCATTGTATCTGGATGTTGGCATAAATGTGGTCCTGCCCTGTGATCCTTCCAACAAAACTTGAGGTTGAATCCCTTTTGTTCGGGTAGATAGGGAGTGTATTGAACTCCATGGAAAACAGATGAGGGTACTCTGACAGATGGGGAAAGGGGCACCCCACAGCAGGGGGTCAGCCTGGAACTGGGTACTATAGCAACACTCTAAGTATTATCCCATGAATTAAAGGATGGTTAGAGTGACTGGATCTGCCCAGGCAGAGAACTGGCTGGGTCTTTGTCAGCCAACAGACAAGAGGCTGGTTTGCAGTCCTCTGATCTGACAGTTTGGTTGTGTTCACTGAGCTCTCTGCTGAGGAGATGACATTACCCCTGAGTCTCACTGCATGTATGCATGTAAACGAGCGGCCTACCATGGAGGCAGAGAGAGAGGGATTCACCCTAGGTTCAGGCAACTGGCAGTGAAGCATTTTATTTTATTTTTTGTCTGTGGAGAATTTAAAAACAATAATAAAACTGACTAAAAGCCAATCTGCTTTTTAATATCATCATGCCCCAATAGTTCCAAACAATGTCAGTGATAAAGTACTCCCTCACAAGGCAGACTACTCCTAAGCTTCTCCCCCACCCATCCCTTGGTACATCACTGGGATAAACAAGTACCAGGTGGCAAGATTATAAATCAGCAAGAGAGTAAACAGAAAGCTAATGACTCCTGAGATAAGATTTTTGCAGTGCTGGGGATTGCTGGGGATCGAACCCAGGGCCTCTCATGCATACTAGGCAGGTACTTCACCTCTGAGCTACACCTCCAACATAATACATTGTTTTTTAAATCACAAAGACTATACTGTGTGGAGTTTAGAGATGGAAGATCTGTGATGGGCCTATCTAATATTTTAGCTTTGTGTTCTGGTTATCTATGGCTGCTTTAAAAAATACTCTAAGGGCTGGAGATGTAGCTCACTAGTACAGTTCTTGCCTATCATGCATGAGGCCTTCAGTTCAATCCCTAGCACTACAAAACAACAACAAACAAAACAAAATTTTAAAGTCCTCCAACATTTAGTGCCTTAACACAATGTTTACTCAATATCTGACATTTCAGCAGGGCTCAGCAGGGACATCTTACCTCTACTTGTTTCATGTGGTGTCTGCTGAGTCTGAACTCCCTGGAGGGCTTCTTCTTTCCTCATGTCTAGTACCTCAGCTGAGATGGATAGACAGCTAACGGCTGGTTAAACATCTCTCTCTTACCATGTGGCCTTTCCACATGGTTAGCTTAGGCTTCTTCACGGCATGATGGTGTCTTCTTCCATGGTGGCTGGCTTTCCCTAGAATACAAAGCAGAAGCTGTCAGTTTTTCTTAATGTCCAGGCATGGAAGTACCAGAACATTATTTCTACCACATTCTATTAGCCAAAAGCAGTTGCTAGGACAGCCCAGCTTCAAAGGGAGGGAAACTATTCTACTTTGTGGCAAAGAAGAGATTGTGGTGGCCATCTTTGGGAACATCACCTACCTTACATTGTTTTCTCTATCATAACAAGGTATTAGTATGTTTTCACATATTGCCTTTAAATGTAATAAAACTTATCAACATAGAAAAAGATAGGACTTTTTGACTTTTAAAAAATTACACCCCTGAAGGGTACATGGCACATGCCTATAAGTGCAGCAACTCAGGAGACTGAGGCAGGAAAATCACAAGTTCAAGATCAGCCTCAGCAACTTAGAAAGACCCTGTCTCAAAAATAAAAAATACATAGGACAGGGGATGTAGCTCAGTGGTAAAGTGCCTCCTGGGTTCAATCCCCATCACTGAAAAATAATTAGATCCTTATAATTGTTATCATACTTTTGCTTTGGATGGAAAGATGGTTTTTCTTCATGGACTCCTATGGAGACTCCTAACATAGCAATGAATTTGAGAGAAAAATTAGGGTGAACCTGATTTGCCAAAATCTAAAACCCAGTCCACATTCAATTCTGTGAGACTACCCAGTCCACAAACTACAGTCTTATAACTTGTAAAGTAGATGACCATCATATTTTAATCATTACTCCTGTCAGACAATTCCCTGAACTTTAATTTATATTCTTTAAAACCAGTATTATTGGAAATGGACTGACCACAGCATCCTTGTGAGGGTCAGAGTGTGAAAATCTTTCAGATACTGTAATGTATCTCTGAAGGGTTACTATACATCTCACTTGGGACAGAGGCCTACATCTCTGTTCAAGCAGAATCCAGAGAACTGATAGGCTTCAACATGACTCCTTTGCCAGATAATTAATCTACCTATATATGTGTACAGAGCTTTGGTTTGTATTTTTAAGTCACTGTCTTACTTTCTCCTCAGTATAAATAGTCTGGTGAGTAGGTAAGCTGTTCAGGCCCCTCTGTGAATATCCACAGTTTGTAGGTATGTGAGCAGAAGAGAGGCCATAACCTCCCTGGATCACATGAGAGCTTAGCTGCACAGCCTTGGGGAGGAAGCAGCTCTCCTACCTCTTCTTCAAGTAGGGTTCTTCTTTTCTACTGGGACAGAGGGCCCTTGTGGCTCTGCCTTCAGGCTTGGGCTGACAGCATGTTTGCCTGGCTTCTGCCCTGTCCATAGGCAGGATTCTAGGGGCAAGTTCAGTCAGCTCCCAGTGTGTTAACACAGCAGGTGGGGCCTGGCTCCCTGTCTTAAAAAGGTTGTGTGGGCTGGCACCCTCTCTATTGGACCAGACCTTCCTTCCCAGGAAAGTCCAGAAGCGGGCTTGCCTTGGGCACGGTATCTTCAGGTTTATCCTACACGGGACAGAAGGGGGTCTTGGAGTCTTTAGTCTTCAATCACCCTCAGATAAAAATGTTTCATGTTGCCAGTGCCCCGCAAGAACTCGTGAGACCCGGCTCTTCCCGTGCTTCCTCGCACTCCTTCCTGTTCTACTTCCCATCAGCTCCAGTGTGGGGCCCCCAGCCCTGCACCCCTTCTCGCCCTCCCACTCGCCCGGGTCTGCACGCTAGACTCCGGGCTTTGTTGCCCGGGCTTGTTTCAGAGTCGAGAGCCTTGCGGGCTCAGCGCCAGGTCACGTGCGTTGGTGACAACCTCTCGCAGGGCGGCCCCCGGGCTCCCGCGCCGCCGATTGGTGGGCCCGAGCCTGGCGCTGCCCCGAGGCGGGGCGGCCGGCCCGACGGCGGGCGGAGCGGCTGATCAGCTGTTCCCGAGCGCTGCACAACAACAAAAGGACCTGGACCGGCCGGCGGCGGCCAGGGCAGCAACAGGAGGGCTGGAGCCGGCCCGCGCCCGCCGTCCCGGACCCGAAAGAGGCGCAGCCCGGCCCCACCGCAGCTACCTCAGCAGCCCCCGCCGCGCGCCCGCCCCGAGCCTGCGGTGCTTCGGAGCCGCGTCTCCGCTGCAGCTCGGGCCCACGTAAGTGCGGGCGGGGCCAGAGTCCCGGGCCGCGGCGTCTCTGGCGGGGTCCCGAGCCCAGCGGGTCTGGCCGCGCGCCCTGCCCTCGGGGGACACCGGCTCTCGCATACCCGCTCGCCTCCGCCGCCGCGCCGCAGTCCACCCTGGCTGGCGCTCAGCCGGCCCCCGCGGCCCGGCGTGCAGACCCTGGCGGCGGCGCGGACACGGGCCGGACCGAGACCCGGCGCTGGGCGGCGGTTGGGTGTTCGGTTTCTGCCTCCTCCCCCGAGCGTGGCCTGTTTTCCTGGCCGCGGCGGGACCTCCCCCTCTTTCTCCTCCTCACCCTCTTCCACTCCGCTTCCTCCGGCGCTCTGCCGTTGGATGGAGTTGCCCGCTTGGGACTCGGGACTCGGCGTCGGGGCTCCAGAGGAGCGGCCGCTGCCCGGGACGCGCGCGTCGCTCTGACACGGGCGGCGTTTGGACTCGCGGCCTCGCGCTCCTGGTCCCCTCTGCTGGCCCTCCCAGCAAAGGGTCGCGCACCGTAGCGCTGCACCAGGAAACTTGCTCCGTTACCCGGGACCCGCCCCAGATGAGTGTCCGCCTGTCCGTGGCTCTTCCATGACCCCACCTGATCTTACATATCACGGCTTGAGGTTGCACCTGTGGAAAGAGGACTTTTCTTCCCCATCATTTAAATCCTAATCATTTTGATCACTGGTACTTAGAATGTGCCATATACTAAGCTGAGGGCTTAAATACATTGTCCCAGATGGTCTTCACAATAAGCCTGTGTAGCAGGCCTGTTTTATTTATAGAAAGGAGACCCAAGGCACAGAGAGATTAAGTAATTTAAGGGCCTTACAGCCCCTTAAAAGAAAATTATGTTTACTCTTTCAAAGTTGCAGATGAATTTGACATGGGAATTCTAGGTTTTGATCGTATTTTCTGAGCACATCTGCTCAGTATGTTAATTCCAGTTCAGAGTAGATTAAAGAGGAGCCCCTTTCCATCTGTAGCGCCTAAGGACTTGGGCATCTATGGCTAAAAGAGCCTTTTCTAAATGCAAAGTATTGAGGAAAAAAAGGGGGAGGGTGTGACCCTCGGGTCATTAAACAGAGGTCATAATGACCGCCCCCAAGATCCTGAAACCACTTGGTAATTGAATTACGTTTTTCATTTGTAGGTGGAAAAAGTACTGGCAAGCTTTTGATTTTAGGTTGCAACCCTTGTGATTCTGAACTGGCAGCATCATTTTCAAAGACCCCTGCCTGAAATCAGGACATAATTTCTGTGATCAAGGTCTCTTTGGGTTTCTCATCTTACCTTTTGTTCTTTTCTGTCCCCTTGTATATTTCTCTTAGGGATGGCTCTGCTTTCAAAATTCAAGGTTAACAGGCTATGAATTACATCCCACTGCTGCCTTTGCCCACTGCTCAGCTTTGAGGAAAGGTAGCAATGGATCCATAGGGCAGTAGCCTCCCGTGTATACTGGGTGAACAGACTGAGCAGAGGTGGAACAAGCAAAGGCAACTTGCTTGGGTTGGGTTTTTTTCTGCAGTTCAATATTGTTTGGGTTTTTTTTTTGTTGTTGTTGTTGTTGTTGTTTGGTTTTGTTTGTTTAATTGAATCATCACCTTTATTTTTCAAAACTAGTGGTAGAATACTTTTGAGGCTGCTTTTCAAAGAAGGTGTGTTTAGCCACCTGATATTTCGAAACTGTTAAGGAGCCACAGCTGCACTCATCAAAGTTATGGTTGTTTTTTTTTTTTTTTTTTTTTTTTTTTTTTTAAAGTTTAAAAATTTACTTTTTTAGTGCCACCTACTGGTAGCCAAAATCAACTGAAAAGTGCTGTTCTCTGAAATTCATAGAACAGAGTTGTGGCTAGGAGTAGTCTGAGAGATCATGTGCAGAGGAAAAGAAGGGGTTTGAAATCAAAGGACTCTTGCTGTAATGCTGGCTCTCTCACTTTTGAGTAATTTCTGAGCCTCAATTACCTCATCAGTAAAATGGGACAAGTATCTCAAGTCCCTGTCACATATGATAAGTATTCTACAAATTGTAGACCCAAATATGCTCACATTCTCACAGATGGCTTGGAATGAACTTGTAGTTAATAATTACAAATACCTGTTACTTGCCAGGCACTATTCTAAATGTTATACACCTAATCCTCACATTGGCACTAAGAAGTAGGTAATATAATTATCATCCTTATGTTAAGGATGAGAAAACTGGAGCACCAAGAGGTTACTAAATATCCTGAATTCACTTGGCTTGCAGCACAGAGCCAAAATTTCTAAGGGAGCAGGCTACCTCTGGAGTCAATCTTTAGGGGCCACACATTATCTCTTGTCTGTTACTTATATCAAAAATGAGAAGATAAGCCAGGCATACCCTATAATCCCAGCAGTTTGGAGGCAGAGGCATGAGGATTACAAGTTCAAAGCCAGCCTCATCAAAAAGCAAGGCACCAAGCAACTCAGTGAGACCCTGTCTCTAAATAAAATACAAAATAGGGCCGGGGATGTGGCTCGGTGGTCGCTTGCCCCTGATTTCAATCCCTGGTACCCACCCCCTCAAAAAAACTGAGAAAATAAGTTATACTCACAAGACCTTCCAAACAAGCAAGCATTCTAAGTTCTCAAACTAGAATGCTCTTATCCATAAGTATTAAACTCAGCTACCCACAGAGCTTTTCTACTCATGTGATAATATGAAGAATATCCATGATAAAATGTTCAGTAACAAAGCCAGATACAAAATTTTGCATTCACTAGGCTATAACTATGATAAAAGGAAACCTTGTAGAAGAAAAAATTTAAATAGACAAACATGATAACAACAATTGCAACAAGACAATGGAATAATAACTTATTTACTTTCTAATGTGGCTTTGCTTATTTTATAATAAAAAAATATATAATTTATTTTTAAAAGGGAGGGGTGGAGGTATTTTGAGCCAGGCAGGATCCTGACAGAGCAGCCTTGTCCAAATGCTTGTGCCTGGACACTTTTTCTCCGCTGAGGTCCTGCTGGGCTCTAGCATAGAGGTTGCAGGTGTCTCAAAGCAAAGCAGTGTTGCCCCACCCAGCCTTCTTTACACCTACCTCTTTGCTAAATTCCAGAGTTGTAAATGTGTCTTCTATAGGACTCATGGTTTGGAACTTTCATTTTAGTTTTTATAATTATCCTAGAGTTGTAAATATCAAATAGTCAGTGGCTGGGTGGGGTGGAGAAAAGTCTAAAGCCCTGCTTTGCTTTTTAGCTCCAAGTAGGACCAGCCCCATTGAGAGCCTCCACCCCAGTGTAGGAGCCAAGGTCAAGAGGAGCAGTGACTATTCAGGGACTGTCTCTGGTTCATCTGTGGGAGGAGAGGCCCTTAAGATTTTAAGGAGATTTTCCTGAAACAGCACTGTTCAACAGAAGTTACAACACGAGCCACGTGTATTTTAAACTTTCTAGTAGCCATGTTGAAAGAGGCAAAAAAACCCATGAAATTAATTTTATCAATAGTTTATTTAACCTAATATTGACAGATAATCAGGGTAAAAATCTGTCTTAATTTGGTTCTAAGTCTTTAAAATGTACTACATTGTATACTTTATATACAACATATCAATTCAGATGCAAAATTCTCACTGGAAATACTTGATCTGTATTAAGGTATCTGAAGATTACAGTTAAAAAAGCAGATTCATGCACCCTAATTGTTCTAGACACTCTTGAAAGTGTTCCAAAATTTGACTCCATTGTCAAGTGTTAAATTTAAGTGGATTTAAATGAAAAATTCAGCACCTCAGTTGCACTATTTCATGTATTTGTTCACCTTATATGCCTGGTGGCTACTTCACTGGACAATTTAAGTGTGTGAGGGTCTGTCCAGGAGCTCCTTGTCCCTGTGACACCCACAGAAAGCAAGGCTGAAGGAACTTCACTTTGCATAGTTGGACCAGCCTAACTTCTTCACTGAGCTAGAAGTTTGTGGAGATCCCCTTTAGGCAATCTGATGCTGTCTGCCTATTTTTCCAACAATGACCCTAACTAAGACTCAGAAGAGCTAACTTGTATAATTCCAGCCACCTGTGTTAGAGCCAGAGCTTCTGCTGGTACCCAGGCCAGTGCTCTTCCTCTTCCCCAGGACTCCATTTTATGTCCTTCCAGATGGGATCCAGTAGTGACTCAGGGAAAATTGAAGGATGAGCTCTTCCCTCCCTCATCTGACTAGGCTTCTGCCCTCTGCCCACCTCAGGTTGGTTGTCCTTGAAGAGGCATTTAAAAAAAAAAAGCACTGGCCTGTGCTGCTCCTCAGGAGTTCTTTTGGCAGAACCTTTCCTCTGGCAGAGCTGCACACGTTCCAGGCACAGGCCAGTTTCCACTCCATGGGTTTAGAGATGTAGCCAGAGGGACAGTTTGTACTTAGGAACTCAGCAGCTGCCCCAGCAACGTGTTCCATTTTCTGCCCTGTAGTTGCCTCTAATCTGGCTTGGGCCCCAGTACCTTGCCTTCAGGCATCATCACAAGTGGGGGACAAGACGCTCATTCAGTTCTAGCAAGGGTCCCTGTGGGGTGCACCTCTCCTCACCCCAGCAGCTCCAGCTACTTAGCTAATACAGACTCAGAATCCAATACTGTGCTCTCAAAAATTATTAGAAAATGTCTTTTTACCTCCTAGCGTACATGCTCAAAAATATTCATTTATATCAGAACTTGGAATGGCTTATCTTTGGGAACTTAACAATCATACCACAGTAGGTCATGCAAACTACACAGCCCACTTTGTGTAGTTTAAAAAAAAATTTAAATTAAAAATGTTCTTTTGGTGGATGGATACAATACCTTTATTTATTTATTTTTATGTTGTGCTGAGGATCGAACCCAGTGCCTCACATGTGCTAGGGAAGTGCACTACCACTGAACTACAACCCCAGCCCCCCGAGCCCATTTTTAATATCTTACATGGATCATAAAGCCAAATTTAAGTTCTCATGCTAGAGCTCCAGCTTTCATGATTTGGCCATGTTGCTTTCCAGAAGGTTTCAGGAAGACTGGTTATGCAAGTAATACTTCCTGTTTACCCTCTTTTAATTAATGGCTGAGGATGATGAATTGTGACCACAGAGTGTCCTAATGTCATTTATTTGAAATGTTTTACTCTTGTAGTTGTGTGCCAAACAATTGGAGCAGTCTTGTTTGTACACAAGAAATTAAACCCAGCAAAAGGCTCATGAGCTACATCTCTCAAGTGCTTTCATAGCTGAAGATGATTATTTTGAAAGTAAAATGTCAAGAGTCTGAAGTTCTTCAAAGCTGATTCTTGCAATAAAAACTGATTAGTGAGGTTCTTTTCACCATCCCTGGGTAATCTCATCCATTCTTATGGTTTCTATCACCCACTTTGTGTTGAAAAGTCCCAGATCTCCCCCTCCAGCTAAGACCATACTCCTGAACTCCATTGTCCCATATTCAGCTGTCTGCTAGCCGTCTCCAGGTGCATGATCATGCAGACTCCCCAAATGCAGCATGTCAATAATGCCCAACCTGTTCTTTCTGCAATACCATTCCCACTAAATGTGCCACCATCCCTTAGTTGGCCAAGTCAGAAACCCAGTCTTCCTGTCCCCCCACACCCCCTTAACTTCTGCCTTACAAAGCCTTGCAGGATCTGGTTTCTGCTTAGCCCGCAGTCTGCTCTCATCACCTTCCATCTGGATTTTTTTTTTATATATATACTGGGGATTGAACTCAGGGGCACTCAACCACTGGGCCACATCCCCAGCCCTTTTTGTATTTTATTAGAGACTGGGTCTCACTGAGTTGCTAAGTGCCTCACCATTGCTGAGCCTGGCTTTGAACTTGTGATCCTCCTGCCTCAGCCTCCCAAGTGCTGGGATTACAGGCGTGCACCACCACACCCAGTGATTTCATCTGGATCTTTTTTTTTTTTTTTTTTTTAATATTTATTTATTTGCTTTAGTTGTACTAAATGGGTTTATTTGTACGTGGTGCTGAGGATCGCGAACCCGGGCCGCGCTCGTGCTAGGCGAGCACTCTGCCGCTGAGCCACAATCCCAGCCCCTTCATCTGGATCTTGAACCACATTCTCACTCGTCTACGGGCTTCAGTAGTGTTCCTTATCGTACCCCCTCCCTACCTAGTCTTGTCCGCTCCTCAGGTTAAAGCCATTTACCACAGGGGTACACCCAGGAAGGTCTGAGGACTGTCCGGTATTCTTCCTGCATGGTTTCATCCCACCAGGTTGTGTCACCTGCTGTGGGAGGGCTTGTTCACTGCCATCTCCCCTGTGCTCAGTATATATGCCTTATACCTAACAGGTGCCCAGTAAATATTTGTAGCATAATAGTTGACCTAGACATGCCAAGTACATGTGCTAAGCATATTGCCTTCACTAACCCAGTTAACAAAAGTAAGATCAGGGAGACTGTTTAGAAGGTGGTTTTGGCAAAGTCCTGGGGAGACAAGTTGGCTTCAACTAGGGTGAGAGTAATGAAAGGCAGTAGGTAGATGTGAGCTATCTGTGCAGCCAGAATCCACAGGGCTTACTGGTACTTTGGATGAGAGCTGAGTGGGCAGGAGGCAGCAAAAGGAGTGCAGGTAACCGTTTGGCTCTCTGCTTCAATGACTGCTGGGGGCTACTTACTGAGAAGGTGACAAAGAGCAGTGTTGATGAATAAGTGTGTGGGGGGAAAATTAAAATTCTTTTTGATATGTGAGCAGTTTGATATACTATCTAGTAACCAGGTAAAAATGGATAAATAAATCTGGAACTCTGTGATAAGATCAAGCAAACTGGATTCCCTCATTTAGAACTCACTAGAACTCCCTGAGGTAGGAACTCTTAACAACTGAAGTCACATAGCTTCCTAAATTTCATAGTGAGTAAGCAGAGAACTAGGGTTTGAGCCCCCTGATGAGCTACTCCACAGGGAATGGTGTCTCCAGCTCCACTTGCTGCCCAGCTCAGTTTTCTCCAGTGTAAATCTCTCCATGCCAGATATAGGAATTGTCTTAGAGGCCAGAGTGTGCAGTGCTTGTAGATTTTAGGTGTAGTCAGGTATGCTTAAAGCCATAGACAAGAAGTACAGGATGGAAGGGAAACAGCCCAGGGAAGACTAGGGCCAGGCATAATAGTGGTCACGAGGCACAGTTGCTGTATTCACTGGAAGACTTCTGGGCATTGGAGCCTCATATAACAAGACCCTTCATATGTAGTTTTTGCTTATACCAGAGAGGTATTACTGTTTGAAATAAAAGTCGTGTATGTGTATGTGTGTGTGTTTTGGCAGTGCTGGGATTTAACCCAAAACTTCATGCATGCTTGGCAAGAGCTCTGCTACTGAGCTATACCCCAAGCCCTGTAGTTTGAAATATATTTTTCAGATTCATCCCTTGTAAAAGCACAGGTGTGAGAAAAATAACTCTTTCCTCTTTATTTTGCATTTTAAGATATGTATAGGTTGCATTTGGGTACTTGATTCATGATATTTTATAAATAAGAGATGTTGCATGTCTTAGGTTTGGCTCTTGCAGGAAGAGAGTAGCTGTAGAATGTAGGCTAAAGTATATGCTTTCTTCTGGGGGTATGTATGTGTGCACTTGTAAAATGTACACATGAAAATATATGCTGATTTGAAATAACCTCCTCCTTCTGTTTTATTTTAGGGATGATGACTCTTTTTGCTTCTCACCTAAGTTGAATAAGCACCGTGTGCACTTTAATCTCCTGTCTGTGCTGTTGGGCTAACTGAAGATAGGATTTTGAAATCTCAGCTATCAAGACACCCAGCCAAAGTCTCACTCTTGCCTTAATAATGTTCCAGAGGCTGAATAAAATGTTTCTGGGTGAAGTCAATACTTCTTCCAACCATGAACCAGAATTTAGTGAGAAAGAAGATGATGAATGGATTCTTGTTGATTTCATTGGTAAGGTATACTCAGGGGTAAATCTTCACAATAAAAGTAGAAACTCATATGTCATTTTTTGCCTAAGTAAACCAGTAACTGATGGCTTTTAAGTCTTAAAAGTGAGTAAACAGGGCTGGGGATATGGCTCAGTTAGTAGAATGCTTGCCTCACATGCACAAGGCCCTGGGTTCAATTCCCAGCATCACCAAAAAAAAAAAAAAAGTGAGTAAACAAACATTTGTCTAAAGAAACAAAATTTGGCAAACATTTTGGGCCAGATGATCAGTCAGGAAAATTGATTGATGTTAGGTTTCCAGTTTTGTGTGAGTGGTACAGCCTGATCCAATCAGAGGCCCTTTAATAGGAAAACCTCATATTAGACAAGCAGTAACCTTAATGGCTCATTGGGTGTTTATTTAGTGGAATAGAAACAGCCCTAAAGCCATTTCTGCAAAGCCAATATTCCCCCATTCCCCAACATACACACAGTACTGGAAAATTATTTTATGATAATTATGAATAAACATAAATGGTTTTGTTTCTGAACTAAATAAAGGGAGGAATGTGAGCATCATCTAACGGTATTGCTTCTCATTTTTATGTGCTGTGAATTTGATGTATGGCTCCACTGTGACTGTTCAATGTGAAATCATCCTCCCATGAATGTGAACTGCGACATGGACTGCTATCTAGACACTTGCACTGGTTTCCCAGCAGAGGAAGAAGAAGAAGAAGAAGAAGAAGAAGACATCAGTGAAGAGTCACCTACAGAACACCCTTCAGTCTTTTCCTGTTTACCTGCATCTCTGGAGTGCTTGGCTGATACAACTGATTCCTGTTTCCTCCAGTTTGAGTCCTGTCCAATGGAGGAGAGCTGGTTTATCACCCCTCCCCCATGTTTTACTGCAGGTGGATTAACCACTATCAAGGTGGAAACGAGTCCTATGGAAAACCTTCTCATTGAACATCCCAGCATGTCTGTCTATGCTGTGCATAACTCCTGCCCTGGGCTCAGTGAGGCCAGCTGTGGGACTGATGAATTTCATAACCCAAGTAGTCCCAGGTATGTTGCAAGTAATTTATTCTCTGCAGATAGTCTGCTGAGCATGTGTTCTCTTTATTTCTGCTACAATTCAAAGAAAAGTTTTTAGGAGATGCAAAAGTAATTCTGTTAGAGATTTAGGAGGTCATGTGCATAGTGGCACAGGTGATCAGTGGTCTAAAAATTTGTTCATTTAAGATTTTTTGAAAAGTAATAGCATGGTTACAGTTATGTAATAAATAGCTCTCATTTATAAAATTCTGCTGCTGAAGGAAAAGAAAATACTTCAGCCAAGTATCTTAGAATATAATTCTGGCACATTATAGACTGGATCACCTAGAATACCAAATTCAGCCAAAATAGTATATAGTAACACACTTAACAGTATAGTATGTCTTGTGTCTTTTACTTTTTTCTACATATCCTAGTTAGGCCACATTAAATGGTGCTTAACGATGAAAACCTAAGAAATCTTAAACATAAGATAAAACAAAAGGCTGTTTTACCAAAATATTTGTTCAAAGAATTATCTTCTGCCTTACAGAGGAAAGATTTCACACCAAAATGATGTTTTGTTGTTTCATGGGGGTCCAAGTGGTCTGAAGTGTTCTATCTGAATGGCAGATGGGTAGAGAGGGCCTGGTAAAGTGAGTAAAGATTATGATGTTCCAAAACAAACTTCCAGATATTCTGTGGCTTTTATCCAGAGAACATATCCAAGGAATATATCTGAGATTGCCCCCACTTACTAAAATAAAGGCCCATCACCATGGGCCCAGTCCAGCCAATCCATTATGCATTTCAATAAAATGTTCCCCTGTGACATTAAAACATTTGGGGGACGTTGGCACCAACTTAATTCCTTCTCTTAAGTCAAAGGTCCAGGTGAATTTGGATACTTTAGAGCAATTCACTGCCATCTAAAGGGCCTCTTTCTAGATTGTCCAGGTCCTGGCTCCACTAACAAGACCATTGTGTATATATTCTGTTTCCTGTTTGCCAAATATAAACAAGGCCCAGGAAGCTCTTTAACCTTATCAGAGTTTGCTGCCCTCTCAAGTCTCAATATTGTAATGATCTTTTGTGAGGTTAAACATATTTCAATATGCTTGTACCAAAACGAAGAACAATGTGCTTATGTAGTTAAATGATGCAGATTATAGACTGGGTAAGATCTTTGGTGGGAGATGTTTATCTAACTAGCACTTATTCAGCTCCATAATTTTATCAAGAGGTGCTACAGGCATTCCAACAAAAATTCAAAATATAACTTTTTGGAGGTGATATTGATTTAGTTGCTTTGTAGTTTTTTTAATTTCTTCAGTTCTTAAATATTTTCCCCTCCTAATTCTGATCTTATATCTTAGAAATTTCACTCAAGAATTTAGCATGATTAATGATTAACTTTAAACTTATTGGCATTTGTATATTTACTTTTCATTTTTAGAAGTACATGTATATGTAGTATGCAGCTTTATAAAATAACTTAGTATTACAGAAGCACAGGAAATGCAAATATGCAAACATTTAAAAATTTGAAATGACATTCTCATGACCCAAAGGTGAATACATACCCTAGGGCAGATCCTTCCAGATTGTTTTTTCTGTGTGTGCCCATACCTATGTAACCATGCACATGCTTTTACCCCAAATGGACCATGCTGTATATACTATTTAAAACCTGTTTGTTTAGACAGTGATACACATTTTGCCTCTGTAAATTTTTATACTACTACCCAAATTATACTTACATTTTCTTATTTCAAGTTTGTCCAAACAAGCATCTAATCCAGGACCACATGTACTGCATTGGGTTGTTATGCATTTGCAGGTTAGATGCAGTGAGAATGTTGTCTTTCTATATCTTATTTGTTTTTGCATTCACATGTTATACAGAATAGTTAAAGAGGTGCTTTTCTGTAAATTACTAAAAGAATGCACTAAACTTTATGTGAATTATTTTTGCACATTGGAAAATCCTGCAGATTATTGTAGTTTTATAATAGCTAATTTTTTTAACATTCATATTTTTGGATTTGAAATTCTAAGGCCCACTATATCCAGATAGAATCAGGTGTTACAAAAATTAGGAGGCTAGCTAGGTAGTAAAACATCAGTGTTTTCTAGGGACTAAAGACAGAGCTCAGTGGTAGGGCATTTGCTTCCCATGTATGAAGCCCTGGGTTCTGTCCCTAGCATCACAAAACAACAATAACAATGACAACAAAATCTGTTTTTTAAGAAGGCAATAAACCATATGTCTTTCAAAAGTTAAATTGCTACCGTTCTGTCTGTCCTCAGGGATATTACCATAAAGCACATAAAAGTAAGGTGCTTTATAATTATAATGAGCTTTGGCATGTGCATTTTATTGCATTTTAGCCTTTATAAATATTGTTTGTGAAGGTTTATGAGCTATCATAATCTTAAGTAATATATGTGTCTTTAATGACCTATAGTAAATCATTTTTAATAAAGAAAAGTTGACCACGTCCTATCAATAAAATTAAAATAACATTTTAAATCTTACTAGTGATTTAATAGTTCACCATTTAACATTTGTAGGGCCAGGAAAAGCTGCTTATAAGACTCACGAACACAGAGTAAGTATACTCAACTTTGAGACTGTGTGATCTCTGTTATCAGTTTGCATAGGGAGGCTAAGTGCTCAAATGCCCACCCTTTATGAACCACTTTCTTCATGTTAACTCCTGTTAGTTTCTGTTTTGTGTGTGGTGCTGGGGATGAACCCAGTGCCTTGGACAAGCTGGGTAAGTGTTCCACCACTGAGCTGTATCCCCAGCCCTCTATCGATTTCTTAATGAAACCTGTTTTAATTCAAATTTAAATATCTGCACGTGTATATTAGAAGTGTTTTCCTCAAGTGATTTTAGGCAAAACATGCAACTGCCCTTCCTGTGTAAAATAACCCTTAACAATTTTAAAACTTGGACTGGATGTTTAGCTCAGTGATAGAGCACATGGGCAGCATGTGTGAGGCTTTGGGTTTGATTCCCAGCACTACAAAAATATAGAAACTTAAACTCTTCATGTTGTATATTCATATAGTCTAGACCAATCCCACTTGATTAGCTTTTAATATAGAAAACAATAACCATATTGGTGTGTGGCCATTTTTTAAGATGATGTGTTCCTCAAGGGTCTTGAAACCTCAAAAGTAAATGCCATTCCAGAGTACGCCCTGTCATAAAATAAGTAAAACTTGGAAGTTGTCTTTATAATAAGCAGTGGCTTCTTACTGGAAAAATGTTGCAGTAGAATATCCTTATGCATATACTTCCATGAAATATGGGCTTAAAATATACTTCCTAGAACATTTTATTTGTAGACAAAAAGCATCTGTGAGTGTGCTCTTGGCACAGTTCATTCTGATCAGTAAAATTTGGGAATTAAAATATTCTCCTGGTGGGTACAGTGGCACATACCTATTAATCCCAGCAACTCAGGAAGCTGAGGCAGGAGGATCAAAAGTTTGAAGCCAGCCTCAGCAACTTGTGAGACCCTGTCTCAAAATCAAAAATAAAAAGACCTGGGAATATAGCTTAGTGGTAAAGAGTCCCTGGGTTCAATTCCCAGTACCAAAACAAACAAACAACAACAACAAAAACACCTTTTTTTTTTCTTTTTGAGATGATGATGACTGCCCTGCACAGTGGCGCACATGTGTAACTCTGGCTACTTAGGAGGCTGAAGCAGGAAGATCACACATTCAAGGCCAGCATAGACAACCAAAGTTAAAAAAAAAAAAATTTAAAAAGGGCTGGGGATGTAGCTCATGGCAGAGTACCCTTATGTTAATCCCCAGTACTGTGCAAAAAAAGAGAAACACAGATAATGGTAAGAACAAAAATAGATAATACTTCCAAAAATAAAAAGTTGGCAAGTGCAGAAATTCAATCACTGTTATTTCCCTGACTAGAAAAACTTGCTTTAATTCATTCAAAGTATAAAGCATATTTTTAGAGTACGGTCTACTTCATCTGTGAACTATACATGTTTCTATTAAAAGTTGGCTTCTGCCAGGCATGGTAGTGATGCCTATAATCCCAGTGGCTCAGGAGGCTGAGACAGGAGGACTTCGAGTTCAAAGCCAGTCTCAGTGAAATCAAGGTGCTCAGCAACTCAGTGAGACCCTGTCTCTAAATTGAAAGTACAAAAGAGGCCTGGGGATGTGGCTCAGTGGTCGTGTGCCCCTGAGTTCAATCCCTGGTAAAACCCCCCTGGCTCCCCCCTGCCCACCCCACAAAAAAAGTTGACTTCTCCTTTTTACCACTATCGTCAGTATGGTCACAAAATATAAACTTGTTTGTCAGCCACGAGACTCATCCAACCACAAACAAATTAATGTGTCCAACTGAATTGCGAAGTATCTTCTTGAGTTTCCTTAATCACATACTTTGTTCTTCATTACATCCTATTTTCTGTTTCAGAGTGGAAGCCCAGAATGAGGTGGGGCAGCACATCCACTGCTATGTCGCAGCTCTTGCTGCTCATACAACTTTTCTGGAACAACCCAAGAGCTTTCGTCCTTCCCAGTGGATAAAAGAACATGGTGAAAGGCAGTCTCTGAATAGAAATAGTCTTCGTCGCCAAAATCTTACCAGGGATTGCCACTCCCGGCAAGTCAGGCACAGTGGCTGGGTGGTTCATCAGCCCTGCCCTCGTCAGTACAATTACTAAGAATTTCAAGTTTTGCTGGTTGGTTTCTCTTGGTTTGTGCATCTGTGTGGTGATGTACGTATATGTACAATGAAAATGTTGTCTCTTTATAGCCAGTTGATGACCAATCACATAGTTTATCAGTGTATTTAGACACTATCTTAAAAACCAGATTTCTATGCTGTTTCACATAATGCCTTGCTCCTAATTTTTGTAAAATTTTTCAGAATATTTTTGGAAACATATCAATACAATTACAGTGTTTGGTTGTTTGGGGATGTCTTTAAATCTATTAACGTGTACACGAGTTAGTCAGCATTTTAAAGACATTTCTTCCCCCAAGTACGAGAATAGGCATCTTTCAATTTTCATTTTGTTTTGTATTACTTAATCTTTTGAGTAAGCAAAAATTTATTCTCAGGGTCAGCCATACACTTTATTGACCAGTACTTGATAATCTTTTCTGTATAATATGAATACATTTTTACACACTAACATGAGCATTAACAGGTGATAGTTGCCATGGATATAATGGAATTATGGCTGGACTTTTTTTTGAAAGAAAACTTGATATTTTCTATGTGTGATTTTTTTTTTTTCCAGATTAGTCATGCAGTTCATGTGGAATTCAGGTACATTAAGCTTTAGTGAGCAGTCATTCAGCAATTCCGATGGGATTATGTGATGTGGTACAGATCAGGTGTCATGGACAAAAGCACTTGTCTCATGTGCAGAGGGAAGAAATTAGACCTGTGAAATTATATTTGAAAAAACCGTGTCTATAAGTAACCCATTAGTCCATATTTAAGTTGTTTGGATTCTTTCCTGCCAGCTTTGCCCACTCCTCCTCATAGCAGCTATAAATTCATATGTACTTGTCCAGACACTTGAGTGACTTTTCTTATTTCTATCTGCCCAAAAGAAAAGTGATGGTAGCCGGGCGCGGTGGCGCACGCCTGTAATCCCAGCACTTTGGGAGGCTGAGGCAGGAGGATCGCGAGTTCAAAGCCAGCCTCAGCAATGGCGAGGCACTTAGCAACTCAGTGAGACCCTGTCTCTAAATAAAATACAAAAAAGGGCTGGGGATGTGACCCAGTGGTCGAGTGCCCCTGAGTACCACAAAAAAAAAAAAAAAGAAAAAGAAAAAAAAGAAAAGTGATGGACTTCTTATTTCTAGACACAGTGAAAACCCTCCGACATGGAACTTGTCCTGCAAAGGGGCAAGCAAGGGCGAAGGGGCACTTCTGGTGATGTCTTCATCATGCCTGTGAGAAGAGTGACGGGTGGCTTCCTTAAGTTTTCATTTTTTTGTTTTAACTTCAGGCAAAATCTTGAACCACTTTGGCCTCTGTTTCCTCCACAACAGGAGAGTAACACATTTACCTCCCTCACAGGGTGGTTGTGAGGATCGAATACTGATGGGAAATGGGGCTGTCCACAACTGAACCTCGTGTGAACGTCCAAGGGCCTTTCTACTGAATCTAGTGATGGCGGGCTGTTGCAGTTCTTCTGCCACAATTGTTCTTCACAGTGTTGGTGCTAATGAGGCCAGGGTGCAGGGTTCAACTCACATGAAGGCCAGTTAACTCGACACAGAAAAATCTATTTCCATACCTCTAGCCAGTTGCTTCATTTTTTCCACCACTGTGATGGCTTCTGGGGAGCTGTCCACACCCTTGCTGACTTTCTCTGAAATTAACTTAAATGCATTCACAGTTGAAAGCTCATGCTTGCTACCGACAGAACAGTAGCACTGCCTGCATAATCAGCTTATTTGTCCATCTCCTCTGCAACCCTAAGTAAATGAGCACGTCTATGAAATGTTTTCAAGGAAAAAGCATCATAAAGTCCTGTGAAGTATTATATTTTCATTAATCCTGTAGCAGTTTGATGCAGGGAACCCTGAGAGACTTTCAGGGAAGAGCTGTGCTCTTTTCTGACTCAACTGGGGGCATTTAGAGTTGGAAGAGGACAAACATGTAGTTAGTTGGTGGTTTAGATTGTTCTTCCACTGGCTGTGATGAAGTGCCAGATGTCTCTTTAGAACAAGAGTCTAGATCCCCCTTCTTTCTTTATTCCCCTTTTCTATGGACTTCCCCTTTTATTTATTTGTTTTCTAATTAGGGGCCAAGTCTGTAAAGTTTTGTCAAGCTAAGAATTTATTTGTTAGTATTTGTGTTTACCAGAGTTGGGGAGAGTTTTTGTGAAAGTGTGTGTGTGTTACACCGCGTCTGTTCTAGGGCCTCACATTGGTAACTTGAAAACAAACCAGCGAGGTGTTTTTTGGACCTAAGCTTCTGCCTTCACGGGGCCTCTTTCATACATTGCATGAGAGTTGTTAGTACCTCACAAGCTGCAGACGTTCAGCCATGAGAATTTGTTAGCATGAACAGATTTGTATATAAAACTGCAATAGTCTTTTTTTAAAAGCTACTTTTTATTTCAGACTTCTTGATACCTTAAATATATTTATGTCTCTATTAGTTATTGACTTTTTGTTTGCCTTATCTGGGCCTTGTTTTTTTATGCTTTGTACCCGGAAAACAAAAAAATTCCAGTCACGGGGACTTTTTTTCAGAATTAGGATTACCACACCACCTGTGATAGAATACTGTGGTTTCATGTCAGTATCTAAGATTTCTGTCTAAAATTGGCACATGTAAGAATTTAATAAAATGGTTACATAACTCAGCTGAAATTCTTGGTCATAAGATGTTTAAGAGGCATTGACAGTGTGTAAAACAACAACATAATGATGTTGATTTATTACATATTCTTTAAAACATGGCCAAAATGCATTTAGTGAATTGATTGCTATTTTTGCTATTGTAATTATTAGTGGTTTACAATGCATATTTGTGCATATTACTTAAAAGTTCAGGCAGTGAGAAATAAGACCCCTCTGAATTTAGGAGCTCTGACTGATTATAAACTGATACCATAGAATATTACTTGGAAAAAGTCTGGAATGTGTGGTGCACACAGGCAGTGCTTCATGAATAGATTTCTGACTTTTTACAATGCACCACATTCCTCAAAGTTTGTTTTCATCAATAAAATATTTTATAATGTATACCCTATGTTTATTTTTCTTCCTCAGCTAATCTAATTATGTTCTGCACTATAAGTAGAATAGGTATCCGTTATTTATCTTCCGTAGCAATGCATTTATATGGCTGGCTGGGTGGGAAATTTTTTGCAAAGGGATTGGATTTTAGACTTCCTATTGCAGGGAGCTGCGCCACACACACACACACACACACACACATTAATTTCCTGTATGTTTTTTCCAATTCCCATGCAGACTTTTCCTGTTTACATACCTTCTCTGTTCTATCAGTTCTTTGATTCTAGCAGGAAGATAGTTTACTTAAAACTTGAGAGGGCCATTCAGCATTACCTGTTGTTTTTGCTTCTCAGATCTGTATAGTAGACTGATTTTGTAATGCTAGTTTGTTGAAATTTGAATTACCTTGCTCTCTCTTCCTCCTTAAGGAAATATATTACCTTTTTTATATTCTTAAGAAAAAAAGAGCAAGGAAGAACATCTTCATTGTTCTTATTTTCTTTGAGTTGGAAACAAAAAATGAAGGAACCCAACTAGAAGATAGACATCTGCATTAAAATAGATTAGTGAGAAAAGTTTCCAAGTATTTGTTTCTGTTTTAGAATCAGTTAAGAGACTGCTCCTTGTACTAGGAGATACTAGTATGTTTGTTATGTTACCTTGAAATTACTTTTATTTTATAAGGCCCATAAATACTAGTTAAACTGTTAAAGATGGGTTCCTATCATAGATAGTTTCACAGCCATCAGCCATGTTGATGTATTATAAATGACATCCCTATGTACTTATTTTAAAGCTTAAAATTTATATAAAATGCTTTATTTAGAAAAATTCCATAATAAAATGGTGTCACTCTTGCCATGTAGCAATTTCACTTGAAATCTGACACCAATTAAAGAGGTTTAAGTGGGGAAAGGGGTACCTGCAAGGTACAGGAGAACTTTTCTTTGCAACAGTATCCTTTATGTGGAAAGAGAAGTTCCTATTCAGAAGAAGGCAGCTTATGTGGATAATATTTGTATATTGTTGAAAAAATTCCTTGTGACATTTCTTAAAATGTGTAATTATTAAATGCCCAGTTTTGCTCTGTATTTGCCTGAAGTTTTAGTTTTCTAGTTGGACTTGTGTTAAAAACCAAACCAGTACTTGAGGAGGTTGGTGTGTTCAGGCTTGGAGTATATGAGTGGTTTTGTTTGCCTTTTGGTTGTTTCCTCCAGAGGTTTTGAACTTTAATTAATAATTGTGTTATTTTTTAAAAAGTGGCTTTATGTTTTCCTTAAGTAAAATGGTGAACACATTTGCTTTTCAAGGGCAGGGCATAAGTTATGGAGACTAAAGAGTGTTGTAGATTGTACTATGTGCCTTCTTAATGTATTCCTGGACACCTTTTTTTTTTTCATCAACTTGAAAACTCAAAAGGGACATTTGGTTAGGCTATATACTGTACATCAATCTATGCATAAATGGCAGCTTGTTCTCTTGAGTCACTGTCTAAATTTTTTTGTTTTTATGGAAATTTTTTATACGGATTGGTTCATAGAAGGTCAGTTTTATACAGAGTGAACAATACAGCACTTTGCCAAAAATAAGTGTAGCATTGCTTAAAAATTGTGTATTAACACCAGTTCTTTGTAATTGGGTTCAGTGGTGCATTTTGCACTGCCTGGAGTTATGGTTTTTATTCTGTCAGTAAATAAAATGTCCTTTAATGTCACAATTGTCAGATTGCTTTATTTTAATCTTTATGATCATTAGTCTTGAAAGTAGGTACAACTAATTTAAAATACTTGCTGTTTAGTTTTATTTACACAAAATATCTTTTTAACATGAACTTTAAGCACTTCTTTAAAAGCTTGTGTAAGCCGGGCGTGGTGGCGCACGCCTGTAATCCCAGCACTTTGGGAGGCTGAGACAGGAGGATCGCGAGTTCAAAGCCAGCCTCAGCAATGGCGAGGCACTTAGCAACTCAGTGAGACCCTGTCTCTAAATAAAATACAAAAAAGGGCTGGGGATGTGGCCCAGTGGTTAAGTGCCCCTGAGTTCAATCCCCGGTACCACAAAAAAAAAAAAAAAAAAAAAAAAACTTGTGTAAAATTAGTATATGAATGAATAATCATTTAAGTGAACAGGAATTTGAGTGTGAATCCCGCCACCCACTTTTTTTCCATCCAACCAATCTATATTTAAAAAGAAAAACAAGTATATGAGGTTGAAGCTATAATAAAACCCTTCCAATAAAGAAAAGCCCATGACCAGAAGGATTCTCAGACATTTAAAGAACTAATAATGTCATTCTTTCTCAAATTATTTTATAAAACAGAAAGGAAGGGAACACTCTCAAATTCATTCTATGAAGCCAGTACCACCCCAATACCAAAACCAAATAAAGATACAAGTGAAATAAAACTACAGGCCAATATCTCTGATGAACATAGGTGCAAAAATCCTTAATAAAACATTAGCAAACCATATTCAGAAACACAATGAAGAAGATTGTACACCATGATCAAGCTGGATTTATCCCAGGAATGCAAGGTTGGTTCAGCATACACAAATTAATATATGTATTTTGTCACATAAATAGACTTAATGGGAGACACCAGATAATCATCTCAATAGATGCAGAAAAAAAGCCTTCATCAAAATTCACCCATTCATGTTAAAAACACGGAACTAGGGATAGATGGAGCTTACCTCAATATTGTAATAGCTATAGACAACAAACCCAAAGCCAACATCATACTGAATGGGCAAAAGCATTTCCTCTAAAATCAGGAGCAAGGCAAGGCTGTCCACTCTGACCACTTCTATTCAGTATAGTACTTGAAACTAGTAAAGCAATCAGGCAAGAGAAAGCAATTAAAGCGATACAAAGGAAAGGGATAAGTCAAACTGTTTGCTGATGACATGATTCTGTACTTAGAAGATCCAAAAAACACCAGAAGACTTCTAGAGATGACAAATTCAGCAAAGTTGGAGGATACAAGATAAACACAAAAATCAATAATTTTTCTTATACTCCAATAATGACTCTGTTGAGAAAGAAATCAGGAAAACAATTTCATTCTCAAAGGCCTAAAAAAAAAAAAAAAAAAAAAAACCCTGGAAGTAAATTTAAGGAGGTGAAAGAGCTCTACAGTGAAAATTATTGAACACCAAAGCAAGTGAAGACCTTAAAAAATGGAAAGACTTTTCCATGTTCTTGGATAGGCAGAATTAGGATTGTTAAAATGGCCACATTACCAAAAGCAATGTACAGATTCAGTGCATTTTCATCAAAATACTGATGACATTCTTCACAGACCCAGAAAAAGAGTCCTAAAATTTATGTGGAAAAATAAAAAACCCAGAATAGCCAAAGCAATACTGAGCAATAAGAGTAATGCTAGAGGCATCACAATACCTGACCTTAATCTATACTACAGAGCCTTAATAACAAAAGTAGCATGGTACTAGCATAAAAACAGACCCAGACGAATCCAGATAGACACAGGTGTAAATCCTTTACAAATAAACCTGTTTTAGTCAGCTTTTTCACCGCTGTGATCGAAAGACCTGACAAGAACAATTTTAGAGGAGGAAAAGTTGATTTGTGTCACAGTTTCCGAGGTCTCTCCACTGTGGGCCAATTCTATTGCTCAGGGCTAGAGGTGAAGCAGCACATCATGGTAGAAGAGCCTGGTGGAGGAAAGCAGCTCAGGACAGGACAACCAGAAAGCAGGGAGACTTCTCAGCAAGGACAAAATATATACCCCAAGGCATGCCCCCAATGACCCACCTCCTCCAGCCGCATCCTACCTGCCTATAGTTACCACCAACGTAATCCCTATAAGGGGATTAATGCACTGATTAGGTTAAGGCTGTCATAATGCAATCATTTCAGATCTAAACCTTCTTGCTTTGTCTCACACGTGAGCTTTTGGGGTATACCTCATATCTAAACCGTAATAGTGCCACAAACATACATTGGAGACAAGTTAGCCTTTTAAACAAATGGTGCTGGGAAAATTGAACATCCATATGTAGGAGAACGAAACTAGATCCCTATCTCCCACCCTGCACAAAAAATCAACTCAAAGTGGATCAAAGATATAGGAATTAGACCAGAAACTTCTAGAAGAAAACACAGAGACAACACTCCAACATACTGGAGCAGGCACCAAGTTCTTTAACAAGATTCCTTAAAGTTCAAGAAATAAAACCAAGAATCAATAAGTGGGATGACTTCAAGTTAGCAAGCTTCTTCACAGAGAAGGAAACAAGTGTGAAGACAGCCTTTGGAACAGGAGAAAAATCTTCAACAGCTTCTCTTCCAACACAGGATTAATATCGTTTCTCAAAAAGATTAATTTCTCAAAAGAAGAAATATAAATGGCCAACAAATATATGAAAATATGTTCAACATCCTTAGTCATCAGGGATATGCAAATCAAAAGTACACCGAGCTGGGCACAGTGATGTGCACCTGTAATCCCAGTGACTTGGGAGGCTGAGGCAGGAGGTTCACAAGTTCAAGGCCAGCCTCAGCAATGCAGTGAGGCCCTGAACATCTTAGCAAAACCTGTCTTCAATAATAAAAAGGGCTGGAGATACAGCCCAGTGGTATGGTGCCCCTGGGTTCAATCCTCAGTGTCAAAACAAACTACACTAAGATTTTACCTTACTGCAATTAGAATGGCAATCATAAAAAATAAAAATAACAATGTTGTCAAGGATGTGGGGGGAAAGGTACACTTATACATTGTTGGTGCACTGCAAATTAGTACAACCACTTTGGAAAGAAGTATGGAGAGTCCTTAGGAATGGAACTACCATATGACCCAGCTACCCGACTCCTCCGACTCCTCCGTATTTATCCAAAAGAACTAAAATCAGCACACTACAACGATACAGGCACATGACTATTTATAGCAGTGCAGTTCATAATAGCCAAGTTGTGGCTTTCCACCAGGATCCTTTTGAATGAGTCTCTTCACTCTTTACTGGTAATGCATATGGGAGCCTTTTGAGACAGTACTACTCCTTGCAGAATGGGTCCTGTTAGAGAAGGGTCCAGGAGAGAGCCTTTGCTAGGCAAATCTGTTAGGGGTGCTGTTGTGGCCAGGTACTGGGGAGCCTCCAAGGGTAAGCAGAGCCAAACAGTTTTTTGCTAAATGGGGGTTTAGATCATTGAGAAGGTAGTAAGTTGTGTTTAGGATCTGATAGAGCTGAGTGTTTAAATCATGTGCCTTACTGATTTGAGGCTAGATAGGGGCTGATTGCCTGGTTCAGTTTCCCAACATGTGGGGCCTGAAACCTGGAGCAGTCTCAGTCTGGGGATCTCAAATCTCAATGATCTAAACCCCATTTAGCAAGACTGCTGGTTCTGCAGAAAACACCAAGGCAATTAATGTCATTGGTCCCAGTGCAGCAGGGAAACATGGTGACCACTGCCGTTTGTCCCCCTTGAATTCCTCAAGCCTCTGTCCTGTGTTGACCAGTCAGCCTCCAGGTTTGCCACTGGGGCTGAGCTGTAGTTTCCTTAGGTCTTGTTAGTGGGCAGGCTGGTACCTCCGGGGGCTGGGGTAGAGCTGTCACAGGGTGGCCTCTGGAGTGTCAGTCTGAGTTTCTGGAGTTGGCCTCAGATGTCAGGTAGGAGATTTCTCAGTAGCGGCTGCCTTTTTAACTTGAGAGGAGAGTATCCATGGGCCTATTCCTGCAACTTTAATGGCAGTGGGAGAGTTAATAAGACAGTATAGGTGGCGTCTTCTTTCAGTTTTTAATCCATATGGAGTCTCAGGGCTGATGTGGGTATACTTGGTTTCTGAGTGAGAGGGGGGCCCTCTCCTGGACACTTCTAGATATCTGGTAAAGGGTTTGTCCTAGAGCCTGGAGCTGCTGGGACAGGCTAAGCTCACCTATCTGATGGGGATTCCCCACCCCCTTAGTTTATTTATTACAGGTGGGGGTCATCCAAACAGGTTCTCAATGGGGAATACCTGTGCTTCAAGGTGTACAGCAGACCTGGAAGAAAGCCATAGGGAGGAGGTCTACCTATGAAACCCCTGTTTCCTGACATAGTTTAGCTAGAGTGGTCTTTAGGGTGCAGTTCATACGTTCAACTTTCCCTGAACTCTGTGGTCTATAGGTGGCATGCAACTTCCATCTGATTCCCAATATTTGGGTGAGGCTCTGGATGACTTTAGTGATGAAGGCAGGACCTGATGGACAGAGGCAGACCATATCTGGGGATGATTTCCTTTAACAGAGCTTTAGTCACTTCTTGGGCCTGTTTTGTCCAGGTTGGTATGGCCTTGTAATGATTTGAAAATGAGATGTCCCCCAAAAGCTCATGCGTGAGAAATTACAAAAAGGATCAGAGGTTACAGTTATGAGAGCCTTAACCCAATTAATCCCCTAATGGGATTCACTGAAGGTGGCTAGGGTGTGGCTGGAGGAGTTGGTTTAAGGGTATGCCTTTGGAGTATGTATTTTGTATCTCACGAGTAGAGTCTCTCTCTGCTTCCTGACCATCATTTGAGCTGCTTCCCTCTGACACTCTTTGGTCATGATGTTCTGCCTCACCTAAAGCCCCAAGGAATAGAGCCTGCCTTTTATGGACTGAGACATGAAACTGTGAGCCCCTAAGTAAACTTTTCCTCCTCTACAATTATTCTAGTTAGATCTTTTAATAACCACAGTGAAAAAAGCTGACTAAAAGAGGCTTTTAACCACCCTGAGTGGGTGCACAGCATGATCAACAGGTATTAGTATCCTCTACTTGGTCTGACTTCAATGAAATCAACCTCTGTGTCTTCAAAAGGTGAAGTCCCAATGACCTGGACCCCTTGTGGCTGAGCTGGATGCTGGTTAGCATTATTTTGGGCACAAATCACATACCTCTGGCTGACTTGGTTGCATAGAGTAAGAAGTTTGGCTATGTAGTAGTACCTGCTAGGCAAAGCATCTGTTTACTAGGTGACCCATTTCCTAGGTGACCCATTTCCCAGTGTTGAAGAACCACCTGACATCCCAAACCATGTGACATGAAACCCCAGTGTTCTGGCAGTATCCACCATCCCTCAGAAGTTTGTTGTCCTTCTAGGTGACCCATTAATGTTCTTCTTTAGTGTACTTTGGGTATTCCAGGAGGCTTAGGCTAAGGCAGCCCAGGATGCCTTAGGGGTGATGTACTGATGCCCAGTAGCTTCTTTGGCCACCTAACTGGCCATTCTATTTCCTTGGATCACCTGGTTGGTCCCTTTCTGGTGCTCAGAGCAGAGCATTACCACCACCTTTGCTGGTTTCCAGACTGCCTCTAGGAGTCTGAGTATTTCTTCTTTGTTTTTTATTTCTTAAAGGGCAAAGGCATATTTAGTCAGTGTAAACGCTGACTAGCTGGTTAGCATCGTACTCTAAGGCTCAGATCAGGGCCTATAACTCTGCCCATTGGCTGACCACACCCGAGGCAGCGCTCCTACTTCCACCACACGTGAAGGTTACTGTCTCCGGCCATCCTTTGTCCATCCTATATGAAGCTACTCCCATCTGCAAATAGGGCGAGATCCAGATTCTGGAGGAGCTGGTCAGTCAGTCAGGCCAAGTAAACTTCATCTATCAGGCCTTCGCAGGTGTGATTGGGGGATTCCAATTCAGCTAGCAGGAAGGATTCAGGGTTTAGAGTGTGCACAATTTCCAATTTTACTCAGGGGTTCTCACATAACAGCCCTTGATGGTGGGCCATCTGGGCATTGGTCAGCCATTGGCGTCCCTTGCAGTCCATCAGGGCAGTTACAACATGGGGGAACTATTACATGGATATTCTGTCCAAGCATTAGCTTGTCAGCTGCCTGGACTAAGATCACAGTGGCTGCCAGAGCTCTTAGCACAGGGGCCATCCCATTGATACCAGGTCCAATGTTTTGATAAGTACGCCACTAGCCGCCACCAGAGGCCAAATTCTTGGGTGAGGACCCCAAGGTCAGTCCTGTTTTTCTCTGCCACAAGGAGGTTGAATACCCTTGTTATGTTAGGTAGTCCCATAGCTGGTGCTGAGGTTAACTGCATCTTAATCTCTTGGAAAGCATATTCCTGTTTACCAGTGTAAGGGGTCATTTTCCAACCCCTTGGTGACCTCATTCGGTGGCTCAGCCAGCCCTGAATAGCCAGGGATCCAGATCCAAAAAAAGCCACCCACTCACAAGAACTCCAGTATTTTTCTCCTGGTTTTGGGCCTGGGGATGGAGCAGATGGCTTCTTTTCATTCAGGTCCTAAGGACTGACAGCCAGGTGTAATGTGGAACCCAAGATATTTTACTTGTTGTTGGCAGATTTGGGCCTTTTTCCAGGAGTCTCTGTAACCATCCTCCAAAAGGAGGGCTTTAGTTCTGGCCCAGCAGACCTCTCGATCTGGGGTGGCCAAGAGGAGATCATCTAGGTATTATAGGAGGGCACAGTTTAGATGTTCCCCAGGGAAGGCAGTTGGATCCCTGCCCAGTACCTCCCCAGATAGGGTGGGAGAGTTCTTAAAGTCTTGGGGAAGTCAGGTCCAAGTCAGTTGAGTCTTTTTTCCAATCTCTGGATGCAAAGAGGGGCTGGCTAATGGGGCTAATTGGAGACAGAAGAAGGCATCCTTCAGGTCCAGGGATGTGAACCATTTTACTGGGGGCAGAATCAAGCCAAAGAGTGTGTAGGGATTAAGGACCAGTGGGTGGAATGACCACTGCCTCATTAACTGCTCAGAGGTCTTGTACCAGTTGGTAATCTTCACTTTTTTGCTTTTGCACAAGCAGTAGGGGAGTGTTTCAGGGGGACTAGCACTTCATCAGGATCCCAGAGTCTCTCAGCCTCTGGAGGTGCTTCCTTATCCCAAAGTGTGCTTCCCTTGTAAGGGGATATTGTCTCAGTCTGATGGGCTCTGCTCCCAGTTTCAGTTCAACACTATCAGGGGTGAATTCTTGGCCAATTCAGGCAGGTTGTTTTCTACCCAGACCACAGGGAATTCTTGAAGCAGGGAGGAAGGATTTTCAGTGGCAGCCTTGTTTTTAGCACAGAGCCTCCACTCATCTCCTCAGGGTAGCGTGACCTGGGTTCTTTTCCTAGGGTCAGGCAGGTGGGACCATCAGGAGTGAAGGTGACCTGTGCTCCCAGTTTTTAGAGATGATTACTTCCAAGGATGGGAACCAGGCAGTCTGGCAAGTACAGGAACTCAAGCCACACCAAATATACCCTGAGTTTGCAGGTGTGGGATATATAGAAAGGTCTAGTTGTCTGTGTGCCAGTTGCCCCATTTATGGTTCTCTTTCATCCAGTGAATGGAGTGATGGGCTGGGTTACCACAGGATGTTCAGCACCCACATCAACCATATCATTGGGTGGCCCCCACTGTCATTTTGACCATGGTCTCCCAGGCTGGCAAGGATCAGAGAGCCCAGTCCTCCCTATTCGGAGTCCATCCTGGCCAAGACAATAAGACTGCTGGTGCCAGGTTCCCCCTTGATATCAGCCTTCCTGATTCAGCAGTAGGTTTTTCTGAATGGGTTTAGCCTTTTTATGGTTTGGGCATTCATTTTTCCAATGGCCTAGTTCCTTGCAATAGACATACTGGTCCTTCTGCAGTGGGGTGGGGGTGGGGAATAAATTCCAGGCATCCTGTTTTGCAAGGTGGTTCAGACCACCTGACTGGGTCCAGACATCCAAATGCTGTCTCCAGGAGGGACTGCTTCTGTTTCACGCATCTGTCGGCCCCTCTGTGCATTTTGATCCCGGTTGAGAAAGACCTTGCTAGCTACCTCAAGCAGCTGAGAAATGTTCATAACTGCAAATCCACCTAACTTCTGGAGTTTCTTCCTGATATCTGGACTGGGTTGGGCCACAAAGGATGCACTGACCATGCCCTGATTCTCTGGGACTTCCAAATCAAGTGATGTGAAAATGTGAAAGGCTTCAGAGTTTATTGTAAAACTCCGAAGGAGGCTCTTCTGGCTTCTAGAGTACTGTTTTAGATATGCTGATGGGCTTCTTTGCACCTGACCAGACTCCTCAAAGGAGGGCAGTTCACTATTGTTCTAGCTAGTTGCATCCCTCACTGGAGTTGTGGTCCCAGGCAGGGTCCTCCTCTGTGGCTGCCATTCATGCCCAGGTTTCATCATCTACTTCTTGTGCTGGGGCCTTTCCCCAGAGCTATTTTGTGGTTTCTCTCAAAATGTGTTTCCTCTCTTTGGTTATTGAAGAGGGTGAGGAGGAGCTGATGGCAGTTTCCTCAAGTCGATAGGTTTGGAAGATTGACTCCAAGAGATCTATTAGTGCTTGGGGCTTTTTTGAGCAAGGAGGGGTATGGTGCTTCCAATTTGTGAGGTTGTAGTGCTAAAGGCTGATAGTAGAAGATGCAGCACTCTTCTTGAATGGTGTTGTCTGCATTGACCTATAGGGGCTGTGAGTCATGTGCAGGGGCAGCTGTAGAGTTTGTGGCTACTGGGTGGGCCTGAGTCATCTCCCCACAGGTTCTAGACTAGGGTTCATTAGTAAGTATGTCAATCCAAATTTGTCTATAGATCATTTGATCAGGATGTTCTGGCCACCTGAAAACGATCTTTTGTACTCTTAGGGCGGTAGGGAGGTCGGCCGTTCCTTGTGAGGGCCAACCGACCTCGAAAGTAGGCCATTCCAATTCAAAGAATTTTCATAAATCTAATTTGTTAACAGGCACTCCATAGTCAGAAGCACGTTTCTGGAAATCCTGAAAATTGTCATAAGAAACAGGTAAAGACTGTGACACATTGAGTTGATTGGTTTTGTCCCATGGTCAACTGACCTGAAGAGACGTGGCACAGAGAGCAAAGCAAGGGCACAGACAGTCACAAACCAGACTGACAACAGAAAAACAAACAGACAGCAACCAGATTAGGCTACACTGGGAGTGTTGGATTCCAGGCAGGAGGCTGCGCCTCCCAGGCAGAAGGCCACACCTCCCCAGGTGCTTTGTAAAAAACTACACCTCCCGAGATCCTCAGCATGACCAGAAAACCTGACCAGCAAGTGCCCTGTCCACTACCTCCTGACCTCTGGTAGCCTATAGGGCAAGGACTCACTCCAAGGGGGTTTTATGACCCCTACTCTATTTAAGCCAGCCCCGGACTGAAATCGCTCTCTGTTCCTGCTTGCCCCCGCTCCCATCCGTCCCCATCCCCTCCACGTGCTTCTTTTGGTGATTCAATAAACCCCCCTCCCTTTTCCTATATGGCGGTTTCAGCGTGCGTTCATCTATCTTTCATTTTTCTAACATTTGGTGCTGAAACCCGGGAGGGAGAAGCGCATCTGACCCGTCTCCATTCGTCTGTTCATTTTTTCCACGGCATCGCTGGACCTCGGCAAGTCCCCCTTCCACCCCGAGTTCCTAAACCTGCCTGGCCACTACGTGGTGAAAATTGACCGTCGATTTTCTGGCAATCTCGCCCGTGGCCTGAGCAGGGGGGAAAGCACCCCATCCGAGTCTTAAAGGCGACGGTGGACCCCGGGAACTCCCCCTCCCCCACCTTTGTCTGCCCGCTCACCTTTATCTGCCCGCTCTAAAGTTTTCAGCTGTAAGATTAGGGCTCTCGGCTGTGAGTGGCTGGAGAAGTTCCCCTCCACACTCCGGACTTGAGTTTTTTTTTTTCCGTTCGGAACGGAAAACACGAAAATCTCCGCGGAGTAGCTCATAGTCCCCCGGCATCCTGAAAAAACCTCCCGTCCGGGACGGGAAGCAGTTTTTCACGGTGTCCCTTTTTCGTTTGACCCGGTGACGACTGGGCAAACGGACTTGGACCCCATTCTAATACATATTTTAAAAGGGACGCCTTTTGAAATACTGTATTAGCCTCTCCCCGTTAACGGGAAATATGGGAACTTCCCTATCAACTCCAGCCGATTCGCCCCTCAATTGCCTCCTAAGAAATCGAGCACATTTGGGCTTAAAGCCCCAGATTAAAAAAAAGAGATTAATAAAGTTATGTACAAAGATTTGGCCTTCTTACCCATTATCCAATCGGTGGCCAGAGTCAGGATTCCTAGATCCCCGGGTTTTACGGGAACTGTCCAGCTTTTGCCAACAGTCGAAAAAATGGACAGATTTGCCCTACGTGGATGCCTTTTCCCTTCTTCGTTCAAATCCTACCGTGTGCACCAGGTGCAGCCCTGAGACCATTCTTCTAGCATGCAGACCTAGCGATTCCCCTCCATCTTTGATTGACCTTGATTTTGACCCGGGATTAGAGGCTCCACCTCCCCCGTACCGGCAGGCTAGGATGACCCCTCCCCCTCCCCCAGCTCAGGCTTCCAATTCAGAAGTTACCGCGCTTTCATGCTTAGACCCTCCTCTTCCTTTTGTTTCATCCTCCGCCCCTCCCCCTCCTTCCTATCTGTCAGAATCCTCCTCTGTAGACCCTCCTTCTCTTTCACGTCATTTCCGGTGCCTTCACCGCCACTATCCCCGCCCACTCAACTTCCCGTTCCTAGTTCCGCGCCCCTTCCGCTGTTACCCCCGCCCACTCAACTTCCTGTTCCTAGCTCCGCGCCTCTTCCGCAGTTATCCCCGCCCACTCAGCTTCCGCCGCTTGGTTCTGAGTCATTTCCGGCCACGGCTCCCCCGCCGTCTCCGGCCATGCGGGCTTTGCTAGACGCACTGCCCCAAACTTTAGCCCCCACTCCCTTAGATTCTACAACGCATTCTTTACCAGATGCGCTGCCTCGGGGTTTGGCCCCCTCCCCGATTCCTTCCCCAACGGCTCCGGCGGCAGCGCAGGGAGAGAGTTGCATAGCCCGCATTTCTTCCCCAGCGTCTTCCGCGGAGCTACTCCCGGCCCCAGCAGTTCCCACAGCGTCCCTCCCAGACTCGTCTGATACTCTGCCGCCCCATGCGTTCAGTCCTCCCCTGACTCGCTCGAAAAAGCAGGCAGCTCAGATAATCGCGCCGTTAAGGGAGGTAGCTGGGGCAGAAGGGGTTGTAAGGGTCCATATCCCATTCTCCATGTCAGACCTTTCCCAAATTGAGCGGCGCTTGGGTTCATTCACAACAGACCCTACAACTTATATAAAAGAATTCCAATGGGTCACCCAAGCATACAGCCTCACATTTCATGACACATACTTTATTTTGTCAAATACTTTACTTCCTGAAGAGCGTAGATGAGTCTGAGAGCAAGCAAGAGCATATGCAGATGAGACTCACAGAGTGAACCCAAATTTCCCCTTTGGTCCTGAGGCTGTCCCAGATAGGGACCCAAACTGGGATTACAATGCCCCAGGGGACGTGGTCTTGAGGGATCAGTTTTTAGTGTGTATAGTAGGTGGTCTTAAACGAGCAGCTCAGAAACCTGTTAATTTTGGTAAGATGCAAGAGATTATTCAAAAAAGAGAAGAAACCCCCTCTGAATTTTTAGATCGGCTCACAAAGGCCCTTCAGAAGTACACAAATTTAGATCCCGAGTCCCAGGGGGGCCGTCAAGTCCTTCTGACATATTTCCTATCCCAAAGCTACCCCGACATTCGAGCTAAATTAAGAAAATTGGAACAGGGCCCCGTGACCCCCCAGACCAAGATTTTGGCCACGGCTTTTAAAGTCTATCATAACCGTGAAGAAGACGCCGAACGTCGCAGGTTTCAGAAGTATGAAAAGGCTGAGCGGTCAAAGTTCCAAATGTTAGCCCAGGCCCTTAGGGGCCCTGACGCTCAGGCCTCAAGAAAAGGGGTACATAAGTCCACACAGGAGGAACCCCCAGGGCCTTGCTTTAGGTGCGAGATAGATGGACACTGGGCTAGAGAATGCCCTAATCCCAGGCCCCCTAAGCGCCCGAGCCCAAAGTGTTCCAAGATGGGCCATTGGGGCGTTGACTGCCCCAGTTCCCACAGGGGGGCTGGACCGGTCACAAACCCCAGCCTGCTGGCACTGGCCACGGAAGACTGATGGGGCCCAGGGGCTCCTCTCCCGACCGTTGACATCGCATTGAAGGAGCCCAGGGTTACTCTCCTTGTTGATGGACGCCCCGTAAATTTCCTACTAGATACAGGAGCCACCTCCTCGGTCTTGAGGGAGTTTTGGGGCCCCACCACCATAGCACCATCCCCTATTGTCGGGGTAGAGGGAAATGCTATTCGCCCCCACAAGACTCCTATGCTGTCTTGCTGTCTTCACCACCATCCCTTCACCCACCAGTTTCTGGTAATGCCTCAGTGTCCTGTGCCCCTATTGGGCAGAGACATATTGGCCAAATTTCAGGCCTCAATTGTGTTCTCCAATCTGCCTAGCTCAGTTGTGCTCCCTGGTTCGTCTTGCTCCGTCTCCTCCCCCATTTTTCTTCTTACCATTTCAAAGGCCACTGACCCATCACCTCCTACTGGTGCTGATGAGGAAACCCCATCACCCCCTATTGATGTAGGACCCCCTCAGCCCCCTACCGAGGCAGAAACCCCCCAACCTTCTATCGACACAGAAACCTTTCATTACCCTGTCCCCGCCGATTTAGTTGACCCCAAAGTCTGGGATACTCAGACTCCCTCCCTTGCTCAGTGTGACCCCGTACAAATATACCTTAAAGATCGCCAATATTTCCCCAATAAGGCCCAATATCCACTTCCAGCCGCAAGCCTCAGAGGTCTTCAACCCATCATCTCAGATCTTTTGCAGAAACGTTTTCTCAGACCCACCCATTCCCCTTATAATACCCCTATATTGGCAGTTCAGAAGTCCAATGGGTCCTATCGGCTAGTCCAAGACCTTCGTCTCATCAATGAGTCTGTCAAACCTATACACCCCGTGGTCCCAAATGCGTATACTATTCTCTCTTTAATTCCTTCCTTATCCACCCATTTCTCAGTAATTGACCTGAAAGATGCCTTCTTCACTGTTCCCTTAGCCCCAGAATCCCAAGACCTCTTTGCCATTACTTGGACGGATCCAGATACCCGGCGTTCCCAACAGTTGACCTGGACAGTCCTCCCTCAGGGTTTTCGAGACAGCCCCCATATCTTTGGTCAGACACTGGCTGCACACCTCAAAGATCTTAAATTCCCTAACTCCACTCTCTTGCAATATGTAGATGACCTCCTCCTCTGCAGCCCTTCCTTCTTCACAGCTCGTGAAGACTCTTACACCCTTTTAAATTTTCTTGCTTCTCGTGGGTATCGTGTCTCCCCATCTAAGGTGCAGCTTGCCCAGACCCAGGTAGTATATTTAGGAGTTCAGATTTCCCATCAATCGAAGGCCATTACTGTGGACAGAAAGGCCCTCATCAAGGAGCTCCCATGTCCCAAGACAAAGGAAGAGATTCTCTCCTTCCTAGGGCTAGCAGGATATTTCTGTGCCTGGATTCCTAATTTCTCTCTTTATGCAAAGCCCCTATATGAGGCAGCTAAGGAGATTGAGGGAAAATTCCTTCCTGACAGCATTCAGGCCGAGTTTAAACATTTGCAGCAGGCACTGTCACAGGCCCCAGCTCTTCATCTCCCAGACCTTCTTCAGCCATTTACCCTTTATGTCCATGAAACAAAGGGTTTGGCTCTCGGTGTTCTAGGCCAATACAAGGGCCCCACCTTTGCTCCAGTTGCCTACCTCTCTAAACAACTTGACCCCACCGTTCGTGGATGGGCCCCTTGTCTTAGGGCTCTGGCTGCTGCTTACCTACTTCTGCAGGAATCAAAGAAGTTGACCTTTGGTGCCCAGGTTACTGTTGCCTCTCCTCATCATTTAAAAGACTTACTAACCTATAAGAGCCTTCAAACTCTCCCACCCTGTTGCGTTCTTTCTCTCCTCGTTTCCTTTTTGCATGACTCCTCAATCACTTTCCAACCCTGCTCCTCTTTACACCCAGCTTCCCTTCTCCCAATCTCCCCAGAGCCCCCAGAACATGATTGTATAGAGACACTTGAGGCTTTAATCCCCCATCCCTCCCATATTCAAGAGGGACCACTTCCTGATCCTTCCTTAATTTGGTTTACAGATGGCAGCTCTTTCTTTAAGGATGGGCAACGTTTTGCTGGTTATGCTATCATTTCCCTATCAGAGGTTATTGAGGCAGCACCCCTCCCCCCAACACCACAAACCAACGGGCTGAATTAATAGCTGTTATTCGTGCCTTCGAATTAGCTGCTGACCAAAACCTTACCCTTTACACAGACTCAAAATATGTTTACCATATTTTGCTTTTCCATTCAGCAGTATGGAAAGAGCGAGGGCTCCTGACCACAAAAGGTTCTGCAGTTACTAATTCTAAATTAATATTAAAACTTTTGCAAGTCTCTCTTCTGCCCAAGCTAATAGGGATTTCCCATTGTCCTTCACACCAAAGTGGAGACTCTCCCATAGTTCAGGGAAACACGAAGGCTGACAGGGCAGCAAGGGAAGCAGCACTATCTTCTCCTTCTCTTCTGGCTCCAGTCCTACCTACTACCCAGACCCCCACATCCCCTTCCACACAATCAATCCTCTCCTATCTCCATTCCCTTTTCCATCCCAACCCTCAGGCCCTCAGGACTTTCACTACCTCCTTCCTCACCCTGACTCTGGAAGACACACAGTTTCTCCATCAGCTCACCTCCTCGTGCACTGCATGTCAGCGCACCAACCCATATACTCTCCTTAAACCAGGAACATTTCCCTCTCACCAAGCTCGAGGCCAGCTTCCAGGAGCCGATTGGCAGATAGACTTCACCAACATGCCAGCTGCCTGGAGACACCAATATCTCCTGGTTTTGGTAGACACCTTCTCTGGATGGGTGGAGGCCTTCCCTACTTCCAAAAAAAGGGCCTCCACAGTAGCCTCCATTCTAGTCTCAGAGATCCTTCCCCGTTTCGGATTGCCCACGTCCATCCAGTCTGACAATGGGCCTGAATTTGTTTCCCAGGTTACCCAAAGTGTTTCTACTTCCCTTAATATCCTTTGGCATTTTCACATCCCATATCACCCCAAGTCCTCAGGGAAGGTAGAGAGGACTAATAGGACTCTTAAGGATGTCCTGACTAAACTCTCCCTAGAACTCCACTTAGACTGGGTCAAGCTACTCCCTCTTGCCCTTTTTAGGCTCAGGGTCCTCCCAAAAAAGCCCTCCTTACTATCCCCTTTTGAGGTTATGTTTGGGCAACCAGCCCTTCCACCCGGAGTTTCCCCAACTCAGGGACCCTTACCCAAAGATCTTTCTCTTCCCATCTTGTCCTTCATTAGACATCAGTTATGGAAGTGCCAAGATTTCATTCTGCCTGACCCAGGTAGACTAACTGCTTCATTTCCATTGACACCCGGTTCTTGGGTATATTTTTCCCCTCCCCAGGACACAGGAACAACCTCCCTTGCCCCGAAGTGGACAGGCCCTTTCCAGGTTGTGCTGTGCACGCCCACGGCTGCTAAGCTTCGTGAAACTTCAGGGAATTTGACTTCTTGGATTCATATTTCCAGACTAAAACCAGCTGCTCAACCAACTGAGGATCTACAAAAGGACGACAAACAACTACCTCAGTATACCTGCTCCCCCCTCCCCACCGATACCCTGAAAGTCCGCTTCTCTCGTGTTCCTAATACTGATCTAAAATGACCCTTTCTGTATTTTTCATTCTATCCCTGGCTCTCTTTCCATTTGTCCCTGCAGGTTCTCTGTCCTATTGCTCTGCTCCTCCATGCCATTACTTTTTTGAGGTTTGGCAACTAGATAATGATGGGCAAAAAACACGCCTTCTCAATCAATCATCCTGCCCTTTTAATAATTGTCCCTCCATTCTGCTTACTTTTGATGCAGTTTCCACATGTACTCACCGATGTTTTCCTGACCTGTCAAAATTACCAAAGTATCTTTGTTTTAAAGAGGACCAGACAGAAAATTGGTGCAATGACCCTAATGGATGGGTTGGATGTCCATCCTGGAGCTGTAAATATCATTGGTCCCATCCTGTTATGGGAACAACAAACTCCTGGGGAATCATGCCATCCCAACTCCAGTCCTGGAAGTACAATAATAATGTGACTTTCAAGATTACTGACCCTTTTTCCTGGCAGAGTCATGTTGCTGCAGTAGGGTTTGCTAATCGCGACTGGGTCCATGGTCGAGGAAAAATCATTATAGAAAAAACTATAAAAGACTCTTCTGCTGCCAGGGCTCTTGAGAAACTTAGTGCCACCAGACAACAGACTCGAACCCATCTTCGAAGCTTGAACGACTCTCTCTCTTTCTCCTGGAACTCCATTCTCTCTTTATCTCTTTCCTTATTAGCAAACTATTCCACCTTTAATGCTTCAACCTGTTTCCTCTGTGCGCCGCTTCGTAAGTCTTTATTAGTCCCAGTCCCAGTTCGAGCCAATGTCACCCCAACCTCCCCATGCCACAATCGATCATCTCTCTCTCTCCCACTTCCAACTATTCCCCCCTTCCTTAACGTTACTTCTTGTTGGGCTGCCGACAAAGACTCTTGCCCAGAACGCACCTGGCATCCCATAACGGGTAATTTGATTCTCCCTTCCCCTCTCCTATTTTGGTGCTCCACCCACGTGTTCTGATGCATTGATGCTAAAACCCCAGGTCCCTGCTATCCTGTTGTCTTAATTCCAGGCTTGACTCTATATACAGAGGCTGAAGTTGAGGACCTTCTTTCCTCCCTACAGTCTCAAGGGGGGGCGCTCTAAGCGAGCGGCCACTCTGGCAGCCTTAGTGGGTGTTAGCCTAGTCACCACGATTGCCTCCACAGGCCTCTCAGTTGGAGGACTGGCTCATTCACTTGTAATGGCCTAATCCTTCGAACAGGAACTCTCTGATCTCACAGATAAACTCGCCACCACAGCTGAAGCCTCCGCCTACTCCATCCAGGCCCTCCAGCAACAACTCTCATCACTAGCGGAGGTTGTGCTCCAAAACAGGTGAGCCTTGGACCTCATCACAGCAGAAAAAGGGGGTACCTGTATTTTCTTGGGTGAAGAATGCTGCTATTATGTCAACCAGTCAGGCAAGGTTGACCACAACGTACAACGCTTAAAGGAGGTGGTGCAAGGTCTAGGGGACAAGAAGATCCAGTGGCAGCAGAGATCCTCATGGGAACTATGGGAAGGGGTGGCCCCCTGGGTCCTCCCTCTCCTAGGCCCACTTATAAGTATATGTCTTGTCCTGATGATAGTTCCTTGCCTCATACGATACCTTCAAAATCATATTTCTCAAATTTCTAATCAAACCTTTAACCAGCTTCTCCTCAGGGATTATCAACTGCTAAAAACCACAGATGACCTTCTGTAGTCGCCTGAAGCGATTAGAGCCAGGGAAAAAAGTTGCCAGAATAAAGAGCTGTTTGTTTCCAGTTCGTCTCAAAACTTCTTCCCGCGGCTTCTTTGCTCCAAGCGACCATCGCTTCAGGCGACTACAACCTTCCAACCAAAGATGACTTCCCTTCACCTCGGGACAGATTTGCCAATCTCTAGAGAGATCAATTACATCCTGACTCCCTCTATTGGCCTCTTGCTGTAAGTCCAGCCCAGTGGAATAAGCAGCCGGACAATCATCCCTCTCACCTTCTTTTCTTTATTGTTTCCATAATAGTGTTAAGATGCCACCTGTAAACTCGAGTGGCCTACAATTCCTACATGCTCTCCAAGAGGATAGCTGGTTGATTCCCCCGATGACCTCTGCAGAAGCCTGGTTTGATACCCTCACCGATTTATGGCTTCAAGGAAACATCATCCAATTCACTCCTGCAGAAATCCATCTTTTTGGTGCCTGCCTCCTGGGAATTTTTTTCACCCTCAAGCCTGACCTGCCTGCCCGCATTTCCCCCCCCCAAAAAACTACCCTACAACGCCCCATTTCAGCTCTGAAGCAGCCAGATCAAAACACGACGCCCCTCTTCCTAAGAAAACAAAAAGGGGGGAATGTTGGATTCCAGGCAGGAGGCTGCGCCTCTCAGGCAGAAGGCCACACCTCCCCAGGTGCTTTGTAAAAAACTATACCTCCCGAGATCCTCAGCATGACCAGAAAACCTGACCAGCAAGTGCCCTGTCCACTACCTCCTGACCTCTGGTAGCCTATAGGGCAAGGACTCACTCCAAGGGGGTTTTATGACCCCTACTCTATTTAAGCCAGCCCCGGACTGAAATCGCTCTCTGTTCCTGCTTGCCCCCGCTCCCATCCGTCCCCATCCCCTCCACGTGCTTCTTTTGGTGATTCAATAAACCCCCCTCCCTTTTCCTATATGGCGGTTTCAGCGTGAGTTCATCTATCTTTCATTTTTCTAACAGGGAGGCCCACCAGTGAACCAGGGCGACATCTCACCTGGTCCTGGGACTCAGTGTAAGCAACTGTGTCCAGTCTGACCTTGTCCCCCAGAGAGTTAACTCACCAGATCACAGACAGGCAGCTTTGTGAATCATCCTGATGGCAGGCTGGAATCCTCCCAGGAGCAAGGCGGAGAAAAGTCTCTCAGGAGCTCCCCTCTACTTCAGGAGGGAGTCCAGGAGACCAAGACAGGAGGTTAATTTGGGTGTGACACGGCGAGGAAAAAGGATCTTACTGGGGTCTCCAAAATGTTGTACCCAGAGGAATACGGATTAAAACTCCAAGCCTCATCACACTCAAGCCAAAAAGAAGCCTTTATTAAGCTGATCAGCGGCTACCACCTGCACGCACCACACAGCGTGACAAGATGGCGCACCGGCCTTTATTTTCAGGGATTTATAAACAAGAATGCCACAGAAGGCAGAGTATTCAGCTACAGTGTTTCAGCCAATGCAAGCAAGCCATGGTACAGAAGCAAATTTTTGCGGTTAGCCTGTTTAGCCATGATAGCCAGGATCCTATTTGGCATTTGGGACTTTCCGCATTCTATTATTTCTGAGAAACAGAACTATTTCTCAGAACTCCTAAAATGGCTGCTGAAAAACAAGATGGAGTCCCTTTTGTTCAGAGTCCCTTTAGTTCTCTTATCACACAATCCAATCAGTGAATTGATTCCCCGGATGGGACTAACTGGTAACTGAAGGTAGGTAGGGTGTGGCTGGAGAAGGTGGGTCCTGGGTGGCATGGCCTTTGAGTTATATATTTTGTATCTGGAGAATGAAGTCTCTCTCTCTGCTTTCTGATTATCATGTGAACAACTTCCCTCCACCACACTCTTCCACCATGATGTTTGCCTTACCTCAAGCACCAAAGAATGGAACACCAGCTGTCCATGGATTGAGACCTCTGAAACTGTGAGCCCCAAAATAAACTTTTCCTCCTTTATAATTGTTCTTATTGGGTCTTTTAATCACAACAGCAAAAAAGTCTGACTAAAACAATGGGAAAGGGCTGGGTTTGTGGCTCAGTGGTAGCGTGCTCGCCTAGCATGTGTGAAGCACTGGGTTCGATCCTCAGCATTACATAAAAATAAATAAAATAAAGGTATTGTGTCCAACTACAACTAAAAAAATAAATATTTTTTTAAAATTGGGAAAACTGGTAAACTCTGGAAAGTATAGACTTTATTCAGTAGTACTATATAATGGTCAATTGCTTAGTTTTTAACAAACGTGTCATGGCTGTTTAACATTAGTGGAAGACACATGTGGGATATGTGGAAACTGTACTACCTTTGCAACTTTCCTGTAAAGTTAATTATTTCAAAATGTGTGTCTGTGCTACTGGTGGGTGTTCTCTTGGCCTGGGGCTAATGAAGGTGGATTAGTGTCTCCCCAGGGGAAAAATATCAGGAGATAATCCCTATCTCCCCTCCCCAATACCTTTAGAGACAAAGTTAGGAACAGCATACTTTGGTGCCTGACCCTTCAGAGGTTATTTACCTGGTACATCAGTTATCACTAACTCAGCTGAGAAGTTTTAAAAATGCTTGGCATGATCTGTCTTACAGTGATGTTTGAAAGCAAATTTATAGATAAATACTTTGAAGTATTTCATATCACTAATGAAAAGTTGACCAGCTAAGATATAAATAAAACTGACATTAAAAAAAATAAGAAGAAAAAAATGAAGTTTCTGGACTGGGGTTGTAGCTCAATGGTAGAGTGCTTGCCTAGCACATGTAAGGCACTGGGTTTGATCCTCAGCATCACATAAAAATAAGGAAAATAAAGGTATTGTGTCCATCTACAACTTAAAAAAAAAGTTTAAAAAAAGAAAAAGAAGTTTCCACATTGACACTAAGACTATTATACCTATGTCTCAAGTGGGGAGACTGCAGAATGGTTTTAAATGTAGAAAATCATGAGGATGATAGTGATAATGAAGGGGAAATTGTAAACAGGTGGAAGAAACACACTAGATGATACAGTGAAAACATGTGATCAGTGTGGCCTTGACTATGCACACTTACCAGTGAACGTGAGGTTATGGCAGTTTTCATAATTAGAGACTACTTAGATGGAAAGCCAAAAAAACAAACCATATGGCCCAGGGAAAGTCCTTAATGAGTGCACCTGCAGGAGCCTTGCCCTTAACCCTGCTTCTGCTGGCATGGGACAACTACCCTGGCCTCTGCTGGGGACAAGCAGATGCTCCTTTCCTCCAGGAAGCACAAGAAGTACAGGTAACCCTGTTCTGAAATTTACGTATGCCGAACTTAACCCTGAATACACGGAAAGTTTTACAAAATGATTTACAATCTGTACGTATTCCACTATTTCATTTACTAGTTTATTATTTAAGTAGATTACACTATTTGTCCTAACTAGTGTTCCAGAAGTTTCACTGTAGGAATATTAATGTTTGATTGTGATGTATGGCTTTACACTTGCTAGGGCTGTTATACAATAAACAGCATCTCCACACACAGGCCACCTTTCAAAGTATCAGAAAAGCTCTTAAGTCCAAACCTCATCAGGCTCCAGAGATTTGGGGATTATAGACTGTGAACCTTACTTTACTCAAAGAACAAATGGTGCACTTGTGGGAAATCACTCCATTGTGATTCTTTCTGAGCAATTTTTAATGCCTGTCGCAGTTGGTTATGCAGATTTCTTTTTAATTTTATTCATTTATTTATTTGCTTTTAGTTGTACACAATGTGTTTTTACGTGGTGCTGAGGATCGAACACGGGCCGCACACCTGCTAGGCGAGTGCTCTACCGCTGAGCCACAAAGCCAGCCCGGTTATGCAGATTTCTAACCACATATATTTTTTTCCTCATAGTATAAAGATCACTAAACTTTTTTTTTTTTTTTTTTTTTTTGGTACGGGGGATTGAACTCAAGGGCACTTGACCACTGGGTCACATCCCCAGCCCTTTTTTGTATTTTATTTAGAGACAGGGTCTCACTAAGTTGCTAAGTGCCTCGCCATTGCTGAGGCTGGCTTTGAACTCGCGATCCTCCTGCCTCAGCCTCCCAAAGTGCTGGGATTACAGGCGTGCACCACCACCACACCGAGCACTAAACTTTTTAATCTCCAAAACTGGCCGGGCGCAGTGGTGCACGCCTGTAATCCCAGCACTTTGGGAGGCTGAGGCAGGAGGATCGCAAGTTCAAAGCCAACCTCAGCAATGGCGAGGCACTTAGCAACTCAGGGAGACCCTGTCTCTAATAAAAACACAAAAAAGGGCTGGGGATGTGGCCCAGTGGTCGAGTGCCCTTGAGTTCAATCCCTGGTACCACACACACACACACACACACACACACACACACACACACACACAAAGAGTGATGTGCAGGGCCACACAGTGGAATCTCTCTTCCCTACAGGCCTGATAAAGTCATTCCTGCTGGACAGACTTCCTGTGGTTAGATTCTGTGCAGTGTGAACTCTGAGCTACTGCAGTGGGGGGAAGGTTCAGGGAAGGATGCCAGCCCTGCTGGGACATTTATCTTGACCTGAAACAATCACTGGGCTCATGCACCTGGCCCCATTAAGGTGGTGGTGTTAGATCCTGATCCCAGAGAAGAGGAGGAAAGAAATATGGGCTGGGTCACTAACACAAAAGTTGTCATAAAAAGGCCCTAAAGTGGGCACTGCAGCATGGAAAGCAGCAGAAATGCTGAGGACGGAAAGTGCCAGGTGAGTGCCTGGGATGGCGAGTCCATCAGTTTGGCTGGACAGTGGCTGGAGCCAAGAGCACAGAGAAAAACCAAAGGGAGCACAGGACCCCACTGCAGAGGACTCTAGAAGCCAGATGGGAGCATGGTGCTGGCTTCGTTCAGGTCTTTGCGCTGCTCCTGAAAACCTACAGGGCAACATGAATGAAGGATCTGAGATGCCTACAGACTGCATCTCCAATGAAACAGGGAAGCGAGAGAGTTCACTCATTTCATATTGTATGTAGCATCATTCCCAGCCAGCAAGTACACCAAAGGGAATACCGGGAGTGGCATGGAAATCCAGGAGGTGGCAGGCCCCAGCATCCCAAGGGGGAGAGGACTGGCCCTGGATGGAAACTGATTGCTGTGACGAGGTCCAAGAAAAAGTCAGAAAAAGAAGCAAACGATGATCAGATGAGTGCCCAGAAGACACACAGGGCAGCTGAGGGAGGTACCACTTCCAATTGGAGAGGAGCCCTTGTCATCTGCGGGAAGGGACAGATGCCTCAGTGTCAGCTCCAGGCCAGCTGCAGGAACCTATCAGAGTCCGGTTAGGATCCTGAAGTCAGAGGAGGCCTGGCTACATCCGGGTGCCACACATAGGGAGTATGTCGCTGATTGCAGCTATAGCCGCCTGCAGCAACAAAGCCGCGGGAATAAGTTCAGAGGCAAACTGGAAACGAACAGGCTCTTTATTCTGCTAGCTTCTCTCTCCAGCTCCAAGAACAACTCCTACCCCCAATCCACACTCCTCCAACCACCACAAAATGGTGCTGACCCGATCCGCAATGTCCTGGGCCAAGTCTCGCAAGATCATGGAAGGTGGTGACCCGATCCGCAAGGTCCCGGGCCAAGTCTCGCGTGATCATGGAAGGTGGCAATGCTTGAACATCATTATGGCTCACAGCTAACCGCAATCTTAGCTATCTCCTTATTTAGGGCTCCTACATTTCCCCCTTTTGTTTTAAAAGAGGGGATGCTCTAGGACGTCCATGTGCAACCAACATTCTTACCCGTCATTGGATAATCAAGGCTGTACCCTTGACTCCTGTCTTAGGTTGATATGTCGGCCACATGAGACTGTCCCGTGGATGGGTGACGACCTCATCCGGATCGACTGTGCCTTAGGTTGTCCCCCTCTGGGAATCATACCCGTCATTGGCTACCAGCCTTTCAATCGAGCCCTTCAGGATCGACTGTGTATGATGACTAACAGCCATCCAATCGTGAGGAGATGCTGCGGCTTTCAGGCGACAAGCCTTCTGCTGACGAGCCAAGTTGCATAGCATATCAAATTCTTTAAAAAAATCAAATGCCCTAAGTTCCGTCAAGTAACGCACTGAGTTCTCTAGACAAATACCCGCAAGGCATTGTCCCGTAAAGTCCCAAACAATGAAGGATCAAAATGTCCACTTGTTATAACATGTTGATCTAGGAGACCCCATGCATGTAGAGCAGAGGCCACACTGCTGGTGAGGTTGTTTGATGCTTGAGCAGGAGAAATGCTTGCAGCGACCGCGATCCCTGCAGCTGTAGCAGCAGCCGTCTTTTTTATGTGTAGACAATGCCACCAGCAAATCTTCAGGGCCCGCTACCTAGAAACTCAGCATCAATTATTAAAGGAAAGGCAGTGCTATTCCAGCACTGAGTCAAGAGGCGAGTTGTCAAACTAAAAAATAGAATTATTAGATTAGAAAATTAAAGTTGATTTCTGCTCACACACATTGCTGCTTGAGCTCTCACAAACATAAGCTGGCAACATATCATATTCAGAACAAAACAAAGAAAGACTGAGGGTATTTACTGCATTAAAGATAGATTAAAGAAAAGCTAAAGGCACTTTGGAAAAATAATTTGTTACCTGGAACCCTCAAGTCTCTGTAACCTTCCATGAAATTATCGGTTGAAATAACTCAAATTAATCAGCTATAAAACAAATAAAGTTAATTACAAATAAACATTCCTATGTCAAAACACCAAAATATCAGGTTATACAGCATTAGTCATATTCTTTGCTAAAGAGAAATCCCTGGGACACCTATAAATCAAAATTGAAGGTACTTTCACTTATTAAATTATTTACCCAAATTGAATACTCTTAAACTTAAATGAATTAAAGTTATTTGGATCCATATATATATATATATATATATATATATATTCATAAGCGCTTTGTTATTTGTGACATCACACTAGACAGACACACAAACCTACAAACATATATTTGTGACATCACATTTACATGAAATTTAGACAAATGCACAGACATAAAAACATATATAAAAAGAGAAAAAAAAAATACAATTGTGTGCACACTAAAGAGAGATCTCCTCGTCCCAGCCGGGAGGAATGACACTTAAGTTGTGAAATATTTTAAAGGATTTTTTTAAGGGAATCATTCCGTACCTTCATCTTGGTCCTCTTGATTTTGTACTTTTTTAATTAATCTTGATTCCTCAACAACTTCATCTTGATCCTTTTGATTTGGTACCTGCTTTATTAATCTAGATGGTATCCATATTGGAGAGGATTCGTGCTTTGGAAAAACACAAACAGATCCTCTCCCCCAAATTAATACTGGGTCTGGATCCTTCCATGTACCTGAAAGAACATCCTTCCAGTAAACCAAAGGTTTATGTTGTTGGTGTGGGTTCCAATGTCTGACTCCAGCAGAATAACCATTAGAGTCTAAAGTTAAAAATTTTAAGGTAAACAGGGCAACTGCCAATCTGTCCCTAGGATTTTTCTAATTTCCTTCTTTTTGTTTTAATAACATAATTTTCAGTGTACGATTTGCCCTTTCAATAATGTCCTGACCCTGAGGATTGTATGGGATGCCTGTTTTATGGGATATGTTGAATTTCGCGCAAAACTGTTTGAAAGATGAGGACGTATATGCAGGGCCATTATCTGTTTTAAGCATTTTGGGGATGCCCAATGCAGCAAAAGCTTGCAAACAATGAGATGTAACATCTTTAACTTTTTCTCCAGAATGTAAGGAAGCAAAAATCATGCCTGAGCATGTATCTATGGTCACATAAATAAATCGCAATTTTCCAAAACTTGGCTCATGAGTAACATCCATCTGCCACAAATGATTGGGCATTAATCCTCTAGGGTTAACACCATAATGAGGATTGGGCAAATGTGTCATACAAGATTTGCAATCTTTTACAATTGTTCTGGCTTGCTCTTTCGTGATTTTAAACCTACGCTGCAAGGTGGTGCTATTGACGTGAAACTGGGAGTGAAATAAAGTAGTTTGCTGGAGTGCTGAAAGTATAAAGATTGTTTGGGTAAGGGCATCGGCCTTTTGATTACCTTCATGGAGGGGACCAGGCAAGTCGGTATGTGCTCTAATATGCCCTACGAATAGAGGTTCTTTTCTTGCCCACAAAAGTTTTTGTATTTGATAAAACAATTTAAAGGCTGGAGTATGAGGTCCTGCTAGCTCTAATTTTGGGACGGCATGTACAAACAATATAGTGGCTATCTGAAAAAATGTTCATGGGCTGCTCTCTAAAATTTTCCAGAGCTCTTACCACAGCTTCCAGTTCCACTAGTTGAGCTGATTTATGTGCAGTTATGTAAGTCATATTTTCTTTTTTAGTGACTACTGCAGTAGTACCATTTGAGGACCCATCTGTGAATACATTTAATGCCTTAGGAATAGGTTGATTTTTTTATTACCTGTGGAAATATAATAGGATGATTGATACAAAAAGATAATATAGGAGACTTAGGAAGATGATTATCAAAATTTGCAGAAGTAGAGCATCTAGCTATAGCCCAATCATTATCATTGAAGCATAAATATTCAATCTGTGACAATGAATAGGGAGTAATAATAGTAGCAGGGTGAATGCCAAATATTTTTTAGAAGTCTTAAGTCCTTGAAGAATAAGTTTAGCCACCATGGAGGTATAAGACTCAATTATACTTTTAGGAGAGATGGGCAAATGTATCCATAATAAAGGCCCTTGTGGCCAAAATACTCCTGTGGGTGTATATTGTGAAGAAATAATAATCAATATCGGTGGTTGAGTTAAATTAAATCTATCACAATGAGCTCCTTCGATGGCTTTTTCTACTAACTTTAAAGCTCTCCTAGCATCAGGAGTCAATGTTCGTGGTGAAGATGGATCAGGGTCCCCGCGAAGGATGTCAAATAAAGGTTTTAGTTGGCCAGTAGTGAGGTTTAGTGTAGGGCGAAGCCAATTAATATCTCCCAGCAATTTTTGAAAGTCATTGAGAGTGGCCAAATGCTCCTTATTAATTAACATTTTTTGAGGCCTAATAAAAGTGTCCATAATTTGGAATCCTAGATATAATATTGGAGATCTAATTTGAACCTTTTCCTTAGCAATGTTTAGTCCATATCGTTTCAAGTTTTCTGATATATCACTAAATATGGTGAATAAGACTTCTTGATTAGGATGAGCAAGCAAAACATCATCCATATAATGGAGGCACATAAGCTCTGGGTATTTATTTTGGATAGGCTGAATAACTTTATCTACACAGATTTGACACATAGTGGGGCTATTAGCCATTCCCTGCAGCAAAACTTTCCATTGACAACTCTGATCAGGGCCATTATTGTTAATAGAAGGAACTGAAAAAGCAAACCTGGGGGTATCCAGAGGGTGTAGAGGAATAGAAAAGAAATAATCCTTTATATCAAGAGTAATAAGATGGAAATTTTTTGGAATAGCTACAGGATTAGGAAGTCCAGGTTGAGTAGGGCCCATGATTTGCATGGTTTTATTAATTTGTCTAAGATCATGTAACAATCACCATTTTCCTGGTTTTTTCTTGATCACAAATATGGGGGAATTCCAGGGAGAGGTGGAAGGTTCTATGTCCTGCTTCTAGTTGTTCCTGAACTAGTAGGTGGGCCACTTGTAATTTCTCTTTAGATAGGGGCCACTGAGGGACCCACACTGGCTTATCAGAAAGCCATGGTATTTTCAAAATTATTTTCTCAGTGGCCCCCGAAAAAAAATATCTTTTTTCCTTTATGATAATGATTTCTTATAGGGTTAAGATTACCCTGTACTTTTTTTTTTTTTTGGTACCGGGGATTGAACTCAGCGGCACTAGACCACTGGGCCACATCCCCAGCCCTTTTTTGTATTTTATTAGAGATAGGGTCTCACTGAGTTACTAAGTGCCTCACCATTGCTGAGGCTGGCTTTGAACTCGCGATCCTCCTGACTCAGCCTCCCAAAGTGCCCCTGTACTTTTTGATAATGATTTCTTTTAGGGTTAAGATTACCCTGTAGATTTTCACATTTAACATCTGCAGGCTTGGTTGCTAGGTGTACTCCCATTTGTTGCAAAATATCTCTTCCCCATAATGTAACCGGTAGGTTAGGTAAAACATAAGGCTGAAATGTTCCTTTATGCCCTTCATCATCCTCCCATTTTAAAATTACTGCACTTTTATCTGGGAGGTTATTCTATCCCAAGCCTCTTAAACTGGTTGAAGCTTTTTGCAGAGGCCAGTGCTTGGGCCATTGTTGTAGATTAATGATGGAAGAGTCAGCTCCAGTATCTATCAGTCAGTCCCTCCATCTCTATTCCTTGGATTTTTATTTTACACATAGGCCTCCTTGAACAATCCCGAACCCAGAAAGCCATAGGTCCCGAGTCAGTGGAACAAAATCCTCTATTGTTCCTTTTTTGAGGCATACTCATTTTAAATGAATTATGTAAATTTGGAAGGAGAATCAGCTGAGCAATTCTATCTCCTTGATTAACAGAACTTATACTTTGGGGTGAGCTAAGCATTATTTTTATTTCCCCTTTGTAGTCTGAGTTTATTACACCTGGGGCCACTTGCAAACCTAATAAGCTTTTAGGACTTCTCCCAAGAATAAGTCCTACAGTCCCTGAGGGAAGAGGTACCCTGACTCCTGTGGGAATCAGTTGAACCCCCATTTCAGGTGTTAACACTATTCAGGCAGTGGAACAGAGGTCTAATCCTGCATTTCCTCCTGTTCCTCTGGCGAGGGAGTGGATGGTTAGTAGGCATTGTGTTGGGGAAGCATCTAAGTGGATGCTTGAGGATACTCCTCCTCCAATGCCTCGTACATTTGTGGGCCCCAGGGCATTGGGCCCTGTGCCCCGTTTTTTGAATTCCTGAACAAATGATTTCCATAGATGTCAAATTTTGAATGGCATTTATTGGCCCAATGATTTCCCTTTTTACACCTGGGGCAGTGGCCTGAGGCACGGTATGAGCTTGGTCTTATTTCTCTTTGGGGATTTTGCCTAGAATAGCCTGATTGATTATGATAATTTTGCCTGGAATATCCTGATTGATTATAATGTCTAGGTTGAGCCCTTGTGAAATTTTGAGGGGAAGCACCTCTCATTGCTGCTGCAATCACATTTCCTGTGACAAAGGCGTCATTTATATCTTTACATAGTTGTATATATATGGAAAGATCCTTTTTATTTCTCCATGGCCTGATGGCTTCCTGGCAGTATTTATTAGCATTTTTGTATGCTAATTGAACAACTAATGGCATAGCTTGATCAACGTCTCCAAACCCTCTACCTGCAGTTCTCAAAAGTCGATCAGCAAATCAGCATATGGCTCATTAGGTCCTTGAATCACTTTTGACAAACTACCTTGTAGATCCCCAGGTCCTTGTAAAGTTTTCCATGCCTTTAATGCAGCTGCGTATATCTGAGCATATACACCTGGGTCATAATATTTTTGAGCCTGTAAGTCTGTGAACTGCCCTTCTCCTGTGATCATTTCTACATTATGGTCTCCAAATCCTGCAGCTGCATTTATTTTAGCCATTTCTATACAAAGGTCTTGAAATTGCGATCGCCAAACCAAGTATTGCCCCCCACTTAAATGCTGCTTTACATAGACTTTTCCAGTCTGAGGGGGTTAAGTTAAAGGTGTTAAGGGACTCCAGCATACTCAACGTGAAAGGAGCTTAGGGCCCATACGTCATTACTGCCTCTTTGAGATTTTTTATTGTTTTGAAATCTACTGACTGGTGGATCCTCTGTCCATTTTCATTTTCAAATATTGGCAGTTCCCAATGTATCTGTGAGTTACCCTTGAGAGCGCATAAGCACTCAGAAAGACTTTTTATTTCTGTTTCTAGGGTATGCAAACGCCTAGTAATACCCTTCATATTTTCTGTAATGGATTCCACCCATAGGGGAGTAGAGGACACAAGTGGTTCTTCTACTTGAGGGTCCTTTTTCTTGGTCTTTTTTAGTTTCTTTTCCCTCATTTTCTCAGGATCACTTTTACTAGATTCCTCACTACTGCTAATTTCACTGACAGCAATATCCTGAGTCCCAGGTTCAATGGAGAGCAAGTATCCTTCAGCTATCTCCAATAAATCCTGAATAGCTCTAACAGCTCGGATTTTTGTCATTTTTGGGACTCTTCTAGTACTCTCCTTACTGGTCTTAGTTGACTCAGCGGAAGCTACGCTTTCATGATCACCTTCACCTTTTTCTAAATCCTCCTCACTGACAACGGAGTCAGGTATATCAAGGATTCTTTCCATAGCCTTTATCACTTGGGATTTAGTTACATTTGAACCCATCTTTAGAGACTTTTCAGTTCTTACCTGTCCACTCCGAAGTTCCCCGTACGGGCCACCACCTGTAGCTGAGTGCAACAACAAAGCCGCAGGAATAAGTTCAGAGGCAGACTGGAAATGAACAGGCTCTTTATTTTGCTAGCTTCTCTCTCCGGCTCCAAGAACAACTCCTACCCATAATCCACACTCCTCCAACCACCACAAAATGGCGCCGACCTGATCCGCAATGTCCTGGGCCAAGTCTTGCGAGATCATGGAAGGTGGTGACCTGATCCGCAAGGTCCTGGGCCAAGTCTCACGAGATCATGGAAGGTGGCAATGCTTGAACATCTTCATGGCTCACAGCTAACCGCAATCTTAGCTATCTCCTTATTTAGGGCTCCTACAGGAGTATACACCATTATAACAATGGGGGTGGGGGCTGGGGGAGGTAGGGGATATAGCTCAGTTGATAGAGTGCTTGCCTTGCATGCACAAAGCCCTGGGTTGGTTCCCCAGCGCCACCAAAAAAAAAAAAAAAAAAAAAAAAGAGGAAGGAGCCCTTGGGCTGAGGGTCCAGGAAGTCTACCTCGACTTTCCCATCACAAGATTCTCTCACTAACTGTGGATTTAGAAAAATCCAACTCATCCAAAATCAAATGATAAAAAGTTGTAACTCAATATCCAACCAAAGGCATCATAATAAAAACATCCTTAAAAGGTACTGTGGGGGGCCGGGAGGACACTGAAAAGGAGTAGTGAAACCTCCCTGGGGGGGTGGGGAACACCAGGAAAATGTTGCCACCAAGCAGAAAACAATTTTAATCCAAAATTCTATTGTGAGTTTTTTTTTAAAAAATGTACCGAGGCAATGGTAGCTATGCAGGAAATGACCAAGCAGAAACAACTTCAGGAAGGGATGGTCCAGGCAACACAAGGTGACAGACATGAAACTGGGAGACTTAGAAAAAAAAGAATGGGGAAATAGACAAAAATGTTCAGAAATAAAAATCATATCACAAGAAACCCAAGGAAGAAAACAGACCACTGTTAGAGCCACTGTGAAAGACATAAAGAATAGGAATAAGAAAAGTGAAAAAAATAATGGAGAAAAAAAAATTTTAGCGACGGAGGAAGTGATAGAGAAGATGGATAAGTGAAATCACACAAATGTAGAATCCCTGAAGAAAAAAGCAAAACAATGGAAGAGAACAAATATTTTAAATATGGTTTAATTTCCGGTAAGGTTTGGAACTGGGACTGGAGGGAGTGCTTGGCCTACAAGACGGTGCTAAACTCAGGAACTGAAAGGGAAGGAAGGCCCCGAGGTTGCCTCAAGGCTGCAGAATGGGAGCAGGTCAGAGGTGCTCTTTGTCCCAGGACTCTCCCCCACTGCAGCCTCCAAGGAGCTGTTCCCAGCAGAGGTGGCCATGACAGCCAGGCGCAGGAGGGAGAGACACAGTGAGGTGCCCCACCTCCTGGCTCAGCCCTGCCTCAATTACTGCTTCAGAAGCAGAGGGCAGAGGTGAAGTGAATAGACAGAGTTCAGAAGGAGGTCCCTGGGACCTGCAACCAGGAACAAAAACTGCAGAAATCCACATCTGTGATGGAACATGTATCATCTCTTAGGCTTTATCAAATCTTAACATTTTACCATAACAGCTTCTGATGTCTTTAAAAACATATGACTTTAGGGATTATAGTTGAAGCCTATTAAAAATCTTTCTGGAGATTCCTAAATTAATGACTATTTTGCAAACATGCTGTTTTGTAATTTCTTCATAAGCATGTATCCTTAAGTATTTGTAATATTTGTTTCCCATGCTTTCAACTTTATAAAAATTGTATCATATGGAATGTTTTGATCCACAATTTCCTTTTTTTTTTTTTTTTTTTTTTGCCAAGCACTGTTTTAGAAATTTATCCCTGTTGATACATGTGGTTCTACTTCATTTTAACTATCACACCACATCCCATAATGTGACCATACCACAATGTTTTTATTTTCTTTCATTGCTGGACATTAGAAAAAGGTCCAACAATTTTTGTTTTGTTCTGAATAAAACTAAAACATATAATAACTACCCTATGAGCCTGTAATTCTACTCTCAGGTATTGAAGAAATGAATACATATGTCCACAAAATGATTTCTTTTTAGACATACAAGATTGTTCATGGCACCTTTAATCACAATAACTAAAAACTAAAAAAATAAGCAGAGCACATGCATACACTACAAACTCACCCAGCAATGAAAAGGAACAAAGCATAAAAAATGTAGCAACACAGATGAAACTCAAACACTGCACCAAGTGAAAGAAGCTTTGCATAAAGAAGTAAGTATATGTGTGGGGCTGGGTTTGTGGCTCAGCGGTAGAGCGCTTGCCTAGCATGTGCGCGGCCCAGGTTCGATCCACAGCACCATGTAAAAATAAAGGCATTGTGTACAACTAGAATAAATATTTTTTTTTTAAAAAAAAAAAGAAGTATGTGTTCCTTCTCTATAAAATTCAGTATAGGTAGTATAGTGGTAAAAAAAAAATCAAACAGTGATTGCCTATAGGGAGGTAAAAATGGGAAAGGAGACGAATTTCTGGAGGTGATGGTACTGTTCTATTACCAAGAGGAGTCTGGGTTACACAAATCTATTAAGAGTATATCCAGGGGCTGGGGTTGTGGCTCAGCGGTGGAGCACTCACCTAGCACCTGCGAGTCCCTGGGTTCAATCCTCAGCACCACATAAAAATAAAATAAATAAAAAAAAAGTATTTAAAAAAAAAAAAAAAAAGAGTATATCCAGTCAGACACAGTGGCACATGCCTGTAATCCCAGCAGCTCAGGAGGCTGAGGCAGGAAGATCACGAGTTTAAAGCCAGCCTAAGCAACTCAGTGGGACCCTCTCTAAATAAAATACAAAATAGGGCTGGGGATATGGTCAAGTGCCCCTGAGTTCAATCCCTGGTACAAAAAAAAAAAAAAGAGTATATCCAGCTGGGCAGAGTGGCGCAAGCCTATAATCCCAGCAGCTTGGGAGGCTGAGGCAGGAAGATTGTAAGTTGCAGGCCAGCCTCAGTAGTTTAAGGAGACCCTGTCTCAAAATTAAAAATATAAAGGGTTGGGGATGTGGCTTAGTGGTAAAGGACCCTGGGTTCAATCTTCAATACAAAAAAAAAAAAAAAAGTATATACTACAGCTGTGTTAAGTGTCTCAACCTCTAATTCCAACTCTTGGGAGGCTGAGGCAGAAGTATGTGTTTGAGGCCAGCCTGGGCAACCTAGACGCTGTCTCAGAAAAAAAGTATATACTTATGATTTATACTTTTCAGGTTGAAGGGTGAAGCTCAGTAATGGAATCCTTACCTAGATGCTTGGAACAATCCACAGCACCTCAAAAAAAGGGGGGGATTATATTTTCACTGAAAATAATAAATTTTGCCCCCCAAAGAAAAACTAAACAAATATCGAACTCTGTTAGTATTATGCATGCTAGAATATTTAGGGGGAATTGTACTGACTTCTCCATTTTTTAAATATTTATTTTTTAGTTGTAGTTGGACACAATACCTTTGTTTTATTTATTTATATGTGGTGCTAAGGACGTACCCAGGGCTTGTCATGTGCTAAGTGAGTGCTCTACCACTGAGCCACAAACCCAGCCCCTCCATTTTTTTCTTTTTAAGGAAACAAAAATATAAGATGAAACAATCGACGGGGAGAAAAGAGAGAAAGGAAGCATGGCAAAATGATGGTGGAATTTAGGTGGTAGGTATGTGGATGCTCATTATAGAATCCTTTCAACATTTAAAATTTTTCATAGTAAAACGAAGGAAGAGTTTTAACATTTAACCTGTCCAAAACCTACTAGCTCCTCCTCCCAATGGCAGCCATTCATCTTGCTGCTGGCCTTTGCCTCCTTTGTTGCCAACATCTATTCCATCAGCACAGTCTTTCACCTGTACCTCTGACACATATCCAGAATGGCATCTGTCCCCACCACCATTGCCTTCAGGTCTCCTGACTCACCCCATTTCCACACTATGGCTAGCTGGAACCTTTTAAAATACCTCTGACCCCTGCAGCTCTTCTCCCTCCTACATTCCAGCCATGCAGACCTCCTCATTCATTAAACATGCCAAGGTACTCTGGGTTTGCTGATCTCCTGCCTGGAGCATTCTTTCTTATCTGGATGGCTTATTCCCACTTCACAGTTCTCTGCCCAAATGTCACACCAGAAGCCTTCCCCAAACATCCTGTACCTCCTATCACATCCCTCACCCTGCTGTTCTTTTCCTTCTTAGTTCTTATCCATCTGCAGTGTCTGTCATTCTATCACCCACCCCCACAACTGGAATTAAGCCTCAGGGGGTCAGATATTTTTGTTCACTTTACAACTATCTGAAACGAATTAACTAAAATGCCACCCCCCACTCCTCAACCATAGCACCTTATTTTGTTTTTTTCTGTAGTGCTTAACAATAATAAACTGTTGCACATTTATTCTGTCCCCACCCTATGGAATGTAAACTGGGTGGATAGCAGTGATTCCTTGCTAACTGCCAATGTCCCCTTTGGTAAACAAGAGCATTGCCCAGAGCACTCTCACCCTCCTGCCTGCATCAACTTCCATTCAGAGCTCCTAGATTTCTAATGCTGCCCCGGTTCCCTCTATTCTTCTTACCGTGAAGAATTGGGAACGCTGAGGGAGCTGGGCCTGCCCCTAAGGTGTGCTCTAGCTCCACCTGGCCTTCCTTCTTCAGGGCCTTCCTTCTATGATGGTGTCACAGGCAGCTCTGTAGAGCCAGACCACTTCCAGACACTATCCTTCTGGAGTCCCCAGAGGCCAGGAGCCTCTCCGCTTCCACAGAGAAAGACCAGATGAGCCCATTAAGGTGCCAGCTGGAATCTGGTTAGGACAGCCAACCCCAGTGTGCACACCTCTGCTGCCCCTCTCCTACCCCACAAGGGGGCTGGGGTCAGCTAGCCCCCAAGGCCTGAAATAAAAAATGACAGCCCTCCCACTCCCAGCTTCTCACAACCAGGTAAGAGCAGTCCAGGAGGTGGGGCTAAAGGATAAGTCTTAGGGAAGACAAGAATGGATAAATGGGGATTAGCTGAGGGAGGCAGTGGAGGTGGGGAGAATGAGGGGTGCTGGGGAGATGAGAAGGGTAGAGGGTGTGGAGAACTTGGCATGTGGCTAGACTGCTTTCCCCAGCACCAGAGGCCTTGTGTGTTAGAGGCTTTAGCCTTTAACTAAAGGTGACTCACAGAAAGGTTTTAACCAGGGTAGCAGCATGGGCAGATCTGTGCTTTGCAAAATGCTTTGGTGATACCCTGGAAAGCTGACTGGAAGGGTCAACATGTATCAGGAAAGCCAGTCAGAATTTCACTAAGAAATTGGCACTAAGAAGAGACTGGAGACCTGAGCTAAGGCAGAGAAAGTAGAAGTTTAATCTGGAAATAACTTGGAAACAGAAAAGGACTTGGTGACAACTGGAGGGAGTATGGCACATGGGCACTAGAGTCAGACAGACTCCACTACGGATCCTGGGCAAATTAACTCTGTGGCTTAGCTTCCTCATCCGTAAATCAGGATGACAGTAACAGCTCCTGTCTCATAGCACTGGGGGAGGAACTAAAGAAGTTAATGCTCTGGGCACAGTATAGCACATCACCTTACTCAAGAAATGGTAACCATGATTATTGAGCTCAGAAAACAAAATAAGTTGGTTCCCAGAATTCTGTTTGAACAACTAGATCTGTAGTTCTCATATTCTATGGACTTCTGGGAAACCCAAAGACTCTTTCAGATGAATTATAAAGTCAAAATGATCTTATAAAATTTATTTTCTTTAATAATAAAATTAAGATATCTGCCTTTTTACTATGCTAACATTTATTGTGATGATGCAGAAACAATGGTGCCTTGACAAAAGTTAAAGCAAATTTTTTCAATGGTCATATTCTTTACTGCCATTCACTTTCAATTAAAAACAAAACAAGGGGCTAGGGATATAGCTCAGTTGGTAGACTGCCTGCCTCACATGCACAAGGCCATGGGTTCAATCCCCAGCACCACACACACAAAAAAAAAGCAGTTTCACTTAAGAATGCACTTGATGAAGCCGGGTGCAGTGGCTGAGGCAAGAGGATCGCGAGTTCAAAGCCAGCCTCAGCAATGGCGAGGCACTTAGCAATTCAGTGAGACCCTGTCTCTAAATAAAATACAAAATAGGGCTGGGGATGTGGCCCCATGGTTGAGTGCCCGAGTTCAGTGCTGGGTACCCCCCCCAAATTGGTAATCCACTGCTAAAATCTGGATAGATTTTTATTTCATATGTAAAAATAAAATGCCTTTATACATAAAATAAAATATATAGCCAAGTGCAGTGGCACACGCCTGTAAACCCAGCAGCTGGGGAGGCTGAGGCAGAAGGATCGTGAGTTCAAAGCCAGTCTCAGCAACTTAGGGAGGCACTAAGCAACTCAGTGAGACCACCAAAAAAAAAAAAAAAAAAGTATATGTATATATATACATATGTGTGTATGCATATACATAAATACACACACACACACACATTCGTGTATATATATTTTTATAAAAGGGCTGGGGATGTTGCTCAGTGGTTAAGTGCCCCTGAGTTCAATCCTGGTACAAAAAAATAGTAAAAAAAAATATATACAGGGGCTGGGGTTGTGGCTCAGCGGCAAAGCGCTCGACTAGCACGTGTGTGGCCCGGGTTCGATCCTCAGCACCACGTAAAAATAAAAAAATGCATTGTGTACAACTAAAGCAAATAAATATTTTTTTAAAAAAATATACATATATATACAAATATGTATTTATATCATATTCATTTATTCATTCATTCATTTTTGGTACTGGGGATTGAGCCCAGAGGTGCTTTACCACTAAGCTACATCCCCCCACAGTCCTTTTTATTTTTTGAGACAGGGTCTTGCTAAGTTGCTTTGGGCCTTACTAAGTTACTGAGGCTGGTCTCAAACTTGGGATCCTTCTGCCTCAGTGTCCTGAGCTACAGGGATGACAGGCATGCACTACCACAGCTGGCTAGATTTTTATTTCTTCAGATGTGTTTTCAATAAGCACGAGTGATAAGCAAGTTTTATTAAATGGGAAAAAATGTTTTATTCCTTCTTTATTATGTGAGAAAAACTGATTCTCATTAGGCATGATTCATTTTTGCTTAGCCTCAAATCAGTTTCACAACTAAGTATTAAAAATAAAATATAAAAGATTAAAAATACCATGGCCAGGGGCTGGGGTTGTGGCTCAGCGGTAGAGCGCTCTCCTAGCACGTGTGTGGTCAGGGTTCGATCCTCAGCACCACGTAAAAATAAATGCATTGTGTACAACTAAAGCAAACAAATAAATATTTTAAAAAAAAATACCATGCCCAAAGCTTTGAAAATTTTGAACAAGAATGATTGAATTATAATTCAAAGCATAAGGTAAATATCCATGAGTGCACACTGATATAACAGAAGAAATGAATCTCCAATGCAGAAGAAATTCAAATAATGCAGATATTTCACTTCATACTGAAGGAGAAGCATTATCCCCCACTCCTTCAGTATGTACTTAGGCACTGACTTCTTTCCAAAGAGCACAGTACAGAATGGGAGGAAAAAGAGTAACTTTATAATGGCATAACTGGACAAACACTACCTCAGCCAGGTAATCAATGTCAATACAACAGTGATAAATCATGATAACAGTATGCATCACCCTTAACTCAAGGTGATGAAAATAGTACTATACACACAGTGGCACATGCCTGCAATATCAGTGACTGGGAAGGCTGAGGCAGGAGGAGTCACAAGTTTTGAGACCAGCCTTGGCAAGTTAGAGAGACCCTGTCTCAAAAAATAAATTAAAAAAAAATGGCTTGGGATGTAGCTCAGTGGTAGAGCACACTGGATTCAATACCCAATACTGGGGGGGGGGGGGGGGGGGAGGGGGGACGGGAAATGGTCCTTTACCTCTATGATTTTTCCTCCTCTAAACCCACAACCCCAGTCCAACATGAGAAAAACATTCAATTCCAAAAGAGCTACAGCCTATAAATTGCTTTGCCAGCACTCCTCAAAACTGCCAAGGTCATCAAAAACAAGGAAAGTCTGCTGGTCGCAGTGGTGCACACCTGTAATCCCAGCACACGGGAGGCTGAGGCAGGAGGATCATGAGTTCAAAGCCAGCTTCAGCAATAGCGAGGCACTTAGCAACTCAGTGAGACCCTATCTCTAATAAAATACAAAAAAGGCTGGGGATGTGGCCCAGTGGTCGAGTGCCCCTGAGTTCAAAAAAAAAACAACAACAACGACAAAAAAAATCAACAAGGAAAGTCTGAGAAACTGTCACAATTAAGAGGAACCTAAGGAGACATGACATCTGCATGTGATGCATTCTGGATGACATCATGGAGCGATAAAAAGACATCATGTAAAAACTAACGAAACCTGAAGAAAGTATGGATTTTAGTTAATAATAATGCATCAACACAGATTCATTAATAACAAATGTATCATAGAGTAATAAATGTGCCATACTAGGTGTCAATAATAGGGAAAACTATATGAAGCAAGGCAGCAAGAGTATATGAAGCTCTGTTCTATCGGCTCATCTTTTCTGTAAAACTTTTTTAAGAAATAGTCTATTAATAGGAAAAAAAAAAGTCCTGATTTTTCTAAGTCTATTAATAGAAAAAAATCCTGATTTTTTTCATTGGGACTAATTATACTGTCCATCTATCATTTGTTATGCTAATCTGGAGACAAAGTTCTACTATAAGATAGCCCATGCATGATTCAAATCAGCATTTACCAAGATCCTATTCTGCAGGTCTCTCAACTGTTAGGTACTGTTTATAAAAAGATGAACAAAAAGTCCAAGACCTAGCTGGAGTCAAAAGATAATTATTGTCTTGTGAGGCAGGTGACCATAGAGCACAGAGAAAAGGATCTGGGAAGTCTACACACAGGAGGAATAGTAAAAGCACAGTAGCAAGAAATGGGTAGGCTGAGCCTGATTTTTTTTTTTTTTTTTTTCCTTTCTTGTTTTTGAGACAGGGTCTTGCTATGTTATGTAAGTTTTAAACTCCTGGGTTTAAGTGATCCTCCCACCCTGGCCTCCCTAATCCTGGGACAGGTGCATACCACACCTAGCTTGATTTAAAAAAAAAAAAAAAAATCTGTTCCTTCAAGAATATTTCTGGGCCAGACAGAGTAGTACATGACCATAATCCCAGCCATTCTGAGGCAGGGGATAACAAATTTCAGGCCAGCTGCAGCAAGATCCTGTCTCTAAACAAAAAATAAAAAAGCTGAGCCGGGCGTGGTGGCGCACGCCTGTAATCCCAGCACTTTGGGAGGCTGAGGCAGGAGGATCGCGAGTTCAAAGCCAGCCTCAGCAATGGCGAGGCACTTAGCAACTCAGTGAGAAGACCCTGTCTCTAATAAAATACAAAAAAAAAGGGCTGGGGATGTGGCCCAGTGGTCGAGTGCCCCTGAGTTCAATCCCCGGTACCACAAAAAAAAAAAAAAAAAAAAAAAAAAAGCTGAGGATGTAGGGGGCTGGGGTTGTGGTTCAGCAGTAGAGCGCTTGCCTAGCACGTGTGCATGTGCGTGGCCTGGGTTCGATCCTCAGCACCACGTAAAAATAAAGGCATTGTGTACAACTAAAACAAATAAATAAATAATAAATAAAAAGCTGAGGATGTAGCTCAGAGTTCCTGGGTTTGATCCTAGTACCAACACTACCACCCCCCCAAAAAAAATCTTACCAACACCCCCATAAAAACTAAGCAGGAATAAAAAGCATTATGCAAATGAAGCACTACAGAGGTCAAGAATTTATTTGCCATGGTATTTTAGGACATATATAACAGGGAAAATATGCTTTAGAAAATGTCAAAACTTCTGGCTAGGCAAAGGGGTGTATGCCTATAACCTCAGCTCCTTGGGAGGCTAAGGCAAGAGGATATTAAGTTTGAGGTCAGCCTTGGCAACTCAGTGAGACCCTGTCTCAAAATAAAAAGGATTGGGGATGTAGGTTAGTGGTAGAGCACTTGCCTAGCATGCACAAGGCACTGACTAGATTCAATTGCCAGTACAAGAAAGAAAAAGCCAAAATTTCTAAAATTATTACAAGTATAAAGAAATTTCATATGTTTTAAAGTAGGTGAATTTTAAAACTGGAATGACTGGAAAAAGAGGAAGTCAAAAAATGAGCATTTAAATTATAAAACATATGACATATTGAAAGATGACCCTCAGGGGCTGGGGTTGTGGCTCAGTGGTAGAGTGCACACGTGCGCGGCCCGGGTTCGAACCTCAGCACCACGTAAAAACGCATTGTGTACAACTAAAAGCAAATAAATAAATATTAAAAAAAAAAAAGAAAGATGACCCTCAGAGTAGATGTCCAACAAAGGATAACTACATGAACAAAATTCTGGGAAACATAAATTTTATAAGTCAGCTTTCTATTTTATTCAGAATGCTGAATCATAATTTCTACTGGTAAGGGGAGGTAGATAAAAATAGTTAAGAGCAAGAAGAACTATTGCTTATTGAGTATCTATGCCTCATGACAGGCACACATAGCGAGGTCTCTATGTACATTATTAAATTTAATCTTTAAAATAACCCTTGAGATGAATGTCTCCTTATAACTTTTCTAGAGAAAACCGATGATAGAGGGATTGGTAACTTGCAGCAGCACAAGACTGGAACCTAGTCGGTCTGAAAGCCCATGGTATTTACAGACCCACTTGTCCACTAACCAGGTACTTGTAAAATGGCAGCATTCACCCCATTCCTTTATATACAAAGTTGTTTGGGGATCACTCTAATTTCTTCCTTACTGCAATTGCACTTGGTTCATATAATAGTCAAGGATATGACCCAAGTACATTTCTAATAACAATGCCTTGCTTACAATTAATTTAGTGTATGCCAGTGCTGGGCACACAATACTCAAAGATTAATCCCACAACTGTTAATGACATCCCTGGTCTTCAGTATATTTTAATGATCAAGTTCACTCATATAGGTCAACAGTTTTGCTCATGCTGGACTAAAACACACTTCTTGGAAGACACCATACCTTTTTGACATCATGGGTTAGACCGCTAACTTTACATGGTAAAAGGGTTTTGAGCGACTGCAAAAGGGAGGTAACTCCAGCCCTACCGAGAGCCATCATCAGCATTATAAATGATATAGTTTCTTGAAACAGACAAGGCATGGACCTCTTGATTTTAGTCAACCTGAGCAGGGCTATTCCGTGTAAAATTGGAAGTGAAATCATTCTTTGACTGGCACCATGAGACTGTCCTAAGAATCGAAAGGGAAAGTGTAAAAAAGGATTTTGCCGATTCAAAAAGCGCTGGTTCTATGATCTGGGGCCCTAAAAGAGCGGCGCAGCACAAAAGGCCGGGACTGGGAGCGGGGGTCCCTCTGGCGGACCGCCTCAGGGAAAATCTCGGGAGGGGCTTTTGCGGAGGTTGTGTGTGGGGGGGTCTTCTCTCCGCCCTCTCTCAAGGCTCATCTAGGCCAGGACAGAAAAGAGCCCAGACGACTTCCAACTGAGCTGCCAAGGTTCCAGGAAGCCTCCCAAACGGCTCCTCTGCCCCGGAGGTCTTTGTTCCGGGAACTGTCTCCCGCCGCAAAACCTGCACGTCTGAATTGGAGAAGTGCAAGGGGGCACTGGGGTGGGAGCACTAAGAGAGGTAGCTAGGGGACCCCTAAACTTAAATACAGGAATAAAGGAAAGGAATGAGCGGGATTCTCCGCCCCCATTAGCGCGGAGGGCGGCTCCCTCCCGCTCCGGCGGCTCGCGCGGGCTCGGCAGGGCGCGCCAGCAGCGGGGCGGGGCGGGACGTGGCGGGAGGGTGGACGGCCCCGGGCCTGCACGTGGTTGTAGCAGTTGCCCCCCCCCCGCTGGGCTCTCGGAGGGCCACAACACTCGTGGGGATGGGGAACGCTCCTTAATCTCGACGGAGAGGGGTTTTGCCCTCGGGGCCCTGGAATTGAAGGCTAAGAAGAGAAAGGGAAGGACTGGCGTGGCGCGAGCGTTTCCCGCGCGGGGACTGCGGGATGAGAGTTGCTTGGTAGAAGCAGGGCGGCGGCTGGGGGAGAATCCCACCCTCAGAGAGGGCAACCCGGTCGGCGTAGCAGAGAGCGGGAAGTTAGGGTTGATACGTACCTTAGCCGGCAAGCTGGGGATGTCTCCCCAGAGCGTGGCCGCTTGGGATGGCAGCGCCTGCCCGGAGCTGCGGCGCGCAAGAACGCACGTGGCCCACAGCGCGCCCGGGCTGTGTTTACATTCTGCAGCCGCTCCACGTTGTGCTGTAGTTATCGCCTCCCATTGGCCAGCTTGTCAGCCAAAGCTTTGCTCCTCCCGGAGGGGCGGGCCCTCCAGCTCCCTGCGTCGCCCAGGAAAGACTTTGCTTTCTAAGGCCCTGCTGGGACAACCAGGGCGCACCACAGGTTGGCCACCTCCTGGCCATTCTGTGCTCACCCAAGTCACCCATCCCTGGGAGAACGCCGGGACTGAACCGCACAATGCTCCCAAGATTCGGGAGTTACAGTGGGAGGGGAAAGAAGCAAACTGGCGGGAGTTGCGGGAGCCAAGCTGTTGGAAGCCAACCCGGAGGAGGAGCCTCTGCGAGATTCCTAGCTGCTTCCCGGGCGCGCGAGCAGGTGAAGTGGAGCGCTAGGAACGTGGGACGCGGGGCTGAGTGAACAGACTCTGCAGTCACTCGCGCGCACTGAAGGCAGGGCGCGGCGCGCAGGCGGGAGGGGCGCGCGCGCGGACGGGGGAGGGGAGTGCGCTGTCGGAGGTGTCAGTCTGAGGCGCATGCGTGCGGGGCGGGCCCGGCTCGGCCTATATATTGGGTTGGCGCCGGCGCCAGCTGAGCGAAGCGGTAGCGGGTTTGGAGGTGAGGAGTTGCTGGGTTTAGGGGGGATGCTAGAGGAAAGAAAGCCTGGGCTGGTCCACCCTGCGGGAGGGAGCCTTGAGGGAGGAGAGGTGGGGAGGCGGAAAATGAGGTGAAGGGGAGAATGGGTCCCCAAGTTCCGATCTTGGCAGGACCCTTGGCAGAGGATGGGGAAGCGGTGGTGGAGTGGAGGGCAGACCCTGAGAGGCCACAGTAAATCCCCTCATTCCACCGGCTTCTCTATCCAACCCCCATTTGGAGAGCTCTTCGCGGGAGAGAGGATGGGAATCTGGGTTCCCTTCACGGGGAGAAAAGTTACCGACCTGCCCCATTTCCCCCTTTCTTTAAACTCCCTTTCCTTCCCTCCATCCACCATCAGGAGCTAAGGTCTCGGTGCCCCTCCAAGTGGCGGGCAGAGCCTGTTGGGGTTGGGAAGGAGGGAAAGGAGACTGGAGGACGTGACACCAGTCTGTTCCCTCCGCCCCCTGCTTCCCCGCCACTGCCGCTCTCCAAATTGGCGCGGAACCGGCTTCTCCACTGCGTTTCGCCTCCACAACCCCCTCTTGGCCCTGTCCATCCAGGACGGGAGGGGGATGTGGGAGCACTGCCCCAGTTCCACCCTGGTTATATGGGGAGAGGGTGGATGACCCAGAAAAACTAATTTGGGGGAGACCTGCCACCCTGCGCGTTTAGGGTGCTGGAGGTGCATGGTAAGTTTTTGAAGGGCTTGCGTTCTGGCTGTACATTCAGCTGAGGAAATGTGTGCAAAATTAATTACTATGAGATAATATAGTGCAGAAGACAGCATGGTAAAATGACGCAGACCACCTTCTGAAGGACTTAACTCTAACCTCTGAATCATCTCTAATGGGCAGTTGGAGAATATGGATGACTGTACTCAACTCTGGTTTTTCCCCCCCTACCCCTTCAGGAGGTTTCATACACCTGAAAGAATGTCAAGACGCAGGTAATATTTGTCTTAGAGATATGCTTCAAAATTAGTGGCTACTTTTGAAACACATAACTTACTAATTAAACTTCCTTTTTTAAAAATTCACTACAGTAGTCGTTTACAAGCTAAGCAGCATGCTCAGTCCAGCCAGCCAGACTCTCCCCAAGAAGTCCAGGTAATCCAGGCCAAGAAGAGAAAAACAGCACAGGTGATTTAAGGGGAAAGAAAGAGGGAGGGAGGAAATTCCTTGCTACAACCTTAGTTTACCAATGGTCTTTTCTATTTTTCAGGATGTCAAAAAAAGAAGAGAGGAGGTCACCAAGAAACATCAGTATGAGATTAGGGTAATGCAGAACGGACTGGGTGGGTTTGGGAGAAACAAATGCAGGAGAGGGCAAATGAGTAGAATTGTATTATTGCTTTGCAATAGAAAGACCCATCTCACATTTTTACCTTTAATGCCCCCAGAGGCCAGCAAGGAAGGACATTTATATGTTCCTGAATACAACCACAGCTGCACAGTAAATTTGCCTTAAAGCAGCTGGTTTCTTTTTGTAAATCCCTCCCTCTTTGAGCTGCCTGGTGCACCAGGGCCCGCCTAATCTGCCTGATATACTGCTCTTTGTTCCCTCTCATACTGTAGCAAAGGGTCCTAATAGCTGCTGCTTTGGCATAAATAGAATGTAAGATCACTGACAGCCTGGCACCCAGCCCTTTGGTACCTCTTCTTCCTATGTGTTCTAAGGATAGCACTTAGAGACAATGATTCCCTTTGAAACCAGCATTATTGGAGAAAGGGTCCCCTAAGTGATCCATTTCACTTGGTCCTATTTTTAAGGTTTCTGCCTTTAAGTATTCTAAAGTATGAAAAAGGCTTAACTTCAAAAGAGCTGTTTTGTTGTTGTTGTTAATTTGAAAAGGTATTCTTGCTTCTTACCTTCAAAGTGACTGATATCTTATATTACAGAAGCATTTTGTTATACTGTTTCAATACCTTCTGTCTTGTATTACCAGAACTCTATTTTATCTAAAACATCGTTACTTTATGAAGATCAATGAGTTGTATAGCTTTTTATAAATTATGAATGTCAAATTAGCTAATTGTCAGCTATGTTAGCTAAAACTACAGATGGTTTAGCAATATTAACTTTCATTTATGAAAGATCCAGGACAAAAGCTAAGGTTTCCTGTTACACAAATACATCTTGTTTTTCTTTTAATGACAGAATTGTTGGCCACCTGTATTATCTGGGGGAATCAGTCCTTGCATTATCATTGAAACACCCCACAAAGAAATAGGAACAAGTGACTTTTCCAGATTTACAAATTACAGATTTAAAAATCTTTTTATTAATCCTTCACCTTTGCCAGATTTAAGGTAAGAAATTTTTCAATAATTTATGTCAAAGATTAAACTGTACAGAATAGTGTCATGTATTATCTCTTGCCTTTATTATAAAATAAACTTGTTCAAAAATTGCTTTCTTTACTAATAATTCAGCACATATTTTAATCTGAGTAGTGCTATTTGCAAATGACATCGGTATTTAAAACACTGATTCTACTGTAATCCCAGCACTTTGGGAGGCTGAGGCAGGAGGATCGCAAGTTCAAAGCCAGCCTCAGCAATGGCGAGGCACTTAGCAACTCAGTGAGACCCTGTCTCTAAATAAAATACAAAAAAGGGCTGGGGATGTGACCCAGTGGTCGAGTGCCCCTGAGTTCAATCCCCGGTACCACAAAAAAAAAAAAAAAAAAAAAACTGATTCTATAAAATTATTTTCATTTGCTTCCTGAATACTATCAGACTTAGAAGAACTAAATTTTAATGGAATTTATCTAAATTAAGATGGAAGTATTTTAACAAAGACAGCATTTTCAGTTGATGTATGCTTACCGAGCGTAGTAAGGCCTACTACTTCATTCTTTTTTCTAGTCCAAGAGTATGACTAAGAGGTACAGCCTACATAAAACATGTAGAGTAGTAACTTGTGTTTGGCTTTGATAAGCAAATTCATGAAATCAGATATTTAAACACATCAATCCTCCTCCCCTAGACTCCATCCCACCTTACCCAATTGTAGGTGACTCTACTGTTGATGATCTGTTTGCAGGTATTAAGACTTGCCTTCACTGTGTTCATATGCTTTCAATATTTATCTTTTTAGAATTGCTCTTCAGAAAACATGGTTATCTGAAACAATACCCTTTTATAAGTAGAATGAAAAAGGATTCTTTGAAAATTACCAACTTATATGATCATAATCTAGGTTACTGATTATTTTAGGCTTTTATTTTTCATGTAAAAGAAGTGGTTTCTAAAAATTAAGGTAGAAATCTTTTTCTAATTTAAGAGCTTCTTTCAAATCCTAACTAAAAGTTAGATTTATGCTCTGTAAACAGAGTTTGTATATTTTTTAGATCACATAATTTAAATCATGTTTTCTACCTTCCCATAGCTGGGGATGTTCAAAGGAGGTTTGGCTAAACATGCTAAAAAAAGAGAGCAGATATGTTCATGACAAGCATTTTGAAGTTCTACATTCTGACTTGGAACCACAGATGAGGTCAATACTTCTAGACTGGCTTTTAGAGGTATGTTCCAGCAAAATAAATTGCTTTTATCTCTGTATAATGGAAAAATATTTAAATGTAAATGTGCCCTCAGGATATATTATCAATTGCAGCAAGCCTTCTTTTTGGGGGGGGTACTTCCTACAGCTGACGGTAAATGAAGTGAAATAAAACTATATAAGTAAATTCAGGGACTGGGGGTGTAGCTTCATGGTAGAATATGCACTCAAGGCCCTGGGTTTAGTCCCCAGCACCAAAACAAAGGATAAAGTTGGAAGGACACAGCCGATACATACAACCCAAACCCAATTCAGAATTCTTGGTTTGTGTATGAGGCACTGTTCTAGGTGCTGAGAGTATTCAAATTGAATGGATTGCATAGTTGACTAGGTTTTGAATACTGCTAAGCAAAGAACCAAGACTAGGCTTCATGGCCCTGAGAAGTCCTTTTCTGCATTACCAAAATCAAATTATGATTAGGAATCTTGATTTCTATGCCCTAAATGATAATAAGGCTTTGGATACCCAGAAGCCCTAAGCACTCTGGTTCTGTGTAGCTTCCTTTTTTTTTTTTTTTTTTTTTTTTTAATTTTATTTTTATAATTTTTAATATGTACAAACTCATACTGCATATCTGTGTAGCTTCCTTTTATAATGCATTTGTATTCCTTCCAGAGATACATTGTACAAGCAATTTTTTTTTTTCCTTTGGCAATACTGGGGATTGAACCCAGTGACACTCTACCACTAAGGTACATCTCCAGACCTTTTTTTTATTTTGAGACAGGCTCTAAGTTGCCAAGGCTGACCTCAAACTTGTGATCCTCCTAAATTTCCTGAACAACTAGGGTTCCAGCACCACACCCAGTGTGTACCATCAATCTAAAGGAATATAGTAATCCTGCACTGGGCATGGTGGCACACTCCTATAATCCCAGCACTTGGGAGGCTGAGGCAGGAGGATCCTGAGTTCAAAGCCAGCCTCAGCAATGGTGAGGCACTTAGCAACTCAGTGAGACCCTGTCTCTAATAAAAATACAAAAAAGGGCTGGGGATGTGGCCCAGTGGTCGAGTGCCCCTGAGTTCAATCTCCAGTACAAAAAAAAAAAAAGAGAGAGAGAGAGGAATATAGTAATCCTGAAATCCCTATAAATCTGTAACATTTTCTCTCTTGCTTAGGCCCATTCCCTTTCTTTAGGTAATTCCAACAGTCTCTAAACTTATTATAAATGATTACTTGTGTTCATGACACTGATTTCCTTCAATCCTTAGATATTTGCTCTGTGATCTCTTTTAGAGATGATGCATCTAAGGAAGAAAGACTAGGCTGTTTGGTAGAGTAGCACAAGGCAAAGTAGATCTTAGAAGCTATCAGCAAAGTTTTTAAAAAAACTACAAAATGTCCTTTTATATCATGTTATCTTCCTTATTCTGACTCAAGGAGAGATTGTATTTTAATAGTGTGGATATATAAGGTAGTTTGGTGTTTCGTTTGTTTTGTTTTTTAAACTAGAGATTGAACTCAGGGCTGCTGTACCACTGAGCTATATCCCCAGACCCTTTTAGGGGAGAGGGCAGAGTAACCAGGGATTGAACCTAGGCACGCTTAACCACTGAGCCACATCTCCAGTCTTTAATATTTTATTTAGAGACAGGGTCTCACTGAGTTGCGTAGGGCCTCGCTAAATTTGCTGAAGCTGGTTTTAAACTCGTGATCCCCCTGCCTGAACCTCCCAAGCCACTGGGATTACAGGCCAACACCACTGTCCCTGGTCCTTTTTATTTTTTGAGACATGGTCTCACTATGTTGCTAAAGCTGGCCTCAAACTTGGCATTCTCCTGCCTCAGCCTCCTGAGTTGCTGAGATTATAGGTTTGTGCCACTGTGCCTAGCAAGGTAGTTAGGTTGTTGGGTTTTGATTTTTTTTTAAATTTTTGGTGCTAGACAATGAATACAGGGCATGTGCTCTACCTGAGCTACATTCCTAGCCAAGGTTTGACTTTTTCTGAACATCTGGTTAGTGTTTTTACTTTTTACCTTATACTGATTTTTATCAGTGGTTGGGCTGTCCTATCCAGTATTTCCTATTTTTCCTTAAATACAATTACATATATACAAAACCATACAAAACATAAAACCAAATCCCAACAGTATTAAAATCTATCTTAATAACATTCTTTCATTCTAGGAATGCAAAGATGATTCAACATTTGAAAAAAAATCTATTAATTTATTACGTTAATAGTATAAATAAGAAAAAGCCTAAGATGTCAGATGCAAGATATTTTTTTTCGAAATTCAACATCCATTCCTGATTTTAAAATAGGTAGTGACCAATGGGTGCAGTGGTGTATGCCTTTAATCCTAGCAACTGGAGGCTGAGAAAGGAGGAGGCCACCTGGGCAACCCTGGGCAACTTAGTGAAAACCTGTCTCAAAAATAAAAGGGGTTGGAAAATGTAGTCCAGGATAGAGCACCCCTAGGTTCATTCCCCAGTGAGGGGCACGGGAGATGGAGTGAGCTAGGAATAAGAGATTTCCTTAACAGTCATTGTTTGTTAGGAATTCATATTTCTGTTCATTTTCTCATCTCTTTAAAATGGGGATAACAACACTTTATGGAGTTATATTCTCCCTTTAAGTATGGAAATGTTTCTAGTTATGATTAGTAGTAACAACAGTGAAACATTTGGGCAATTTCCACTGAAGTCAGCAACAAAGGATAAGATTTTTGCTTACCACCAGTGTTACTCAGTGTTCTATATTCTTAGCCAATGCAGTAAAATATGAAAAATAACTGAGGTAAAAATGTGAAGAAGGAAAAAAAAAGCTGGGTATAGTAGCACATGCCTATAATTCCAGCAGTTCAGTAGGCTTAGGCAGGAGGATAAGAAGTTCAAAGCCAGCCTCAGCAACTTAGCAAGACCCTGTCTCAAACGATAGAAAAATAAAAAAGGGCTGGGGATGTGGCTCAGTGGTGAAGGACCCCTGGGTTCAATCCCTGGTACGAAAAAAAGATAAAATCTATAAAACTACTGAAGAGTAAACAAGGATGATAGTAGGCTTGTTTATCCTATTAGAACATGTTAAATATTTTCTCTCCTATCTTAGCTTTAGTATACTAAAAAGCAAAGTGTGGCTTAAAAACATTCTGAAGTCTGGTATGCTGCGATAACTTTCTAAATTGGAGAAAATCTGAGGGTAACAATGAAATGTTTGGACTCTTTCTCTAGGTATGTGAAGTATACACACTTCATAGGGAAACATTTTATCTTGCACAAGATTTTTTTGATAGATTTATGTTGACACAAAAGGATATAAACAAAAATATGCTTCAACTTATTGGAATTACCTCATTATTCATTGCTTCCAAACTTGAGGTGAGTTCTCAAAGTTCATCCGCAATATATTGATCCCAAATTTGTTTTCTAATTAACACATTAATCCCAGAGAATACCATAATTTTTTTATATTAACTCTAAATTTAGAGTGAATGGTTGTGTTCCTTAGTACATTTTCTGAACATTATGATAGAAATGGAAAAAATATATATATAATAGTTCTTCTGTAGTATCTGAGCCTATATAAGTCTCTGGTTTAGACTCTTTGAGATTAGTATCTATGTAAAATGTTCTGTGGCTCATTCTGCCAAATGAGATCAATGTTGTCTTTATACACATAATTGTGGCATTTGGTTGCAACAGAATGGTCTTTAAAAACTAAAGAGCCAATCAAATGAAAGAAATGATATGTTGGGTTAGAATAATGGTCTGTCCAGCCTAGTATTTTTAATCTAATGGTGTTGTAACAGAAGGCAACTCCTTTCTTCCTGAGATTTTCCTTCCATGTAACTTCAGTCTACTTGTCTTTAACATTATGGGTATCATCAATTACTTTTTGCAGCTGGTATTGTTTTAAGGGTAGGAGAGGGATTGTGATCATATAATTTCCTGAAATATACTTTCCTTCCCTGTCGTTTGAGTATAAGGGCTATCCCAAAGTTCTGCCAAATTTGGCACATCAGTTTGTAATTGACTCATCACTCAACTTGTTCTTATATGAAATCATACTGTTTGAGGTATTTTTCTAGACTGAAATCCTTTTAACCTGTTCTATATAGCAGACCTCAACCTTTATTTTTTTTGCAGTACCAGGGACTGAACCTAGGGGGTGCTCTGCCACTGAGCTACATCTCCAGCCTGTTTTCATTTTTTATTTTTGAGACATGGTCTCACTAAATTGGCAAGGCTGGCTTCAAACTTGCAAACCTCAATACGCATCTCTTTTAATCCTTTGATCATTCTAGATCCTCTCTGAACTAAGACCTGTCAGCCAAACATCAATAAGTATTTTTGTTTTTTTGTGGTGCTGGGTATTGAACTCAGGGTTTGGGCATGCAAGATACGTGCTCTAACAAAGTCACAAGTATGTGACAAGACCAACATATTAGGCAATCTTAAAACAAGTTTGGCTTTGTGTGTGTGGTACTGGGGATTTAACCCAGGGGTACTCTACCACCACTGAGCTACATCCCTAGCTCTTTATTTTGAAACAGGATCTTACTAAGTTGCTTAAGGCCTTGCTAAGTTGCTGAGGCTGGTCTCTAACTTGTCATCATCCTGCCTCAGCCTCCCAAGTAGCTCAGATTACAGGCATACACCACTGTGCATGGCAGGATTTTTTCTTCTTTTAAATTTTTTTTTATAACTTTATCGTATTTATTTGCTTTTTATGTGGTGCTGAGGATCGAACCCAGTGCCTCACCCAAGCTAGGCAAGTGCTCTACCACTGAGCTGTAGCCCTAGACCCAGGATTTTGTTTTTTAACTGAAATAACTGGTTAAGATACTCTAATTGTTTATCAACTAAAATTCAAGGTCAATTCTAGGAAAACAAGTCTTGATAATAGTTACTAATTTAGATACCTAGATATGAAAAATAACTAAGGTAGTTTGGGTTATAGAATAATTTTACTAAGATTTATAATCACTTTGTGAAATTTCTTAAAACTAAAACCTGTATGTGGTTTATATAGAATTCTTTTAATATTCAATCTCAATTGGGCCTAATAAAAAATTCCAATTTAAAGGAAATCTATGCTCCAAAACTCCAAGAGTTTGCTTATGTCACTGATGGTGCTTGCAGTGAAGAGGATATCTTAAGGATGGAACTCGTTATATTAAAGGTAATAATAATTTTGTGACTTTGTTAACTATTTCAGAATACTATAAGTAGTCAAAACTAAAGTTTTATTACTGGCATCCTGTTCTAATAATACATCAGAACAACACAGCTGTGGCTGGGAGGGAAATTTATCTAACCTCTGCATTCTATGTAATGTGGCATGTGTATGTACATTCATTAATGGACATTTTAAAATTTCATTAACAGGCATTAAAATGGGAACTTTGTCCTGTAACAGTGATCTCCTGGTTAAATCTCTTTCTCCAAGTTGATGCTCTTAAAGATGCTCCTAAAGTTCTTCTACCTCAGTATTCTCAGGAAACATTCATTCAAATAGCTCAGGTATTTACACTGTTATTGAATATATTTAATGTTACTGTTTATTACAGGTTTAGAGTATATATAGTCTTTTTTTTTTTTTTTTTTTTTTTTTTTTTTTGTGGTACCAGGGATTGAACTCAGGGGCACTCGACCACTGGGCCACATCCCCAGCCCTTTTTTGTATTTTATTTAGAGACAGGGTCTCACTGAGTTGCTAAGTGCCTCGCCATTGCTGAGGCTGGCTTTGAACTCTCGATCCTCCTGCCTCAGCCTTCCAAAGTGCTGGGATTACAGGCGTGCGCCACCACGCCTGGCTAGAGTATATATAGTCTTAATGAAAAGTATTTTTCAGCTAGTTGTCGTTAAACTTTATAAAATTATAGAATTATTCTGTATGATTCTCTTGTTTGCTGTATACTTGAATGCACAGGGTACCTATTTAAGTTGCATTTCATCAGATTCTAAATCACTTTATTTACAGGATCTTTTTTTAAAACTTGCATTCAAACTAAATTTTCTTGGGTCAGCATGTAACCAATAGTCTAACAAAGACACTAGAGGAAGAGTATCCCATTCTTTCTTGCTTTTTTTTTTTTTCTTTTTTCTTTTTGGTACCAGGGATTGAACTCGGGGGCACTCGACCACTGGGCCACATCCCCAGCCCTTTTTTGTATTTTAGTAGAGACAGGGTCTCACTGAGTTGCTAAGTGCCTTGCCATTGTTGAGGCTGTCTTTGAACTCAAGATCCTCCTGCCTCAACCTCCCAAGTGCTGGGATTACAGCCGTGCGCCACCACGCCCAGCTTCTTTCTTGCCTCTTGTTTAAAATAATATCTTACGGTGGAAGTATCACTAGGTAATATTCTATGTAGGATGTGAAAATCTTACCTACGAAATAGAAATAAAAGTGAATTTGGGATGAGTATTAAGTTACCTAGGTTAAATTTTGTGTCCTAAACCTAACAAGCACATTATGAATACTAAAATTGGACAACCAATATAGGAGGAATTGGCTCATTTCATATAAGTTTCTAAGAAAGTCTTACTTTTCAATCAATTCCCAGTACCTCAGATTTTCATAGGCAGCTAAGCCCTTCTGATAGAGGGAGGTAAACCTTTGATAAGCTGAAATGATATAGAAAGTTTATTTATCTAAAGGTACATAAGAGATTGAGATCCCTAATCCAAAAATCTGAAATGCTCCAAATTAGCAATTTTTTTGAATGCTGACATGGTCAAGTGGAAAATTCCAGTGACCTTATGTAAGAGGTTATAAATTGTAGGCACCCTAAAAACATAAAATGCAGGCTATGTGTATAAGGTATGTATATATAAACAAACTACATTTAGACTTGGGTCTCATCCCAAGTCTATATATAATGTATATATAAGACTATGTATAAAGACTATATATATATATATATGTATATACATATATGTAAAGACTTTATATATATATATATATATATATATATATACACATATATACACACATATATATATGCAATTATTCCAAATCTTTTTTTTTTTTTTTTTTTTATCCAAAACATTTCTGGTCCCAAGCACTTCCAATAAGGTATGCTTAATCTGTGGTGATGTTTTACTTCTAGCCCATTTCTACTACAAGTTTTATTCTACTGAACTTGTTATATCACCTGAAGCCTCTGAAATGTAGCCCTTTTATACCATTACACTACTTATTCAGTTTTCTTACTGCCTAGATTATGCTGTTTTTTAACTTTTAAACATGCTGCATTCTAGTCTGTCCAGTTGGCTGCAGTTGAAGGTTATCTTTCTTGAAATGTAACTTTTGTGACTTAAAAGTCTTCCAGTAGATTTAATTTTCCTCCTTGGACCTCTAGCTACCCCCCTTTTGGGGATAATAAATAAAGGAAAGGTACTTCTTATTTCTTTTCACCTTAGGTTTTCCAAACTACTTCAGTTCCAAGTCACATTCTTCTACCTCAAACATTATCTCCCAATCTTCCTGGCTACCCTCTTTAAGACACTCATGTAAGGCATCAGAAGCCTTTACTACCTTTTCCAATCTGGATTAAATGCCCTTTCTCTATTACATATCATACTGCAGCACAACAGTCCTTTCCTACTCTAGTTACTCCCTGACCTACTACCCCTAAGACTTGACTTCCTTCAGGGTGGTAGTTATATTTTTTTTAAATCCTTAAACAGTTGAACAATTCCTGGTGGTCCAATATACCCTCAAAAATGTTAGCTGATTTTTGTAGTAACATGTAGGGTAAATCCCTTTTAAATCATTTGAAGTCAAATCAGGATTTGAGAAGCCAAGATCAATGACAGTAGCCTAAAGCGTTTAAAATTCACATACAGTATTGCAGTCATCCTTCTCCTAAGTTACTTATACATTTTTCATTTGTTAGCTTTTAGATCTGTGTATTCTAGCCATTGACTCCTTAGAGTTCCAGTACAGGATACTGGCAGCTGCTGCCTTGTGCCATTTTACCTCCATTGAAGTGGTTAAGAAAGCCTCAGGTAAGACATTATTTTTTTTCTTACCTGTTCACAGCTTCTTATGGGACTGTATGAACTTTAACATCCTACCAAAGTTAGCAGTTTATTATCTTTCTTTCTCTCTTAGAAATACTTTATAATATTGAGTGTCCACAAATCACAAAGGCCAAATAAAACTGAAATCCATTTGAAATGAATCAACACAATTATAATTTGGCTTTAAGAGTTCTTTGGGATTTAAGAGTTTCAAATTCATGTGTAGAAGATACTGGTTAAGATGATCTAAAGTCCCTTTACTTTTTAAGTTAGTCATTATTAAAAAAAAAAAATAGTCCGAGAGTGATAATCTGTTTTGACCTTAGCTAAGCTGATTTTGCTTTAAAATGACTTTTTAAATAACTAAAGTACTCCAGGCATATGTAAGAAAGTTTGTGATGTACAGCCTTCAATTTTCTAACTTTTTCAATCTAGGTTTGGAATGGGACATCATCTCAGAATGTGTAGATTGGATGGTGCCTTTTGTCAGTGTAGTAAAAAGTACTAGTCCAGTGAAGCTAAAGACTTTTAAGAAGATACCTATGGAAGACAGACATAATATCCAGACACATACAAATTATTTGGCTATGCTGGTATGTCTTGTGGGGTTTTTTGTTTTGATATTGCTATCTAGTAAGCCTTGAAACTGATAGCATACTATGGAATACAACTTCAGCAGTTATAAAGAGAAAGCAATGGGTCGCATGTTTTCAGAGTGTAGAGAAGTTAATAAATAGTCAGGCACAGTGGTGCATGCCTGCAATCCCAGCAGCTCAGAAGCAGCAGCATAAGTTCAAGGCCAGCCTTAGCAACTTAGCAGACCCTATCTCAAAATACAAAATGAAAAAGGGCTTGGGAAGTACCTCAGTGATAAACTGCCCCTAGGGTAAATCCCTTTTAAATCATTTGAAGTCAAATCAAGATTTGGGAAGCATCTCAAGATCAATGACAGTAGTCTAGAGAGTTTAAAATTCACATACACACAGTATTGCAGTCAGGTAGATTGGATGGTGCCTTTTGTCAGGGTAGGTAAAAAAGTAACTAGTGCCCAGTGAAAGCCAAAAGACTTTTATAAGAAAGATTACCTATGGAAGTACAAGACATAATATCCAGTCACATACAAATTATTTGGCTATGCTGGTAAGTCTGTGGGGTGTTTTTGTTTTTGATATTGCTTATCTAGAAAGGCACTTGAAACTGATAGTATACTATGAATACAAACTTCAGCCAGTTATAAAGAGAAAGCAATGGGTCGCAATGTGTATTTCAGTGTGTAGGAAGAAGTTTAATAAAATAGTCAGGCTACAGTTGTGCAATGCCTGCAATCCCAGCAGCTCAGAGGAGCAGCAGCATAAGATCAAGGCCCAGCCTTAGCAACTTATCAGACCCTATTCTCAAAATACAAAATGAAAAAGGTGCTTGGGATGTTACCCAACAGTGATAAACTGCCCCCTAGGGTAAATCCCGATTAAATCACTTTGAAGGTCCAAATCAAGAATTGGGAAGCATCTCAAGATCAATGGACAGTAGTCTAGAGAGTTTAAAATTCACCTACACACAGTATTGCAGTCATTTCAAACTGTTGAAACCTTCAGAAATCAATTCACAGTCTGGAACGCCGATAATCGGACCATTGCATTTAGCCGCAATAGTCCTCAAAATAGATACTAAAAAATCTGGTTTGGACTCTTGTTTTACTTTATTCAAATGCTTTAACTTTAGCTGTTAATCACTATATAAGTTCCTTACATGTATAGGATGAATGTAAATTATGTTAAACAACCTTCAAGAAAAAGGGGGACAGTGTCGTACTCCAGTGATGCAATGGGGGCTATTATGACACCACTCGTAAGAGCACTGGAAAAAACCCCAGGAAAACAACTCTGAAGGAAGATACTTGGCAAACAAGTAGAAAACTGGAGTCAAATTAATCCTGAGAAATTTCATACAACTGAAACTAAAATTTCTTTATCAGGAAAATAGTGTGCTGTGATTGTCCTTGGCAATTCAGAAGTTAACACTGCCATTCTTTAATCTTAAAAGCCACTTGAAAATCTGGCAATAAAGATGATATTCACCTTCATACATTAGAGCCGTATAAAGAAGGACGTAATCATGGTTTACAAAGATGACTTCATTCACAAAGTCCACTTGGAGAAAAGCCAGCCCACGATTATTATTATTAAATCCAGTGTTACTATGTTTATCTTGATAAACGAGGAGATTTTATCATTGGAGGTTTTGGACTAGTATAAACCTGCTACCTTAAAGGGTACATTAAGTGATTATTATACTTTGAGTCTAATTTTTAAGATTCCTCAAAATTCTTATACTATTAACTAGTGCATTTTGTGGTTCATGAAAAATAAAATGTAAACTTGTTTACCAAGATTTAGTTCTGTACTAAGGTGACTAAATCTATCTAAAGCTGTGTTAGCAAAACTATTTATAAAAACTTGAATTTATACAAATGGTGGGAGATTTAATGTTTTTATAACGAATTGCTTATTTGCTTTTGCCATCATACTTTTTTTACCATACAGGCTTCAATGAACATGATGTTATAAACTGCTCTAAACCAATGGGAGTACCAAAGAAATTAAAATTTAAGATAAAAGCTGTGGCACCTACTTGGGGCTTTATTTTATCACATATAGGTTGGCTTTACATATTAACCATTTTTGAATAATCACAATTCGGGTGAAAATTTTTAAAGTACCTTTTCAAACTATATTATATGAGAAATGTCACTTTATATACTTCTTATAAGGTTATCCCTAAAGTTTTTTTTTTTTTTTTTTAAAATTTAGTCGTGGAACTAAGGCTTTAATTTATGTTTTACTAACAAACTGTATACAGGATCCAATTTAAAATTTCCTACAGTTATAAGATTAAGTGACTCAGTGTTCAAAATGATAAAGATTAATACATAAAACATCTATTTCTCGTAAGGCCCCCCCAGAAAAAGATTAAATGTATACACGACAAATCTAATTATTAAAAAAGACATAAGAAATTGCACGTATAGACTAGCTACTATTTACCTTAACAATATGCTTTTTTAAGACAAATTTTCTGCCTACAAAAGTAGATTTGATATACTAATGCATTTTCCTAATGTGAATCTCTTCTCCCTCTGAAAGAAACTGTAAATTAAAGCTACTGTGTATAGTATAAAATCTTTGTATAGTTTTTCAACTATTTGTATTACCATATTGTCTGACAAGAAAACACACACTAAATGTGTACATATGGTATTATTTAATCTTTTTAATACTGTTTATTTTTAGCCCATTGGTTTAAAATAATAAAAAGTTAAAAAATTTTGACATCTTTAAAAGTAAAAGTTTTTGCCATATGCTTGGAGAAACGTTTTCTTACCATCTCTGTGCTGCCGAGCTCGTGTTAACACTTCTTCTGTGCTTGCTTTGCATTTCAATTCCTGTATGGCACAATGGCTTTGATCTTCTCAAACACAAAAAATGGAATATTATTAAAGGTATGGTGAAAACTAAAGGTCTTGCTAGTATATACAATGTAATATTACTTATAAGCAATGTTTAAATTACTGATATGCAAACAATAAAGAAATTAACTTATGATGATTAACTGCATCTCTAAATGAAATCTAATTGTAAAACCCAGAGAGATGTGGGAAAATAGTTTAAAACATGATTGATTTGGAGCCACTCTTAAGAAAATTATTGCCAGGCCCGAATGGCACATGACCAGTGTAATTACCAAAACCCCACCCAAGCTCAGGAGGATGAAGGCAGGAGGATTGAGAGTTCACAGCCAGCCTCAGGCAAATGCAAGGCACTGAGCAACTCAGTGAGACCCTTTCCTCTAAATAAAATATTAAAAAAGGGCAGGGTGGATGTGAACACAGGTGGTTGAAGTGCCCCTGGAGCTTCAATCCCTGGTACCAATAAAGAAAAAGAGACCTGTTAACTATCACACGCTGTATACAGAAATTAGCTTGTAGTTGCTTTTTTTTTTTTAAATTACATTAACTAAATCCATGTTAGGATAAGAATTCCACTGTAAGTAGAACACTTCAGTAATTTGGATACCAAATTACCCGTTAATTTACAGATTAAGACTACCATAAATGGGTATGCTTATCAAACATTGTTGGTGGGACTAGCAGGACTTAGTACAACCACTCGGGAAAGCAATCATGGAGATTCTTCAAAAACAGGGATGGTATTATCATATGACGCCACCAGCTAATCCCACACCTTGTTATTTTTACCAAAAGATCTAAAAAATCAGAATAATTTCAGCAAACATATCCACATCAATTGTTATAGTAGCATAATAGCTAAATTATGGGATTCAACCCAGATGCTTGTACAATAGATGAATGGATTTCAGAAATTGCCAGTGAGTATTTTTTTTTATTATAGAGTTCTACTTTTGACATAAAGAATGAAAATCCTGGGCATTTTTCTGGAAAATGGATGGAAATGGGAATATCATGCTAAACTAAAATAAGCAAAACACAAAAGGTGGAATGTTTTCTCTCTTACCGAAGCTACGTGTAAAATATAGGAATAGCAGGAGGGAAGAAATAAGAACATAAAGGAACCAAACAAATACAAATTAATAGTACCAGCCCAAGGAAGTCTAATAGGAGACTGGGAGAGGGGGTTGGCCTGGGTTCAGGGTGAGTTCAATCCACAGCACCACGTAAAAAAAATAACACGCCATTGTATAGCAACTCACAAGCATAATAAATTAATATTTCTTAAAAAATGCAATACAATAAATGGCTTGCTGGGCACAGTGTTTAACCATGCTGTTAATCCCATGGGACTCAGGTGGGTGAGGTAGGGACGGATCAACAATTTTGAGTGCCAGATTTCAGATATTTAGCAAGATTCAGTCTGAAAAAAAAACTAAAAGGTCTTAGGGATAAAAAAATCAGTGGTAAAGCCACACCCTGGGTTCAATCATTCAATACTATAAAAAAAGGATAGAAATGGTTTAGAAACTACAGGGAGAGGTGAGGACATTTCAATATTTGCCTTACTATCCCCAGGGAAATGACAGCGTAAGTGGCCTCCAAAACAAGGGGCTAGTATTCATGTTTTATCCTTTTTTGCCTTTTTTAATGCATTTGATCAGTTTGTTTCTGCTAAACAAAAGTTATACAATTGTAATGTCCAAGTACAAAGCTTTTAAAAGACCACTAATAGCATAGTTTAGTTTTATTAATATGAATCACAGCAAAGAAGATTATCTTTGGTGATACAGAATCAGGCAGTCCAATTTAATTATATGTACCAATAAATATTAAATTATTTTGGCACATAGCCAAATATTAAATAAATTAATTCATCTAGTCAAAAACACCCACTGGATGCTGCATGTTTTATGTACTCTCTATAGTCCCAGTTACCTCTGGAGGCAAAAGGAAACCCAGGGTTGGGCCAACTTAGTGGGACTCTGTCTCACAAACACAAATAAGGACTGGTGATATTTAGCTTCTCATCCCCTCTTGTTTCAATCCCTATCACAGACTAATAAAATCCTAAACCAACCAAACCATTCGGGTGAGCTACTGTGTTGCCAAGTATCATACTTGTTATCTACTATGTGCAAACCAAGACCTTGATCCTCATGGGGAAAGAGACCAATAATACATTAGTTATGTCGAAATATACTGCTAAGGTGTTTACAGAGTGAAAAGCAGTTTAAGGTGATTGAAAATAAGAGGTAAACTAGGAGGGAAAAAGAGGGACATGGTTATAGAGACAATCAGTACAGAAAGACAATTAAGGATATGACATGAAAAAAAACAAGGGGAAAAAAAGTATTAACTTATTGGACGAGTTTCCTAGAAGAGAAAATTCCATAGATCCTTAGAGAATTCAATAACAGTAGAGTTATCTTTGGAAGAAAATTAGGATGTGGGGAGAAAGTCAGGTGTGGGTAAGACAGAAAGTCAAGTTATATGTGGACTCAATAGGGCCCATTGTTAAGGACTTTGTGTTATAGGTGAAAGCCATTTGAAGAGTTGCAACAGAAATAAATATGATCTACACATTTTAAAAAGATACAGGCCAGGCGCAGTGGGCACACACTAAAGAGCGGACTGTAATCCCAGGGTGCTCAGGCAGGAGGATCCAATGAATTCAGAGCCATCCTCAGCAAAGAACGAGATGCTAAGCAAACTCAGTGAGACCCTTGTCTCTAATTTAATACAAAATTAGGGGCTGGTGATGCAACTTATGGTTTGAGTGCCCCTGCGTTCAACTCCACAGTATCCCTCGCACTACCCCCCCCCCAAAAAAAAAAAAACAACACAGAAAAAAAGAAACTGAGATGGAATAGCTCATGAGAATAAACACACAAATCTTTTTTTTTTTTTTTTTTTTTTTATTTACTTTAGTTGTACCCAATGCAATGATGTTTACGTGGTGCTGAGGATCGAACCCGGGCCGCACACGTGCAAGGTGAGCGCTCTGCCGCTGAGCCACAACCCCAGCCCAACTCTGATAATCTTTAATCTACATTCTGTCTCTAAAGATCTGCCCATTCTGCTAGGCAAGGAGCATCAGGAGGATCACCAAGTTTGAAGCCAGCCTGGGCAACTTAGCCAGACACTGTCTCAAAAATGAAAAATTAAAAAGGCTAAGGATGTAGCTCACTGATAGAGCAACTTGGGTGCAATCTCTAGTACAAAAGAAAAGAAGTGAGTGTTCTGGATATTTTAAATGAATGCAATCATACAATATGTGGCATTCTGTATCTTTCACCTAGCATACTCTTTCAAGAATCCTCCAGAAGGATGTAGCCATAACTAGTTCCTTTTAATGGCTATAATAGTATTTCATTGTATAGATATGCCACATTTTATTAACCATTCATTGTTTGATAAGACACTGTGGGTTTTTTCCTACTTTTTGGATACTGTAAATGCTGCTGTTACGAACATTCATATAAACAATTTTTTCTGTGGATATATTTTTCAATTCTGCTGGATATTTACATAGAAGTGGAAGTGCTGGGGCATATGACCATTTCTGACTTTTTTTGTACTGAGGGCTGAACACAGGAGTGCTGGCTGTACCACCAAGCTACAGACAGCCACAGTCCTTTATTTATTTATTTATTTATTTATTTATTTATTTATTTATTTATTTATTTATTTATTTATTTATTTATTTATTTATTTATTTATTTATTTATTTATTTATTTATTTATTTATTTATTTAGAGGCAGGTTTTTTCCTCCACTTTTATTGGTGCATTATAGTTGTACATATGATGGATTTGTTGTTACATATTCCTACATACACACAATATAACAATTTAGCCAATATCATTCCTAAGCACTTCTCCCCTTTTAAACCCTTGGTCCCTTTTCCTCTACTGATCTCCCTTTGATTTCCATGAGATCCACCACCCCCCCCCCACCTTTTCCTTTTTCTTCTCTAGATTCCACATGAAAGAAAAGTATAGTCCCAAAAAAAAAGAAAAGTATAGTCCCAAAAAAAAAGAAAAGTATAGTCCCAAAAAAAAAGAAAAGTATAGTCCCAAAAAAAAAGAAAAGTATAGTCCCAAAAAAAAAGAAAAGTATAGTCCCAAAAAAAAAGAAAAGTATAGTCCCAAAAAAAAAGAAAAGTATAGTCCCAAAAAAAAAGAAAAGTATAGTCCCAAAAAAAAAGAAAAGTATAGTCCCAAAAAAAAAGAAAAGTATAGTCCCAAAAAAAAAGAAAAGTATAGTCCCAAAAAAAAAGAAAAGTATAGTCCCAAAAAAAAAGAAAAGTATAGTCCCAAAAAAAAAGAAAAGTATAGTCCCAAAAAAAAAGAAAAGTATAGTCCCAAAAAAAAATTTTTTTTTTTTTTTAAATATTTATTTATTTACTTTAGTTGTACCCAATGCAATGATGTTTACGTGGTGCTGAGGATCGAACCCGGGCCGCACACGTGCAAGGTGAGCGCTCTGCCGCTGAGCCACAACCCCAGCCCAACTCTGATAATCTTTAATCTACATTCTGTCTCTAAAGATCTGCCCATTCTGCTAGGCAAGGAGCATCAGGAGGATCACCAAGTTTGAAGCCAGCCTGGGCAACTTAGCCAGACACTGTCTCAAAAATGAAAAATTAAAAAGGCTAAGGATGTAGCTCACTGATAGAGCAACTTGGGTGCAATCTCTAGTACAAAAGAAAAGAAGTGAGTGTTCTGGATATTTTAAATGAATGCAATCATACAATATGTGGCATTCTGTATCTTTCACCTAGCATACTCTTTCAAGAATCCTCCAGAAGGATGTAGCCATAACTAGTTCCTTTTAATGGCTATAATAGTATTTCATTGTATAGATATGCCACATTTTATTAACCATTCATTGTTTGATAAGACACTGTGGGTTTTTTCCTACTTTTTGGATACTGTAAATGCTGCTGTTACGAACATTCATATAAACAATTTTTTCTGTGGATATATTTTTCAATTCTGCTGGATATTTACATAGAAGTGGAAGTGCTGGGGCATATGACCATTTCTGACTTTTTTTGTACTGAGGGCTGAACACAGGAGTGCTGGCTGTACCACCAAGCTACAGACAGCCACAGTCCTTTATTTATTTATTTATTTAGAGGCAGGTTTTTTCCTCCACTTTTATTGGTGCATTATAGTTGTACATATGATGGGATTTGTTGTTACATATTCCTACATACACACAATATAACAATTTAGCCAATATCATTCCTAAGCACTTCTCCCCTTTTAAACCCTTGGTCCCTTTTCCTCTACTGATCTCCCTTTGATTTCCATGAGATCCACCACCCCCCCCCCACCTTTTCCTTTTTCTTCTCTAGATTCCACATGAAAGAAAAGTATAGTCCCAAAAAAAAAGAAAAGTATAGTCCCTTGACCTTCTGAGTTTCACTTGTTTAATGTAATGGTCTCTAGTTCCATCCATTTTCCTGCAAATGACAATTTCATTTTTCTTTATGGATGAATAAAAACTCCATTGTATATATGCCACATTTTCTTTATCCATTCATCTGTTGATGGACACCTAGGCTGGTACCACAGTTTGGCTATCATGAATTGAGGTACTATAAACATGGGTACACTCGTATCACTGTATGACAGCTTTAATTTAGGATAAATACCTACTAGTAGTATAGATTGGTCAAATGATAGTGCCATGCCTAGTCTTTTGAGGAATCTCCATACTGATTTCTTTTTAATATTTTATTTATTTGTTTTAGTTGTACACAATGCCTTTATTTTTACATGGTGCAGAGGATCGAAACTGGGCTGCGCACGTGCAAGGCGAGTGCTCCACCGCTGAGCCACAACCCCAGCCCCCTCCATACTGATTTCCATAGTGGTTGTACTAATTTGCAATCCCACCAACAGTGTAAAAGTGGTCCTTTTTCTCCACATCCTCTCCAGTATTTATTATTATGTTCTTAATGACTACCATTCTGACTGGTATTAGTATGGTTTTGATCTGCATTTCCCTAATTGTTAATGATTTTGAACATTTATACACATTTGTTGACCATTAGTATTTCTTCTTTTGAGAAGTGTGGGTTTAATTCATTTGCTCATTTATTAATTGTGTTATTTTTATTTTTATTTTTTTGGTGTAAAGTTTTTGAGTTCTTTATATATCCTAATATTAATCCTCGAGACAGGTTCTTGCTGAGTTGCTGAGGCTGGCTTTGAACTTGCAATCTTCCTGGCTCAACCCCACCCAAGTCACTGGGATTACAGGCATACACCACCACACCCCACTTCTATATTTAACATTCTGAGGAACTGCCAAACTGTTTTTCAGAGGCTGTGCCATTTTATATTCCTACCAGCATGAGGATTCTAATTTCTCTACATCCAACAGCTATTATTAGATATCTTGATTACAGCCATCCTAGTGGGTGTGAAGTGGTATCTTATTATTGTGGTTTTAATTGAATTTCCCTAATGGCTTATGTATCTAATCTTAAATTAAGAATACATACTTGGGGCTGGGGATATAGCTCAGTTGGTAGAATGCTTGCCTCACATGCACAAGGCCCTGGGTTAAATCCCCAGCACCACACAAACAAAAAAAGAATACACACTTGAGAATGCTTCTTATCTCCTCACAAGATTCAAAGGTCAATGTTTTCTAATTCATACTTTTAGTTAAAATTCTATAAACTAAAAAAATTTAAATGTGCAAAACTTCGGGGCTGGGGTTCGGCTCAGTGGTAAAATGCTTGCCTAGCACGCGTGAGGCACTGAGTTTGATCCTTAGCACCACGTAAAAATAAAATAAAGGTTATTGTGCCCACCTATAACTAAAACAAATATTAAATATGTATATATATGTGTGTATATATATATATATATATACGCATATATATATATATGCAAAACTTCTAATACCATAAAATTAGGTAATTCTGATATGATAAATAAAACTGCTTCCCAATGCAATGTTTTATACTTATCATAAACCCTAATATATATGAAAATAAGCCATATAATAATAATAATAGGCCATATTATAAACTAACCTGTGTGTGGCAATTCAGCAAAGAACAACACTTGATCATTCGTTTTATCACCTACAAAAAAACAAAACTGATTACTTTTAAAAACTATTAACAACTGACTATAATAAATGCACCATGGGCTGGGGTTATGGCTCAGTGGTAGAGCGCTTGCCTAGCATGTGTGAGGCACTGGGTTCGATTCTCAGCACCACATATAAATAAATAAAGGTCCATTGATAATCTAAATAAATAAATAAATAAAAATGCTAAATCATTTCAAAACTATTTAAATACTGAAAAATGCATTTGTCAAGTGAACTAGTGTCCAAATCAGAAGAAACAGCAATGCATATTAAAAGGAACAAAATTTGATAATGGAATCAGGAAGCAGGAAGAAATACAGAGAAATAGGTCAAACAGCACAAATTTGCAATCTGGATAAGTCTAGAGATCTAATATTCTGTATAAAGCATACAGTTAATAATAGGATATGGTAGAGGTGGGAGGGGATGTATCTCAGTGGTAGAGTACATATAGGTATATGAGCCTGGGTTTGCTCCCCAGTACCACACACACAAAAATAATAATATATAGTAAAAATCTGCTAATAGAATAGATTTTAGGTGTTCTTAGCAAAAGGGGAGGGGGCGCCTAAGCATGGAAGATGATGGATTTGACTAATATCTCTATCTGTACCATGTTGTAGGCCTTAAGCACACACACATACTTATGCACACATAAGAGGGAAGGAATTGGGGATTTAGGGGAGAGAATCAATATGATTTAAAAGCTGAATGGATGTTGGTGGCAGGATCAGTAAAGAGCCAAGGACGATGCTAAGGATTTGAGCTTAGTTGTCTCAAATGTTGAAATAAAAGTATTTGGTATTCTGTAGAGTTTTGTTTGTTTGTTTGAAGGACAGGTGAATTTATTATTAAATTTACTTTATTGGTAAAGTAACAAATGCAACCAAATTTTAGATTAAATTTGAGGTGTTTGGGAGAAATCAAAACACCAATAGGTACTGGTAGTGTGGGCACTAAAAACATGGACAGAAAAAAAAAAAATATATATATATATATATATATATTTTTTTTTTTTAATATATTATATGGACAACAATTTGAGTGTTTCTCAACTTGGGAGTTTATCATCACGTACATGGAAATGGCTAAATTTAGTCAAAAAGGGGCCCAGGAAGAAAATTATGTTGAGGTAGGAAAGAGTAAAGGAAGCACACAAAACAACCTACCTGGTCTGTGTAAACATCTGGAGGCACAGCCTTATTAAAGAAATCAGAACACACAGCTCCTGCCTGGAGGTAATAATGAAGAGCTGCCGAATACTGATTTGTTGCTGAAGTAGTAAACAGAGGTAAAGAATTAATTGTCATTAAGATTTAAAGGTTGGGAAAAAAAACAGTCTCTTTTGTAAAGAGTCATTAGTTAATAAAACCAGATTCAAATGACAGACCTGGGGTTAAAACTTTGTACTTATAAAGAAAACCTACTCTGCAAACATGTATAACAAATTAGAATAAACCCCCCCACCAAAAGAAAAGAAAACCTTTTCTTAGTCACATTTTTTTAAAAAAATCAATAGCTGGGTACAGTGGTACACACATGTAATCCCAGCAGCTTGGGAGGCTGAGGAAGGAGGATCACAAATTTAAGTCAGGCGCGGTGGTGCACGCCTGTAATCCCAGCACTTGGGAGGCTGAGGCAGGAGGATCGCGAGTTCAAAGCCAGCCTCAGCAATGGCGAGGCACTTAGCAACTCAGTGAGACCCTGTATCTAGTAAAATACAAAAAAGGGCTGGGGATGTGGCCCAGTGGTTGAGTGTCCCTGAGTTCAATCCCCGGTACCAAAAAAAAAAAAAAAAAAAAATTAAAGCCAGCCTTAGAAACTTAGCAAGACCCTAGGCAACTTAGACCCTGTCTCTAAATTTAAAAGCATTGGGAATGTGGCATCCCTGGGTTCAATCCCCAGTACTCCCCAAAAAAGAGAGAGCTAAGAATGTAGCTCAGTGGTAGAGCACTTGCACAGCATGTGTGAGTACCTAGGTTCAACCTCTAGTATTACCACCACCCCAAACTAAAGTGATTCAGTAGATTCTCTGCCTCCTAAAACTGATAAACCAAAAATTTATTTCCAATTTCTCACCAAATTTACTAGTACAGAATTCAGTATCTGGAGGTATTTATTTTCCAAATATTCCAACTAGAAACATATCCTAATTTTTTTAGGTAGTTCAGAATATTTTTTTATGTATATTTTTTAGCTTTAGGTGGACACAGTATCTTTATTTTATTTTTATGTGCTAGGCAAGCACTCTACCACTGAGCCACAACCCCAGCCCACAGAATCAATATATTTATTCTGCAAATAAACATTAAGGTCTTGGTGATTCAGAATCAATATATTTATTCTGTAAATATACATTAAGATCTTGATGATTAAACTCTTTTGGGGGCTGGGGTGAAAATGAACATTAAAAATCAGCAATTGGAGTGAGGTCGTGGCTTGGCAGTAGAGTGCTTGCCTTGAATGTGTGAGGCACTGGGTTCGATCCTCAGCACTGCATATAAATAAATTTTTAAAAAATCAGCAACTATTTACTTCAGAATAATCTAGAGGAGAAAGGAAGGATGTAGATAAGGGTATAGAAGAAACAGGACTGACCATGAGTTAATTATCATTAAAGCTGAATGGTAAATAAACAGGAGTTCATTCTACTATCCCTTCCACCTTTAAATTCTGAACGTTCTCTTTTAAAAAGTCAACTTCTAGGAAAAGATCCTGGGAAGATACCAGTCTGAATTTTTATTTGATCTGTACAGTAAAAGAAATACTAAAAACTTCATATCAAGTTGGAAAACTTTAACACATAATAAGGGGGAGGAGAGTCCATCTCCATGAAAACAAATAATTAGCAAGAGTACCTAGAAAGTTTAATAAATACTGTAATAAACTGTGTAATATATTTACTTTTACTTCTAATAGTGTTACCAAAGCAAAATAGGCAACCAAACATTTTACTTACCAAAATAAATGTCTGCCTGAATAATTAACCAGGAATGGTTGTTTGGATTTATACTGAGTGTATACCGAACTAGTTCTTTCACTGTGATTGCTACAGCTTCAAAGTCCACAGACTGAAGGCTGAAGGAAAGATACTTAATATTAATCTCTATTTTAAAAGTCAACCTCAAATTCCATATGCATTTACTAAAAACAAAAAGACTAAGCCTAAACTTCTGTGGCCAAAATGTGATAAAACCCTTACCTTTACCTATTAGAGGATAATTTATAGTCATCAAAAGAGACAGGCTCATAAATTTCCCCAAATGCTTTTTAAGTTCTAGTATCTAGAAGCCACAAAAAACAAGGGCTCAAACACTAGTACTACCATGTGACCTTAAATCTACCTATGGCTTCTTGCAAGAGTAAATGATTCCTGGATTAAATGTTATACTGGTCCTAATGGGGTTAAGGGCTATTTGTGATAAATATAACACTTCAGTACTTTTGGTAGTAGTAGAGTCAAGAAAAGTGTAGGAAACAGATCCAGCCACTTTAACCCTGAGTAAGAGGGGAGGTCTTTAGATATAGAACCAGAACATGGAATAGTGAGGATAAAGCCAGAAACATAGCTGGGGGCTCCTCCCTCCCAGAAGCAGTAAGGCTCAGTGATAGAAAATAGGTTCTGATTCAGATACAATAAGGTCATGGTTCTATCATTTATAAGGTGAACTTGGACAAAGTACTTCTGTTGACCATAGGTGTTTAATTTTACTGTAATACCACTGCCCAATAGGGGAAAAAAATGTGGTATTAGCAGCAAATGCCTATATATTTACAACAAAATAAATTAAATTGGTTTATGATTATATTTAGCAGATATCTACAAAATGTTAAGTCTAAGAATTCTATCTACACAGCAGTTAGTTTTAAAATAGTTAATACTTAATCCCATGCCATTCTCATTATTCTTGGAATGCTATTCTTGAAACCAATAGAGACTATCGGCTGGGCATGGTGGCACACACATGTCATCCCAGGGATTCGGGAAGCTGAGGCAGAGGATCACAAGCCCAAGGTCAGTCTCAGCAAATTTAGTGAAACCCAGTTTCAAAATAAAAAATAAAAAGGACCAGGGATATAGCTCTGAGATAAAGTACCCCTGGCTTCAATTCTCAGTAACGTTTTTTTTTTTTTTTTTTAAAGGCATAACTGAGGGCTGGGGGTGTTGCTCAGTTCTTGAAGCCCTGGGTTCAATCCCCAATACCCCACCCCATACCAAACAAAATTCTCTTTACCTGATTCTTGGGCTGCTATCTAACATACTGAATTTTACACAAAAATTAGAAAGATATTATGATGGAATTTGCAGCTAGAATGCTGCAGAGCATGCACATTTGCTTCATGAAGCATGGTACTCCTTTGGGGGAAAAACAACCCAAGGGCAAGGACACTCACCCACTCTGACCCAGTATGAGATTTAGAGCTGCTTCCAATCTCTAACACTTAGATGAAAGCAAATTACTTATGCTCACCATACTGCCTGCTTACCTACATACTAAAATCTTTTTTTCTTCAAAGATGCCATTAAGAGCAATCAAATAAGGCTGGAGGGACCTGCCTTTCAAGTACAAAGTAAGCCAACTGAGAGGGAAAGCAGGGAAGCAAATAAATTTTTGACAGAAACAAATAAACTCTTCTGTATAAAAAGTTGATACATATAGGAAGAAAAAAATGTAAAGCTTATTCTTTCAGACAAATGAAAATTATTTTCTCTTCTAAAAAAAATTATACCAGCCAGGTGCGGTGGTGCACGCCAGTTAACGCCAGCACCTGGGAGGCTGAGGCAGGAGGATCGCGAGTTCAAAGCCAACCTCAACAATGGTGAGGCACTTAGCAACTCAGTGAGACCCTGTCTCTAATAAAATACAAAAGAGGGCTGGGGATGTGGCCAAGTAGTTAAGTGCCCTGAGTTCAATCCCTGGTACCAAAAAAAAAAAAAAACACACAAAAAAAATTATACCATAATTTTATTGGGATTCTCAGGTAATGAAAAAGTAAGAGTGATTTCATAAAGCAATTAAAGAAATTCCTATGGCAATTGAAAGGACTCTAGTCCTTTGATAATCAGAGTATTAGAAGAGATCTACAAGGAATTATGAAACAACACATAATTTTCAAATGGATAGATGACTTTCCAATTCTATTCACTGAAAATGAGAATTTCTTAGATGTTCTATCTAGGGCCTTCTCCCTAATTTCTAGGAAGACAATTACTATAATAGAGAAACCCAAAGTTGTATGTAGAATCCTAACAGATTTGTACCTTTCAATTAAAATTACCTAAGGATATCCAGGATGATTTCTAAATATATAACTAATGTAATGTGCAATATATACACTAAATATACATAATACACATTATATGTATAAGCATATAATATATACATTAAATATATAACTAATTTAAGATATCATAAGCAGAATGATTACTTACTTGGGAATGGAGGACGGCCAAATAGAAATGTGTTCAGCTGTAATATCATTCACTATGTCTTCCTTTAAAAAAAAGAAAAAAAAGGGTGATTTAAAAAAAAAATTTTTTTTAGTTGTAGATGTACATAATACCTTTGTTTTATTTTTATTAATTTTTTTCCTGTGGTGCTGAAGATCAAACCCAGTGCCTTATGCATGCAAGGCAAGCGCTCTACCACTGAGCCACAACACCAGTCCCAAAAAGTATGATTAAAAAGAAATTTCTTTCAAAAACTTTTAAACACGAAATTATAAAATGCTGACCCTGGGGGACTGGGGATATAGCTCAGTTGGTAGAGTGCTTGCCTGGTATGCACAAGGCCCTGGGTTCAATCCCCAGCACCTCCAAAAATAAACAAATAAAATAAATAAATAAAAAATACTGACCCGAACATTGTGAAGTTTCACAAAGAGTGATAAAATTATAGTCAAAACCAATGGTTCCTAGGAGAAAAAAAAAAAAAACTTAAAATAGTGTGCATATGTTTACTTACACACACACACACACACACACACACACACACACACACACACACCATACACATAATTTTCTTTTTACTATTTCTCCTATCAATCTCAGAGACACTTAAATATTTTCTTCAAAGACCTTGTCTTTTGCGCATGCACAAGGCCTTGGGTTCAATCCCCAGCACCACACACACACACACACACACACACACACCAAAAAAGACCCTTGTCTTTTGGAATTTAGCGTCTGCTTTAGGGCATATTAAAGATCAACTTTATTCTTAATCTCTCAGACACACACACACACACACACAAAAAAAAAATCAGAGGGGATGGGGATATAGCTCAGTTGATAGAATGCTTGCCTCCCACACACAAGGCTCTGGGTTCAATCCCCAGCACCACCACCAAAAAAAAAAATCAGAACACACAATTTAATAACAATTACCATATTTAGAGGTTTGGTTTATGGAGTTTTCTCTCCAGACTCAAATCCTCACTCTTGGGTGGTACTGGGGAATCAACCCCAGGGCCTCCAGCATGCAGGGCACGTGCTCTATCATTAAGCTACACCACCATAAGACTTTTGATCTCTTTCCAACTAATACTTCCTGCTACCTCAAAAAATTGACTTTTTATTCCTTACCTAACATTTAAAGGACAAATCCCAGGTCATGACCATTAGATAAATATGACGCAAAATCCTTCAAGCAAAAGTTAAAGCCAGGCTTAAGCCATCTAGCCCTATCATGGGACTGAACTCAGGAGCACACAACCACTGAGCCACATCCCCAGCCCTATTTTGTATTTAGAGACAGGATCTCACTGAGTTGCTTAGCTCCTCGCCTTTGCTGAGGCTGCCTTTGATCATCCTGCCTTGGCCTCCCAACCTGTTGGAATTACAGGCTTGCAGCACTGCACCCGCCTTGGAAAGTTCTTCACAATTTTTTTTGTTGTTGTTGTTGTTGTTGTTGTTGTTGTTGTTGTTACTGGGGATTGAACTCAGGGCACTCAACCACTGGGCCACATCCCCAGCCCTTTTTTGTATTTTATTAGAGACAGGGTCTCACTGAGTTGCTAAGTGCCTCACCATTGCTGAGGCTGGCTTTGAACTCGCGATCCTCCTGCCTCAGCCTCCCAAGTGCTGGGATTACAGGCGTGTGCCACCACGCCCATAATCTAGTTCTTCACAATTTAAAAAAATACCTGCTCTACCACTAAAACATGGTAAATACAGAGTAAATTTCTCTATTCAGATTATCTCATTCCTAATTGAACAGCTGCAGATGAGCACATTAACAAGTAACTATTCAGCTATCTGAGGCACTCAATATATTTTAGCATTCTACAAAAATCAACAAAAGTAATTAGATTGATTTTAATAAAACTTACCCGTAATTTTTTAATAAAAGAAAGCAGTTCACTCCTACAAAAACAAAATTTTTTTGTATACACAATTAATATCAGACTTTAAAAAATAAGCTCAAGTATGAAAATTATATGGGAAGGTTTTATTCTTAACTGTCCAATTCTACATGTATGAAAAGGTATGTACTATTGTCATAACCTAGTAAACATTTCTTTCTGTTTGAATAGAAAAACACAAAGTTGTCTATACAATCCTAACAGATTTGTACCTAACATGCAAGACAAGTGCTCCACCACTGACTTACACCTTCAGCAGCCCCTCATGAGTTCTGATCTCTTTCCAACTAGTACTTCCAACTACCTCAAAAATTGATTTTTTTTTTTTTTTTTTTTTTTTTTTTTTACTGGGGATCGAACTCAGGGGCACTCAACCGCCGGGCCACATCCCCAGCCCTTTTCTGTATTTTATCAGAGACAGGGTCTCACTGAGTTGCTAAGTGCCTCACTATTGCTGAGGTTGGCTTTGAACTCTCGATCCTCCTGCCTCAGCCTCTCAAGTCCTGGGTTTACAGGCGTGTGCCACCGTGCCCGGCACTAAAAATTAACTTTTTAATTCCTTACAATATTTAAAGAATGAAATCCAGGTTATGACCATTAAATAAATAGCACTAATTATTTCAAGCAAAAATTAAAGCCAGGCTTCACAACCTACCTAGCATTGGAATTCTTTGGTACCATCCAACCTCAGACATTTAGTACTATCCAACCTCAGATTTTGAGTTCCATCTGATTATTCAGTTATTAGTAGGCTGTCCTCTTAAACAGAAAACATTTTCAAAGGTGGCTATGCAGACAAGTCCATCAGAAATGAGAACCATAGAATCCTTAAGATTATTCATCCTTATGATACACAGGATAAAAGTAGATGTTCTTAAAACAGTTCAGATAGTATAAATTAAAGAGAATGCAAAAACTTGTAACTGATAGAAACATACCAACACATACCGATACATTATACCTAATGTAGATTCCCTCTGCTTTATTAAACTAACTCTGCCGTCATTTCCTCGTTTGTGCTGATTGGACACACTACAGATCTGAACAACAACTTCCCAAAGGTCTTTAGCAGTCCGTCTACTTTCTTTAGGGCCTGGAAGTTCTTTGCATGTAGCTGCTAAAAGCTGTCCAAGCTATAACATGAAAAACAAGCAGAAAAAAGACAAAAGATAATCCATTATACATGACAGTCCTATTATTAGGACACAATGAAGAAAGATAGTAACTGCCCAAACATACCAAGCAGTTATTTTATGCTATGCATTCAATAAAACTTCTGAGGAATTCAGGGCTCACTGTCAGTAGAGTGACGGATCCAAATTTGAGAAAGAGGATCCACTGATTCTACCATATAAACCTCATCATTTCTGAAGAATTATAATCAAAGAGAACAAACAGAAACTAAGCTAATGAGGACAAAAAATGAGATAATGAATACAAAAGGACAAGCGATTAAGTAGGGAGAAAACTGCCCAATATACAAAATATGATGTATCTTTTAAAGAAAATTTATGTAGCTGGGTGTGGTAGCACACATCTATAATACCAGCTATTTGGGAGCCTGAAGCAGCAGGATCCCAAGTTTGAGGCCAGCCTGTTAACTTAACTGTCTCAAAAAGGGCTGGAGATGTAGCTCAGAGGTAGAGGGCTTACCTCTATGCATGAAGCCCTGGACTCAATCCCCAGCACAATTAAAAATAATAATAATAGGGGCTGGGGTTGTGGCTCAGTGGTAGAGTACTTGCCTAGCATGTGAGAGGCACTAGGTTCGATTCTCAGCACCACATAAAAATAAATAAATAAAATAAAGGTATTTTGTCCATCTACAACTAAAAAATATTTTAAATAATAATAATAATGATAAAGTATATAATGGAAAGCACACACCACAACCTTAACTGTGGTGAAAGTCCAAAGGTGAGACTAAAATAATGCTTACACATGTGCACAAACATGTTACCATTACTCATGAGTAAGGAAATTGAAGTTGGCAGAAAAAAGAATAAGCAACTTATTCTTCTCTTCTTTTTGGTGCTGGAAAGTGAAACCAGGGCCTCTACCACTAAGCTACAACCCCAGCCCTTAGAGCAACTTTTCTTTTTTCTTTTTTTTTTTTTGGTACCAGGGATTGAACTCAGGGGCACTCAACCACTGGGCCACATCCCCAGCCCTTTTTCATATTTTATTAGAGACAGGGTCTCACTGAGTTGCTAAGTACCTCGCCATTGCTGAGGCTGGCTTTGAACTCGCGATCCTCCTGTCTCAGCCTCCCAAGTGCTGGGATTACAGGCGTGCACCACCGTGCCCAGCCTCAGAACAACTTTTCTCTAACAAAAATGGTTGCATCTAGCCGGGCGCGGTGGCGCACGCCTGTAATCCCAGCACTTTGGGAGGCTGAGTCAGGAGGATCGCGAGTTCAAAGCCAGCCTCAGCAATGGCGAGGCACTTAGCAACTCAGTGAGACCCTGTCTCTAATAAAATACAAAAAAGGGCTGGGGATGTGGCCCAGTGGTCTAGTGCCGCTGAGTTCAATCCCCGGTACCAAAAAAAAAAAAAAAAAATGGTTGCATCTGGGGATAGAGCTACTGTTAATCTGAGCTCGAATTAAGATTACAGAAAGTGCTTGATGTGATTAAAGGCAGCCTTAATGACCTAAGACCCAGGAAAAACTCCAAAATAGTGAAAGGGTTGAAAGCAACAGGAGAGAAGAGAAAGCCTCAAAATACAGAGGAGAAAACCAGGTTTATATCAAATTCAGCATTTCCTTTCCATAATTTCAAAGCAAAAGAGGGCCCCCTCTGTCCTTACTCATCAAATTTTATATATCACAGCTCCCTTAGGGGGTTCAGAAACAAGGATAATTTCACGTTCATATGAAATCCCAAATTCCCACCAAATTGTACCTAGAAAGTTTTCTAATGAGGTCCCAACTGCTTAAGGTGACATCTCTTAGGAGGAGACAAGATTATGGAAAAAAAGGTGCTTTTTCCTACTTTTTTGGTCAAACGAAATAATCAAAATAACAATTCAGTAAATGACACACTGTGAAAACTATGCCAGTTTGCTTTTGATCTACATATACTATTTTATTAAACTATTAAGTTACAGGTATTACTTCACCCCTAATACATCAATATACATCTTCTAAAGACAAGGACATTTTCCTACACAACCACACAACTCCGATCACACTGAAGAAAATTAACAAGAATACTGGTGCTAGCTGGGTGCGGTGGCGCACACCTGTAATCCCAGCACTTGGGAGGCTGAGGAAGGAGGATCGCGAGTTCAAAGCCAGCCTCAGCAATGGCGAAGCACTTAGCAACTCAGTGAGACCCTGTCTCTAATAAAATACAAAAAAAGGGCTGGGGATGTGGCCCAGTGGTTGAGTGCCCCTGAGTTCAATCTCCAGTACCAAAAAAAAGGATACTGGTACTTTCTAAATCTAGTAAAAATGATGTACAAACCCTACTGAACCATGTGATGGGTATCAGGCACACGCTGTCTATCGGGACAGTTCATCCTGCACACCCACTGAACAGATTCTTCTCCTATAACTAGAATCACAATACATGCAGCTATTCATGCAATACTGTGCCAGGGCTACTATAGCTCCTTATCTCAAATTTGTTACTTGTTGTCAGGGATAATATGCTTACCTGAAGCTCACTAAATTTACTAAATATATAAATTCAATTGAAAGTAAGAACTTTCAGATCATTTTCAGTTCACAAGTGTGATGACAGGGTGTTCATGCTGTTGTGTGAGATGCGCTTCCATCTAAATCTTGTTACAATGTCCACCGATCTGATTGGGGGGTGTCTTTCAGAGGGTTTAAGTCCCCCAAATCAACTAAATTCTACAAACCTCCTGGAGCATCAATATTCTTGGGTGCCATGTAGAGCATGGAAATATAAAAATTAACTGCCCCCATGAAACTCACCATCTTATAGGAAAAACAGGTAAGTAAACAATTTTTCATACAGTATAAAAACAAAAGAAGGGGCTAGGGCTGTAGCTCAGTGGTATAGCATGTGTGAGGCACCAGATTGGATCCTCAACATCACATAAAAATAAATAAATAAAGATATTATGTCCTCCTACAACTAAAAAAAAAAAAAAAAAAGAAAGAAAGAACATTAAAAGAAAGCATAGGGCTGGGGATGTGGCTCAGCGGTAGAGCGCTCGCCTAGCAGGTGCGTGGCCCGGGTTCAATCCTCAGCACCACGTAAAAATAAAAGCATTGTGTACAACTAAAGCAAATAAATAAATATCTAAAAAATAAATAAATAAAATAAAGCATAAAAACAAAAGAAATATGTCAACAGTGACAGTAGCAGGACCAGTACGATAGCACAGAGGAGAAAGTGATTTACTCATTTAGGGATAAAGAAAAGCTTACGAGAAATTACATAAACAGGCAAAAAGGGGAAAGACAGCCCAGCAGAGAACAGCACATGCAAAGTACAAAGGCATGGAGAAGCACTCACACCTTAAAACCCTTGTAGGTCATAGTAAAAACCTGGACTGTTATCCCACACTATCTCTACTATTACCACAAACCACTCTTCCTCTCTAGACTTTTATCAAGCACCTATAAATCCTATGTTCTTTCCATTATACCAAACTGTCTCCCATTATGATCCATTGGGCAGACTACACAGTTCTGAATTATTGCAAAAGGGTATTATTTAGTCACATGCTTACAATTTTTCCTTTCATTTCTGTGATTATATAATATATAGTAAGTAAATAAGAAAACATGTAAAACAGAAAATAAAATTGGTAAAAAGGTAAAAAATTTCTATCAAGAAAATGTTATACTGCCAGTCTTTTCCCAATATATAGTACTAATACTCCAAACTATTATTATTATTTTTTTGTGTGTGTGTGTGTGTGGTACCAGGGATTGAACTCAGGGATACTCGACCACTGGGCCACATCCCCAGCCCTTTTTTGTATGTTTTAATTAGAGTCAGGGTCTCACTGAGTTGCTAAGTGCCTCGCCATTGCTGAGGCTGGCTTTGAACTCGCGATCCTCCTGCTTCAGCCTCCCAAGTGCTGGGATTACAGGCGTGCGCCACCGCGCCCGGCTAAACTATTATTTTTAAAGCACAAACTCTTCTTACTATGAACTTCAGGGTCCTCTTGTCTTAACATTATCCACAGATGCAGGAGCCAACTATGGAAGGAGGTATACAAAACCCAATCATCAGATGACTTGATGAGATGCATCTGTGACTACTCTTGGCAAGGCCACCACACATTCTTCCTCCTTTTGGGCCACACCAGAGAACTGCAGAAGCAGCAAGATAACCTAGCCTACAACACAATTTCCAGTATTCTTACACATCACAGGCCCTCAAATATTCATTACACAAACATTTGCCCGTCTCTCCTAGTATATAACTCCACAAGAGCTCTCAGTGCCTTAACACTGTGCAGCAATCTACAATGTTAAGTGGGAATGATAATAAGCCTGAAACAACTCTCATTTGAGAGTTTATATTAAAGGTTAAGAGTAGACTGCTAGGCATAATCACATCAATACCCTAGATATCAGGAACTCATACCCCAGAAAGTTCACCAAACAGAGAGATATGATCCAATGTCTGAAATTCCTAAGAAAAGGATAAAGTATAACAATGTTTTTGTTTTGTTTTAGTACTAGGGAGAGAACCCAGAGTATTTTACCACTGAGTTGTATTTTACCACTGAGTTATAATCCCAATCCCTTTAATTTTTTATTTTGAGACAGGGTCTCACTAAGTTGCCAAGGTTCTCATTAAGTTGCAGAGTCTGGCCTCAAACTATTTTTTTCTTGGTGGGGGGTGACACGGAGATTACCAGGAACTGAACCCAGGGGTACTTAACCACTGAGCCACACGCCCAACCCTTTCCATTTTTTGAGGCAGGATCTCAAAAAGTTGCGTAGGGCCTCACTAAATTGCTAAGGCTGGCCTTGAACTTGCCATCCTCCTGTCTCAGCCTTCCCAAGCCCTTGGAATTGCAGGTATGTGCCACCATGACTGATGAATAAATTCTTTCATACTGGTATATACTAAACATGTTATTAATTAACAAACATGATATAGATTCAGGCATATCAAACTTAGAACAGTAAATTGATTCAAAAGAAAGGTAAGGTGTTCAAATGTAAAATGTACAGAAGCATCATAGCATTTGAAGCAAAACTTAACTAACCTCTTGCTACATTATAACAAAGTGTTAACTGTTAACAACATCATCTTCATGAGTTATAGGGCATTAGAAATATTCAAAAGGGCAAAGTCAAGTGCATGAATTATCAAGTACTATGATTTTAACTATAAGCATTTGTCCCATCTTACATTGTATCATAGAAATTAGGCAACATCCCAAAGTAGTAAAGAAATAGGTACAACAACAACATTCTAATAAACACTTTACTTAGATAAAACCTTAATTACCTTTACATATGGATTACTCTGAAGTAGAAATGCAGGAACTTGCAGTGTAAGATATTCATTTTCTCTCCAGTTTAACATAAAAGCAACACATTCCTCAGCTACTACCTGACGAAGAGGAATATCTAAAAAACAAACAGTTGGAATAACCATGATAACATCTGCTCAGATTTCAAATGGAAAAAAAAAAAAAAAAAAACAGCTACAGAATAAAAATAAAGCAATGCTAATATTTTATACTTTTCTCTATAAAGTTTAATATCTCCCAACAATACGTGTCTATAGTCTCCACTATTATTAATCAGGCAAATTATCCCGGAGAGCCCAATAATCCACTATGAAAGTCTAAAAGTTGATACCTGTCCTGTAGAGACTTACAAATGAGCAGAAAATAATTATACAAGTAAAACAAGTGCAACAATCTATAATGTTAAGTGGAAATGATAATAAGCCTAGAACAACTTTTAGCATGTTTACAGAAAATAGGTAAACTACATAAAGTTGCAATAAATCTGTTAATCTATTAATCTTTTTAAATTTTTTTATTCAAAGTATAATAGTCGGGCTGGGGTTGTGGCTCAGCGGCAGAGCGCTCGCCTCCCACGTGCGCGGCCCGGGTTCGATCCTCAGCACCACGTAAACATAAATGCATTGCATTGTGTACAGCTAAAGTAAATAAAAATAAATATTAAAAAAAAGTATAATAGTCATAAAAGTCATTTATTCTTTCAAAGAAACATTTACTGTACTACAAAAAATTTCAAGTAAAAAAATAGCAAGAAAAATCAGTCATTTTCAACATTATTTCCTTTGAAATAATTAAATATACCCTAATATGCTGCAAAAGTTTTTAGCTTAAAGAACATAATTCCAAATTTTAATGTACTTTAGGAAGAGAAACCAAACTAAATCCCAACTAACAATGTTAAGACAACATGGGAAAAGTGAGCGCAACCTTTTCTAGATAACTGTATTCCTCAGTCTTTTCATATTTCTTGGATAGCACCTATGGCTATTTTTATCTCATTTTATTCCAAAAATGGATGTGAGTGATGAAAAATATGCAAAGCACAGCAAAATAAAATATAAACACATTATCTGCATCATCTTCTAAAGACAAGATGAAGACAAAAGTGAAATTAGTTCCCCAAATGCATGCCTGTTACTGTTCTATACATTTTGCTGAAGGGAGGACTTGGCTCCAAGGCTTCCTTTATTCAGGCCTCTCCATCAGTAATACTGCTTGCTATAGGAATGATGCTTAAAGGAGAATCAACCTAGGGAGTTGGAGTCTGATACAGCTTAAGAGTCAGTGATTTAGAAATTAAATTTCCTCTAAAGTACTGGCAATAGAATTATTCATTAAAAGTGCAGAGTCAAGTACTTTGTCTTAGGCTCTAACAGCCAGAGTTGCCCTAACATTCAATTTAGCTGCAACTGACAAACAAAAAGGAAATGTGTCTGAATAGAAAGCTACCCTACTTAGCTACAGATATTAAAAGTTGGGGCTCTCTCCCAAATGACGTAAGTAGTATTAGAAAAATTAATATCCTCCTCTTATTTCTACTATAACTGAAAGGGTGGTTCTGTTGTCAGTTAAGATTACTTCCTGTTCCTTAAAATAAAACCAGGTCAACCCATGTAAAAGACTGCTTCTCTGTGTTCTATAGATGGCATGCATCTACCCTGTGTAAAACTGTCCTCTTTTCCTTAAACAAAGGGGTGAAGAGAAGGTGGCAGATGACAACTTTATCCCCACCCTCTCTTGACCTCTGGAGAAAGCACATCTACCAATATCAACTCTTACACTGGCACTGAGGTACAGAGCTAGAATGGCAGAGGCAGGAGTCTATGTTCAATTCAGGTAACTAGCACAAGCAAAAGGACAAGTGAAACATTCAACAAACTAAACATAAACTATATGCAGAGCGGTGAGCTTCTTATGAAACAAAATGGAAAAAAGTGGTATGACCTCCAACTGTTAAATCAAAAATGTCATACAGAAGAAGCCAGTTACAGTGGCTCACACCTGTAATCCCAGTGGCTTAGGAGGCTGATGCAGGAAGATTGTGAGTTCAAAAGAGAGCCTCAGCAATTTAGTGAGGCCCTGTCTCAAAATAAAAAATAAAAAGGGCTGAGGTTATGTCTCAGTGGTTAAGCACTCCTGGGTTCAATCCCTGATTACCCCCACACACCAAAAAAGTCATAAAGGAAATGGGAGGGTGGCTCAGTGGCAAGAGCGTTAGCCTAGCATGTGGGAGGTCCTGAATTCAACCCCCTCCCCCCCCAAAAAAATAAAGGGATAGTGCAATAGACTACTAATTAAAGTCACTTCTACCCATTTCGAAGAGTGAGAGCACAGGCTTAGAAGCTGGACTTACAGGTTAATAAAATCATACACAGTTCATTCTCTTACTGTGTGATTTTGGGCAATGCTTTAAACTCTGCATCTCAGTTACTTGATTTACACAATGGGGATAATGCAACAATAGCTACTTCACAAAGTTGCCATGAGGACTAAATAAGTTATGCAACTAAAGTCCTTAGAACAATGTCTTGACATGTGGTTAATACTAATAAATATTAAGGTTTTAAACTTCTTTTCATTGAGAAAAATCATGTATGAAAACCAACTTACCTTTAAAAAGCAAGCATGTACGTAACAAGCATCAACATTTAGTGCCAGCATCTTACTAGATCAATTCTTATTGAAAACATGGTATTACTAGGTGTGTGGTAATTGCCTATAATCCCAGCAATTCCAGAGGCTGAGGCAGGAGGATCACAAGTTCAAAGCCAGCCTCAGCAAAGTATAAAGGCCCAAAGCAACTTAGTGAGATCTGTCTCAAAATAAAAAGGGCTGGGGATGTGGCTCAGTAGTAAAGCCCCTCTGGGTTCAATCCCCAGTACCAAAAAATCCCATTATGATATCAAAGGGGACTGATGCATTAAATGTCTCAAAAAGTATTCTACCTACACCAGGCATGGTAGCGTATACTTATAATCCCAGGGGCTGAAGAGGCTGAGGTAAGAGGATCACATGTTTGAGGTCAGCCTCAGCAACTTAGTGAGGCCCTAAACAACTCAGTGAGACCCTATCTCTAAATAAAAATACAAAAAGGGCTGGGGATTTGTCTCAGTGGTTAAACACCCATGGGTTCAATCCCTGGTACAAAAAAAAAAAAAAAAAAAAAAATCTACCTATAATGCTTAAAAAAAAAAATTGTGATTTATAACTACATGCCCCCTGTGGGAATTTAGAATATAATTAACTCATAAGACCTCTAGTTGGCCAACAGTTGTTACTGTATAGGCACATTTCTTTAGAACTTAATTTTATTAGTTATAGTATTAAACACGTAGATTATTATTTAATTCCTTTAAATAAATTTAGAACCAATAAAATTCAAAATCAGGGAGAGGTGAAGAGGGACTAAATCCAGGGCTTCATGCATGCTAGGGCAACCACGCTACACCTGAGCTACACCTGAGCTACAAACCACCCCCCCCCCTATTTTTTTTTTGTGTGTGTGTGGTACCAGGGATTGAACTCAGGGGCACTCGACCACTGAGCCACATCCCCAGCCCTTTTTTGTATTTTTTTATTAGAGACAGGGTCTCACTGAGTTGCTAAGTGCCTCGCCATTGCTGAGGCTGGCTTTGAACTCGCTATCCTCCTGCCTCAGCCTCCCAAAGTGCTGGGATTACAGGCGTGCGCCCACCGCGCCTGGCTCACACCACCCCTTTTGAGACAGGGTCTCACTAAGTTGCCCAGGCTGGCCTCAACACTTGTGATATTCCTGCTTCAGCCTCACAGGTGTGTACAACCACATCTGGTCTAATATGCCCATTTTCACAAAAAAATATTTATCAATAGAACTGAGCGCTCAAGCTCTGTTCTAAAGTGGGCACAAATGAACTCCTGGCCCACTGGCAATCAATTTGAGGACATTTTAGGGCAGTAATGAAGAAATAAACCTTCAACCTGTATTCCTAAGGACATTACAATTCTTTACCAGACTATCTTGAAACTACAGTATAAGCTGGGTGTAGGTGGTACATACTAGCAGTTCTACCTACTCATGAAGCTGAGGCAGAAGGACCACTTGAACCCAGGAGTTCCAGGGCAACCTGGGCAACATGGCAAGACCCTTCTTCAAAAACAAAATAAAATGACAACAGCAACAACAACAAAAAACCCTGCAACATAGCTTTTTTTTTTTTTAATATTTATTTATTTGCTTTAGTTGTACACAATGCGTTTATTTGTACATGGTGCTGAGGATCGAACCTAGGCCGCACACGTGCTAGGCGAGTGCTCTACTGCTGAGCCACAACCCCAGCCCGCAACATAGCTTTTATGGCACACTGAATAGTACCACAAAAATTCATGGCCACCTGGAACTTCAGAATGTCACCTTATTTGGAAACAAGGTCTCTGCAGATATAACTAATTGAAATGAGGCCATGTTAGTTTAAAGGAGGCCCCAAATCCAATGACTGGTATCCTTTTAAGAAGAGAAGAAAGAGAAAACCACAAGAGAGGATGCTAGGGGCTGGGGCTATGGCTCAGTGGTAGAGCACTCATCTTGCACGGGTGAGGCCCTGGGTTTGATCCTCAGCACCACATAAATAAAATAAAGGTATTGTGTCCACCTACAACTAAAAAAATATATTAAAAAAAAGAGAGAGAGAGAGAGAGAGAGAGAGGATGCTATGTAAAGACAAAGGCAGAGAATGGATGCATCTACAAACCAAGGAATATCAAAGATTGCTAGGAGCCACCAGAAATTAGGAAGAGGTAAGATAGCCTTTAGAAGAACAGCCTGAAACAACTTGATTTCAGACATCTAGCTTCCAACAATAAATTTTTGTTGTTTTAAGTCACCCAGTTTGTGGTACTGTGTTAAAGAAATCCTAGGAAATAGTTTCCTCCATTTTACCCAATGTTCTCAAGTGAATGCCAAACCCAAATCCTGTTAGAGAAATAATTTTTATAGATATAAAAAAAATTGGCTTTTTACTAAGTGCTTTTCCCACTTAAGTATGAAATTTCTGAATTTGACTTTGTGAACCAGTCTTACCAGGAAGCCTCATTTCCAGATATCCTCGCACTCTACTAATAAGGTCAGAGGGAGGTCTCTCCCCTGACTGCCCTGTTCCAGCTTCATGTGTGTGAATATCCAAAAGTAACATCTCATTCAGCATGACCTGACGAAGTTTTGGTGAGAACTCTGTTACCAACTCCAAACAAGCAGCAAATAGTTGTTTAGCATGGGAAAAGTCCTATAAAAGAAATGACAGAATACCCGAGTCACCTTTTCTTTGGAGTAAAAAAATGTGTTCAGTACAGAACAAAGAATTAATTTAAACGATTTACAATGCTTATCTCAAAAGAGTGAGGCCATATTATCATTTTTTCTAGCATTTACTTATCCCAAATTTTCTGAAGACTAATCTTCACACATTATTTTTCTCCAAGTGTCTTATTTGTTTTAACAATCTGGCTGTACTCTCATCACTACAAAGAAATAACTTTCACAAACCAAAGATTTTCTAAACTATTAAACATTTTTCAGTTACCTTCCAGTGCTATGCACTATCTTTTTTTAAAACATTCTCTTTTCCCTTTCCATATCTGTCTGGTCCCCATACCTATCACACCATTCTTTTTTGGACCCAATGTTGCATTCCCTTGAGCTCCATGCTCTGTGAATCCTTGGGTTATCTTCCAGGATCCCACACTGGTATATCCAGTCCCGACCATTCCCCAGGCTCCAGGATTATGTTTCCAATTGCAGCCTCAAACTACACATTGTAAAAATCAGTTCATAAGGGATGGGGATATAGCTCCACAATAAAGTTCTTGAGACCCAGGGTTTGATCCTGAGCACCAGCAAACAAACAAACAAAAAAGCCAAAAACAGGCCATAAAATGTCTTTTCAAAAAAAATTTTTCTGAACATTTCACTTACTAAGACTGCCATCTCTGAGACCCAAACCAGAAACCTGAGCAACATCCTTGATTCTTTTTTCCCTCTTGCTTTCCACATCAAATCAGTCACAAATCCCTAGATTTTACCCCCTAAATATTTCTATAGTATGTTCTCTTCTTTTTATTCCTTCTAACACTGTGCAACTCACCAGTTGTGTGATCTTGGACAATTTAATACCTTTGAGTTTCTGATTTCTTACTATGACAGAGATAACACCTTTGACACAATTTTTAGTGAATAAACAAAATAATTAATGCATATAAAATTACAGAATAGGGCTGGGAGTTGTGGTTCAGCAGTAGAGCACTTGCCTAACACATGCACGACCCGGGTTCGATCCTCAGCACCACAAAAAAAAAAAAAAAAATTACAGAATAGTCTTTGTATTTTTATATGCTGAGAAGCTAGGAACTGCTTCCTTAAACTACAACGTCTATATCTTAGACTACTTCTAGCTGTATGATTCAGGTAGGACTACTGGCCCAGATATGCCAACCTCTTTAATAAAGTTCACAGGAGTCTTTATAGTGTGAATCTTAATTCTCCAGCCACCTTATTGCCTGCCTCAGCTAACAACGCTATAACCAAAGGAAACTGTTTCCAATCCCCTCGTATACCGTCCTTTCTTGACTTCCAACTTTTCCTCTTGCCTTCACTATCTTTCCCTTTCTTTAAATAGCTACCTGATTTAAGCTTCAGTTTTAGCTCAGGAATTCTGCCTCCCAAATGCTATCTTTAAGCTTCCTATAAAATAGGAAAACTGTTAGTTGCACAATTACACTTTTATATGATTTATGCTTATGCCTCAACTTCCCAGACTGCAAATTCCTTATATAAAATATGCTACAAGCCAGGCACGGTGGCGCACGCCTATAATCCCAGCACTTTGGGAGGCTGAGGCAGGAGGATCGCGAGTTCAAAGCCAGCCTCAGCAATGGCGAGGCACTTAGCAACTCAGTGAGACCCTGTCTCTAAATAAAATACAAAAAAGGTCTGGGGATGTGACCCAGTGGTCAAGTGCCCCTGAGTTCAATCCCTGGTACCACAAAAATAAAAATAAAAACAATAAAATATGCTACAAAAGTAATTTTAACAATTTACTTTTTAATCCTTTTATACAATCTTTACTAACTAAATCCTAAAGAATACAAATGATATCTTTTTGTTTTCATTCATTCATTCATTCATTCAAGAGATGGGGGTCTCACTATGTTGCCCAGGCTGACCCTTAATTCCTGGACTTAAGTGATCCTCCTGCCTCAGCCTCCTAAGTAGCTGGACTGAAGGTGCACACCATACCTGCTTTCTCGATTTTTAAAAAGGTATCCATATGTCTAAGACCATTGTGGTATAATTATAAAGGTAAAAGAAAAAGAACCACTAAAATGCCTTTTCAAATGGCTTTTTAGGCCAATCTTTTTAGGCTTATACTTTGATTTTAAGACCAGGAAAAGATAATAGGTTTTAATTCCTGACACTTGCTAAAATTATTAAAGCATATTCATAAGAAGCATTTGATGCACATTTTTACTCACCTTAACAGTACTGCAGTGTAAGCCTTTGGCCATGAGAATGTACACCAAATCTCTTGTTAAACTGTCCTTAATTCCCAGGATAACACTACTATACACAGAAGGTATTTCCCACTAGAAGAAATAAAAATACATAACAGAGAAAGCCAAATCTAGATGAGAATCTTTCAATAATATTCAAATACATAAAAAAAAATTATTCATAAACCAGGCACACACCTGTAGTCAGCAACTCAGGAGGTTTCCAAGTTCGAGGCCAGCCTCAGCAACTTGGTGAGACACTTGTAACTTAGCAAGACCCTATCTCAAAATAAAATTAAAAGGGTTGGGGATATATCTCAGTGGTAGAGCACCATCTAGGTTCAAGACCCAGTATCAGGGAAAAAAATGATTTTGGGGGAAAAAAAAATCGTTTACAGATCCTTTTTCAAAGAAAAAGAAAAAATAACAAACATAATGAATTATTAATCAAAATGAACATTTCTCTATAGTGAGCAACAATAATTACATGGATTAGAAGTTTCTGAAGGGATTAATACATATACAGAGATTCCTACTTTTGAACATAATGTGTTAATGAAAGCACATATAAAATTTAGATTTGTTTTAACTCACGAGATCCTCATAATACTATGAAATGGGTATTATTATCCCCACTTCACAAATGAGAAAACTGAGGCATACAGAAGTAACTTTTCTAAGATTATGGAGCTAGTTAAGCACAGAGATGGGATTCAAATGTAGGCAGTTAAATCTCAGAATTGCTTTTCTTAACTATTATGCTATACTTCTTTAAAATTAACACTAAAAAGTAATATCAATAGCAAGGAAGACTAATGTTTACTATAATTTTTCATTTCACTGTACTTAAATATATTTAAGTCCTATAAAATATAAATGAATTTCTGGCTGCTTTTCCACTGCTCCTTCAACAGGAGAGGCAGTATGCAATTAATTAGAAGCACTGCCACATATTTCTCGTACATCTGTGGTTTATTTTCTTTTATCTCTAAGCTATCTTTCACTGAATTGGTGTTTTTTTGTTTGTTTGTTTGTTTGTGTTATTGGTACCAGGGATTGAACCCAGGAGTGCTTAAGCACATCCCCAGCCCCTTTATAGATTTTAGACAAGTTGCTGAGGCTAGATTTGAACTCAAGATCCTCCTGCCTCAGCTTCCCAAGCTTCTGGGATTACAGGTGTGTGACATTGCACCTGGCTGAAATGGGACTTTAAAAGCTACTTTCACTTAAGACTTTCCATGGGAGAAATTTAAATAGATAACCTCAGAAATAGGTAAATACATTAGGTGGGACATTATAAAAGAACACTTAAAACAAAAAATGTTCTATGAAGAACAATACACTGAGATTCCATGGTGTAGGCTTTAGATTTGAAGAAAGTATAAGAAGCAAAACCAAGCTGGGCAAGGTGGTGAGTGCCTGTAATTTCAGTTAATCATGATCACAAGTTGGAGGGCTGGAGATGTAGCTCAGAGGTAGAAAACTCCTAGGTTTGATGCCCAGTACTATAAACCACACCCAATAAAGTAAAAATAAGGGGTTGGTGTTGTAGTTCAGTAGTAGAGCACTTGTCTAGCACGTGTAATGTATTGGGTTTGATCCTCAGCACAACATAAAAAAAGATAAATAAATGGCTATGGTCATGGCTCACAGGTAGAGCACTCGCCTAGCATGCGTGAGGCACTGGGTTTGATCCTCAGCAACACATAAAATAAAGATATTGTGTCCACCTATAACTAAAGAAAAATTAAAAGATAAATAAAATAAAGGTATTATGACCATCTACAGCTTAAAAAGTTATTTAAAAATAAATAAACAAAGTAAAAACAAAAACCCATGGTAGAGTTCAGTGATAGAGTACTTTTCTAGCAAGAGCAAGAGCTGGGTTTAATAACCAGCATTGGTCAGGGAGAAAGGGACCCTAAAACAGTACATAGTAGTAGCTAAAGATTATTAATAGGGAGTATACATTATACATATATTTACAGCTATATTTAAAATGCATATAGACACTTCAGCAACAAATAATATAAACTCATTTTTAGATGTTACTGATTTAATAGTTTCTTTTTCTCCATGTTCAATTTTTTTGGACAATGTATGTTAAAAGTACAATTATGGTTGGATGAAGACTATTAAGTAAAATGGGTCCTTTTTCTCAAAAAGACCAAGGAACATGGGGGCTGGGATAGTGGCTCAGCGGTAGAGTGCTCGCCTAGCACGTGCGCAGCCCAGGTTCAATCCTCAGCACCACATAAAAATAAACGCATTGTGTACAACTAAAGCAAATAAATAAATATTAAAAAAAAAAAAGACCAAGGAACAGCCCTTCTAATAAATTACATTAGAAACGAAAGTTAATTCACACCTGTTCTTGAGAGGGTGTCTTACCTTATTAGACACTGTCCAAAACTGTCGCTCTGAAGTCATACCATGTAATTCAATTAAAATCTGTCGAATCCTCCAGGGATCCACTGACAGTATAAGTTGATGTTCCAACTGACCAATGTTGACACTTGCTGAGGCTAAAAATGGATAAGAGTTCCAATTTTAATAATGATTTAACTCAAAGATATATGTAAATCTATGAGAATAACAACTGAGACTATGCATATTTGCACATATTCAAAGTTGAAAGCAGCTATTATTTTGAGAACTGACTCGTTCAACATAATGTAAGTTATTTATTAACTTTATCTTCACATGGAAAATCTACCAAAATTTGAAATACATCTGCATTTAGTAAGTGAATCATTTAAAAAACAGTGACAATATAAACAGTTAAAAGTTAATAATGGGGGGGGCTGGGTTGTGGCTCAGCGGCAGAGCGCTCGCCTCGCACGTGCACAGCCTGGGTTCAATCCTAAGCACCACATAAATGCATTACATTGTGTACAACTAAAGTAAATAAATAAATATTTTTTTTTTAAAAAGTCAATAATTGGGGGCTGGAGTTGTGGCTCAGTGGTGTGGCGCTCACCTAGCACGTGCACAGCCCGGGTTCGATCCTCAGCACCACATAAAAATAAACATATTGTGTACAACTAAAGCAAATAAATAATTATTTTTTAAAAGTTAACAACTGGGTCATGGAAAGAATATTCAGGATATATGGAAAGAATTAATTCATATAGAGAGATTCCTATTTTTGAACATAATGTGTTAATGAAAGCACTTATAAAATTTAATAATAAACATTAAAGACGTGTTTTTTTTTTTTTTGTTCTGAGGGGAAAGGAAGAGAGGAAAAAGAGCCAAAAATTATCACTAAAATCCCTAATTACATGAGGTTGGGGTGGTAGCTCAGCAGTAGAGTGCTCGCCTAGCACGTGCGCAGCCCAGGTTTGATCCCCAGCACCACGTAAAAAAATAAAGGCATTGTAAACAACTAAAGCAAATAAATGTTTTTTAAAAAAATCCCTAATTATAGCTCAGCTATCAGATAGTTTTCAATACTGTATTTTCTAACATTTCATGTGTATTACTGTTATTAGTTTTTCCTTTATGACTTGCCAGTCAACCACTTTAAATCTAGTGAGGGTCAAAGTAGCTAAAATTTTGCTTATGTTAAACTAACTGAATTCTTTGTCTCCTCTATACTAAATTTTGAAGCTTTTGTTTTCTTATGTTTCCACTTTTTATGAATAAGGGCAAAAATGGAAGAAAATCATTAAATAAATCAGCAAAAATGAAAATGTTGCCAAAGCTAAATGTTTAGTCAACAGATAGCAGCACAATGATAAACGCTAAAATCAAAATTGTCATCTTTCTGACCCGGGCGCGCGGTGGCGCACGCCTGTAATCCCAGCACTTTGGGAGGCTGAGTCAGGAGGATCGCGAGTTCAAAGCCAGCCTTAGCAATGGCGAGGCACTTAGCAACTCAGTGAGACCCTGTCTCTAATAAAATACAAAAAAGGGCTGGGGATGTGGCCCAGTGGTCTAGTGCCGCTGAGTTCAATCCCCAGTACCAAAAAAAAAAAAAAAATTGTCATCTTTCTGGGCCCACTACCCCTTCCCTTTTTGTTTTTACCTCCAACAACTTATCAGCTGTAGGATTATCTTGGTCTATTTCCCCATCTAAAATCTTTTATATACTTATCCACAATCTCGGCCTAATAAAAAGATTGTTTATTTACCATATGCTCAATAGAGTCATAGCACTTAACGACTCATACAGAAATGTAACTACAGCAGACACATAAATATCTATAAAGTATAAACAAAAGCAAGTAAAAGGGAATCCTTAAATATATTTCAATATTAATTTGAACAGAGGGGCAAAATGTGCCAACAGCCTAGCTGGCAGACTGGAGAGCTAACCTGGGATATCATAAAATGAAGTTACAGGTTTAATGCACAGATTTACTCTAGGGGATCTCTTCCTCATCTCATCAACAAGAAGCTTTCGTTCTTCATCTTTCAACAATGTAATGAAAAGCTCATGTGAAGAAATCATGAAAACATACTGAAGATCTTCCAACCCCAGACACACATTCCTAGATCAGTAAGAAATATGATAAAACAAAAAAGCGTATAATTTAGTTTGAGGAAAATAATCACATGAATCAATTTTTATTAATAAGCCATTTAAAAAGCTATCATTTCATAAATTATATTAAAATATCTTTAAATATATTTTAAAATTTCCCTTTGATTATTATTTAAAATGTTAATACCAGTGCTACAATGTACAAGAAAAGTAACTACATAATCCAAAAGTTTCAGTTAACTACACAAATTTGAACTTAACTGGTTTTTCCAATATAAGTTACTGCCCGATTATAAGACACGCAGGACAAATACAAATAGGTAATAAAAGATACTCTTTCTCATGGGACAAAGTTCAAAGGTTAAAAAAAAGATAAAGGTACTTACTTTAGAAAAGCAGCCATATTTCCTTTCAGACAATCTGAAGCTTTTTCTAAATTTATTGATCTTGAACATACCTAGGAATTTGAGTAATTTTCATTTGAATATAAGTGCTTTTAAAAATGTAGATCAGGATCCAGAGACCCATGAGGGAAATGGCAGGAGATGCTGAGGCTTCAATCTGTTCCTCCTCCTCCCTGCCATTCCCTGATGTTACTGCTTAGGTATATCTGTGTGCCCACGCTGCTCTTTCCAAAATGAATATTGGGTCTCTAACTTCTGCCTTGAGTCTCACTAAGTTGCCCAGGCTGGCCGGAACCTGAGATTCTCCTGCCTCAACATCTCTAGCCACTGAACATCATCATGCCTGGCTCCTCTTTGGTTTTTAATTATCATTTCTTACGAGTGGGCTGTTAGAGAGTTCCAGAAAGCTTACTCTGATCTGGATTACATTCAGTACAGGCTGGAATATGAAATCAAGACAAATCATCCTGATTCAGCAGGCCAGAAAAATCCGGTTACTGTCTTAAAGGAATTATCAGCGATGAAGTTGCACTATCAGTCTTTACATGCTCGTTTTAAACCAGTTGCTATTGAGCAGAAAGAGACTAAGCGCCACATTTATGCTGCTTTGAGTAAGACTATGACCATGATACAGGAACTACAAAAGCAAACAGACCTGGAGCTGTTACCACTGACTGAAGAAGAGAAAACTGTGATGGAGCAATTAAAATCTCACATAACGGACTCATGAGGAAATGGACTTGCAAAAGGAAACAAATGAAGAGATCCATTCCAGAGAAACAAGAAGATGTCTAGTTAACACTTGATGATTAGTGGTGGGGGGCTGGCAAAGAAGAGGAGGTTTGGCTTGAGTGACAGGGTACTGATGCTTTAATATAAGTGGAAATATAAGAGCAGATATTATCTGTATAAAATTTAGTCCCCAACCCCCTGAAAAAAAAGAAAAGTGGAACGGGAATGCAGGGATTTAAATATATATTTACAAATTAAAAAAAAAAAAAAAAAAGTAGATCAGTTTGAAAGTACTGATTTAAAACAATTTAATTTTCCTGTTTCAACCATATAGTAATCACAAATCTGATTAAGACAAGAGCTAAGGAGCCGGGCGCGATGGCCCACGCCTGTAATCCCAGCACTTTGGGAGGCTGAGGCAGGAGGATCGCGAGTTCAAAGCCAGCCTCAGCAATGGCGAGGCACTTAGCAACTCAGTGAGACCCTGTCTCTAAATAAAATACAAAAAAGGGCTGGGGATGTGGCCCAGTGGTCGAGTGCCCCTGAGTTCAATCCCCGGTACCACACAAAAAAAAAAAAAAAAAAAAAAAGAGCTAAGACCAATGAATGAGAATTCACTACAGAAAGGGAATGGAATGTGACTTTCTAATAACTACAGGTATTTACAGATAGTAAAGAATAATTTATGGGCTGGGGTTGTAGCTCAGCGCTCGCCTAGCACATGCACGTCCCGGGTTCGATCCTCAGCACCACGTAAACATAAATGCAGTGCATTGTGTACAACTAAAGCAAATAAATAAATATTTTTTAAAAAAAAAGAACAATTTACTACAAACAATTTAACATGTTATTCTCTCAAAATTTTTAAGGTGTATGACCAGATTACATGAAGTGATAAGCTTTAGGAATCAACAGTTCCTGTCAGAAAAGAGAGCTGAAAACAATGATCAGTAACAGTTAATGAATATAGAACCAACATTTAAGAAAGTAACCGAGAATGAAAAAATAAACAATGAAAATAATAATGGAAACTAATTATGTGAATATTAGTTATGTAGGAACAATATTTTTATGTTATTCTAAATTTATTTCATAAATTAGGATTCCTCCTGAAATAGTACTTAAAAGAAGTCAAAATAAAATATAACTAATGTAAGAAGAGCGCCTAACCTCAAAGTGTCAAATATTTTCTAAACAGAAACAAAAAAATAAACAACCTGAAGTCCTGCAAATCGATAAATGAACAAATATGGAATATTATTAATTTAAAAAGGAATGTGATTAAGGCTACAAAATGAACCATGAGAATGTTAAACTAAGTGAGAGAAGCCAATTAAAAAAGACCAACTATTATGTAAATAAATTTATATGACAAGTCCAACAAGGACAAATCTACAAAAAGTAAGTAGATTCTGATAGCCATACACAGTGGACCACACCTGTAATGCCAGCAACTTGGCAGACTGAGGCAGGAGGATTGCAAGCTCAAAGCTAGCCTTGGACACTTAGTGAGAACCTATCTCAAAAAGGGGGAGGGGGGCCTCGGGGAGGCTGGGGTTGTGGCTTGGTAGTAGAGCATTTGTCTAGCACATGTGAGGCACTGGGTTCAATTCTCAGCACCCCACGTAAATAAATAAATAAAGGTATTGTGTCCATCTGCAACTAAAAATATTAAAAGAAGAAGAGGAGGAGGAGGAAGAAGAAGAAAACAAAGAGATCTGGGATGTACAGGTTTAAAAAAAAAAAAAAGAGGAAGGGTGGGGCACTGAGGTTATAGATCAGTTGATAGAGTACTTGCCTCTCATGCACAAGGCCCGGGGTGATTTAGGAAAAAATGAGGAGTGAATGGTAAGAGGTTTGGTGGAGGTAAAGAAAAGAGGTGAGGGCTGGGGTTGTGGCTCAGCGGCAGAGCGCTCGCCTTGCATGTGCACGGCCCGGGTTCGATCCTCAGCACCACGTAAACATGAATGCATTGTATTGTGTACAACTAAAGTAAATAAATAAATATTTTAAAAAAAAAAGAAAAGAAAAGAGGTGATGTCGCACAGCCCTAATAATATACTAAAACTACTGAATGGTACACTTTAGGTGGACTGCATGGTACATGAATTAAAGCTCAATGACGCTATTATTAAAATGACAGAAGCCAAGCATGGTAGTGTTTGCCTACAGTGCCAACTACTTGGCAGACTGATGCAGAGGACTGCCTGAGTCAGGAAATACAAGGAGCCGGGCGCGGTGGCGCACGCCTGTAATCCCAGCACTTGGGAGGCTGAGGCAGGAGGATTGTGAGTTCAAAGCCAGCCTCAGCAATGGTGAGGCACTTAGCAACTCAGTGAGACCCTGTCTCTAAATAAAATACAAAAAAGGGCTGGGGATGTGGCCCAGTGGTCGAGTGCCCCCGAGTTCAATCCCCGGTACCACAAAAAAAAAAAAAAAAAAGAAAGAAAGAAATACAAGGGCGTGCTGGAGACATAGCTCAGTTGATAAGAGTGCTTGCCTCGCATGCACAAAGCCCTGGGGATTCAATCTCCAGGACCACAAAAGAAAAAGAAATACAAGGCCATGACAGGCACAGCAGTGCACGCCTGTAATCACAGTGGCTCAGGAGACTAAGGCAGGAGGACTCCAAGTTCAAAGCCACCTCAGCAACTTAGCAAGGCCCTAAGCAATTTAGCAAGACCCTGTTTCAAAGTAAAAAATTAAAAGGGGCTGGGGGCGCTGGCGCACACCTGTAATCCCAAGACTCAGGAGGCTGAGGCAGGAAGATTTGGTGTTCAAAGCCAGCCTCAGCAAAATCAAGGCACTGAGCAACTCAGTGAGACCCTGTCTCTAAATAAAATACAAAAGAGCGCTGGGGAAGTGGCTCAGTGTCAAGTGCCCCTGAGTTCAATCCCCGGTACCCAAATGAATAAATAAAAAGAAAAGTGCCCTTGTATTCAATCCCTGGCACCAAAAAAAAAAAAAAAGAAAGAAAGAAAGAAATACAATGCCAGCCTGAGCAACATACTAAGGACTTATCTCAAAAAAACAAACAAATGGGCTCAGTAGCACATGCCTGTAATACCAGTGGCTGGGAAGGTTGAGGTAAGAGAGCAATGAATTCAAAAGCCAGCTTCAGCTACTTAGTAGGCCCTAAGCAAGTTAGTGAAACCTGTCTCAAAAAAAAAAAAAAAAAAAAAGGGCTGGGGATAAATCTCAGTGGCTAAACACCTCTGTGATTAATCCCTGGTATCAATTAAAAAAAAAAAAAAAACAGTACTTAATAAGTACTATGCTCAATACCATTTTTTGGTTAAACAAATGAATTTCTATTGTTTGCAGTCATCCATAAGATATCTTCTAGTGAAAATAACACTTGAATTTCCTTTCATACTTGGTCTCATTCAGAGATGCACTATACAGGTGTCATGGAACAACACACAAAACATTTAATTTATGATAAATAAGCATATATTATGAGAATTTCACCTTGATTTTTTTTAAGATACCGGGAATTGAACTCGGGGGCATTTGACCACTGAGCCACATCCCCAGCCCTATTTTGTATTTTATTTAGAGACAGGGTCCCATTGAATTGCTTAGTGCCTCGCTTTTGCTGAGGCTGGCTTTAAACTAGTAATCCTCCAGCCTCTGCCTCCTGAGCTGCTGGGATTATAGGCATGTGCCACCGCACCTGGCAGAATTTCACTTAAATTTTTTAAAGTAATTTAAGAACATGAACTAGTGGACATCTATAAATGCTGTAAACAATAAAAATGTTAATAAATTTAAAAATTTAAATGAAGTTAACAAATTCTTAGAAAATAACTTCCTAAAACTAACCCAAGAAAAACAATAGCTCTACATATCACATGAAATTGAATCAATGTCAAAAATATCCCAAAAATTCTTCAGCCCAGGTTTCACTGGTAAATTCTATCCAATATTGAAAGAAAAAAAAAATCAGTGACTCCATACTTTAAAAAAAAAGACATATGCCCTGATTTATATTATTTAACACCAAATCAAAGACAGGAAAATAAAAATATATGCATCAATCTCACACATGAATGTTAAAATCTTACAAATTATATAAACACAAACTGATCTATAACACATGTAAATTAATAAACTATCAAATTAGAAACCTTTGTGATCATCTCAATATACATAGGAAAAGTATTTAATAAATCAAAAAATCATTCACAATTTAAAAGAACCCTTAGTGAATTAAGGACTTAGAAACTTTCATAATCAGATAACGAAAAGTTATAAGAAAAACTAACAATAAACATTAAATAGTAAATCAGTCAGGCTTGGGGGTACAGCTCAGTGGCAGAGCACTTATTTAGCACACACAAGGCCCTGGGTTACATCCTCAGCAAAGAAAAAAAAAAATGTGAGCACTCAATAAAAAACCCACACTTGATACAGAACAGAAGCGGCCCTATAAACTAGTAAAAATAATAATAATAAAAAGATGAAGTAGGGCTGGGGATGTGGCTCAGCGGTAGAGCGCTTGCCTAGCACGTGCGTGGCCCGGGTTCAATCCTTAGCACCATGTAAAAATAAACGCATTGTGTACAACTAAAAGCAAATAAATAAATATTAAAAAAAAAAAAAATGAAGTAAATAATAAATTGTGCTGGGACAAATGGGTACTCATGTAAAAATGACATCTGACCTCTGACTTCACATGATAACAGAAAAATCAAAGATTTCTAGATTAAAAACACCTAAATGTCAAAGGAAAGCTAGGACATCAAGCTTTTAGAATACAAAAATAGAAGACTATTTTCTTGCCCTAGGATAGGAAAAGCTTGCTTTCTTTTTAATGTTTTGGAACTTTATTTTCCACTACCTGTGGTGTTGAGGATTGAACTCAGGACCTCACGTGTGCTAGGTAAGCACCCTACTACTGAGCTGCAACTTCAACACCATTTTTTTTTAAGTTGTACATAGACACAATACCTTTATTTTATTTATTTATCTTTATGTGGTGCTGAGGATGGAACCCAGTGCCTCACACATGCTAGGCAAGCGCTCTATTGAGCCACAACCCCAGCCCCAAAAAGCTTTCTTGAACACACAGACATCACTACTATAAAGGAAAAGATTGGTAAGTCTTATTAAAATTTTGAAACACTGTTAAGACGGAAAGAAATCAAACTCAGAGAAGAGACCTGCAATATTTAAAACTCGTAAAAGAGACTAAAGAATTCCTACAAAGAAAGGAAAAGGAAAAAAGAAACAAAACCTCCTTCCAAAAAGACAACCTAATAGAAAAATGAGGCATAACATTTGGAACACCTACCTCAAAAGACAAAACTTATATAAACAAAAATTAGGGCCGGGCCCAGTGGTGCATGCCTGTAATCCCAGCACTTGGGAGGCTGAGGCAGGAGGATTGCGAGTTCAAAGCCAGCCTCAGCAATGGCGAGGAACTTAGCAACTCAGTGAGACCCTGTCTCTAATAAAATATGAAAAAGGGCTGGGGATGTGGCCCAGTGGTCGAGTGCCCCTGAGTTCAATCCCCAGAACCAAAAAAAAAAAATTAGGGCAGGAGATGTACCTCTGGTAGAATGCTTGCCCAGCATGCAGGAGGCCCAGGGTTCAGTCAATAGAACCATGGGAATAAATAAATAAAACAAATGAAAAGTTGTCAATCTCAGCAATATGGGAATGGAAATTAAAATCTCAACGAAATACCATTAAACAACCATCTAATAGGCAATCACACACTATCAAGGATTGGCAAGGATTCTGACCAATGAGAATACTTATATATGCTGATGGTACACATCACTTTGCTATTATAATGTTTCAGACATACTTTCCCTCAACATGTAACATAAACTGGTATAGTGTGCACCTGGATATATGTGCAAGTATGTTCCAAACAACATAATTGCCAAAAACAATAAGCAATACAAATATCCATTTATTTATCATTTGGTCCATATAACGTTTAATACCTTCCAATAGTGAAAAAGAAAATTAAAAGAGAAAAACCAAAACACAAAACTGTATCTAAATACAACTTGAATAAATTCCACAAAAAGATGAAAAATACATATTGTATGATTCCATTTACATGAAGTTAAAAATAGACAAATAATATGCTTTCAGGTATTTTCAAAGGTAAGCAAAAAAGTAATTATCACAAAAAAGGGTAATGGTTACCTCAAGATGAAGCTGAGGGTTTGGTAAAGAGCATAAGAAGGTCTTCTAGAATGTTGCCAATGCTGTTTTTGATTAAGTGGTATTATTTTTCACAGAATTCTCTCAGTGCCTATTATATCAAAATCATTAAGAGGTAAAGAAATTCAGCCAGGCCGGGCATAGTGACACATGCCTGTAATCCCAGCACTTGGGAGGCTGAGGCAGGAGTATTATGAGTTCAAAGCCAGCCACAGCAATGGCGAGGCACTTAGCAACTCAGTGAGACCCTGTCTCTGGTAAAATACAAAAGAGGGCTGAGGATGTGGCCCAGTGGTTGAGTGCCTCTGAGTTCAATCCCCAGCACAGGAAAAAAAAAAAGAAATTCAGCCAGGCATGGTGGTATACACCTGCAATCCAAGAGACTTCAGAGGCTGAACCAGAAGAATCTCAAATTTGAGGCCAGCCTCATCCAACTTAGTGAGGACCTCATCAACTTAGCAAAACCCCGTCTCAAAAATAAAAAATAAAAAGGTAGGCCAGATGTGGTGGAGCACACACTTATAATCCCAGTGACTCGGGAAGATGAGAAAGGAGGATTTTTGCAAGTTCAAAGTCAGCCTCAGCAATTTAGCAAGACCCTAATAACTTAGTGAGACACTGTCTCAAGATAAAAAATAAAAAGGGCTAGGGATGTGGCACAGTGGTTAAGCACCCCAGGGTTCAATACTCCGGTAACAAAAACTTAAAAAATTAAAAAGGGCCTGGCATGTAGCTCAGTGAATAAGTGTCCCCAGGCTCAATCCCCGGTACCAAAAAAAAAGAAGAGGTAGAGAAATCCAGTAAAAACACATGGATTCTGCAGCTCACATGACAGATTAGAGGAATGATTTGAGAGTTTCTAGTGTACTATGACAAGTGACCGAAGCCCTGTATATGAAAATAAAATATGGCTTGAGAAGATAAATGAACCAAGGATGAAAGTTGTGTAAACAAAACCACTGAAGAGAGGGCAGAAGAAAAGTCAATGCAGAATCAAAGAAAATCCAATAAAGACTTTAGAAGAAATATGAAGGAGGGGAACTCAAAGAGCTAAGGTGAAGATGAAGTTAAAGAGTGCAGTCTGTCAAGATTATCAACTTAGCTGGACGCAGTGGCACATGCCTATAATCCCAGCACTTGGTAGGCTGAGGCAGGAGGATCACAAGTTCAAAGCCAGCCTCAGCAATGGCGAGGCACTTATCAACTCAGTGAGACCCTGTCTCTAATAAAACATAAAAAAGGGCTGGGGAGTGCCCCTGAATTCAATCCCTAGTACAAAAAAAAAAAAAAAAAAAAAAAAGTATAAACTACCCACCACAGAAAAGGAAGTTAGATAAAGGCAGTAAAGGGGCACTGGTTAACGTAAAAGCAAAATTATCAATTATGGCCAGGTATGGTGGCACACACCTTTAATCCTAGCAATTCAGGAGGCTGAGGAAGGAGGATAACAAGTTCAAGGCCAGCCTCAGCAATTAAGCAAGGCTCTAAACTTAGTAAGACCCTGACTAAAAATAAAAGGGGTGGGGATGTGGATCAGTGGTAAAGTGCCTCTGGATTCAATTCCCCAGTACCAAATTAATTAATTATGAATCAAAAGGGGAACAATATCTTACCTCAAGAAGAAAGTCTATTTTTTCTCTGTTAGGTCTAAGAAATAGCTGGTTAAATTGAACACTAATTGTTCTACCTTCCAATATGTCACGGACTGTGTTGCAGGCACAGACTTTAAAACAGATTTCATCCAGAGCTTCATTTCTGTAAAAAAGAAGTAGATCCACTGTCATTTTTATAATTTTTTTAAAAGGTGTATATTACAACAATAAGTTCACAAAGATGAGTCATTTGTTCCTTTTTTCATTTTTATCTTTCGCTTTGTGGTGCTGGGGAATCAAACTCAGTGCCTTACACATGCTAAGCAAGTCTTCTGCCATTGAGATACATCCCCAGCCCAGGCAATCTTACTTGAGAAGATTTTAGTATATTCAGACACAATAGTAAATATCATATACCAAGTCAGGAGAGGGAAAAAAAAAACAGGTTTTGAATTTACCAAGAGATAATTTAGTTACAGATTAGGCCACAGAATGAATTCTGTTTTGTGTAACTTTCTCCCTGAAAGCACTTTTAAAACAGACTAGATGAACCAACTTTAGGAGCCAGGCGTGGTGGGGCATGCCTGTATTTTTAGGTAATGGGTAGGCAAAAAGTGGTATCCCATTAATGCATTAATTTGCATTCATATAAAGCATGCATTTTCAAAATTAATAATTTCAAAGTGTTTCATAGTACTGAAAAGAAATTAAGTAAGACTTTTAGGATTTTTGTTTATTAGTATTAAGCACTGAAGACAAGGAGACTCTAGTATCTTTAGTTTTTTTTTTTTTTTTTTTAATATTTTATTAGTTGTTGATGGACCTTTATTCATTTATTTATTTATATGTGGTGCTGAGAACCAAACCCAGTGCCTCTCACGTGCTAGGCAAGCGCTCTACCACTGAGCCCCAGCCCCAGCTCATAGTACCTTTAGTTTTATCTCAGAACCATACTCTATAGATGGATGGAGTTAAAAATAAACAGTGGGCTGGGGTTGTGGCTCAGGGGTAGAGCGCTCACCTAGCACATGTGCGGCCCAGGTTTGATCCTCAGCACCACGTAAAAATGCATTTTGTACAACTAAAAGCAAATAAATAAATTTTAAAAATAAATAAATAAAAATAAACAGTGATCATCTAGGTGTCTCTGTTGTTTTACAAATTAAAAAAAAAAAAAAATTAAGATCCAGTGGTTGGAGGGAACTATATCCAACAAGAGCATAGATGAATCAAAAACAACATAAGATTAATTTGTAGTTATGAAAATTTCTATGTATTTCAATTTAAGCAATATCTTGTAGAATATACATTACAAAAGGTTGTTAAAAAGGTGACATAGGAGGGGCTGGGGCTGTAGCTCAGTGGCAGAGCGCTTGCCTAGCATGCGTGAGGCACCGGGTTTGATCCTCAGCACCACGTAAAAATAAAAACAAATAAAATAAAGGCATTCTGTTCATCTACAACTACAAAAAAGATTTAAAAAAAAAAAAAAAAAAAAAAAAGGTGACATAGGAGCCGGGCGTGGTGGCACACACCTGTAATCCCAGCCCTTGGGAGGCTGAGGCAGGAGGATTGTGAGTTCAAAGCCAGCCTCAGCAATGGCGAGGCACTTAGCAACTCAGTGAGACCCTGTTTCTAAATAAAATACAAAAAAGGGCTGGGGATGTAGCCCAGTGGTCAAGTGCCCCTGAGTTCAATCCCCGGTGCCAAAAAAAAAAAAAAAAAAAAAAAAAAAGTGACGTAGGAAGCTGGGCGTGGTGGTGCACACCTGTAATCCCAGCAGTTGGGAAGCTGAGGCAGGAGGATCGAAGAGTTCAAAGCCAGCCTCAGCAAAATTGAAGCACTTTGCAACTCAATGAGACCCTGTCTCTAATAAAATACAAAAAAGGGCTGGGGATGGGGCCCAGTGGTCAAGTGCCCCTGAGTTCAATCCCTGGTACCAAAAAAAAAAAAAAACAATTTTAGGGGGCTGGGATTGTGGCTCAGCAGTAGAGTGCTCGCCTAGCACATGCGAGACCCTGGGTTTGATCCTCAGCACCACATAAAAATAAATAAATAAAATAAAGGTATTGTGTACAACTACAGCTAAAAAAATAAATATTTTTTAAAAAACCAACTTTAGAATGTATACTTTGGTTATGTTAATTTCCCTTATATTAACAAAAGTGAAAGTAATGTCAAAGATTTGTAGATAAATTGGAGGTGTGTTTTTCATAAACCAGAAAGCACCTGCACTTTTGTTCAAAACCGGAAAGTAATTTTTCAACTTACTTACCCTTGTTGAGCTTTCTGAAAGAGTTCTCTTAGCACTGATTGTCGGAACTGGACAGGTAAACTGAAGGTTAAGTTATCTTCAATGAAAATCTGTATTACCTCCTAAAACACATATATAAAATTATATTCATTTAAAAAATCATGGCAGTTCTTTTTTTTTTTTTTTACTTTAAAAAGGTAATTATATTGGAAAATATAAGTAAAAGAAAATCATAAAAATATCTTATTGGAAGAACATTCTCTAAAAACTAAAATTGGATTAAGAATAAAATATCTGCCATTGAAACTCATCACGTACAACCACAAGAATGGAATCCTAATTAGAATAAGATATACTACATGTATGAAAAATATGTCAAAATGTAAATCTAAAAAGAATAAAAAATTGCATAAAAAAATCATCCTGCCTTTAAAACTGAAAATCATGAATCAAAAATTAAAGATGGGGCTGGGGTTGTGGCTCAGTAGCAGAGCGCTTGCCTCACACGTGCGCGGCCCGGGTTCGATCCTCAGCACCTCGTAAACATAAATGCATTGCATGTGTACAACTAAAGTAAATAAATAAATATTTTTTTAAAAAATTAAAGATGAAGGGCTGGGGTTGTATCTCAGCAGTAGAGCGCTTGCCTAGCACGTGCGCAGCCTGGGTTCGATTCTCAGCACCAAGTAAAAATAAAACGCATTGCCGGGCGCATAGGCACACGCCTGTAATCCCAGCACTTGGGAGGCTGAAGCAGGAGGATCGCAAGTTCAAAGCCAGCCTCAGCAATGGCAAGGCTCTTAGCAACTCAAGGAGACCCTGTCTCTAATAAAATACAAAAAAAGGGCTGGGGATGTGGCCCAGTGGTTGAGTGCCACTGAGTTCAATCCCCAGTACCAAAAAATAAAATAAAAAATAAAAAATAAAATGCATTGTGTACAACTAAAGCAAATAAATAAATATTTTTTAAAAATATGAAAGATGGGGGAATCAGTAAAAAGCTTTAAAAATTTTATAAACACACTTTCAGTTTGCTTCATAAAACAAATTTCAAAAATAATAATTTTTTTAAAATAAATCAGAGCCGGGCGCGGTGGCGCACGCCTGTAATCCCAGCACTTTGGGAGGCTGAGGCAGGAGGATCGTGAGTTCAAAGCCAGCCTCAGCAATGGCGAGGCACTTAGCAACTCAGTGAGACCCTGTCTCTAATAAAATACAAAAAAAGGGCTGGGGATGTGACCCAGTGGTCGAGTGCCCCTGAGTTCAATCCCCAGTACCAAAAAAAAAAAAAAAAAAAAAAAAAAAAAAAATAAATCAGCTAGAAAAAACATACTAAGAAACAATTCTAGTAAATTTAAATGGTTTAAAATGTATTGCTTAGTGAACTACAAAAACACCCACATTATTACTTATGGACTTTTTTTTCCTCAAGTCTTGTCAAGCAATGGAAAACAAGAAAAGAAAGAAGGGGTGATAGGGTGGAAAGATGGGAAGAGGATTTCTGAAAACAACGGTAATCAGCCACTACCACAAAAGTGCTGTTAAAAGTGATTTCAAAATTGTAGAACCACTGGGCATGGTGGCACATGCTTATGCTCTCAGCTACTCACCTATAGTTCTAACACTGGGAAGGCTGAGAAAGGAGGAGAGCAAATTTGAGTTCAGCCTGGGCAACTTAGCAAGAGCCCTTAAAAATGAAATAAAATAATAGCTATGAATGTAGCTTATTGCTAGAACACCTGCCTATCATACTAAAGGCCCTGGGTTTAATCTCCTGTAGCAACAAAAATAAACTACAGAGCCACTACTGTTTTACCTATACAGCAAAACATGAACAAGATCAAGATCAAGTCTACTACTTTCCAAGAGTGAGAAGACATATCTATTACAGCTGTTCACTGCTTCATCAGCACAAAACAAAATGAAACAGTTCATATTAAAGGGAATCCTATTCAAATAAAGGCTAAACATGATTTCTTTTTTTCCCTTTGTGGTATGAAGCCAGGGCACTCTACAACTGAGCTATATCCCAGCTCTTCATTTTATTTTTTGAGACAGGGTCTTGCTAACATGCCCCAGCTGGCCTCAAATTTGCTATCCTCCTATAGAGTTTCTTACACAATCAATTTATGATGGGCAAATTCTTTTCTGACAAAAAAGGATAGTATCAATAATAATGAATATCTGTGTAGTTAACACTTCTTACTTGATTCTTGTAAGAATCTTTTGAAATGTGACAACCATTACCACTACTTTTTAGGCCAGCTGATGAGTTTTAAGTCATGTGCCCAAATCATACAACTGGTAAATGGCAGAACCAGGACTAGTACTCAGTTTTGTCTGGCTTCCAAAACTTTTTCAGCTACACCAGTGCATTCCCATCATATATCTTACCTGATAGTTGCCAGATCTCAAACAAATATGGACTTGACTATATGGAGTCAATTGTTGAGAGGTACTATCAGAAGAAGGTACAAGAACATCACATGCTTGACAATAACCAGCTAACCGCTTCTCATCTATGGTACAATGAAGAGATAATGAACCTATCTGCAAAGTAAGAGTTATATGTCATTATTCATTAATATAATATAAACAATAGTCTAGTACCCCATAATGTATTTAACAGTACAAGAAAATGATAACAGAAAATTCAAATCTGGAGGAGCCATAAAAAATAAAAAGGTTTGGGGCTGGGGATATAGTTCAGTTAGTAGAGTGCTTGCATTGCATGCACAATGCCCTGGGTTCAATCCCCGGCAACACATTAAAAAAAAAAAGGTTAAATATTTAAAGCAGGGGTCAGCAAACTATTGTTCATAGGACAAATGCAGCCTGTTATTGTCTCAAAAACAACTTTTAGGATTGTAAATGATAACAAAAAAGAATATCAGAAAAAACTGAATATGGACCACAAAGTCTAATATATTTACTACCTGGCCCTTTACCTCCTGACCAAAAGAAAATGTCTTTTTTGCCAACCCCTGGGTCACGTTACAAAAGGTAAACATTATTATCTCTCTATCCAGATATGACAAATAAGACATTAACAAAGAGTGAACAATGTTAAAAATAAGTTTAAACATTTTCAGTCAGAAATTTAAAGGAGATAGTACAGAAAACTCTTAACAAATCTTCAATTAGGAAGAATAGAAATATTGCTACCAAAAAAGATTTTTTTAAAAAAGACATTTGAGAAAGAATTTTACATTACTATACTTAAAACACAATGAAATTAGAAATCTGATGAGTTTCTTGGACAAGGTTAAATTGGAATTTCTAATAGATCTGTGATAGATCCAGTCTGAGAGTGTTAGCTCAGTGGTAGAACACTTGCCTAGCATGCATGAGGCCACAAGTTCAATTTCCAGTACCACACACACACACACACAAAAAGAATAAACTAAATTAAATCTCTAGGGCATTTAATTTCTCTAAGGAAAGAAGAAATTGAAGCAGAAATGTTTCCAAGCACGTGGCATTCAAAAACCTAGTTATGAACCTTAAAATGTAGTCATCTGAATCAATATTGCAGTGTTGTATTCAGGGCTTCACACATGCTAGGCAAGAGCTCTACTACTGAGGATTGAACCCTGGTGCACTTTACCCCTCAGCTATATCCCCATCCCTTTTTATTTTGAGAAAGTCTCCTTAAGGTGCTGAGGACCTTGCTAACCTGCCAAGTGTGGCCCTGAATTTGTGATCTTCCTGCCTCAGCCTCCTAGTCTCTGGGACTACATGCATATGTCACCATGCCCAGCAAGAATCAGATTTTTTTTTAAAAAGTTTATCCTTAGTAGGAAGTAAGGTAAATTTTTTAAAGATACTATATTTCACCCATCATATTAACAAAATTAAAACAATTCTTTTTCTGAAATACTACTCATTAAATACACCAATTCAAGTGAATACAGAGTAAAACACTACTTATCAGGAAAATAAAGCTGGAAAGCAATTTGGTTTTACAAATTTATTGCCTTTAAAAATAATAACTAACATAGTCTATTTATAAGAATTAAAAGGTTCTAAAATCTGAACAGAAGTTCATTCTTAGCCGGGCGCGGTGGCGCACGCCTGTAATCCCAGCACTTTGGGAGGCTGAGGCAGGAGGATCGCGAGTTCAAAGCCAGCCTCAGCAATGGCGAGGCACTTAGTAACTCAGTGAGACCCTGTCTCTAATAAAGTACAAAAAAGGGCTGGGGATGTGGCCCAGTGGTTGAGTGCCCCTGAGTTCAATCCCCCGTACCAAAAAAAAAAAAAAAAAAAAAAAAAAAAAGAAGTTCATTCTTAAGACATGAATATAGCTTTACAATAAAGAGTGAATAACCAGCCGGGCGCGGTGGCGCATGCCTGTAATCCCAGCACTTTGGGAGGCTGAGGCAGGAGGATCGCGAGTTCAAAGCCAGCCTCAGCAATGGCGAGACACTTAGCAACTCAGTGAGACCCTGTCTCTAAATAAAATACAAAAAAGGGCTGGGGATGTGACCCAGTGGATGAGTGCCCCTGAGTTCAATCCCCGGTACCACAAAAAAAAAAAAAAAAAAAGAGTGAATAACCTAGCCAAGCATGGCGATGCACGCCAATAATCCCAGCTATTTGGGAGGCTGAGGCAAGAGGATTGAAAGTTCAAGGCTAGCCTGGCCAACTTAGCAAAACCCTGCCTCAAAACAAAACAAAAAAATTTAAAAGAGCTGGGGATGTAGCTCAGTAGTAGAGCACTCTTGGGTTTAACCCCAAATACAAAAAAAAAAAAAAAAAAAAAAAAGAGTAAGTAACCTAAGTGCCCAAAACATAAAGGAAATAAAGTCAATCAAAGAACACCCACAATGCCGGGCAAGATGGCACACACCTATAATTCTAATGGCTTGGGAGGCAGAGGCAGGAGGATCAAGGGTTCAAAGCCAGCCTTAGCAAGGCACTGAGCCATTCAGTAAGACCCTATCTAAATAAAATACAAAAAAAGAGCTGGGGATGTGGCTCAGTGGTTGAGTGCCCGAGTTCAATCCCTGCTACCAAAAGAAAACAAAAAAAGAACACCACATAACTGAATGATAAATTTAAAATGCTTTCTCTCAAAGACTTAAGCAAGATACAAAATAGTACATATGAACTGAACTGTATAAGAACATAACGAAAATATGATTAAAAGGAAAAAGAGGTTACTTCCAAGTAGTAGTAATATAGATTTTTATTTTTTTATACTTTTTTTTAAATTGTAGTTGGATACAGTACCTTTATTTTATTTATTTATTTTACGTGGTGCTTTGGATCGAACCCACAGTGCCTCACACATGCGAGGCAAGTGTTCCACCACGGAGCAGCCCACAACCCCAGCCCCACTAATATTGTTTTTTTTTTTTAAACCAGTTTTTAGTACTTTCTGAACTCTCCAAATTTAGTGCAATTGAACACAATGGTGTTTTTTTGCTAGTGGTATTGTTGGGGACTGAACCCAGGGACTTCCGCACACTAAGTATGCCTTCTACCACTGAGCTACAATTTCCTTCAACCAAAATGCATTGTTTTTTAATCTTCAGAAAAATTAAAGCCAAAAAACTCTATAGATTATGATTGTATTTACCTCTGCAATTAGTTCTTTGGTTCTAAAAAATTTTTCTCTGGCATTTTCGTAAACTGCTGAATTTGTGGAGCCTTGCTGGAAATATGCTGCCCCCAAATCATAACATACCTAAAATGGAATGAATACCAAAGTTGCTTAATAATTTTTCATGGACTTTAGAGTTGACAGAATTCAAAATGATCTTTATGTCAGGAAAAAGGAAAAAAGATGGAGGTTACAGAAAAATTTTTTGATAAACAATAAAATAGAAACCAACTCCAACTCACTTAAGCAGAAAACTCCTTTAATGATAAGAGTTCAGATAGCCTATAAAACTATTGTGAAGGCCAAAGAATCAGGTGAAGAAAACAAAAGAGGCAAGGGAGGCAAGTAACAAAGACAAGATCCAAAACTGGTGCAGGTACCACTGTAGCCCATCTCAACACTAGATTCCACAGCTTATGTCACCTGCAGCCACCAGTACTCAACAACAAAGGCAGCAGTGCATTCTCAAAGTACTGCCCCTAGAAACTAAACTGTTAATGTTGCTACTACCCACCACTACAACAGATTCTCTATCAGTCCCACTTCTTTCATCTACCAGATGCTAATTCAGTTTAAATTAACTGTATTTACCTGTGATATGCCTACCCTCAAGAGGCTAAACAAAGCCACCATTTAGTTTTGAGTTTCTACTCTAAAAGCAGGGTCTTCTTTCCACCAAGTCCCAAAGGTAAGGAATTCTTCTAACACAGAAGAGGGGAACAGATGCTGGGGATTGCAGCATTTCTCATCCGGAATTGAGCTGGATCTCCACCTGTTAATTCAGGGTTGTGGGTCTAAGTTCTTCCAAACCAGGAACTGAGCTGGATCTTCACCTGTTAATTCAGGGCTGTGGATCTGAGTTCTTCCTTGGTTATGCAAATGAGTTTGAGCCCGAGCTCCTTCCAGTTAAATGCCTGGAAGTTTGAACTTGGCTCCTCTTTGCTGATGAGATGCCACTTTTATGCGACTATTAGGAATTAACTTTGTGCTCTTGATGTATTTCTGCTACTCTTAATGTATTTCTGCTGTATGACCACCAGGTTCTAATACATTTAATTATCAAAAATAAAACCAGTTCTATGGCCCTGTGGAATCTAGCCAGGAGCTAGCTAAACCGGCAAGACAGGTTTTTTTCAGCTAAAGATTAGCTTTTGCAAACAACCCCTCCCTACAGGGCATGGCACTGCCCATTGACTAAACTTCTCTCCATTGAAAAGCTAATGGTCTTTTTGTGTGTCTGTAAGACTCTTCCTTATCCTTCAGCAAAATCTAGGATAGGATTAATCTGTAGTGTGTACTTAGGATAAATATTTGATTTTCCCCTGATTATATGGACCCCAGAAATTCCTGAGATTCTTTAGCATAGCTTCCTATAGCTGAAGTGTAAATTCCTGAAATTCTTTGATGTAACCCCCAATAGCTGGATTGTAAACTGCTGTGTTTGCTGGGATGTATAAAAACCATTGCTGAGAAAAGTAAAAGTAGGAGGATATCTGCAACCTGTCTCCTGTGTGTTATTCCCAGCGCGGAGGAGCCCTTTCCCTGCTGCTGAAGCTGGCCTTCAGCAGGGGATCCCCGCAAATGGGGAGGAAAGCAAAAATCTATCATAATAGACCAAATAAATTAAGGAATTCAAATTGATGACTATAAATGATACTACTTTTTCAGTTTTATTTTTTTTAAATATTTATTTATTTGCTTTAGTTGTACACGATGCGTTTATTTGTATGTGGTGCTGAAGATTGAACCCCAGCTGCGCACATGCTAGGCGAGCGCTCTACTGCTGAGCCACAACCCCAGCCCCCTCTTTTTTTATTTTTAAATATTTATTATTTATTTATTTTTAGTTGTACACAATGCCTTTATTTTTACGTGGTGCTGAGGATCAAACCTGGGCTGTGCATGTGCTAGGCGAGCGCTCTACCACTGAGCCACAACCCCAGCCCTCAGTTGTCTTTTTTTTTTGGTACCAGGGATTGAACCCAGGGGCACTCGACCACTGGGCCACATCCCCAGCCCATTTTTGTATTTTATTAGAGACAGGGTCTCAGTGAGTTGTTAACTGCCTCACCATTGCTGAGGCTGGCTTTGAACTCGTGATCCTCCTGCCTCAGCCTCCCAAGTGCTGGGATTACAGGCGTGCGCCACCATGCCCGGCTTCAGTTGTCTTTTTCTAAAGGCAGAATTTCTACATTTTTAAAAAATATTTATTTATTTGCTTTAGTTGTACACATGCAATGCATTTATGCTTACGTGGTGCTGAGGATTGAACCCGGGCCACGCATGTTGGATTCCAGGCAGGAGGCTGAGCCTCCCAGGCAGAAGGCCACACCTCCCCAGGTGCTTTGTGAAAAACTACACTTCCCAAGATCCTCAGCATAACCAGCAAACCTGGCCAGCAGGTGCCCTGGCCACTACCTCCTGACCTCTGGTAGCCTATAGGGCAAGGACTCACTCCAGGGGGGCTTTCTGACCCCCACTCTATTTTTTTTTTAATTTTTTTTTATTTATTGGCCTTTAGTTGTACACAATGCGTTTTATTCAATGCGTTTTTTTGTACGTGGTGCTGAGGATCGAACCCGGGTCGCCCACATGCCAGGCGAGCACTCCACCGCTGAGCCACAATCCCAGCCCACCCCCACTCTATTTAAGCCACCCCCGGACTGAAATCGCTCTCTGTTCGCGCTTTCCCCGGTCCCCGACCATCCCCTATTTTCCCTTTTTCTCCCCCTTCCACGCATGGCCCCTAATAAACTTCCCTTTTATTAAAATGGCATTCCCTGCGTAAGAGACTTTTTGCCCAAATTCTAACAACGCACATTCAAGGAGAGCACTCTGCCGCTGAGCCACAACCCCAGCCCAGAATTTCTACATTTTTTCAAGAACTTTTTTTAGATTGATGCCCAGATTCACTGAATGCACAATTCAAAAACAACTCAGTGTAGCTCAGTGATAAAGTACTTGCCTATCATGTGTAAGGCAAGGGTTCAATTCTCAGCACTGCACATAAATAAATAAAAGGAAGGTCCATCAAGAACAACTCAGATTTAGTCAGGTTAGCCATTTAAAGAATACTAAGGTCCTGCACACACCTGTAATCCCAGTGACTTCAGAGGCTGAGACAGGAAGATTACAAATTTTAAGGCCAGCAACCTAGCAAGACACTTTCTCAAAATAAAAAATAAAAAGGACCAGGATATAGCACAGTGATAAAAGGCCCTGGGTTCAAATTCCAATACCAAAACAAGAATACTAGGTTCTAGAAAGTGACAGGAAAACATAGAACCAAACACTGGCAGAGGCCAGAATCCTACACTCCTAATGTTACACAGCATCTTTATTCTACACACGGCTGAGAAAGCAGTTGTTTTATTTGTTTTGGTGCTAGGGAATGAAGCCAGTGCTTTGCATGTATCCTACTACCCAGCTTACCTGTTACCAAATAAGTCTACTTAAGCTAATTTAAAAATTCATCAATTACTGTCACCATCAAATAGGAGAAAGTACAATCTCACTGACCCAATCTTTAAGGATCCCAGCATCTGCCTTAATTTATCTCTCAAAGTCTTTTTACTTTTCCTCTAACCACATCAGTCTTCTCAATTTCCCATTCACATAGTATCCCAGAAACGAGTGAACTTCATTCTACACATTTTATTTCCATTTCTGCCAAACCAAACTTAGCCAACAGATGCTTATTCTTCTTTCAAATACCTAAGCTATAATAGTGTCTGGTACTCATTATTGAACCTCTCTTTATTGTTATGTTTTATACACTTTATCCTGTTCAATGAATCAAGATTAATTCTTGTCAGCCTCTATAACACTGTTTTGCACTATTTAGTCCACACTAAATATCTGACTGATTTTCATTCTATAGAGTTCCTTGCATCTGGAGTGAAGGGTGCTAAAGGAACAATTAAAACACACACACACACACACACACACACACACACGTACGTACGTATATATTATAGTTATATGTAATTCTCCTTTCCAGACAAAGAGAATACAAAAAATGAAGGTTTTTTTTCAAGTTTTACTACAGTAACTGACAAGCCATTAAAATGAGTTCACATCCTATAGTTTAAAGGTGGTCAATGGAGTGAAAAACAACCAAAAATGAGATAATGAAACCAACTGCATCGGACAGTAACACTTTTCCCCGCAAGTAATACTGGGGATTAAACCCAGAACTTCATTCATGTTAAGGTCTAGGCTGCCTGAGCTGGCCTCAAACTTGCGATCCTGAATAATTCTTGAGTAGCTAGAATTACAGATATGCACCACTAAGTTCAGCAACACTTGGTTTTATGGTAAAAGATGTAAATACTTTTGAGTTTTAGGTGAATTTTAGTAATGTAAAGATGTACTTTAAACATTACCATGTCACAAAATGTGTATTACCACTAATCTGCAATTCAGAAAACAGGAATTATAACTCAGCAATGTAATTAAAAAGAAGATATCAGCTAACTTAACACATCTAAGGGTTTTGTAGTCTTGTTTTTCAGGTTATGTCAACCACCATGTTGTGAAGATCAGATCAGAAGTGCTGCCAACACCTTTGTTTTTTGTTTGTTTGTTTTTCTGGGATTGAATCCAGAGGCACTTATACCACTGAGCTACATCCCTGGCCTTTTTTACTTTTTGAGAGAGAGTCTCACTAAATTGCTTAGGGGCTTACTGAGTTGCTGAGGCTGGCCTTGAACCTGAGATCTTCCTGCCTCAGCTTCCTGAGTCACTAGGATTACAAGCATAAGCCACCATACCACCACCAATAACTTCTTAAAAAGACTCTGAATACTATGAGATACACAGTACTGGAAACACTCTCACATGCAAGTTTCATCAATGATTTAAAAAGGGTACCAAGTATCAATACCTAGCCGGGCGCGGTGGCGCACGCCTGTAATCCCAGCACTTTGGGAGGCTGAGGCAGGAGGATCGCGAGTTCAAAGCCAGCCTCAGCAATGGCGAGGCACTTAGCAACTCAGTGAGACCCTGTCTCTAAATAAAAAATACAAAAAAGGGCTGGGGATGTGACCCAGTGGTCGAGTGCCCCTGAGTTCAATCCCCGGTACCACAAAAAAAAAAATACCTTACTACCACAAACTGTAATGCCCCTTTCCAACACTGTGTTAACTAATTTCTCCCCTTTTCCAGAATTGGTGATGAAAAAAGTCACAACAATTTACACAAAGAATATAGGTTAAAGGTAATAATCTAATGGGCCTCTTTAGGTACCTCAATGAACACTTATTCTACTGTACACAAGGTTCTGTGTTAGTAAAATGCAGAAAGCCAGGCAAGGTAGTGCAAGCTGTAATCCAAGTGACTCAAGAGGCTGAGGCAGGAGTATCACAAGTTCAAGGACAGCCTCAGCAACTTAGCAAGACCCTGTCTCAAAATAAAAAGGACTAGCGGGCGGGGATTGTGGATCAGTGGCAGAGCGCTCACCTCACAAGTGCGCGGCCCGGGTTCGATCCTCAGCACCACGTAAACATAAATGCATTGCATTGTGTACAACTAAAGTAAATAAATAAATATTAAAAAAAAAAAAGGACTAGCGATATAGCTCGGTGGTAAAGCACCTCTAGGTTCAATCCCTAGTACCAAAAAAATTTTTTAAATAAAAAGGGCTTGGGATTTAACTCAGTGGTAGAGCACCCCTGGATTCTATCCCCAATATAAAAACAACATAAGGTAGATATTATCTCTAGGAGCCTGGATTTTCAGTATAGCACAATACTAGTTTTGAGGGTTTTGATCTAATTAAACTTCTAAAGACATGAATTAACTACAAATCAGTTGTATACTCATTACATTCTCAGTTTTTTAAATTTTTTTTAGTGGTAGTTGGACATAATACATTTATTTTATTTATTTTTGTGTGATGCTGAGGATAGAACCCAGGGCCTTGCACATGCTAGGTGAATGCTCTACTGCTGAGCCACAACCGCAGCCCCCACATTCTCAGTATTTAAACTGTCTTCTAAATAAATTGGAAAACTATTTCAGAGACAATATATCACGTGATATCTTCCTTTTTAGAAAAATCTCAAGTGAAGTCTTATAAACATATATAAAATACAAATGCAAACTTAATAGCATCTTAAGTCAAAACCAAAGAGAAAAGGCAGAAATAAGTTCAATTAAAAGTACCAAAATGATCTCAAACGAAACAAAACTTTTTTTTTTTTTTTGGTACCGGGGATTGAACTCAGCGGCACTAGACCACTGGGCCACATCCCCAGCCCGTTTTTGTATTTTATTAGAGACAGGGTCTCACTGAGTTGCTAAGTGCCTCGCCATTGCTGAGGCTGGCTTTGAACTCGCGATCCTCCTGACTCAGCCTCCCAAAGTGCTGGGATTACAGGCGTGCGCCACCGCGCCCAGCTGAAACAAAACATTTTGTCATGCAGTAATAAAATATAGAAATAAATACCTGGCATTGCATTTCCTCAGTTTTGATTTTCAATCCTGCAGTAGAACTCTCAGTCTCTCCATTTACCATGCCTGGTTCCACAGCCAATAAATCTAGAGTTCTCATTGTATGGACATAAAGATCCTTGTTTAATTTTAGGGCTGCCTCTAGTACTAAAATAGAATCAGCAGCTTGTTCTTTTAGCTATAAAAATACAATAAATTAATTAAAATACAAAAATAGCAATTATAAATTAACCAAGAAATATTTACATGATACTTAGTAGCTTAGTATATTGAACTAGTTAGTGAAAAACTTCCAACACAACAAAGTACAATTAAATTTGTTGAAATGAAATTATCTTAAAGGAAAAAAGAATTTAAAAAACACCAAACAAAAAACCAAAGTTCCTACAATGAAATCAGAAAACACTGATCTTTTCTTCATAAAAAGTTAATAAAAAATTATTTTAAAATTTACACTTTCGGGTGTGGTGGTGCATGCCTGTAACCCCAGAGAATCAAAAGGCTGAGGCAGGATTCCAAGTTTGAGGTCAGCCTCAGCGATTTAGAGAGGCCCTAAACAACTTAGCAAGACCCTGTCTCAAAATTTAAAAAAAGAAAAAAAAAATTTTTTTTAATGGCTAGGAATGTAGCTCAGTGGTAAAGCACCCCAGGTTCAATCCACAGTACAATAAAAACAAAATTGCCAGGCACACAGGCGCACGCCTGTAATCCCAGCACTTTGGGAGGCTGAGGCAGGAGGATCTTGAGTTCAAAGCCAGCCTCATCAATGGTGAGGCACTTAGCAACTCAGTGAGACCCTTTCTCTAAATAAAATACGAAAAAGGGCTAGGGATGTGATCCAGTGGTCGAGTGCCCCTGAGTTCAATCCCCAAACCACAAAAAAATAAATAAATAAATAAAATAAAATAAAAAAATAAAAACAAAATTAAAAATAAAAATTTGCAGCCAGGTGCAGTGGAGCATACCTGTAATCCCAGAGAGATCAAGAGGCTGAGGCAGAGTTCAAAGCCAGACTCAGCAACTCAGCAAGACCCCTTCTCTAAATAAAATATAAAATAGGACTGGGGATGTGGCTCAGTGGTAGTGTCCCTGGGTTCAATCCCTGGTATCAAAAATACATAAATACAAATTCGCACTGCTCCACTTTGATTTATTCAAGAAATATATGTGGAAGCGAGACGCAGTGGTGCACGCCTGTAATCCCAGCACTTGCGAGGCTGAGGCAGGAGGATCGAGAGTTCAAAGCCAGCCTCAGCTAAAGTGAGGTGCTAAGCAACTCAGTGAGACCCTGTCTCTAATAAAATACAATAAAGGGCTGGGAATGTGACCCAGTGGTCGAGGGCCCCTGAGTTCAATACCCGGTACCAAAAAAAAAAAAAAAAAAGAAATATCTGTGTGCCTCGATGTGCCAGTCATTTTACTAGGCACTAGATATGATAAATTGACTCGGGGTTTTTGTTTCCAATATTCAAAATACTACAGCAGGTTGGGCACAGTGGCACACGCCTATAATCCCAGCAGCTTGGGAGGCTAAGACAGGAGGATTGCACGTTCAAATCCAGCCTCAGCAATGGTGAGGCACTAAGCAACTAAGTGAGACCCTGTCTCTAAATAAAATACAAAATAGGGCTGGGGATGTGGCTCAGTGGTTGAGTGCCCCTGAGTTCAATCCCCGTACCAAAAAAATAAATAAATACATACTATAGCATATTTCTTTTATATAGATGCAGATTATTTACTGTCACTCTCCCCAACCATCCCCTCTACCTTACATGACATCTCTGGGATATTGTAGGTATTAAAGAAGTAGAGATAATATTTAAATTACAGGAAATCCTCCTGTAGGTCATTTTAAAAATAAATGAAGGGGTTCAGGTTGTGGCTCAGAGGTAGAGCAGTTGCCTAGCATATGTGAGGCATTGGGTTTAATTCTCAGCATAGCATATAAATAAATAAAATAAAGGTCCACTGACAACTAAAAATAAATAAATAAATGATATGAACTGGGGCTATAGCTCCAGTTATAGCTATAGCTATAGTAGTAGAGTGCCTGCCTACCATGAGTGAAGCCCTGGGTTCAATTCCCAGCATCTCAAAAAATAATAATAATACTTTTCTGATTATAGGGATTTTTTTTTTTATTATTTTTTATTTTTTTGGTACTGGGGATTGAACTCAGGGGCACTCAACCACTGGGCCACATCCCCAGCCCTTTTTCGTATTTTATTAGAGACAGGGTCTCACTGAGTCGCTAAGTGCCTCGCCATTGCTGAGGCTGGCTTTGAACTCACGATCCTCCTGCCTCGACTCCCAAATGCTGGGATTACAGGCGTGCACCACCATGCCCGGCTGATTATAGGGATAATTTTAAAATACAAGTTATATATGTTTCTTGTGGAATTTTTAGAAAATACAATATAAACACATTACCTATAACGCTGATTTCTAGTATCATGAAATATTCAACAATAGAACTGGTGATATAAGTATTCTACCACTAGAGTTGAAAATTTGTATAATTTAGAGCGTACTATCACCTACATTCTGGCACTAAAAATTTCTGTCAATGCACTTAGACCTTGACAACACTCACATACCTTAAAAGATGCATCTATAAGCCGGGCGCAGTGGAGCACGCCTGTAATCCCAGCACTTTGGAAGGCTGAGGCAGGAGGATCGTGAGTTCAAAGCCAGCCTCAGCAATGGCGAGGCACTTTAGCAACTCAGTGAGACCCTGTCTCTAATAAAAACAAAAAAGGGCTGGGGATGTGACCCAGTGGTTGAGTGCCCCTGAGTTCAATCCCCGGTACCAAAAAAAAAAGGATGCATCTATACATGCTAAAAATGTATTCCAGGACTGTTAACAATATAACTAATGCCAATACTTACCACTTTCAAAATGTTTTCTGTTAACTCTTTTTCCTGTTGCATCTGATTCATACTAAAAGAGAAATGATTGAAAATCATTCAAAATGTTATTCTCAAGACTTAAAAATTCTGAATTGAAAAGCATCATTCTTTAAGGTGAGTTTAGGTATTTTAATGCTACTACTTTTCATGCTTAAATCACACACACAAAATATCTTCTCTAGTGGAAGCTCATTAATTTGCCAGTATTTTCTCATTGTTTGCTTTACATAACAAACTTTCAAGACAAAACTTACTGACAACAAAAGCTCATTTCTATACAGTCAGAAACTATGCTTTAGGTCACTAGATGAGGAAAACTGCTACCTGAAATTTAAGAATTAAAACTTCACGTTCAATATTTTTTTAATAAGCTTTGAATTTGACAAAATAACAAACACTACTTTCTGATGAATGGCACAATTCCTAAAACGCTCCCCTACCTCTTCAGAGCTCTCTATCCTAGATTTCTAGAGCACTATTTGATTCTCCAACCCTCTAACTCCTCCAAATAAACTTTTATGCAGGCCCTCTGCTCTGCTTCCTCTATAACACAGGTTATCTAAAACTTGTAAAATATTTTAAAATTCTGATTTAAAAAATGCCAAGCAAGAGTCATATATGCAAACTTACACACTTAACTGAGGGGGTCCCGGTTTTGCCTGCTTGACAGGAAAACTACTTTGAACAATTGTCCTAATTGCCCTGAAGAAAAGATAGAAAAAATAAAATTTAATATACCAATAAATGTCACTTCAATTATTTTTTCAAATACTACTTAGGAGGTCTATAGCATAAATTCTCTGAAGCTTTGACATGATACATATATATATATGAATGTGTATATTAAAATATATGAATGTGTATATTAAAAGCATAATATATATTATGCTTTTAATATACACATTCATAAATTTGCTCTACCAAAACACTCATAGCTCCAAAGATCCTGAAAATCCCCTAGGGCAGGACAATCTTAAAAGCACACCCCTGAAAGCCAGAGTGCAATTAAACAGAGGTTGCCCAGAACATTCTGGGTTTATGAAATAATTTACCATCTATTGTAGAGAAGTATAGCCATGGCAGTGGTTGGGGGTAAAGTGGCCAGATCCATGTCTACATGCTTTGTCCCGGGAGGAACTTTACTGATGCAGAGTAGTTCATTTAGTAGCATATTCAATACTGGAACAGACAAACTTAAAAGAAGCAAAAGATACATGTTTGCATGTTAGCTGCTTAAGAAGCAAGAAACACAATCATCACTAAAAATAACTACATTGTTCCAAAAGGTCAAATCTTCAGGTCTGCCTATCACATTTCAAACCTTTTTAAGCTTTAAATTTTTTTTTTAAATTTAAACATATACAAAAAGTAGAAAATGAATCCCCATCATCCACCTTCAATAATTATTAACTAAACACCATCATGTTTCATTTCTACTCTAACCTACTTCCCAAATTGTAAATATTTTAGACTAAATCTCAGAAAAATTAACTTTCAACAAAAATCACAGTACAAATTCCACATCTAACCATTTTAAATTTGCTTATTATCATCAACTATCCAACTATCCATCTGGAGGGCTGGGGTTGTATGCAGTGATAAAAACACTTGCCTAGCATGAGAGAGGCCCTAGGTTTGATCCCTGGGGGGGGGGGGGGGGGGCTATATCACATGAACGAGCAATTTAAATCCTAAAAAATTAACTCAAAATACAGATGAAGTTTATGGGCAAAGATATTTAAGGACTAGGGATTTATAATAGTGAAAAACTAGAAACAAACAAAATGACTATCAATGAAAAAACAGTTAATGATATCATGTTAAGTGGGGGAAAAAAAACAGTACACAAGGTATAATCACAAAAAATGTAAAAAAACGTAAATGGCAGCTGAGCACAGTAGTGCATGCCTATAATCCCAGAGACTAGGAAACTGAGGCAGGAGGATCTCAAGTTCAAAGCCAGCCTCAACAACAGAGTAAGGCCCTAAGTATCACAGTGAGACCCTGTCTCAAAATAGAGTCGGGGATATAGCTCAGTGGTAAAATGTCTTTGGGTATCCCCTGTACCAAAAAGAGGAAAATGTAAAGGGTTGGGGGTGTGGTGTAGTGGCAGACCACTTGCCTAACATTCCTGAGGTTCCATTTCCAGCAATGCAAAACAAAAACATACAAAGAAAAAGGAAAAAATCTTAAAAAGTACTTCCCTCCAGAATAGTTTATCTTTTTAATTTGTATTTTTTATTATTTATTTATTCTAATTTGTTATATATGATGACAGAATGCAATTCAGAATATTTTCTTTTCTGAATTTTTCCCTATTTACAATAAGGTATTTCTTTTAAACTGAAAAGAAGGAGACAAAAGAAAATAATTTTCTTTTCTTCTTTGTGGTCCTCCTACCTCAGCCTCCAAATGTTGGACCCAAGGCACACCTTGCTTTAAATGCTTTTTGTACTTTTTGAAAAATACTTGAAAAAAAAAAAGAAAGGGAGAAAGAAAGAAAAATACTTGCATATACAGGGAAAAAAATTCCATTTTAAAAGCCAATATCATAAATACACAGAAATAAATAAAAATATTGAAACAGTACTCCAAATGAAATTTCATGTAAATCTTTATACCTTTTCTCTAATACGTCTAAGTCCCACTTCAAATGTGCAGCAACTTTAAGAGCAAGAAGTTTTAAAATACGATTTCTCTTGTTATCAGGTGGAGGTTGAACCTGGTTTTGTTCATTAACTGAAGGTTTGGAAGCCTGTTCCAAAAACTGAACTATAAGTTGAACTGGTGCAGGATCTAGGATTTAAAAGAAAATAAATTCCTAAATTTAAGTTTTAATTATGGACACACAAAAAGAATTCACCATACTGGTTTTGTTTTGCCATAAAAGGAATCCAAACAACTGTGAAGCTATAAAGACTAAAAAATACAATATATAAGAAATACACTTGGGGGCTAAAGGGGACGATCTAGAAGAAAGGGTAAGGAAAAAGGGATAAATCATTAATTAGTACATTAGAAACACTTCACAGGGAAGAATGTAGTAGTTATTCCCAGTTCAGCAAATGACCAATGCCAATTAGAAGAAAGAGGTGCAGGCTGTAGAACTATTGAGTTGGCAATTAGGGGAATCTCGGTCAAATTACCTCTCAGCACCTGCTCCCTCCAATGCAAAAAAAGAATAATACCACCTACCTGGCAGGATTATTCTGAAGACTGAATTAACCCAGATAACAGATACAAAGAACTAAGCGTGGGGCCTGACTTCCAGGAAGCAATTTTTGTCAAATGGAATTAACTTTTTTAAAAAGACATAGCATAGGTAATAAAACTGCCTATATAAAGTACACTAACTTCTCACACCAGTCTCTGAAGACAACCTTTAGTTAAGGACAGCCTGTTAGATTCAATTTATATTTGGATTTGAACTAAACAAAGAAACTAAGGTTTTCATACCATTACCTCTTTCCAGAAATGCCTGGAGTTTTCCTCCTTCTCCCCAAAAGTCCATTTAAGTGGGATATTAAGCATTATCATCACTATATAATAACGACCTTGCATCTGTGTAGCAGTTCCTGCTTTCAAAAATTTTAAACACACAGCCAGTTTTGGAATATAAAATTCTCTCACTGAAGAACAAGAGTTAAACAAGAACTCAAGATAATAACTAGCGTCAGGCTCAGCATCAGAAGAACGGATTTCTCCACACTTCTCTGAATTTATACCGCCCCAAGTTTCGTAAAGAAGGTTCGGGTTCCTGATGCGGTGGCACACGCCTGTAATCCCAGTTACTCAGGGAGCTGAGGCAAGAAGATCAGAAGAAGTTCGAGGCCAGTCTGGGAAACTTAGCGACACCCTATCTCAACAAGGACTGGGGACGTAGCTCGGTGGTGTTGAGCGCCCCCCAGCACCGCGGGGGGGGGGGGTCCGGCCAGCCTCCCCGACCCAAACCACCGCCAGACCCATACGAAAACCCCAAACAGTAAAAAGGATCTTCAGAAGGCGAAAGGGCCCCTGCGACGCTCCACGGACGCACCCCCGCACAGGGATATTTAATACAAGGGGGTTAGCTAGAGGACCCAACAAGTTTCAGGGACCCAGAAAACCTGAACTGAGGGAGGCCAGGGTGTGTCCCGCCCCCAGGGCTGCAGGTGCCACGCTTACCCGGGCAGGGCTTGCGCAGATGCTTCTCCAACAACGACTCCTCCAGCAGGAACTCGAACCAGCAGGTCTGCGGCGGGGTGCAGGGCCGACTGGAGGTGGCCGCCTCCCGGTCCGCCGCCTCCGCGCTCATCCTGCCCCCGCCGCCGCTACCTCCAGGGGCGTTTCCCGGCTCCAACCTGACACTCGAACGCGGGCCCCGAGCCTGTGGTCTGCAGAACCAACCCGGAGAGAGGACACAATCAGAATGCCCGAGAAGCTCACACACGCCAAAATGGCGGCGCGAGCCGAAACTGAGCCCCCTGGATCCGCCTCCCTGCGCCACCACCACACCTCCGAACCAATCGACGTCTCAATTGGTGATAAGGAGGCGGGACTAATCCTCAGGCCACGCCTCTTTTGGGTTGCCCAGAGAGACGGCTCAGTTTGACTGTAGGTCGCTGAGGCGGTTTCCCGGTTTCGTGGAAATTCCTCAGCTAGAAACCTAGTCTAGGGATGCAGTGGGCCTCAATGTTTTCGTAAACACGAAGAGGACAGTTTCTAATTGTGACTCAGGAAAGTAACCTCTGGTGCTTTCCATTTCCGAGATTTCCTCCCATCTACCTCTGCTCTGCGGATGTTCCCTACAATCGTAGTCACCGCTCCCCTTACCCGCGCCCCCCCCTCCCGCCAGGACACGACATCTTCCAGGAGGGATGACTGTATACAGTGAGATCAAAATTTTCTAGTATTTCTCAGGACTAGCTGTCAGTATTTAGCGCCTCAGCATTAATCCTCTTGATATCCCCACTAGAGGTTTGAGTAAACCCCATTTTACATTTATTCCATTCTGTAATGTTCTTATATATTTTATTAACAGTACAAACTGAAGAGAATTAATCATAGATCATAGACTGATTTAGAGTGTATTGACCACACTCCACCATTCTAAAATTTTTTTTTTTTTTTTTTTTTTTTTTTTTTTGGTGGTACTGGGGATCTGGGAATTGAACTCAGGGGCATTCGACCACTGAGCCACATCCCCAGCCCTATTTTGTATTTTATTTAGAGACTGGGTCTCTAAACTCACTGAGTTGCTTAGGGCTCGCTTTTGCTGAGGCTGGCTTTGAACTCCTAATCCTCCTGCCTCAGCCTCCCGAGCCGCTGGGGTTGCAAGCGTGCACCACTGCGCCCAACATTTTTTCTTTTTTTAAGACAGGGTCTCACTAATTTGCCTAGTTGGTTGGTTCCAACTCACATTCTTCCAGCATCAGCCTCCCTAGTAGCTGGGATTACAGGCATCTACCAACACACCTGGCTAACACTTGAGATAGGGGATTTAACCTCTCCATACTTTAGTTTCCGCATTTGAAAGCAGGGATAATAATAGTGCATACGTTAGGGATGATAACAGAATTTAAAGAGGTCAAGCTTAAGGAAAAACAGGTAAATGATACCGGTGCATTAGTTTTCTGCTGCTATAGCAAGATACCCAAAGTTGGGTACTTAAAAGAAATTTAGTTAACTTACAGTTTTGGAAGCTGAAAATCTAAGATCTGATGATTATTAGTTTGATTCCCAGTGACAGTGTCATGGAAAATGGCACATGATGGTGTTGATCCAAGACGCAAAGAAAAGACCACCAACTCCAATTTTAGATTAAAGCAAGCTTATATTGTATACACATAAAGAGAGCTGGCCAGGGCTGCCCCTCCCAAACACTGGGCTTGGGGTCAGCCCCGCTCTCCGGGAAGACAAGGTTTTTATAGTTCAAAGAGTTACAGAAAATCTTGGGAACTTATAGCTAATAAGGTCAGACATGTGTAATTCAAAGCAAGTAGCAAACTAATATCTACATGGCATTGCATTCCAAGAAAAAAGGGGAGTAATAGTCAAACCTCACATCAAAAGTTTATGAGGCACCGTTAGTTTGAGAGAGAGAGAGAGTTGTTGTCTGGTCAAGGAAAGCCAGGCCTGAGTGAGCTCAAGGCCTGGGAATGAATGCCAGACAATACGCTCAAGCCAAATAAGAATCTTAGCATTTCATAGAAAACTGAAGTGGGCTTTTCATAACTTTTTGACAGTATGGCTCCCAGTCTTAAGATGGAATTAGGCTGGTTTATCAATGGCAGGAGAAGATATCACAGGGGACAGGGAAGCCAGAGAGATTCAGGGGTCTGGTTTGGTCTTTTTGTAACAACTTGTTCTTGTGAAAACTCATTCATAAAACTCATTCCACAATCCCATCTAAGGGCAGTACCCCAGTGACCTAATACCTTTATTTTATTTATTTGTATGCAGTGCTGAGAATCAAACCCAGTGTCTCACATATGCTAGGCGAGTGCTCCACCACTGAGCCACAACATCAGCCCAACAGGTAAGCTTTTTATATAGAGGCTGTTTTCCCAGAAAAAAAATTGATAAATATTAGCTAATATATAAAACTCTTCTATTTCCAAGTCATTTTCATATACATGATTCCAAATTTGTCCTACAAACAAAACTGTTATACACCTGTTAACCAATGAGAAAACAAAGGATTTCTGGATATTTCCACTTCACCATCTCATAGGAGATACATATTCAACATTTATAAATGAGTTTCAAACCTGTTCCTTAGATATTCTCTATAATAAGATATGTTCCTATAATCTATTCTGTTACTAGAGTCAGAAACATGAGTGTCATCTTTTCTCCCTGTCACTTTTTATGCCTAATCAACAAATAAAACATGCCAAATCTTTCACAAATAAATCTCCCTTCTGGTATTTTGTTACTTTAGGCTCTTCAAATTTTGATAATCTAATTCATGTTTTCCAAACTCTGTTATTTAGAGCCAGAAGGATTCCTTGGAGGCCCTTTAGAGGAGGAAAAAACTGTGTTTGGAGGAATATGTACATACAGTGATGTACTGTAGGCTGACTTCCCTCTATTTCAATCATAGCTTATTTATTTTACATGTTGGGCATTAGAAGGATCCATTCATCAACAAAAGGTTAGAGCAACTACTCTGGGTCAAGCACCATGCTAGATGCTGAAGATACAATGGTAAACAATATGGTCAATGGGGTGCCTCTATCATAGAGCTCACAATGTAATGGGAAAGCCAGTCATTCAATATGAATCCTGAAGTTGTGAAGTTCTAACAAAGAGGAAGCCCAGGATGTTATATTGACCAAAACAATTAGATCTGAGGGGTAGAGGTAAATGGAAATGATGAGTGACTAAGTTTTTTTTTTTTTTTTAATTTATTTACTTTAGTTGTACACAATGCAATGCATTTATGTTTACGTGGTGCTGAGGATCGAACCCGGGCTGCGCACGTGAGAGGCGAGCGCTCTGACGCTGAGCCACAATTCCAGCCCCAAGTGACTAAGTTTTAAGAAGAAATTCAAAAAATGAGTGGAAGTTGGGCTGGTACTGTAGCTCAGTGGCAGAGCACTTGCCTCGCATGTTTGAGGCACTGGGTTCGATCCTCAGCACCACATAAAAATAAACAAATAAAATAAAGACATGCTGTCCATCTACAGCTACAAAATATTTTTTTTTAAAAAAATGAGTGGAGGGGCTGGGGTTATGGCTCAGCGGTAGAGCACTTGCCTAGCACGTGTGTGGCCCAGGGTTCGATCCTCAGCACCACATAAACATAAATGCATTGCATTGTGTGCAACTAAAGCAAATAAATAAATATTAAAAAAAAAAAAAAAAAAAAAAAGAGTGGAAATTGCCTAAACTGAAAGGGGAGAGGAAGAGCTTGCTGGTGGGATAGGGATGTGTGCAGTAAAAACATCCAAAACCTAATTTACAGCACTTGTATAGAGGCTGAGGTAGGAAAAAGCTTGGCCTGTTAGAATAATCAAAATAATTCAAATACACATGCCTGTAATCACAGCAGTTTGGGAGGCTGAAGCAGGAAGTTCACGAGTTCAAAACCAGCCTCAGCAAAAAAGCAAGGTGCTAAGCAATTCAGTGAGACCTTGTCTCTAAATAAAATACAAAATAGGGCTGGGAATGTGGCTCAGTGGTTGAGTGCCCCTGAGTTTAATCCCTTGTACTGATAAAATAAAATAATTCAGATACAATTCGATGATGGATAAAAAGAGAATGGAATGTAGAAAGAATAGAGAGGTCAGTAGGAACTAAATTTTCTGAAGCCAAGATAGGCCATGTTTTGGACTTTTTTTTTTTTTTTAAGTGTATTACAGCTGCAATATTTAGAATAAGTTAGGGAAGGGTAAAAGTGAAAAAGTTCTGGTAAGTTACAGAAACAGATAAGGAAGTGGTACACTAAAACTCACAGGGAGAGAAAAGAGGCAGTAGAAGGAGAGGGGCTAATTCTGCCGGGTTTATATAAGTGAGCAGGAAGCCATGAAGGTTTTTTTTTTTTTTTTTTTTTTTTTTTTTTTTTTGGTACCAGAGATTAAGAGACTAAACTCAGGAGCACTCGACCACTGAGCCACTTCCCCAGCCCTTTTTTTTTTTTTAATTTAGAGACAGGGTCTTGCTGAGTTGCTAAGTGCCTCGCCATTGCTGAGGCTGGCTTTGAACAAGTGATCCTCCTGCCTCAGCCTCCCAAGTGCTGGTATTACAGGCTTGCGCCACTGCACCCAGCACCATGAAGGTTTTAAAGAAAGAAATGACAAGATGAAATTGATCTTTTTAAAAATATTTATTTATTTACTTTAGTTGTACACAATGCAATGCATTTTTATGTTTTTACATGGTGCTGAGGATCAAACCTGGGCCGCGCACATGTGAGGCAAGCGCTCTGCCGCTGAGCCAGAACCCCAGCCCCCGAAATTGATCTTTTAAGTTGAACACTCTGGCTTTTTTTTTTTTTTGGTAGTGGGGATTGAGTCCAGGGGTACTCTATCTCAGAGCTACATCTCCAGTCCTATTTTATCTATCTATCTATTTATCTATCTATCTATCTATCTATTTGGAAGGTCTTGGCTAAATTGCTAAGGCTGGCCTTGAATTTACAATCCTCCTGCCTCAGTCTCCTGAACAGCAGGGATTACAGGCTAGCACCATGACCAACGAACCACCCTTGGGTTCCTCTATAAATAATGAAGTAGAATGTGTTAAAAACAGGTAGTTAAGGGGCTGGGGGTTGTGCCTTAGTGGTAGAGCACTTGCCTAGCACATGTGAGGCACCGGGTTCAATCCTCAGCACTACATAAAAATGAATAAAATAAAGGTACAACAGGCAATGGCGTATGCCTGTAATCCCTGCAGCTCAGGAGGCTAAGGCATGAGGACTGCAAGTTCAAAGCCAGCCTCAGCAATGGCGAGGCACTAAGTAACTCAGTGAAACACTGTCTCTAAATAAAATACAAAATAGGGCTGGGGAAGTGTCTCAGTGGCCGAGTGCCCCTGAGTTCACTCCCTGTTACCCACCCTGCAATATATATATAAAAGAAAAAACCCTGGTCAGGTGCAGTGGCACATGCCTGGTAATCCCAGCAGCTCAGGAGGGTGAGGCAGGAGGATCCCAAGTTCAAAGCCAGCCTCAGCAAAAGTGAGGCACTAAGCAACTCAGTGAGACCCTGTCTCTAAATAAAATACAAAATAGGGCTAGGGATGTTTCTCAGTGGTCAAGTGTCCCTGAGTTCAATCCCCTGTACCCCCCTCTCCAAAAAAAAAAAAAAACCTTTCTCAAAAAATTGAAAGTATGAGGGATCTAGCTCAGTGGTTAAGCGCCCCTGGGTTCAACCCCCACTGCCTTCCCTCTCCCGCAAAATGTGAAAAGATAGCCCATAGACAAGAAGAAAATATTTGAAAATCATATCCATAGACAAGAAGAAAATATTTGAAAATCATATCCGGGCACAGTGGCACCCACCTGTAATCCCAGCAACTTGGGAGACTGAGGCAAGAGGATTGCAAGTTTAAAACCAGCCTCAGTAACTTAGAGAGGAACTAAGCAACTCAGACAGACCCTGCCTCTAATAAAATATAAAAGAGGGGTAGGGGATGTGGCTCGGTGGTTAAGTGCCCATAGGTCCAATCCCTGGTACCAAATAAAAGATTAGAAATAAAATAAAATGACAACCTAACTAAAAAAATAGGGAAAATATTTGAATAAATAGTTCTTCAAAAGAAACAAAAAGAAGGAGGAGGAGGAGGAGGAGGAGGAGGAGGAGGAGGAGGAGGAGAAGAAGAAGAAGAAGAAGAAGAAGAAGAAGAAGAAGAAGAAGAAAAAGAAATAATATACAAATGGCAACATGCATATAAAAAGATGCTCAAGCCAGTACTGCCACAGGGTGGCAGTGCATGCCTGTAATCTCGACAACTCCAGAGGCTGAGGCAGGAGGTTCAAATTAGGTAAAGTGCCCTTGAGTTCAATTCCCTGTACTGCCAAAAAAGAAAAGAAAAAGAAAACACGTGGGCTGGGGTATAGTTCAGTGGTAGAATACACGTTAGCCCGTGTGAGGCCCTGAGTTCAATCCCCAGCACTGTTGGATTCCAGGCAGAAGGCCACACCTCCCCAGGTGCCTTGTGAAAAACTACAGCTCCCAGGATCCTCAGCGTGACCAAAAAACCTGACCAGCAAGTCCCTTGTCCACTACCACTACCCCCCCTCCCCCCGACCTCTGCTGGCCTATAAGACAAGGACTCACTCCAAGGGGGTTTTATGGCCCCTACTCTATTTAAGCCAGCCCCGGACTGAACTCTGCCCTTGTTCCTGCTCTCCGTTTGCGCTTGCCCCTTGTTCCTGCCTGTCCCTATTCCCGTCCATCCCTACCCCCCTTCCCTTCCCTTCCTTTCCCTACCCTTGCCCACGTGGCACCCCAATAAACCCTTTTATTTCACTAACACGGTGTTCCCAGCTAAGTTAACTATGTTTCAGCAGTTTTCTAACAAGCACCACAAGGAAAAAAAAGAAAATCAGAATTATATGAGCTGGGTGCGGTGGCGCACGCCTGTAATCCCAGCACTTGGGAGGCTGAGGCAGGAGGATCGCGAGTTCAAAGCCAACCTCAAATATTTGGCCAGGTGCTAAGCAACTCGGTGAGACCCTATCTCTAATAAAATACAAAATAGGGCTAGAGATGTGGCTCAGTGGTCGAGGGCCCCTGAGTTCAATCCCCAGTTCCCCCCCCCCGCAAAAAAAAAAAAAAAAAAGAAAGAAAAAGAAAGAAAGAAAAAGAAAATGGACAGTTTCTCATAATGTTAAACATAAATTTACCAGTTGACTTAAGTATCTGGTAAATTCTAAGTTATCCAAGAGAAGAAAACATGTCTACAGAAAGACTTGTGCATGAATGTTGATAGAAGCATTATTTATAATAGACCCAAAATAAAAACAACTGAATTGTCTATTACTGGGTATGTTGTACCAAAAATGTTGTACTCAGCATAATGCCAATTAAAACTCCAAGCCACATCACACTTGAGCCAATAAAAAGACTTTATTAAGCTGATCAGTGGCCACCATCCTCACACATCACACAGTGTGACAAGATGGCACACCGGCAGTGATTTCCAAGGGTTTATAAAGAGAAAAATCACAGAGGGCAGAATATTCAGTTGTAGGGTTTCAGCCAATGCAAGCAAGCCACAGTAGAGAAGCTGAATCTAGGCAGTTAGCAAGACAAAACAATGGGTACAATAATATTTCCCAAGGGACTTTCCAGGTTGGTATAGCAACGATCAAGTAGAAGGGAATGGGGTCAAGATGACCCTAGTTGAGTACATGTTAGAGAATGGTTACTAACATCTAGACAATCTCTGACAAGGTATGTTGCCCAGGAAAAATGGAAACCAAATAGAACAATTTTACATTGTATAGGAATTGCTATTTTTTATCCTGTCAAGCATATTATGCTAGGTAACGATTAATGGGTACAGAGGCAGGACTTTCCATGTTCTATTATTTCTGAGAAACAGAACTATTCCTCAGAACTCCTAAGATGGCTGCTGAAGAACAAGATGGAGTCCCTTTAGTTCTCTCATCACAGGTAAATAAACAAACTATGTTATATCCATTGTATTAGTTTCACGTGACTTCTCTCACAGTTCTGGAGGTCTGAAGTCTGAAATCAGGTATCAGCAGGACTACATTCTCTCCAGAATTTCTAAGTGAGAATCTCATCTTTCTCTCTCACAACTTCTGGTTGTGACTGGTGACTATTAACATTCCTTGGCATTGTTTGGTAACCACATCGCTCCAAATTTCTGCTCCTATCTTCACAGTGCCTTCTTTTGTATTCTCTGTCAAATCTCCTGTCTCTCTCTCTTTTTTTGGGGGGGCAGGGGGAACCAGGGATTGAACCCAGGGAACTCAACCACTGAGCCACATTGCCAGCATTTTTTTATTTATTTTTATTTATTTATTTATTTATTTTTGTTAGAAAACTGCTGAAACATAGTTAACTTAGCCGGGAACACCGTGTTAGTGAAATAAAAGGGTTTATTGGGGTGCCACGTGGGCAAGGGTAGGGAAAGGAAGGGAAGGGAAGGGGGGGTAGGGAAGGGATGGAGGGGAATAGGGACAGGCAGGAACAAAAAGCGGCAGGAACAAGGAAAAAGGGCAGAGTTCAGTCCGGGGCTGGCTTAAATAGAGTAGGGGCCATAAAACCCCCTTGGAGTGAGTCATTGTCCTATAGGCCAGCAGAGGTCAGGGGGGGGTGGTGGACAGGGGACTTGCTGGTCAGGTTTTGGTCACGCTGAGGATCCTGGGAGCTGTAGTTTTTCACAAGGCACCTGGGGAGGTGTGGCCTTCTGCCTGGGAAGTGCAGCCTCTGCCTAGAATCCAACAATTTTTGTGGTACCGGGGATTGAACTCAGGGGCACTCAACCACTGGGCCACATCCCCAGCCCTTTTTTGTATTTTATTAGAGACAGGGTCTCACTGAGTTGCTAAGTGCCTCGCCATTGCCGAGGCTAGCTTTGAACTCGCGATCCTCCTGCCTCAGCCTCCCAAAGTGCTGGGATTACAGGCGTGCGCCACTGCGCCCGGCTATTTTTTTTTATATTTTATTTAGAGACAGGGTCTCACTGAGTTGCCTAGGGCCTTGCTAAATTGCTGAGGCTGGCTTTAACTCTCCATCCTCCTGCCTCAGCCTCCTGAGCCGCTGGGATTACAGGCATGCACCACCACTCTGGCTTATAAGGACACTTTGATTCATCCACACATATCCTAAATCAAGTCTCAGAGGAATTAAGTGATTTGCCCAGTATCACACAACTAGTTAGTGGTAAAATAGGGATTTGAGGCCAGTTGTATGTGATCATTGCACTAATTCCCTGATAGAGATTAACTGGGTGGTAACTGCAGGCAGGTAGTGTGATTGGAGAGGCAGGTCCTTCGGGGTGTGCCTTTAGGGTTTATATCTTGTCCTTGCAGAGAGAGCTCTCTCTGCTTCCTGTTGCCATGAGCCGCTTTCCTTCTCCAGTCTTCCGCCATGATGAGGTATGAGACCTCTAAAACCGCGAGCCCCCAAATAAACTTTTCCTCTAACTGTTCTTACAGGCCTTTTGGTTGCAGCAGTGAAAAAGCTGACTAAAACAGTGCTTGAATATTGTGTCTGCTGGAGAGGAGGAATGTTATCTTTACATGGCAAAAGAGCAGAAGAGAGCAGGGCCTGGTGGCACATGCCTGTAAACCCAGTGGATCAGGAGGCTGAGGTAAGAGGATTGTGAGTTCAAAGCCAGCCTCAGCAAAAAAGAGAGGCCATAAGCAACTCAGTGGGACCCTGTCTCTAGATAAAATACAAAATAGGGCTGGGAGCCGGGCATGGTGGCGCATGCCTGTAATCCCAGCACTTGGGAGGCTGAGGCAGGAGGATCGCGAGTTCAAAGCCAGCCTCAGCAATGGCGAGGCACTTAGCAACTCAGTGAGACCCTGTCTCTAATCAAATACAAAAAAGGGCTGGGGATGTGACCCAGTGGTCGATTGCCTCTGAGTTCAATCTCTGGTACCAAAAAAAAAAAAAAAAAAAAAAAAAAAAAAAATAGGGCTGGGGATGTGGCTCAGTGGTTCAGTGCCCCTGAGTTCAATCCCCGGTATCCCCCTCCAAAAAAAAAAAAAAAAAAAAAAGAGCAGAAGAGAGAAAACCTAGTCCCCCAACCCTTTCCTTCCTTCTTTCCTTCCTTTGGTACCAGCCTCCTGAACCACTGGGATTACAGGTGTGTACCACCACACATGGCCCAAACACTTTTCATAGTGACATTAATAAATTCAGAAGGACAGGACCTTCATGATCTAAATGCCTCTCATTAGGATATATTGGGATTCATGTTGCAACATACGAATTTTGAAAGGGCAAAAAAATTCAAAACATAGCACTGACTCTTCCTGACTTGGCCAGGACTTCTCTAATTTTAAAACTGAAAGTCCTACATATCAGTAATCTCCACAGTTTGAGGCAAACCCCAACACCTGGCATGCTGCCTATGCAAAAGTGTCTGCTCACTGTGTCCCCAATAATTCCAGTGCTGGGAGCCAACATCTCTACATGGAGAATATGATGAGAAAGAAGGTAAAAGAAGGTGGGAAGGGAAGCTTATTGTTAACTATTATTTGTTAGATGTACTGAAAGATGATATAAGACCTGAAAGGTATTAAAGTGCTTGCCTTTGTTTTGTTCTATTTTTGAGATGAGGTCTTTCTCTATGTTGCCCAAGCTGGCCTATAATTCCTGGGCTCAAGGGTTGGGTGAATGTAGCTTAGAGGTAGAGCAGTTGCCAAGCACTCATGAAGTCCTGTGTTCAATCCCCAGTACCACCAGATAGACAAAAAAAAAAAAAAAAAAAAAAAAGCATGTGTAGAACTACTGGGCTCAAAGAATCCTCATTCAGATCAAGGAAAATTTCACAAATGAGATGGTACCAGATTTAGGAATATAAGAATAAATGTGCTGGGCACGGTGGTACACATATGTAGTAAGCCCAGTGACTCCAGAGGGTGAGGCAGGAGGTTTGCAAATTTGAGGCCAGCATCAAGAATTTAGTAAGGGGGCTGGGGTTGTGGCTCAGTGGTAGAGCGCTGGCCTAGCACGTGTGCGGCCCGGGTTCAATCCTCAGCACCACGTAAAAATAAAGGCATTGTAGCCGGCGCGGTGGGCGCACGCCTGTAATCCCAGCACTTTGGGAGGCTGAGGCAGGAGGATCGCGAGTTCAAAGCCAGCCTCAGCAATGGTGAGGCACTTAGCAACTCAGTGAGACTCTGTCTCTAAATAAAATACAAAAAAGGTCTGGGGATGTGACCCAGTGGTCGAGTGCCCCTGAGTTCAATCCCTGGTACCACAAAAAAAAAAATAAATAAATAAATAAAAATAAAGGCATTGTGTACAACTAAAACAAATAAATAAATATTTAAAAAAAAAATAATAATTTAGTGAGACCCTGTCTTAAAATTTAAAAAGAGCTCAGGATGTAGCTCAGTGGTAGGGCATCCCTGGGTTCAGTCACCAGTAACACACACACACACACGAACAAATGAAATTATAGCAAACATTTTTATATGTATTATAAGGTTCATATGCTATATATGTTTTTTAAAATATATATTTATTTGTTTTAGTTGTACACAATGCCTTTATTCTTACATGGTGTTGAGGATCGAACCCAGGCCGCACACATGCTAGGCGAGCGCACTACCGCTGAGCCACAACCCGGATCTGTATATGTTTTTATGTTGATAATAAACTGTAGTAACTAATCATTTTCTCCTCCCCTTTCTTCATGATAGTTTAAAATGTTCTTTCTCATATCTTCCCAGCTTTCTTTTTCTTCTGTTGGGGCATAAATTCTTCCCCTCTGAAATCTGGACCTCTTACACTGGCAACACACAGTATAGGAAACCAGAAGAACTACCATGGAAAAACAAAATGCAAATAAGCAATGCATAATTTTACTGTTCTGTATTACTAAAACACAAAAGGTCCCTGAGAATCACATAAACAAAAGTAAACGTGTATTCATTTAATTTCTTTGGGAATTCTTTAAAAAAAATACAATTGTTAACAACAGAGAATTTGAAATTTTATTTAATATTTTGTGGGAGGGAACTATGCTGATGATTACATTGCCATCTTGTGGCCTCGTGGGGTAGTGTCCATATCTACCAATAATAAAGATTAGACAAGATCACCTCTTCCTGGCATATGATCATATGATCACCTCTTCTTGTTGTAAGAATATGACATGAGCATGGCACGGTGGCACATTCCTGTAATCCCAGTGGCTGGGAAGGCTGAGGCAGGAGGATTGCGAGTTCCAAGCCAGCCTCCGCAAAAGTGAGGCACCAAGAAAATCAGTGAGACTCTGTCTCTAAATAAAATACAAAATAGGGCTGGGGATGTGGCTCAGTGGTCGAGTGCCCCAGAGTTCAATCCCCGGTACCAAACAAAAAAAGAATATGACGCGAGGCTTATTGTTGAAGTACCTACTTCTTGTATAACCTATTCTTCAATATCTAACTAAGTCACATCTTAGTATTTCCCAAAACAGATCTTTCAAGAGGTAGTGAGTCCTACATTTATCAAGCATTATTTTCTTATTATTTATATTAACTTTCTCTGCAACCTTCTTTGACTCCTTGACCAGTCACCCTGCTATACGTTCTCATAGCACTGTGCATCCTTGTTATGGCACTCCTCTCTCCCCCTTCAATAACCTATGTAACTGTCTTTGTAACTTCCTTTGTGGGGTCTAAATTATTGGCATGGGGACTTTGGGAATGTGGGGGGCAGGACGGTAGTTACATTGTTTAAATTGCAGTCTTTGGTACATAGCAGACACCCAATAAATATTTGCTAAATAAATCACTTTATTGAACATGTAATGTTGTACCCAGAGAAATACGGATTAAAATTCCAAGCACGCCACACTTGAGCCAAAAAAAAGCCTTTATTAAGCTGATCAGTGGCCACCATCCGCACACATCACACAGATGTGACAAGATGGCGCATTGGCAGTTATTTTCAAGGGTTTATATTTGGTTGTGATGAACCCAACCTAATTCTATCTTAAGATTGGGAGCCATTAAGTTAAAAAAAATTCATTTCTGTTTTACTAAGATATTTACTTGGCCTGACCATACTCTGAGAGTTAATCTTGTTTGGAATTCCTGCCCGAGCTCTGAACTCACACAGTCCTGGCTCTCCTTGACCACATAACAACCCTCCCTAAAACCTCAGTGGTGCCTCATAAATTCCAACAGGAATCTTAATTTACTCCCTACCTTGAAATGTTAAGCCATGTAGATCATTAGCTTGCTATCTGCCTTTGTATCACATTTGCCAGCACCCTGTTAGCTGTAAGCTCCCAAGACATCCCCTTTTTTCTGTAACTTTCTGTGCTATAAAAACCTTGTCTTCCTAAAGGATGGGGCTGATCTTGAGCCCGGTGTTTGGGAGAGGCAGCCGCTGGCCAGCTCTCTTTGTGTACACAATATAAGCTTGCTTTAATTTGATTTAAAATTGGAGTCGGTGGTCTTTTCTTTGCATCATGGATCAACAGTTGTTCAGCCAATGCAAGCAAGCCACAGTACAGAAGCTGAATTTGGGCAGTTAGCGAGACAGTGCAATGGGTACAATGGTATTTCCCATGGGACTTTCCAGGTTGGCATAGCAGCAAGCAAGTAGAAGGGAAGGGGGGGTCAAGATGACCCTAGCTGAGTACATGTCAGAGGATGGTTACTAATGTCTAGACAATCAATCTCTGACAAGGTACATTGCCCAAGAAAAATGGAAACCAAAGAGAACAATTTTACATTGTATAAGAATTGCTATTTTTGTGTTGCCAAGTATGTTGTGCTAGGTAACGATTAATGGGTACAGAGGCAGGACTTTCTGTGTTCTATTATTTCTGAGAAACAGAACTATTTCTCAAAACTGCTAAGATGGCTGCTGAAGAACAAGATGGAGTCCCTTTAGTTCTCTTATCACAGTAACACCTGCATTTCACCTACAAATACTTCCCTACAAACCAGATCTATAGATCTTTAATCTATTTTTTTTTAATTTGTTTTAGTTATACACAATGCCTTTATTTTTAGGTGGTGCTGAGGATCACGTGCTAGGCGAGTGCTAGAGCCACAATCCCAGCCCCTAGATCTTTAATCTATCTTTTATCTAACCTAAAAATATTAAATTCTTCCTAAGGTACTTAGGATTCACAGCTACATTCTGGGTTTTTATAATCAGCAATGAACTTAAAGAGTCCTTGCCTCAGATTTTTTTTTTTTTTTTTTTTTTTTTTGTAGCGGGGTTGAACCCAGGGGCAGGTGCTTAATCACTGAGCCACATCTGTAAGATGTGGAAAATAAGTCCAAGGACATTTCCCCTAAGCTCTTTTGCATATATATATATATATATATATATATATATATATATATATATTTCTTTCTTTCTTTCTTTTTTTTTTTTTTTTTTTTTTTTTTTTGTACCGGGGATTGGACTCAGGGGCCCTTGACCACTGGGCCACATCCCCAGCCTTTTTTTGTATTTTATTAGAGACAGGGTCTCACCGAGTTGCTAAGTGCCTCATCATTGCTGATGCTGGCTTTGAACTCACGATCCTCCTGCCTCAGCCTCCCAAGTGCTGGGATTACAGGCGTGCGCCACCGCGCTCAGCTTCTTTTTTTAATTAGAGACAGAGTCTCACTGAGTTGCGAAGTGCCTTGCCATTGCTGAGGCTGGCTTTGAACTCGTGATCCTCCTGCCTCAGCCTCCCAAGTGCTGGGATTACAGGCGTGAGCGCCACCTCGCCTGGCTTCACCTAAGCTTTTATCATTTAAAAACTCAGGCCTCTCCTAGAGTGAAGGAATACAAAAGGAACTTGTACCTGACTGGCACCTGACCACACACCCTAAAGGACACTTAACCCCAATACAATAAGCCCCAGGAAATTCCCTATTTACATTCCTGCCCCACCCTAATGGGTCAGTGGACCCCAATACAATGAACTCCAGGAATTGCCCACCTGTCCCACCCTAAATGAAACCTAAATAACCCAGACCATTCCTTCAGCCCATCGGCTATTTTCTGCCCCCAAAATAAGCCACACCAGGGTTACACCAATTAAAGCTGAAGGGCAGATGAACCACGCTGGGACAGCCGTGTAGAAAAGGGGTTTATTAACGGGCCCCTAAAGGCCGGTGGGTACTGAGGGACACATGGAAGGGAATGAGGAAAAACGGTGGGAGGAGAGAAGAGGAGGGGGGGTGGAGGGGAAGAAAAGAGGTGAAAGGGGGAAAAGGGGAGGAAAGGGTGAAACGGGATGGAAAGGGGGAAAAGGGACAGAAAGCTGAAAACAAGGCGAGTTTCAGCTTGGCAGGGATTTAAATAGGGACTCCGCTGGTCCGAGGGACCCCTGACTCCATAGGCTGCCTGGGGTCAGAAGGGGAACCCGTGTGCCATGATTGGCTCAGTAAGGGACCTGAGGGGTGGTCAGTTTAAGGCATCTGGGAGGTGTGGCCTGTCCAAGGTACCTGGGAAGTGTGGCCTGCCAGCCTGGAATTATCTAACAAAATGCGGCCCCTAGATACAGATCGGAGGTTTTCCCATTTCGTGTGTGTCATTTGTCCTTACAACATCCCCAGCCCTTATTTACATTTTATTTAGAGACATGGTCTCCTGCATTGCTTAGGCCTCACTAAGTTACTGAGGCTGGCTTTGAAGTCATGATCCACCTGCCTCAGCCTCCTGAGCCACTGGGATTATAGGTGTGTGGCACTGCACCCAGCAAATATCTGTCTCTGTTACTCATACAGTGTGTAGCTCAATGGATAACAGAGAGTAGCTCTTTTTACTGAACAAAGACTTTATTTGCCTAAGTAGAACAGCCACATGCTGATTGCCATGGTGGAGCCAGTGCTGAGTCTCTGAGGTCATCTGTTTTCACGGGGTGACCTCTCGCCACCTTCCTTAAACCCTCTACAGTGACATGCTGGGCTTGGTGGTGCAAGCCTGTAATTCCAGAAACTTGGGAGGATGGGGCAGAGGGGTTGCAAGTTCCAGGCCAGCCTGGGCAACTTAGCAAGACCCTGTCACAAAATAAAATAAAAAGGGCTGGAGATGTGCCTCAGTGGTAGAGCAATCCCCAGTGCTGGGGGTATGCAGAACCTCTACAGTAAACTGGGCCAGACAGGTGCTTCTATTTTGCATTGCCAGGGGTCATATAGGAAAGGTGAATTCTTTCCAACTGGCTGGGAGTCAGGCATTTGGCGAAAAAAAAAAATCACAAACTTTCATTTGTCTCTCTTTTTGTTTTTACTTCCAAGTTCTATACTTTTACATTAGAGGTTTTTTAAACATGAAAATCATTCTGCATACAGATAGGACAAAAATTCAAGATGTGCTTTTAGAATTTGATCTTAGGACATATGTTCTCAGTAGCTAGAAAAATATTGGCATATTAACATATCACTTGTATACCACAGTGTGTGTGGTACTAGGGATTGAACTCAGGGGCACTCATCCACTGGGTCACATCCCTAGCCTTTTTTTTTGTATTTTATTTAGAGACAGAGTTTCACTGAGTTGCTAAGTGCCTCGCCATTGCTGAGGCTGGCTTTGAACTCGCGATCCTCCTGCCTCAGCCTCCCAAAGTGCTGGGATTACAGGCGTGCGCCACCGCGCCCGGCTTTGTATACCACAGTGTAAGCAACATCTGCCATAGACATGCTGGGACTCATTAAGTTGGTGGCCATAAGGAACAGCAGTCATTGAACTGCTTAGTCACATCTGCTTGCAATTGATAAGGAGCTGTAAGGGGCACTAGCCATAGGCATGCTTAGCAGTGATTGGTTACAATTGATAGGGAGCATAGCTCCATGGACAAGCACAAAGAACATGCCCAGCTGCAATTATATCACCTCACTGGACATAACCAATTGACATTGACTTTCCCAGGGTGTAACCAATCACAACCAACTTGGAACTGTATTTAAATTGCTGGTCTTGCCACATTGAAGAGTTTTGCTCCAAGGACATCTGTGAGACTGGCCACCTTGCTGTCCATCCCTGAACTGATTCCACCATTCCCTGATGTCCAGTCATCTGCTGGAGAGAATCACCAGACAAGGACAACGTCTGCTCTTTGGGCTAAGAGAAGTCGCATGGCATTGAAGATATTTTAGGGCTCGTGATGTTGATCCAGGACGCAAAGAAAAGACCACCAACTCCAATTTTAAATTAAAGCAAGCTTATATTGTATGCACACAAAGAGAGCTGGCCAGTGGCTGCCCCTCCCAAACACTGGGCTTGGGGTCAGCCTCGCTCTCAGGGAAGACAAGGTTTTTATAGTTCAAAGAGTTATAGGGCTGAGGTTGTGGCTCAGCGGCAGAGCGCTCGCTTCACACGTGCGCGGCCTGGGTTCGATCCTCAGCACCACGTAAACATGAGTGCATTGCATTGTGTACAACTAAAGTGAATAAATAAATATTTAAAAAAAAAAGAGTTACAAAAAATCTTGGGAACTTACAGCTAACAAGGTCAGACATGTGTAATTCAAAAGCAAGTAGCAAACTAATAATCTACATGGCATTGCATTCCAAGAAGGGAGTGTAGTCAAACCCCACATCAAAAGTTTATGAGGCACCGTTAGTTTGAGAGAGAGTTGTTATCTGGTCAAGGAAAGCCAGGCCTGAGTGAGCTCAAGGCCTGGGCATGAATGCCAAACAATTTTAAAACATCAAAATGCGCTCAGGCCAAATAGGAATCCTAGCATTTCATAGAAAACTGAAGTGGGCTTTTCATAACTTTTTGACAGGATGGCTCCCAGTCTTAAGATGGAATTAGGCTGGTTTATCAGTGGTTGCCCTAGGATTGCGTGATTTGCTTATAGTGGTTAATTAGTGTGCATTGAATGCTGGTCAGGGTGCTCCAGCACACCCAGCACTTTTGCATTAATTGTTTATATTTGATGATTGGTGTGAAGAATAAACACTTACATTCAAAGACAATCCACTTCCGAGTAATTATTAAGAGTGCCACAACACACATCCTCTACTTCTGTATCTATTTCTCCATGCTGTTAAAAAAAAAAAAATCACAATTGTCTAAGGCAGATACACTGCTCTTATCAAGCTACAAGATATGCTGAATTTCCAAAGTCTTATCCATACAATTTCTTTTTTTTAAGGTTTTAAATTTTATTTTATTGTAGGTGTAGATCGACAGAATGCCTTTATTTTTTTACTTTTATGTGGTGCTAAGGATCAAACCCAGTGCCTCACATATGCTAGGTAAGCACTCTACCACTAAGCATACCACTAAGCTACAGCCCCCCATATAATGTCGATATTAGCACACATGAGAATGTTCGAGCAAATAAAGTGACTTCTTTAAATAATTTAAAAGAATAACTTAGAGTGCTTGCCTAACGTGAGATGCTCTGAGTTCAATCCCCAATACTACAAAACAACAACAAAACAAAAAATCAAAACACAAAAATGAGTTTTAGAACACATACATAAAATGATAGGATAGAGATATTTTAAGTATTGTTTACAAAAAAAACTAATGTCAGCCTGTAACTTGTTAGTTACTGGTCTAGGTCAAGATAAATACTGGTATTGAGAATATGAATTTAAAAATTCTTATAGCAATTTTGCATTGCCCTCACATCCAAATTAATGATCAATGGTCATGTCTAATATAGACAAGTTTAGGTGCTGGGTAACTTGGGTGGTGAGTTGAACATGCAGTATGAGCTGTGAACCAGTCCTAAATGATAGGACCACATATCAGTCTGCAACAAATTGGAAAACAAAACACAAAGCAAAATAGGATCTTTATTATAGTTAGGAGCATTGTCCCAAGATTTGTGAAAGGAATTCTCAGCCACATTTAACAAAGTTGAAGTTCCTTATACCCAATAAACAACAAAATCTATGAAGGATATGTATGGGAAAAAGTAATTGTCATTTTAGCAAATAACAGAAACTGACACAATTCCTTCATATACTTTTTTGGGAGCCATATCTGTTAGAAAAATGCTGAAACATAAGTTAACTTAGCCGGGAACACCGTGTTAGTGAAATAAAAGGGTTTATTGGGGTGCCACATGGGCAAGGGTAGGGAAAGGAAGGGAAGGGGGGTAGGGAAAGGATGGACGGGAATAGGGACAGGCAGGAACAGAGAGAAGCACGAACAGAGAGCGATTTCAGTCTGGGGCTGGCTTAAATAGAGTGGGGGTCATAAAAACCCCCCTGGAGTGAGTCCTTGCCCTATAGGCTCCCAGAGGTCAGGAGGTTAGTGGACAGGGCACTTGCTGGTCAGGTTTTCTGGTCATGCTGAGGATCTTGGGAGGTGTAGTTTTTAACAAAGCACCTGGGGAGGTGTGGCCTTCTGCCTGGGAGGCGCAGCCTCCTGCCTGGAGTCCAACAATATCAACTTAGTCTGGAGGCAAGGCTGGCGGAGAGGAAGGAAAGTGTGTGCCCTGCGTTCCTGCATTCACACTGCTGCCATAAGTGCACACAGCAAAAAGAACCCTAGCAGTGTGGCGTGGCAGGCTGAAGTGTAAGCAATCAGTTGTGATGCTCCATTTGCACAAGGTCACAGAAAACTCCAAATTCTTACTGTCAAGAGACTGAGTTCTTCTGAGGGTGTAGCTCAGTGTTAGAGCACTTGCCTAGCTTGCATCAGGTCCTGGGTTCAATCCCAGTGTGTACTTGCATGTGCATGTGTGTGTGAGTGCGTGCAAGTGAGCGCACGTGTGCACACACACACACAGTTCTTCCATTCCAGCTGTGCGTCACACACACAACCTATATTATGGGAAAGAAACACAGGACTTGAGATGAGTCACTAGAGGGAAAACAAGAAACCTGGATGCTGAAATGACTCAGATTCAACATTACTGACTACCAAGAGCCTCATCTCTTTTGAAAATAAATGTGTAACCCTGCTCTTGGCTAACTAGGACCAAAGATTTACTTATTTTGGTGTCTACATCTGTGCTGAGAATAGAAACAGGTTATTTGTGAGACTGCCACACTGGCAGCTTAGAGCTTGCTGCCTCTCAAGAGCTCCTTGGGAGAACCAGGGAGTCACCTGACTCAAAGGCAGGAAGTTCATTGGCTGGCCAGCAGTCTACAATTTTGGCCACAAACTTTCATCAGATGAACTCAGGAGCCGAGGTTAGCTTGCATGGGCAATAGAAGATGAGAAGGATACTAGGAGCCAAAAGTAGCCTGTGTGTGTGTGTGTGTGTTAGGAATAGAACCTGGGGGTGCTTCACCACTGAGTTTCATCCCCAGCATTTTTATTTCATTGCTTAGGGACTCACTAAGTTGCTGAGGCTTGCCTAAAACTTGAGATCCTCCTGTCTCAAGCTCCTCAGTCTCTCAAACTATAAGCGTGCATCATCACACCCAGCTAGACATACCTATTTGTAAATACAGGAAGAGAGCAGGCATGCTAAAAAAAGCAGAGATAAGAAACCAGGTTGAGGGCTGAGGTTGTGGCTCAGCAGTAGAGCACTTGCCTAGGCCCTGGGTTTGATCCTCAGCACCACATAAAAATAAATAAAATAAAGGTATTGTGCCTGAAAGATGGAAAAATGCAAATACTTGTGTAAACACAAGTCCTTCCCAAACTGCCCTCAGTTTTCAGAAAAAAAAAAAAAAAAAAAAACCAACCACACACACACACACAAAAACCCACAGAATGTCTCTGTTCCATATTTTGTCTAGTTTGCAAGAGCTGGGTAGCCGACCACCCTTCCCTTATGATCAGGCTGACCCAAAACATAAAAATAAAATGCTTTGTATGAGACTTTACATGTCAACCAATCAGAAGAACGCTGTGAACCCCCCCTTAACCTGTTTGTATTTCATCATAAAAACCCTGCTAAATCTGAGCTAGGGGCCTCTTAGCGTCACCGGTTACCGAGTGCGCAGAGGACCAAGCTCGAGCTTGCTAATAAATGACTCTTTGTTGCTTGCATTAACCGTGGTCTCTGGTGGTCTTCATGGGGGGTCCCAAGCCGCGGGGCACAACATGCCCAACTACAACTGAAAAATAAATATTAAAAAAAAAAGAAGAAGAAGAAAGAAAAAAGAAATCAGGTTGAGCAAGGAGTGGTGATTTATGTGGCTCCAGAAGCAGAGGCAGGAGGATCTTAAGTTCAATGCCAGCCTCAGCAATTTAGTGAGGCTATAAGCAACTTAGCGAGACCCTGTCTCAAAAAAACAAGGGGGGTGGCTAGGGATGTGGCTCAGTGTTTAAGCATCCCTGGTACCACTAAATGAAAAAAGAAACCAGGTTTAGCTAACTGTCTGCAGATTTATTTAGTACCCATTTGGGTCCAGTATTAGGGTTCTCTAGAGAAGTCAGATGACAGGGTCTACAAACTGGAGACCCTGTGATGTTGGCAGCTTAGTTCAGTCCAAACTGAACCTCAGAACCAGGGAGATGTGCTGGTTCTTTAACTTCTGAAGCCCAAGGACTGGAAAACATGGGTTTCTGATGTCCAAGGACAGGGGATGAAAAGTGTACCCCACCTCCAGAGATAAACACATTTAAAAAATATTTATTTATTTGCTTTAGTTGTACACAATGCATTTATTCTTATGTGGTGCTGAAGACTGAACCCGGGCCGTGCACATGCTAGGCGAGCGCTCTACCCTGAGACACAACCCCAGACCCCAACACATTTGTTTTTATTTTTTGGGGTATGGTGGATTGAACTCAGGGCCACTTGAACACTGAGCCACATCCCCAGCCCTATTTTGTATTTTATTTAGAGACAGGGTCTCACTGAGTTGCTAAGTGCCTCACCATTGCTGAGGCTGGCTGTGAACTCATGATCCTCTTGCCTCGGCCTCCCAAGCCACTGGGATTACAGACGTGCACCACCGTGCCCAGCTAGAGATAGACATATTTGCCTTTTCTGTTTTCTCTCCTGGACCCTGCTAATTGTTGGTGCCCACCCAACATTGGTTCATTCAGACTCATGCTGATAATCTCTGGAAACCCCTACAACTCTCCCCGCAAATAATGCTTTACCAGGTTTCTAGATAGATAGTCCTTAATCCAGTTAAATAGACACCTAAAATTAATGATCAAAGGGCCACTACTGAACTGGGTGGGACATGCGCACACCTGTAATCCCAACTACTCAGGAGGCTGAGGCAGGCAGGAGAATCACAAGTTCAAGGCTAGCTGGGCAATTTAGCAAGACAATGTTTCAAGATAAAATAAAGTGCTGGGGATTTGGCTCAGTGGTTAAGTGCCCTTGGGTTCAATCCCCAGTCTCTCCACCCCCCCAAAAAATTCTGATTATTAGAACAATTGTATGAAACAATCTGTATATAACTGTACTGTAGGGACTATACAAAATATCCACTTGTTATAAAATAATTGGGAAATATTTGTATTTAACAGCATAAAGGAGGTGAGTAGGAACAAAGCTGTGTTGCAATAAGGAAATGACACCAGATTTATCTCAAATCCATAGGAAGGATGAAGAGAACAAAAAGACGAAAAATAAGGCTGATATAACAAATACTAAATGTCGCTGCCTGCAGCAATTGCCGCTTGCAGCAATGATACCGCGGGAGAAAACTTGGAGGCAGACTGGAAATGAAAAAGTTCTTTTATTCTTCTTTCTTCTAACTTCTCTCTCCAGCTCCAACAACCTCTCCAACTCCAACCACCCCTCTAACTAACCTCACCTGGTTATATACATTTTGCCTTAACAAGGACAAGTGCTAACAGCTCGAGCTTACGGGTGCGTCACACAGTGTTCGTGGGCATAAAAAGATTCTTAGATAAATGCATGAATATCAGGTGAAAATACTTGAACACTTTTATGGCTCTCAGCTATCCTGAGAGACCGCCATCTTAGCTATCCTCAATTAGGGCTCTTACATTTCCTCCCTTTTGTTTTTAAAAGAGGGGATGCTCTAGGGCATCCCATGTGCAACCAACATTCTTACCCGTCATCGGATAATCAAGGCTGTGCTCTTGACTCCTGTCTTAGGTTGATATGTCGGCCACATGAGACTGTCCCGTTGAAGGGTGACGACCTCATCCGGCTCAACTGTGCCTGTCTTAGGTTGTCCCTCTCTGGGGATCTTACCCGTCATTTGCTACCAGCCGTCCAATTGAGTCCTTCACGATCGACTGTGTGTGTTGACTAACAGCCATCCAATCATGAGGAGATGCTGCGGTTTTTTAAGGTGGCATGCCTTCTGCTGACGAGCCAAGTTCCATAGCGAGTCAAGTTCATTAAACAAATCAGTTGCCCTAAGTTCCATCAAGTAACGCACTGAGTTCTCTAGACAAATACCCGCAAAGCATTGTCCCGTAATGTCCCAAATAATGAAAGATCAAAATGTCCACTTGTTATAACATGTTGATCTAGGAGGCCCCATGCATGTAGAGCAGAGGCCACACTGCTGGTGAGGTTGTTTGATGCTTGAGCAGCAGGGATACTTGCAGCGACCGTGATCCCTGCAGCTGTAGCAGCAGCTGTCTTTTTTATTTCTAGACAATGCCACCGGCAAATCATCAGGGCCCACTACCTAGAAACACAAGCATCAATTATTAGAGGAAAGGCAGTGCCATTCCAGCACTGAGTCAAGAGGCAAGTTGTCAAACTAAAAAATAGAATTATTAGATTAGGTAATTAAAGTTGATTTCTGCTCACACACATTGCTGCTTGAGCTCCCACAAATATAAGCTGGCAAAATATCAATTTCAGAACAAATCAAAGAAAGACTGAGGGTATTTAACTGACAAAAACACTGCATTAAAGATAAATTAAAAAAAAAAAAAAAACTAAGAGCACTTTGGAAAAATAATTTGTTAGCTAGAACCCCCAAGTCTCTGCATACACAGTAATCTTCTATGAAATTACCTGTTGAAATAATTCAAATTAATCAGCTATTAAACACATAAAGTTAATTACAAATAAACAATCCCATGTCAAATACCAAAATATCAGGTTATACAGTATTAGTCATATTCTTAGCTGAAGAGAAGTTCGAGACAGCTATAAATCAAAATTGAAGGTACCTATACTTTTAAATTGTTACCCAAATTGAATACTCTAAGCTTAAATGAATTAAAGTTATTTGGATCCAAATATATATATATATGTGTATATATATATATTTATTAATATATTTTAATATTAATTTTCATAAGCACTTTGTTATTTGTGACGTCATACTGGACAGATGCACAAACATACAAACATATATTTGTGATGTCACATTTACATGAAATCTAGACAAGTGCACATACATAAAGACATATATAAAAAGAAAAAAAATACAATTGTGTGCACACTAAATAGAGATCTTCTCATCCCAGCCGGGAGGAATGAGACTTAAGTTGTGAATTTATTGAAGGACTCTTTTAAGGGAATCATTCCATAACTTCATCTTGGCCCTCTTGATTTTGCACTTGTTTTATTAATCTTGATTCCTCAACAACTTCATCTTGATCTTTTTGATTTGGTACCTGCTTTATTTATCTAGATGGTATCCATATTGGGGAGGACTCATGCTGTGGAAAAACACAAACAGATCCTCTCCCCCAAATTAATACTGGATCTGGAATCTTCCATGTACCTGAAAGAACATTCTTCCAGTAAACCAAAGGTTTATGTTGTTGGTGTGGATTCCAGTGTCTGTCTCCAGCCGAATATCCATTAGAATCCAAAGTTAAAAAATTTAAGGTAAGCTGGGCGTGGTGGCGCATGCCTGTAATCCCAGCACTTTGGGAGGCTGAGGCAGGAGGATCGCGAGTTCAAAGCCAGCCTCAGCAGTGGCGAGGCACTTAGCGACTCAGTGAGACCCTGTCTCTAAATAAAATACAAAAAAAAGGGCTGGGGATGTGACCCAGTGGTCGAGTGCCCCTGAGTTCAATCCCCGGTACCACACACACACACACACACACACACACACACACACAAAAAAAAAAAAAAAAAAAAAAAATTAAGGTAAACAAGGCAATCTGTCCCTAGGATTTGTCTAATTTCCTTCTTTTTGCTTCAATAGCATAATTTTGAGTGTGCAATTAGCTTGTTCAATTATACCTTGGCCTTGAGGATTGTACGGGATACCTGTTTTATGGAATATATTGAATTTTGCGCAAAACTGAAAGATGAGGACGTATATGCAGGGCCATTATCTGTTTTAAGCAATTTGGGAATGCCCAATGCAGCAAAAGCTTGTAGACAATGAGATGTAACATCTTTAACTTTTTCTCCAGCATGTAAGAAAGCAAAAATCATGCCTGAGCATGTATCTATGGTCACATGAATAAATCGCAATTTTCCAAAACTTGGCTCATGAGTGACATCCATCTGCCACAAATGATTGGGCATTAATCCTCTTGGGTTAACCCCATAATTTGGATTGGGCAAATGTGTCACACAAGATTGACAAGCCTTCACAATTGTTCAAGCTTGCTCTTTGGTTATTTTGAAACTTTGCTGTAACGTAGTACTATTAACATAAATTGAGAATGGAACAAAGTAGCTTGTTGGACTGCTGAAAATATAAAGATCATTTGAGTGAGGGCATCAGCCTTTTGATTACCTTCATGGAGAGGACCAGGCAAATTAGTATGAGCTCTGATATGTCCAATAAGTAAAGGTTCTTTACGTTCCCATAGTAGGTTTTGAATTTGAAAAAACAATTTAAAGGCTGGAGTATGTGGTGCTATTGGGCCTGCTAGCTCCAATTTAGGGACAGCATGTACAATATAGTGGCTGTCTGAAAAAATATTTATAGGCTGTTCTTTAAAACTTTCAAGAGCTATAATAATAGCTTCAAGTTCAACTAATTGGGCTGATTTTTGACCAGTAATATGAATCATATTTTCTTTTTGAGTGACTACTGCAGAAGTACCATTAGAGGACCCATCTGTAAATACATTTAATGCCTTAGGAATAGGTTGATTTTTTCTTACCTGTGGAAATATAAAGGGATGATTGTTACAAAAAGATAGTATAGGAGACTTAGGAAGATGGTTATCAAAATCTGCAGAAGTAGAGCATCTAGCTATAGCCCAATCATTATCATTGAAGCACAAATATTCAACCTGTGATGATGAATAGGGAGTAATAATAGTAGCGGGGTGAATACCAAAGATTTTAGTAGAAGTCTTAAGTCCTTGAAGAATAAGTTTAGCCACCATGGAGATATAAGACTCAATTGTACTTCTAGGAGAGACGGGTAAATGTATCCATAATGAAGGTTCCTGTTGCCAAAATACTCCTGTGAGTGTATATTGTGAAGAAATAATAATCAATATCAGCGATCAAGCAAAATCAATTCTATCACAATGGGATCTTTCAATGGCCTTTTCTACTAACTTTAAAGCCTCCCTAGCATCAGGAGTCAATGTTCACAGTGAAGATGGATCAGGGTTCCCGCGAAGGATATCAAATAAGGGTTTTAATTGTCCAGTAGTGAGGCTTAGTGTAGGGCGAAGCCAATTAATGTCTCCTAGCAGTTTTTGGAAATCATTGAGGGTGGTCAAATGTTCTTTATTTATTAAAATTTTTTGAGGCCTAATGAAAGTATCCATAATTTTGAATCCTAAATATAATATGGGAGATCTAGTTTGAACATTTTCTTCAGCAATGTTTAGTCCATATCATTTTAAGTTTTCTGACATATCACTAAATATGGTGAATAAGACTTCTTGATTAGGATGAGCAAGTAAAACATCATCCATATAATGGAGACACATAAGGTTTGGGTATTTGTTCTTGATTGGCTGAATAACTTTGTCTACATAGATTTGACACATAGTGGGGCTATTAGCCATTCCCTGGGGTAAAACTTTCCATTGATATCTTTTATCAGGGCCATTATTATTGATAGAAGGAACTAAAAAAGCAAACCTGGGGGCATCCAGAGGATGTAGAGGAATGGAAAAAAAAAAAACAATCCTTTATATCAAGAGTTATAAGATGGAAATTTTTAGGAATAGTTACAGGATTAGGAAGTCCAGGTTGGGTAGGGCCCATAATTTGCATGGTTTTATTGATTTCTCTAAGATCATGTAACAATCTCCATTTTCCTGATTTTTTCTTGATTACAAAAATGGGGGAATTCCAGGGAGAGGTGGAAGGTTCTATGTGTCTTGCTTCTAGTTGTTCTTGGATTAGTAGGTGGGCCGCTTGTAATTTCTCTTTAGATAGGGGCCACTGAGGGACCCAAACTGGCTTATCAGAAAGCCATGGTATTTTCAAAAATTGTTTTCTCAGTGGCCCCTAGAAAAAATATCCTTTACTTTTTTAAAAATTTTTTAAAATTTTATTTATTTACTTTAGTTGTACACAATGCAATGCATTTATGTTTACATGGTGCTGAGGATCGAACCTGGGCCGCGCACGTGTGAGGCAAGCGCTCTGCCGCTGAGCCACAACCCCAGCCCCATCCTTTACTTTTTTGATGATGATTTAGATTTTTATTTTTAACACCTGCAGGCTTGTTTGCTAGGTATAGCCCCATTTGTTATAAAATGCCTCTTCCCCATAGGGTAACTGGCAAGCTGGTCAAAACATAAGGCTGTAAAATTCCTTTATGCCCTTCATTATCTTCCCATTTTAAAATTACAGCACTTTGTGTTGGGGTGTTAGTATATCCCAAGCCTCTTAAACTGGTTGAGGCCTTCTGCAGAGGCCAGTGCTTGGGCCATTATTGTAGATTAATGATGGAAGAGTCAGCCCCAGTATCAATCGGCCCCTCCATCTCTATACCTTGAATTTTTTTTAAACAATTCTTTTTTTTTTAATATTTATCTATTTACTTTAGTTGTACACAATGCAATGTATTTATGTTTACATGGTGCTGAGGATCTAACCGGGTCGTGCACATGCGAGGCGAGTGCTCTGCCACTGAGCCACAACCCCAGCCCCTATACCTTGAATTTTTATTTTGCACATAGGCCTCTGTGAACAATCCTGAACCCAGCAAGCCATAGGTCCTAAGCCAGTGGAACCAAATCCTCTATTGTTCCTATTCTGCAGCATACTCTTGAATGAGTTGTGTAAACTGGGAAGGAGAAGCAGCTGAGCAATTCTATCTCCTTGGTTAACAGAGCTAATGCCTCTAGGTGAACTAAGCATTATTTTTATTTCTCCTTGGTAGTCGGAGACTATAACACCTGGTGTTACTTGAAAACCTAATAAGCTTTTAGAACTTCGCCGAGGAAAAGTCCTACAGTCCCTGAGGGAAGAGGTCCCCTGACTCCTCTGGGAATCAGTTGAATCTCCATTTCAGGTGTTAGTACCATTCGGGCGGTGGAACAGAGGTCTAGTTCTGCACTTCCTCTTGTCCCTCTGACAAGGGAGTCAATGGGTAGGAGGGATTGTGACGAGGAATCATCTGGATGGATGTTTGAGGATATTCCTCCTCTAATGCCTCGTACATTTGTGGGCCCTGGGGCATTGGGCCCCGTGCCCCGTTTTTTGAGTTTCTAGACAGAATGTTTCCATAGATGTCAAATTTAGATCTGCATTTATTGGCCCAATGATTCCCCTTTTTACACCTGGGGCAGTGGCCTGGGGCACGGTATGAGCTTGGTCTTATTTCTCTTTGGGGATATTGCCTGGAATATCCTGATTGATTATAATTTTTAGGTTGAGCCCTTGTGAAATTTTGAGGGGAAGCACCTCTCATTGCTGCTGCAATCACATTGCCTGTGACAAAGGCATCATTAATATCTTTACATAATCTAATGTATATAGAAAGGTCCTTTTTACTTTTCCATGGTCTTATAGCGTCTTGACAGTATTTGTTGGCATTTTCATATGCCAGCTGTATGACTAATGGCATTGCTTGCTCTACATCCCCGAATATTCTGCCTGCCGTTCTTAAAAGTCTGTCTGCAAAATCAGCATATGGTTCATTAGGCCCCTGAATTACTTTAGACAAGCTGCCAATCACCTGTTCCTGGTAAGGTCTTCCACGCTTTAACAGCGGCAGCGTTTATTTGTGTGTATACACCAGGATCATATTGCATTTGAATTTTTTTAAAAAAAATATTTATTTATTTGCTTTAGTTGTACACAATGTGTTTTATTTGTACGTGGTGCTGAGGATCGAACCCGGGGCGCGCACGTGCTAGGTGAGCGCAATACCGCTGAGCCACAATCCCAGCCCCTGCATTTGAATTTGTAGTTCAGCAAACTGTCCTTCACCTGTTAGCATATCTACATTATGGTCTGGGACGCCAGCAGTCGTGTTTCTTCTAGCTGTTTTCTACACAAAGCTCCTGGAATTGTGACTTCCATATCAGGTATTGTCCCCCGCTCAATACTGTCTTGCATAACCCTTTCCAGTCTGAGGGGGTTAAAGTTAAAGTGTTAAGGGACTCCAGCATGCTCAACGTGAACGGAGCTTGGGGCCCATAGGTCATTATTGCCTCTTTGAAATTTTTTATTGTTTTAAAATCTAGGGACTGTTGGTGCCTCTGCCCATTTTCGTTTTCAAATACTGGCAGGTCCCAATGTTCCTGCGGGTTTTGGCGTTCGAGGGTGCGTAAGCGCTCAAAAAGGCCGTTAATCTCTGCTTCAAGGGCACGCATATGCTCAGAAATACCCCTCATGGTTTCTGTAATGGATCCCACCCATGAGGGAGCAGAGGGCACAAGTGGTTCCTCTACTTGACGGTCCTTTCTGGTCTTAACTGACTCAATGCAGGAGGCTGTGCTTTCATGGTTATTTGGCTCCTCCTTACTACTATCACTTTCACTGGTAGTAACATCCTGAGTTTCAGATTCTATGGAGAGTACATACTTTTCGGCTATTTCCAACAAGTCTCGGATAGCTTTTGCAGCTCTTATCTTTGTTATTTTTGAGTTCACACCAATACTATCCTTACTGGTCTTTTTTTTTTTTTTTTAATATTTATTTATTTACTTTAGTTGTACACAATACAATGCATTTATTTTTTACGTGGTGCTGAGGATCGAACCCGGGCCGCGCACATGCAAGGCGAGCGCACTGCCGCTGAGCCACAACCCCAGCCCTCCTTACTGGTCTTATCTGACTCAGCGGAGGCTATGCTTTCACGATCACTTTCCTCCACACTATCAGCTATATCAAAAAACTCTTCCATAGCTTTTATTACTTGGTGCTTGGTTATTTTCGCACCCATCTTTATAGATTTCTCAGTTCTTACCTGCCGATTCCAAGTTCCCCGTACGGGCCACCACTTGTCGCCGCCTGCAGCAATTGCCGCTTGCAGCAATGATACCGCGGGAGAAAACTTGGAGGCAGACTGGAAATGAAAAAGTTCTTTTATTCTTCTTTCTTCTAACTTCTCTCTCTGGCTCCAACAACCTCTCCAACTCCAATCACCCCTCTAACTAACCTCACCCGGTTAAATACATTTTGCCTTAACAAGGACAAGTGCTAACAGCTCGAGCTTACAGGTGTATAAACACAGTGTTCACGGGCATAAAAAGATTCTTAGATAAATGCATGAATATCAGGTGAAAATACTTGAACACTTTTATGGCTCTCAGCTAACCACCATCTTAGCTATCCTCAATTAGGGCTCTTACAACTAAAAACATTCTTTTTTTTCCCCCTCAGCTTTTCAACTTCCTGGACTTATACCACGTAGATGCAGTATGTATAATAATAGTGCCAAAGCAGGAAGAGGGAATGGAACATTTTAGGACCAATGTTTCTATATCACACTGGAATTTAGTATAAATCTAAAGTATAGAATCTACTTTAGTAAGATGCATATGACAAGCCTTAGAGTAACCACTTAAAAAAAAAAAAAAATCCTTCAAAAACAAAGTGGGAGCCGGGTGTGGTGGTGGTGCATGCCTGCAATCCTAGCAGCTCAGGAGGCTGAGGCCCTAAACAACCTAGTGAGACAAAAAAAAAAAAAAAAAAAGATATGGCTCAGTGGGTAAGTGCTTCTGGGTTCAATTCAGTACCAAAAACCAAACAAACAAAACTAAAAACCGAAAGAACCAAAGTGGGGCTAGAGGTATAACTCAGTGGTAGAACACTTTCCTTACGCGTGGGAGGCCCTGGGTTCCATCCCCAGCAGCATGTGCACAAAGACATACAAATGGCCAATAAGCATATGAAAAGGCACTCAACATTATTAGTCATGATGGAAATGCAAATGAAAACCACAATGAGAGCCAAGGGGAGCATGCCTGTAATTCCAGCAGCTCAGGAGGCTGAGATAGGAGATCCTGAGTTCAAAGCCAGCCTCAGCAAAAGTGAGGCACTAAGCAACTCAATGAGACCTTGTCTCTAAATAAAATACAAAATAGGGCTCAGTGGTTGAGTGCACCTGAGTTCAATCCCTGGTACTGCCCCCCTCCAAAGAAAAACCATAATGAAATACCACTTCTCACCCAATGGTATGGCTGAAATCAGGAGCAAAGACAGTAAGTGTTGGCAAGGATGTGGAGAAACTGGAACCCTCGTACACTGTTGGAGGGATTGTAAAATGGTACAGCCACTTTGGAAACTAGTCAGGCAGTTCTTCAAAATTTGACCCAGCAATTCTACTCCCAGTTATATATCCAAGAGAAACAAAAATATGTCCCCATGAAACAGCCCAAAATGCCCATCAACTGATGAATGGATAAAAAGAACAGTACATCCATATAATGGAATATCATTTGGCACTAAAAAGGGATGGTTCATGCTACAACGTGTATGAACCTTGAAAAAGAAGCCAGTTACAAAGACCATCTGTTTGTTATATGAGTGCATTTGTATGAAATATCCAGAATAGGCAAATATATAGTATGTAGATTAGTAGTCATGTAAAGCTAAGGAGGATGGAGTGGTTGATAGTCAAAGGGTATGATCTTTCTTTTGGGGGTGATGAAATATCTTAATTTTTTTTAAAGTTATATTCTTTTATTAATAAATTCTCCCTCCCCTCCAAAGTTCTCCCCAAAATAAATATTTCCTTCCCTCTTTGGGTTGCAGGGGTCTGTATTTTAGGGCCAGCCTTCCTAGAAGGCCAGCCCCCTAGTGTTATAAGAACAGGTCCCTAATCCCCCAAGCTGAGGACCCCTAGTGGAGTTTCAGCCCATAGGGTTGTGTCTGCCCCTGAAATCAGCCCGCATCTAGGGGACCAGGGGAAGGCGGAGACTCCTTTGTGCAAATGCTGCAGTTTCTTAGTGTGAGCCAGCTTGAGGCTCCATTTCTGTCCTGGAACCAGACACAGGGCAATCAGACACCTTGGAAGGCTCTCCTGAACCCTGGGCCCAAGACTCAGGGGTGATTCACTGCCTGCCCCACCTGTGGTTGGAGGAGCCTGGCTAGGCCAGTGTCTGGGAGGCAGGACCTGGCTCCAGAATGAATGAACAAATGAATGAACAGATTATGAGTGAGCAACACACAGGCAGGTGGGGGTGCTTAGTTACCGGATCAGCACCACACCTGGACAGCCCTCTCCACCAGTCTCCTCTATAGGGGTGGCAAACGTCTCTCTCCTGCGGCACCCTCTCCAGACCTAGAAGGCAGAAAGCAGCACCAGCACCAGGGCCAGGCTCAGGGCACCACCCAGGATGGGCCAAAGCAGCCGGAAGGGGGCGGGAGGTGCCACAGCGTAGCCCAGGCAGAAGTCACCAGGCACAGTCCATGCACTTGTCCAGGTCTGCGCTCCAGGAGCTGCCACTAGAACAGGGGGGCGGTGCCTGGTGCCTGCTCCAGCGGCACCAGCCTGAGCCCCATCACCAGGAGCCGCAGCATGGAGCCAAGAGCCATAGTAAGCACAGGGAGGCCGCTGCCGTCTCAGGTCTTAAAATTGATCGTGATAATTGCATAACTCTGTGAACATACTAAAAACCTCTGCACTGTACACTTTCAAGTGGGTGAAATGTATATGAATTGTATTTCTATAAAAGTTAACAAAAACTTCATGTATGAATAAAGGAGTTTAATTACAGAAACAAAACAAGTAGGGTAATTAAATACAAAAGGATTGTGTTCTTGGTTGAACTATGTTGAAAGTTACAAAATCTGAAATAAACTAGTTTGTAATAAACTCTTTTTTTTTTTTTTTTTTTTTTTTTGGTACCAGGGATTGAACTCAGGGGCACTCGACCACTGGGCCACATCCCCAGCCCTTTTTTGCATTTTATTTAGAGACAGGGTCTCACTGAGTTGCTAAGTGTCTCGCCATTGCTGAGGCTGGCTTTGAACTCGCGATCCTCCTGCCTCAGCCTCCCAAAGTGCTGGGATTACAGGCGTGCGTCACCGCGCCCGGCTTGTAATAAACTCTTAAATCAGATTCAATATAAAGGGCATAAGTGAAAAAAGATAATTGTTTAATAGTTATAATGAAATGCAATAGCCTTACAAAGCTATTAACTTAAACTATGGCAGTTTATGAAATATTTCAAACTATAAGTTTACAATGCATGTACTATTGTTCCACTAAGTATATATATATATAGTTGAAGGGCAAAAATCACACTGGGGACGGCCATGCAGCCAAGGGATTTATTCACCAGCCTTTATGGCTGGTTAAGGGTAGAAAACGAATGGGAAGAGAGGAATCAGGGAGTGGGGAGTGTGCAAGCTCATGTGGGAGAGTGTGCAAGCTCTGAACGGAAGGTGGGAGTCTGGTCACGCCTGCTGTGGTCTCTGGAGCTAACGGCTAGGGCAGCTACTGTTGGGCTGGAGATGGTGCGTCTAAGGCTGGTGCAGTGGCTGCCTCTTCTCCATCTTCCTCCATGGTCTTCTCTGTCCTCTTTCTCAGAATCTCTCTCAAATTTTGAATGGACAGGACCTTATATAGGGATTACTGGTGTGTGTGGGGGTGTACCAGAGCAAACTTTAACATTATTGGCTCTTTGCCCATGGGGTGAGGGCGAACTTTAAGCCTACTGGCTCCTGCTCGTGTGTGAGGGCAGCCTTCAAGCCTATTGGCTCCTGCTTGGGGATGATGAAACATCCTGCCCAGAGAACAGAGCAACCTTTTGACCCTCCCTGCCTGTGGAACAGCGTGAACTTTTGGTGACCTGAAAGCTCCTGCCCATCTAACATTTAGTGGCCACAAGTGTATCTCTTATAAAACTGTACCTATGAGTATATATATGCCAAGATTAAGTTATTGTCTGTTTATAAGACTAATAAACAGAAACGATTCAAAGATACCTTTATACTAAATTCAACACATTTGGTATCAGAATGACCTTTTTTTAATTATGGAAAACACAGTCATGTTTAGAAATTTTAATAAGACAGAAAATAGTTGAGTCATATATATTCCTTTGCTATTTTCACATCTAATTTTATTTAAAGTATTAACCCTACACATAAAAAACAAACAATAATTTCAATAAGAAATTGTTAAGTTTTACTTGCAACTTTGAGAGCCAAAATTCTAATACATATTGGAATCTAAAGCTATCAGGAAATAGCAACAATAGTGACTTTATATTTTAAAAATTGAACCAACTGAAGAGAGAATATATTGAGATGTAAATCAGGAAGTAGTTATTTGCTTTATAAAAGGTTCTTTTTTTTTTTTGGTACTGGGGATTGAACTCAGGGGCACTCAACCACTGAGCCACATCCCCAGCACCCCCTTTTTTTTTTTTTTTTGTATTTTATTAGAGACAGGTTCTCACTGAGTTGCTAAGTGCCTTGCCATTGCTGAGGCTGGCTTTGAACTCACAATCCGCCTGCCGCAGCCTCCCAAGTGCTGGGATTACAGGCATGTGCTACCGCACCCGGCTTATGAAAGGTTCTTAAATACACAGAATTAGTAATGTATGTTCTTTAAATATTCATGCATTAGAAATGAATTTACCAAAAAATCAACTTATATACAATTAAATAAAACCCTACCAAATGAAAAAATGAGAGGCACTACTTCTACCCACAAAAGGCATCCAAATGTTTTAACAGTTCATAAATAAAAAGGGCCCAAAACAACTGATTCCTTAGAAACAAAGCTACTTACTAAGATAGCTATTCAAGAAATTATAATCTATTTATACACATTTTTCAGTCACAAATTTTAGCACACTTTGCCTTCCATTTCTATTGTTCTTTCAATCAATTTGGACTGTATGGAAGTGTTACAACATTGAGACTACTGGCAATTTGAATTAATATCCTGAAAGAAAAATGCTGTCTACATACATAGAAAGTAATGAAGGAAGAAGTTAGTGCTAACGTACAGGTTATAAAACTCTACCAGGCTAACAACAACAACAACAACAACAACAAAAACAAAGCAAAACAAAACAAAACAAAAAAGCCACCAAGATACAGATGGTGAAGTTAGAGAAAATACAAACCAGCTGAGTCAATATTACAATTACTTTATCAAGTAGTTTTATTTGTTGATTGGTTTGGCATTTGGGAAGATAAGTAAATTTAGAAGGCTAGAAATCCTTAACAAAGATTAGTTTATTACTGAATTGAAACTAATAGTGACAATAACATAGGAACGATTTTTTTTTTTTTTAATTTTTTTTTTAGTTGTTTTTGTAGTGCTGAGGATAGAAACCAGGGCTTCATGCATGCTAGGCAAGTGTTCTACCACTGAGCTACAGCCCCAGCTCCAATCTTTTTTTATTAATAAGGAAAAAGTTATCATCATTTTCTTGAAAAAAGAAAACAGGCAATATTTTGGGGAAAATAAAAATAAATTTAGAAAGACAGAAGTTAAGGCACTTATTTCAATGGGTTTGCAAAATCCAGGGCAAAGTATATTTTGTATTTCTTTGAGAAATCCCTTCCATCCAAAACCCATTAACTTTGATCCTTTAATAGATCTTTATTGTCAAACCTAACAGCTATAAGCTACCCAAGTATAGTTACTTGCAGAATTCTTTTTTTTTTTTTAAATATTTATTTATTTGCTTTAGTTGTACACAATGCGTTTTATTCAATGTATTTTATTTGTACGTGGTGCTGAGGATCGAACCCGGGCCGCGCACTTGCTAGGCAAGCGCTCTACCGCTGAGCCACAATCCCAGCCCCTGCAGAATTCTTAATCATTTATTATTCTACAAGTAAGGAGATAATTAAATCCTTCCAATTCAAAGTTTTTTTTAACTATTGTTTTAAATACAATACAGTACAGTTGAAGCAAACAAGTTTATCTCTCATATTACTCTTCCCTTTCAATTTATGCTGAATGAAAAATTCATTATTTAAAAATTTCAAGTCTATTTTATTTAAGAATTTAATTGACAGAAGCAAAAGCAACTAACATAGCAAACAAAATAAAACACAACAACCCAAACTAATTCAGAATGTAATCATAATATATATCAATAAAAATTGGCTTTTAAATTATATCATTTTACATGCTCTAATCACAACTACTACCATGTGACTATTCACTGTGTACTTAGGTAACCACGGTAATATTTTCATAAAGCTTGATGTTAAATACAAGTGACTCACTACTTAAATGTACAGAGTCAATCTGAAATACATTTCCTGCGGCTATCATAACATAGTTAAAACAATTATATAAAATAATGAAATGAGAACCAATGAAACTAAAACATCAGATATGACACTGCTGCTGTCAAACAATTCTTAAGCTCCAAAAAAGCAAAGCATTCTAGAGTTACTCTAAGAATGCATGTACTTAATATATATATGTACACACACACATATATATATATATAAAACATGTATATATGTGTGTATATAAAAAAACAGAAAGACAATGGAAAGATATTCCCTCCTAATGTAGTAATTTAGAGTTCTGAAAATATAATTTTTACAGTTCTATAACAAGTGAAAAGTTGAAAACCAGGTATATAAGGTAAAACTGAATATGCACTCATCTTATCAAAATGATACATCTATACTGAATCTCTTTATAAGGTCAAATTAATTATTTTAGAATTTATTTTATTTTTTGGTACTGGGGATTGAACTGACTCAGGGGCACTCGACCACAGAGCCACATCCCTAGCCCTATTTTGTATTTTATTTAGAGACAGGGTCTCACTGAGTTACTTAGCACCTCACTTTTGCTGAGGCTGGCTTTGAGCTCCTGATCCTCCTGCCTCAGCTCCCCAAGCTGCTGGCATTATAGGCATGTGCCACTGTGCCCAGACTAGAATTTATTTTAATAAATGATTACAAATATTAAAATACTCAAAGGAACAAAGCATTTATGCTGTGAAACTGTGTTGTAAATTTTATTATTATTGTCATTTTGTTCTTAATGATAAAAATCATATCACAGTTTCTTAAATAACATTACTTGCATTCTATAATAAACATATCTGTATGCAGAGGTATGTTTAACAGCATCTGCATATATATATTTCATAAAGTTGGTGCTCATTGTAGTGTACATATTCTTATTCTGACAAAGTTTTTTACTTAATACTTCCATAGAAACCATGTGAATAGATTGTATGCCCTACATCCATATTTTTAAAAAAATTCTAAACATTCTTTTCAAGGCCTATTTAAAAAATATATATGTAACAAAAGTTACTGTTTTATCATGATTTAAGTATTATCAAATTAAAGAACATAAGTGAAAAAAGATAATTGTTTAATAGTTATAAAAAATAATAAAATGCAATAACATGCGCATGTATTACAAAGAAAGTGCTCACTTGTATAAGCAGCAGATGATGAAAGCAGTATCATGGCAAATTCAGGATATATCTCTATGTATATCCTTGAAAAATCACTTTCTTTTATATAATTTCCATTTTAATTTAAATGTCACATATTTTCAACTAACATTTAAATTAGTTTTTACTGTAAAATTTCAGTTGCTATAAACCACTAAACAAATACCTTCAGAAAGTTGAAGAATAATCTTTCCTTCTATTATATAAGTACATCACATTAAGTATAAATTAAATATTATGTTTGATACATTGAACAAATTCAAATTCAAGATCAATATTATGATAGAAAGATTTATGGGGAAATATTGCAATAGGTAAAATCTTTAAAGACCATGTAATACTAAGGAAGAAACCTGTCTGGAATATTGCAAGAGTGATAGATTTGACATTTTCCTTTTTCCCACAAAATCCTGGACTAAGTTAACAGCAGGAGGGAAAAAGGAGCAGCAGCATTTCAAATGTCCATACTCTGCTTTGCAACAGACACCATACAGGTAAAAGAAAATCTCATTTTACTTCAGGTACCATAAGTCTTTGAAATGAAGGCTCTGTTATTTTTCAAGATTGGAAGGATATCACAGTGTTGATTTTATATACAAAGTAGGATCTGTTCCAGTATACTCTAGTAAAATAATTCACATATGGAGAATAGTTAATTTTCACCTCATGACAAAATCGTCCATATTTTGAGTAGGTTAACTTGTCACCTTCTTCACAAACCACCTATCAAAAGATAAAAAGTAAAACATTAAAAAGCTTGCTAAACTTACAGGAGAAATGTAATCCATGTATAAGTGACCATACTTACATGAAAAAAAATATTTCTAAACATGGACTATCAAATATGTCCCATTGTTAGCAAACATAAGCCTCTTCATAAGTGACTCACTATGCCCACTAAATGCTTGAACTTCTATCAGATTAAGAAAGCATAAATTGTTTCCAATTTTTTTTTTTTTTTTTTTGTACTGGGGATTGAAGTCAGGGGCACTCGACCACTGGGCCACATCCCTAGCCCTTTTTTGTATTTTATTAGAGACAGGGTATCCTCTCACTGAGCTGCTAAGTGCCTCGCCATTGCTGAGGCTGGCTTTGAACTCGCGATCCTCCTGCCTCAGCCTCCCAAGTGCTGGGATTACAGGCGTGTGCCACTGCGCCCGGCTGTTTCCAATTTTTTAAAAAATATTTTTTAGTTGTAGAGGGACACAATTCCTTTATTTATTTATCTTTATGTGGTGCTGAGGATCAAACTCAGGGCCCCACACATGCTAGGCGAGTGTTCTATCACTGAGCCACAACTCCAGCCCGTTTCCAATTTTTAAGAGATTTAATCCTAAAATTTCACAAGTGTTGTTTTCTTAATTCATTATCATTGTTCTGAAGAACCATATCATAAAGACTACTAAGTCTGAAAAACGAACATATTATGCTCCTATGTATATTCAAATTCTTCTTGTGTAGAACTGAGTCATAATTATTCAGTAGGCAAGTAAGTCTATGTAAACTTATCCAGTGCAAACCTTTATATTCTTTTTTAAAAAATATTTATTTATTTACTTTAGTTGTACACAATGCCTTCATTTTTATGTGGTGCTGAGGATTGAACCCGGGCCGTGCACGTGCTAGGTGAGCGCTCTACTGCTGAGCCACAACCCCAGCCCACTTTATATTCTTTTTTTTATTTTTTATTTTTACAAAGCTCAATAACTATTTTATTATTTAATCCAGTTAATCTTTTCTTCTTCTTTTTTTTTTAATAATTTTTAATGTGTACAACTCACATACAACTGTTTGTATACAAAGTATATTTGTACAATTCAGGTCTTCAATCATGCATTTAGGAAAATGATATCCGTCTCATTCAACCACCTTTTCTTTTTTTTTTTTCCTTTTCTCCCCCTCCTTCCCCCCTTGCCCCCCCCCTTACCCTCCTCCCTTCCCTTTGACCATTCTAGTGTTCCTCTAGTCCTCCTATGTACGCCCCCATCCAACAATACTATGAACTAGCCTCCTTATATCAGAGAAAACATTTGGTACTTGGATTTTTGAGACTGACTAACTTCACTTAGCATTATGTCTTCCAACTTCATCCATTTACCTGCAAATGCCATTAATTTATTTTCTTTTATTGCTGAGTAAAATTCCATTCTGCGTATATACCACATTTTCTTAATCCACTCATTTACTGAGGGACATCTAGGTTGGTTCCACAACCTAGCTATTGTGAATTGCACAGCTACAAACATTAAGATAGCTGTGTCACTGCAATATGCTGTTTTTAAGTCCTTTGGGAATAGACCCAGGAGTGGGATGGCTGAGTCATAGGGTGGTTCCATTCCCAGTTTTCCAAGAAATCTCCATACTGCTTTCCATAACGGTTGCACCATTTTGCAGTCCCACCAGCAATGTATGAGTGTGCCTTTTTCCCCACATCCTCTCCAACATTTATTGTTGCTTGTGTTCTTGATAGCTGCCATTCTGACTGGAGTGAAGTGAAATCTTACAGTAGTTTTGATTTGCATTTCTCTAATTGCCAGCGATGTTGAACATTTTTTCATGTATTTGTTCATTAATCGTGTATCTTCTTCTGAGAGGTGTCTTCTCAATTCCTTAGCCCATTTATTGATTGGGTTATTTATTTTTTTGGTGTAAAGTTTTTTGAGTTCTTTATATATTCTAGAAATTAGTGCTCTGTCTGATGTGCATGTACTAAATATTTGTTCCCAATTAGTTGGCTCTCTATTCACCTCACTGATTGTTTCTTTTGCTGAGAAGAAGCTTTTTAGTTTAAATCTATTCCATTCATTAATTCTTGGTAGTAATTCTTGCGCTACAGGATTCTTATTAAGGAACTTGGGGCCTAATCCGACATGTTGGAAATTGGAGCTTACGTTTTCTTCTATTAGGCGTATTGTCTCTGGTCTAATTCCTAGGTCCTTGATCCACTTTGAATTGAGTTTTGTGCATGGTGAGAGATAAGGATTTAATTTCAATTTGTTGCATATGGATTTCCAGTTTTCCCAACACCATTTGTTGAAGAGGCTATCCTTTCTCCACTGTACATTTTTGGCGCCTTTGTCTAATATAAGATAGCTGAAATTATATGTATTAGTCTCTGTGTCCTCAATTCTGTACCATTGGTCCACCAGTCTGTTTTGGTGCCAATACCATGCTGTTTTTGTTACTATTGCTCTATAGTATAATTTAAGGTCCGGTATGGTGTTGCCCCCTGCTTCACTTTTCTTGCTCAGGATTGCTTTGGCTATTCTGGGTCTCTTATTTTTCCAGATGAATTTCATGACTGCTATTTCTATTTCTTTGAAGAATGACATTGGGATTTTGATTGGAATTGCATTAAATCTGTATAATGCTTTTGGTAGTATGGACATTTTGACAATATTAATTCTACCTATCCAAGAGCAAGGTAGGTCTTTCCATCTTCTGAGTTCATCTATGATTTCTTTCTTTAGTGTTCTATAATTTTCATTATAGAGGTCTTTCACCTCTTTCGTTAGGTTGATTCCCAGGTATTTTATTTTTTTTGATGCTATTGTAAATGGGGTAGTTTTCATCATTTCCCTTTCAGAGTCTTTGTTGCTGATGTACAAAAATGCCTTTGACTTATGTGTATTGATTTTGTATCCTGCAACTTTGCCAAATTCATTTACTAGTTGTAAAAATTTTCTGGTAGAGTTTTTTGGGTCTTCTAGGTAGATTCCCCTTCATATTCTTTTTTTTTTTTTTTTTGGTACCGGGGATTGAACTCAGGGGCATTTGACCACTGGGCCACATCCCCAGCCCTTTTTTGTATTTTATTTAGAGACAGGGTCTCACTGAGTTGCTAAGTGCCTCGCTATGGCTGAGGCTGGCTTTGAACTCGCGATCCTCCTGCCTCAGCCTCCCAAGTGCTGGGATTACAGGCGTGCGCCACCGCGCCCGGCCCTTTTTTGTATTTTATTAGAGACAGGGTCTCACTGAGTTACTAAGTGCCTCGCCATTGCTGAGGCTGGCTTTGAACTCGCGATCCTCCTGCCTCAACCTCCCAAAGTGCTGGGATTACAGGCGTGCGCCACCGCGCCCGGCTACCCCTTTATATTCTTATCTAATGATGTTCACTAAAACAGCTTAGCTCACTTGACTTTTATTTATTTTTTATGTATTTACTTCTATATGGTGCTGAGGATCAAACCCAGTGCCTCAAACATGTGAGGCAAGTGCTCTACCACTGAGCTACAGCCCCAGCCTTTTATTTTTATATAATAAAATACTTGACTTTTATTTTATTTTATTTTTTTAAAAAGTATTTATTTATTTTAGGGGCGGGGATTGTAGCTCAGCAGTAGAGCGCTTGCCTATCACGTGCGTAACCCGGGTTCGACCCTCAGCACCACGGACAGGGTCTCACTGAGTTGCTAAGTGCCTCGCTATGGCTGAGGCTGGCTTTGAACTCGCGATCCTCCTGCCTCAGCCTCCCAAGTGCTGGGATTACAGGCGTGCGCCACCGCGCCCGGCCCTTTTTTGTATTTTATTAGAGACAGGGTCTCACTGAGTTACTAAGTGCCTCGCCATTGCTGAGGCTGGCTTTGAACTCGCGATCCTCCTGCCTCAACCTCCCAAAGTGCTGGGATTACAGGCGTGCGCCACCGCGCCCGGCTACCCCTTTATATTCTTATCTAATGATGTTCACTAAAACAGCTTAGCTCACTTGACTTTTATTTATTTTTTATGTATTTACTTCTATATGGTGCTGAGGATCAAACCCAGTGCCTCAAACATGTGAGGCAAGTGCTCTACCACTGAGCTACAGCCCCAGCCTTTTATTTTTATATAATAAAATACTTGACTTTTATTTTATTTTATTTTTTTTAAAAAGTATTTATTTATTTTAGGGGCGGGGATTGTAGCTCAGCAGTAGAGCGCTTGCCTATCACGTGCGTAACCCGGGTTCGACCCTCAGCACCACGTAAATAAACACATTGTGTACAACTAAAGCAAATAAATACATTTTTTTAAAAAAAAAAAGTATTTATTTATTTTAGTTGTACACAATGTCTTTTTAAATGTACACAATACTTTTTAAAATGTCTTTTTTAGTTGTACACAATACTTTAAATCTTAAGTTGTACACAATACTTTAAATCACAATACTTTAAATTTTACACAATGTCTTTTTTAGTTGTACACAATACTTTTTTAAAAAAAGTATTTATTTATTTTAGTTGTACACAATGTCTTTATTTATGTTTACGTGGTGCTGAGGATCGAACCCGGGCCGCGCACGTGCTAGGTGAGCACTCTACCACTGAGCCCCAGCCCCAGCCCCGACTTTTATTTTTTAAAATTTTTTTTGGTACTGGGGATTGGACTCAGGGGCACTCCACCACTGGGCCACATCCCCAGCCCTTTTTTGTATTTTATTAGAGACAGGGTCTCACTGAGTTGCTAAGTGCCTTGCCATTGCTGAGGCTGGCTTTGAACTCTCAATCCTCCTGCCTCAGCCTCCCAAGTGCTGGGACTATAGACGTGCACCACCGTGCACCGCTCTTCACTTTTATTTTTAATAATAAAATACTAAATTATTATTCTAATGTCTTTAAAAGATGACAGACAACTTCAAAAATAAAAGAATGGATTAGCTTCAGTCTGTGCAGGACATTGCATGAAAGACACGGCTTTACCTTTAAAACAGAGTATCCAAGGGCAGAATAGAAAGGTTCCAGATAGCAGATAGCAACACAGGAGCAATTATTGAATAATAATACATAATAACATTTCACTATCAAAATAAATCAACAATCATAGCCACCAATATCAATGGAGAAAACTCAAAATGTATGGCACATACAACAGAGGAAGTTTATAATGCAAGCTTAAGGGGTCATGAAAAAAAAAAGAAAGATTGAAATCTCTAAAACTAAGTTGTCTTCTCCAACCTGGTCTTGGATGATAACAAAGAACTATGATTATTTAGGAAGGTACAGAAAAAAATCTTGGCAGCAACATAAACAGAATATGCACTACATCTTGGGACAACCTGCTAAACTTTTCCTGAAGTCCCCTCTCTCCACTTGTCTCAGGAGCAAAGGAATTCATTCCAGCCAACACTAATCATCAGAAATACAAACTCCCCGGTCAGTCTTCTTGCTTACCAGATATAGCATATCCACTGCAGGCTGAGAAGCAAGTAAGCTTGGAAAAATAGCTGAAATCGATGTAAAAATTAAGATCAGCTAGATCCTACCAATAAAGTAGCACTGAATACATTAATTTTTGTGGACAATAAGGACTCATTAAATAGGCCCTGTGCTAATTTAGTAAGCATCTTTTTCTAGACATGAATCAAATTACTTGAAACAATGCAACCAGATATTTGAATCAAATTATGGAATCTTTTGTTAACAAATACTGAAACACACAAATACAGGCAATGGATAAAGAATAAGTATTGGTAAAAATTTTTTCTTTTTTTTTTTTCCAAAAATGCCTTACTTTTTTCTTTGTACAATGGAAAAAATACATCAGCTGAACATGGTAGCATACACTTTAAAATCCCAGTGACTTGGGAGGCTGAGACAGGAAAACCTCAGGTTTAATGCCAGACTCAGCTATTTAGTGAGGTCCCAAGCAACTTAGCAAAACCCTGTCTCAAAATAAAAAATAAAAAGGGCTGGGGATGTAGCTCAGTGGTAAAGCACCCCCGTGTTCAATCCTCAGTAGCCCCCCCAAAAAAAACCCAATACTTCAAACTACTTGTAATAAGTGTTCCCATTATTATACAAGTCAATTATACTCTTAGTTGAGCTCTAAAAATAAATTTGGAGGTTAAGTTTAAATAAAGTCATTTTTATAAACAAACAAACAAAAAAACTTCCTGAATTATTACTCACGTGGCCATTTGCAACATCTAATAAATCTTTAACCCTACAGCCTCTCATGGTTCCCACTTCATTGCAGATAGCATCTTCTACAATTAGATAATTTGCTTTGTAGGATGTCAGTATTTTATAAATATCTTCAGCAGATCGCTTTGAATAGATTTGGTAAATCTGAAAGAAAATAATTAAAACTGATCTTAAAAGATATGTAAACTCCTGTTAATCATAACTACACTAAGCCAGGCATGGTGGTACATGCCTATAATCCCAGCTATTTGGGAGGCAGGATGATCACAAGTTTGAGGCCAGCCTCATCGAATTAGTGAGGCCCTAGGTAACTTAGTCAGACACTTTATCAAAATAAAAAATACAAAGGACTGGGAATGTAGCTCAGTGATAAAGTGTTCCTAGATTAAATCCCTTGTACCAAAACAAAACAAAGAAACAAACAACTATACACACTGACCACTTACTGTGTTCTTAGTATTATACACCATGTAGAAAAGAAAGGTATTTTCTAAGATTTGATTTCTGCCCTTGAGAAGTTTATACTCATGTATCACAGTGATCACAATTAAATATAAAACAATTAGTAAAAATAATGTGGTATCTAATTAATTAGAAATCATATGATGCAATTCTGATAACTACCATATACAAAATAAGGAATGTTTTCTGGGTGTGGTGGCGCATGCCTGTAATCCCAGCACTTGGGAGGCCGAGGCAGGAGGATTGAGAGTTCAAAGCCAGCCTCAGCAATGGAGAGGCACTTAGAAACTCAGTGAGACCTTGTCTCTACATAAAATACAAAAAAGGGCTAGGGATGTGGCCCAGTGGTGGAGTGCCCCTAAGTTCAATCCCCAGTACCAAAAAACAAAACAAAACAAAAAGAATAAGAAATGTTAGTAGACATAGACTTGAAGGGAACATAGAAAATTGAAAAAGTTGTTTAGGGGCACTGATATGAGTTGGAATTTTTCTTTTTTTTTTTAATATACTATTGAGCCAGACATCATGGCGCATGCCTGTTATCCCAGCAGCTTGAGAAGCTGAAGCAGGAGGATCATAAGTTCAAAGCCAGCTTTAGCAACTTAGTGAGATCTCAAGCAACTTGGTGTGTGCCACGTGCCAGACCAATAATCTACTTTTGTCTTTACAAATATTAACTATTCTGGACATTTCACATAAAGGGAATCATTCATATGTATTCCTTTGTGACTAGCTTCTTTCACTTAGCATAATGTTTACAAAATTCATTCATGTTGTAACACATGTCAGGACTTCATTCCCTTTCAGTGCTAAATAATATTCTATTGTATGATATCCCACATTTTGCTTGGTCATTCATCAGCTGATAAACATCTTGAGTTGCTTCCACCTTTAGGCTTTCATGAATAATTCTTTGACAAACATTCATGTATAATATTTTTGGTAGACATATTTTCATTACTCTTGGGTATACAACTGGGAGTAGAATTACTAGGTCATGTGGTAACTTTTTGAGAATCTGCTAGACATGTTTCCAAAGCAGCTGTACATTTCATATTGCCACCAGTAGCATACAAGGGTTTGGTTCAGGGTTTTCTAAATCCTTAACCCCACTTGTTCTTTTGATTTTTAGCTGTTTTCCTAGGTCTGAAGTGTTATCTATTTGTGGGTTTAACTTGCATTTCCCTGATGGCTACTGAGATTGAGCATCTTGTCATATGCTCATTAGTCATTTGAATTACTTCATAGGACAAATGTCTAATAAAGTTGTTTCCCATTTATTTATTTATTTATTGGTGTTGGGGATTGAACCCATGGCCTGTTCATGCAAGGCAAGCACTCTACCAACTGAGCTATATCCCCAGCCCTCCTCTTTTTTTTTTTTTGGTGGTACTGGGGATTGAACTCAGGGGCACTCGACCACTGGGTCACATCCCCAGCCCTTTTTTGTATTTTATTTAGAGACAGGGTCTCACTGAGTTGCTAAGTGCCTCGACATTGCTGAGGCTGGCTTTGAACTCGCGATCCTCCTGCCTCAACCTCCCAAAGTGCTGGGATTACAGGCGTGCGCCACCGCACCCGGCTTCCAGCCCCTCCCCTTTTAAAAAGTGGGCTATCTATCTTCTGATTATTGAGTTGTAACAGGGACTTATATATATATATATATTTTTTTTTTGGTACCAGGGATTGAACTCAGGGGCACTTGACCATTGGGCCACTGGGCCACATCCCCAGCCCTTTTTTTGTATTTTATTTAGAGACAGGGTCTCACTGAGTTGCTAAGTGCCTTGCCATTGCTAATAGCTGGATTTGAACTCACGATCCTCCTGCCTCAGCCTCCCAAGTGCTAGGATTACAGGAGTGCGCCACTGTGCCCGGCGGGACTTATATTTTTATTAACATGTATGAGATTTTTTTTATATTCATTTTATGTATGACACAGAGACAAGAAAGTCAGAAATAATTTGTCACACAATATTAAGCAAGGATGCTTAAGATTCTTGTTTTGATTCCATGGCATTTTATTTATTTTTAAAAATTTAAAAATATTTTTAGTTGTAGATGGACACAATACCTTTATTTTGTTCATTTAGTTTTTTGTGGTGCTGGTGATCAAACCCAGTGCCTCACCGGTGCTAGGCAAATACTCTACCACTGAGCCATAACCCCAGCCTGATTCCATGGCCTTTTAATTACAACTCTATTAGTATCACATACTATTTGTCCTGAAAATACTGAAATTTGAAGTTGTGATTAAAAAAGATTCCAATCTGTTTGCAGAATACTCAATAACTGCCTACTATGTATCATGGTTGCTGGCTGTCTAGCACCTTTCAGGTCCACTATCCACTGAGGTTTGTGCTATACAGAATGCTAATATATCAAAAGGAAGTTGCTCATTCATTGTGCTGTGCTGAATAAGTTATAATGGGAATGATTCTATCTTATCCAGCTTATGTCTACTGATAGTTTACATACATTGTTTATATACATTTGTATTTATTTTATATACATATTTATTTTATTTAAGTTTAGGAAACTAAAACAGACTACCACGGCATTAAAAAACACTACTATGGCAAGCTACAATCTAAGCTACTCAGGAAGCTGAGGCAGGAGGATCAAAAACTCAAGGCCAGCCTAAGTAACTCAGTGAGACTCTGTCTCAAATATTTCAAAAAGGCTGGGGTGTAGATCAGTAGTACAGCACTTGTCTAACATGGACTAAGCCCTGGATTCACTCCCTAATACTGTAAAAACTAAGCTAAATAAAACAAACAACAAAAAACAAAAACAAAAGAAACCATGATTGGGTAATAGCAATATTATCACTAATAGCCTACAGCAGAGTTTCTCAACCTTAGCACTACAGACATTTTAGGCCAGACAGTTCTTTGAGACAGGAGGAAGTTGCTCTACACATTGCAGGATGTTTACCAGCATACCTAGTCTCTATCTGTTAGATGCCTATGGGACCCCATACCTCCAGTTATGAAAACTGAAAAGTGTCTCCAGACACTGCCAAATGTCCCCTAGGGAATTATACAAATATTAGTCATATACTGTAAATTAGAGATAATGTCTAATCTAAATGCTATGATTGCATTCATGATGTTCTATTTGGATTTTGGTTAAACAATAGATGTATTTCGTACCTGCTATGTACTAGATATTGCAGAGAAAGGCAAGTTTGGAAAAAAATAAAAACAAAACAAAACCCATGCTTGTTATTCTCAGAGCCAAGTTCCATTAAACTTAAAACTCTAAAATGTTAAATTTAACTCTGACTTAATTAGAAGTAACTCTGAAATTCTGTCTTAGGAATAAGTACTATCAAAATCAAAACCAAAAATATAGAGTTGGTTTTTTAAAGTCTACTAAAAATAAAGTTCAGGAATATGCTGTCTCTATTCTGCCTAAACATTTCTACATCTTTGAAGTACAGAAAACTAATCAGAGATGGCTGTTGCCTCTTAGGCAAATCGCCCTCAGGTAGATCACATCTTTGATCTTTCCCACGCCTGCTTCAATTTGCTTTCTCAGCTGTGACCATAATTAACTCTCTAAAACAGACCTAATCATTCCACTGTCAAACTTATTAAATGTCTTTCATGTCTCCAACTGCTTCAAGAATAAGTCTAAATTCTTCAGCATGACATTGCAGGCCCTCCAGAATTTGGCCTCATTTTATTTTCTAATTTCATGGCAATACACACTTTTTGACTTGTGCCAGGTGTACTGGGGCATGCCTTTTATCCCAGCAATTCTGGAGGCTGAGGCAGGAGGATCACAAGTTCAAGGCCAGCATCAGCAACTTTGGAAAGCCTAAGCAACTTAGTGAGACCCTGTCTCAAAATAAAAAATAAAAAGGACTAGAAATGTGGCTTAGTGGTTAAGCACCTCTGGGTTCAATGCCCAGTTAAAAAACAAAATCTTCGGGCTGGGGTTATGGCTCAGTGGTAGAGCGCTAGCCTAGCATGTGCGTGGCCCAGGTTTGATCCTCAGCATCATGTAAACATAAATGCATTGCATTGTGTACAACTAAAGCAAATAAATAAATATTTAAAAACAAAAAACCCCAAAATCTTCACTTCATAAGGATTCCTTTTCCAAACAAGTTTCCACTCAATCTTCAAGGCTCATATCAAGGCAAGTGACCTTTATGATAAATTCTTAAGATTTCTATAGGCAGAAATGATTGCTTCTGCTTTTGAACTCCGGTTTATAATTTGCGTACATGTATATACATGCATGTATATACAATTACAATGTGATAGTATATAACAAAAGCAACCTTTTAACAATAACATATCATCTCATTTAATCCTCACAAATAGGAGGTGAAAACTAATATTATTTCCAGATTCAGTAGCATACACAAGGTTCCAAAGCTAATACATGGGAGAACGAGCTTTCGAGTCCAATTCTAATTCCACATTCTGCATTCTTACCCTCTATATTGCTTATACTTCTTCTTTAGTACTTACAAACTATATGACATTTTCTCAAACTGAAAAACAGAATATTGGAAATCCAGGTTCAGTTTCAGATATAAAGTTGTCATTTAAAACTAGAACAAACATTCAAAATAATATATGCTTCCAAGGAGAGAGAGGAGGGAAGGAAAAGGAGAAATACTGGGAAATGATACTGGCCAATTTATATTGTTATATTATGTGTATGCCATCAATATGTCAAAACAAATCCCACTATTATGTACAACTATAATGCAACAATAAAAATATGGAAAAAATACATTCTTTAAACTATAATTAATTAGATGCCATCCTAATATTATACTGAATTATTAATAAAAGCCCATGCCAAAAAAATGAATTAGTTTTTTATAATCAATAATAAAACTTTGGCTTGGGAAAACAAAATATTTCAAGACATTAATTTGCAGCTTTCCTTCAACAATTTGGGAACAATAATATATATATATATATATATATATATATATATATATATATATATATATATATACATACACACACACACACACACACACACACACACACACACACACACATATTTTTTGGTGCTAGGGATTGAACCCAGGGACACTTTACTACTGAGCTACATCCATAGCTCTTTTTATTTTTAACTTTGAGAGAGGGTCTTGTTAAGTTGCTTGGGTCCTTGCTAAATTACTGAGGCTAGCCTTGAACTTGCAATCCTCCCGTCTCTCTAGTTGCTGGGATTACAAGTGTGTACCACCACACCCAGATAGAGAACAAAGATATTTTCAAAACTAAGTTTCCCTTTCTGAACTACTGTATGTCAGTTCCCTTAATATTTTTGGGGAAAATAAATGTTTTTCCTGGAAACATCAAATACTGTTCATAAAACAAATAACTTAATATTAGGTTTCCTCTTGGTTAAAAAAATATATTAAACAGTTTTTTTTTGTTTTTTGTTTTTGGTGGTACTAGGGATTGAACTAAGGGGCACTCGAACACTGGGCCACATCCCCAGCCCTTTTTTGTATTTTATTTAGAAACAGGGTCTCACTGAGTTTCTAAGTGCCTCTCCATTGCTGAGGCTGGCTTTGAACTCTCAACCCTCCTGTCTCAGCCTCCCAAGTGCTGGGATTATAGGCGTGCACCACAGCGCCAGGCTTTAAACAGCATTTTTTTTTTTTTTTTTTAGTTTTAAAAAAAAATATTTTTATTTATTTGCTTTTAGTTGTACACAACGTGTTTTATTTGTACGTGGTGCTGAGGATCGAACCCTGGTTGCCCACGTGCTAGGCGAGCGCTCTACCGCTGAGCCACAATCCCAACCCTTTAAACAGCTTTTAAAAACTAAAGCTAATTAACTTTTGTAAATTTATTTGGATTTTCCTAGCTAACTAGGAACATATGTGTCACTATAGAACTATATAAAATATAGGTTTTTGTAAAAAAAGACCCAAATATCAAATTTAAAATGTCTTACATTTTCATTTCTCTTGAGGAGATCATCGTCGTTGTAAAGAGGCAAGCTTGTCACCATCCATCCAGTGCATAATTTAATTGCACCCATTAACTGTGGACTCCCTGCAAACACAGCTGCAATTGGAGCTTGCCTTCTGCAAAGAACCAAAAGATTCACACAATGAATGAAAAGGTTAGTATACTATTAAGTTCACTGATTTATATCAACTCTGGAATACCAAGTAACTTACACTTAAATTTCTATATCAGTTTTCATTTCTCTTATGAATTCATTAAAAAAGACTCAGCATCTACAATAGGCCAAGCACTGTTTTGAATACTTAAATACAGAAGTTTTTATTTAAAAAAGAGGGATAAGGGGAAGACAATAAAAATAAAGTTATGTCACATGGCAATAATGCTATAAGAGACAATCCAGAACAAATAGATAATGATAAGAATATACTATTTTAGGTAGAGTAGCTACTCCAGTGGTAACATTGTACATTCTGAAATTCATTTTTTGCAAACATTAACCACCACAACACAACTCCTTCACGATTCATCTACACTCCTAACCTTCCCTGCTTTTACCCGTGTACCTGATTCCAGATAACACATGTAGGACCTCTCCAACCTGAATCATCATCTAAAGGCCCACAGAGATGCTACTTACAAGGGAAACCTACAAACAGGTCCTAAATGGCTGCTCTAATATGTGTATCTATTTATTTTTGCAGGGCTGTATATCAACCCAGGGCCTCACACATGGTAGACAAGTGGTCTACCATTAAGCCGTACCCTCCAGCCCTGCCTTCACTTATTTATTCACTTTATGTATTCAATGTTCAGCACCTCCTATGATCTAAGCATAGTACCAAGCTCTGAAAATAAAGAAACGGCACCTGGCCACTGTGCTCAGGGAGCACTCATTAGTGAGGAAAATACATAAAAGACAAAACAATTACACCACAGAAAAATGTCCAACTGTCCATGCCATTGTTATATTTTTGAAAATATTATGGTAAATCACACACATAGATGTTGAGTTTCTCTTTTTTTAATGACAGCACAAGACTGTACAGTCATTGCACCCTCATAGTAAACACAATTCACAAGAAGTATTATTGAGCACTAGTTAAGAGAGATTTAAAGAAAATAATTTTTGCAAGGCACATGGCTATAATCCCAGCAGTTTGGGAGGTTGATACAGGAGAACAGCGAGTTTAAATCCAGCTTCAGCAACTCAGGAGACCCTAAGCAACTTAGTGAGACCCTGTCTCTAAATAAAATAAAAAGAACAACTAAGGATGTGGCTCGGTGGTTAAGTACCCCTGGGTTCAAACCCCAGTACCAAAAAGAAAAGAAAAAAATTTATATATTTTTATATATACAAGGAAGATCTTTATAGTAACAAGACATTATAAAGACCTATTCTCATTTCTACATACTTATTCTATAAGCAGATTCCTTATTTCTAGAAACATCTTTTGTCTTTCTTCCACATATTGTCCTGGTCTTTTTTCAGTATGTCATTCCTTTTTGATATTTTTATTTCTTTGTTTACATCTTACAGCTTCTAACCATGGGATAGGCTGATTACAAAAATGAACGCAATAGGGCTGGGGTTGTGGCTCAGCAGCAGAGCACTAGCCTAGCATGTGCGCGGCCCGGGTTCGATCCTCCGCACCATGTAAAAACGAGGGTATTGTATACAACTAAAACAAATACATAAATATTTTTTTAAAAAATGAACATAATAAATCCTCTTCCTATAGCCATGATCGTAAAGGGAATGCTGGTCTTGGTCATGTAATTTGCTTTAGCCAATTGGGAAATAATAAACACATGTATGTACAGATTTAAAACACATTTGACGTTGAAACTTGCCCTCTCTTTTTGCTCAATAACTTTACAACTACTATCTTATGAATAAACTCATCCTAATCTGCTAGACACACGGCCAAATTAATTTGACTCCTTAAGCCTAGTTAACACCAGACATGTGAAAGAGGTCATACCAGGTTATCCAGTTCCACCTGAGCTGGCCCAGACCAGGAGAAACCTTTCCACTGTTACTACCTGCTGACTCTGAAAATGTGCCAAATACTAAATGTTTACTTGCTTATAAGCCAAGAAGTTTTGTGGCAGTCTGATACATAACAAACACTCAATGACACAAATTTTATTTTCAGAAATTGGCAGAGGTCTAATGCTGCTGTTTATCACGAATATTAGCTGATACTTGCTGTGTTGAATTGTTACCTCATGTGTTTTGTAATTTTAGAGCTCACCTTCATGCAACTTTATGAAATCCTATGCAGCCTGCGTTGAGGATGTATCAGATATCATAGCCAAAACAGGACCACTTTTTTTTTTGGGGGGGGGGGGGGGGGAGCAGTGATTATTGAGCCCAGGGGTGCTTAACCACTGAACCACATCCCTCTGTCCTTTAAAAAAATATATATTTTTTGTGTGTGGTACCGAGGATTGAACTCAGGGGCACTTAACCACTGGGCCACATCCCCAGCCCTTTTTTGTATTTTATTTAGAGACAGGGTCTCACTGAGTTGCTAAGTGCCTCGCCATTGCTGAGGCTGGCTTTGAACTCGCGATCCTCCTGTCTTAGCCTCCCAAAGTGCTGGGATTACAGGCGTGCGCCACCAAGCCCGACTCTTTATATTTTTTTAATTTTGAGACAGGGTCTTGCTAATTTGCTGAGACTGGCATTGAACCTGTGATCCTCCTGCCTCAGCCTCCCAAATCTCTGAAATTACAGGTGTGTGTCATGTGCCACACCTGGCATCCTAGTACCAGTTTTAATGCCAATTTCTTGATTGGGGATTCCTGGACTAGAAAAGTATAATTTCAAACTATAAATCCACATGAATTCAGATCCACTGAAACAAATTTAGAAGGGAATTTTTTCTGACCAAGAGTTGAAGTCAAGAGAGAGTTACTTTCTTATCTTTTTCTATCACTTGGTGGATATTTTGTTATTCGATTCTTTCAGTGACAGCATAACCTTCTTTTTGGTACTGGGGAGTGAACTCAGGGGCACTGGACCACTGGGCCACATCCCCAACCCTTATTTGTATTTTATTAGAGACAGGGTCTCACCGAGTTGCTAAGTGCCTCACCATTGCTGAGGCTGGCTTTGAACTCACCCCTCTTGCCTCAGCCTCCCAAGTGCTGGGATTACAGGCGTGTGCCACCAAGAGTCCCTGGGTTATATATAACTGTGTTAAGGGGGGGTCTCAATTCCGATTCTCTGCTTCTAGAGGCCAAGACCATACCACCTGTCCAAGTGCTTAGGCATTAAAAGATAAACCCCTTGGTAACTAAGACCAGCAATCTATTGTTTATTCACCTCCAGCCAACAGTAAAAGAAGCATTTTCTTGATGCTTCTAAACATTCCTTTTTATTCCATATTTCTAGGTATTTGATTGGTGGAAGTCTCTAATCTCACTTATCAATGTTGTATTTTCAAGTCCACAGAGGTCAGTTTCATTAGAAAATAGAATTACCACTGGGCGCGGTAGTGCATGCTTGTAATCCCAGCACTTGGGAGGCTGAGGCAGGAGGATCGCAAGTTCAAAGCCAGCCTCAGCAATGGTGAGGCACTTAGCAACTCAGTGAGACCCTGTCTCTAATAAAATACAAAAAAGGGCTGGGGATGTGGCCCAGTGGTCGAGTGCCCCTGAGTTCAATCCCTGGTACCAAAAAAAGGAAAGAAAATAGAATTACTAAATCCAGTCAACATTAAGTATGCCTAAAAAAACATGGTGATAAAATTGCTGAGTTTAACGAGAAATTGGAATAGTGTTAATTAATTCATTATTTCCCCTGAATCCATTAGATAGCATGCAATAATTAGTTAATAGTTTAACAACAGTCTTGGGCAGTTCAATTCTTACTTTATCCAGGTCATAAGTTCCACTGTATCTGGATCATAGAATTCCTGAAGTTCCGTTAATTCTGTCATTAATCTTGGAAAGAACTAAAATGAAAAACAAATCCCCAAAAGATGTAAGTAACTGGAAAGTTTACAACTTCTCCAAAGTATCTCAAAAAACTAAAAAAGTAATTTGAGGGAAATAACACAATAGTATTTTCATGACAAAAATGTCACTGATCTCTTTGTTTTCTTTCAGTGACCTGCTCATTCTTCTCAATCCAAATAATAATCTTACAGTTGAATCATTGCTTAGACTCAATAATTTTACCAATACCAAACAATTAATCATCAGTTCTGTATTTTATGCACACATACTAAACATGTGAACAAATTTTACTTGCCAGTAAAACTTGCAGGTTTACTGGCAAGTAGTTTCATGTTACATTATGATAAGCCAAAGAATTTATATTATGTTATAGATATTAAAATGAAGCAAATATTTTTAAACATTAAGACGTATTTTTCAGCAATTTCCTTTGCCAATTAGATACTGAATTTACAATCTTATTAGACTACAGAAAACAATATCACATGGCATTCCGAAAAATGTTTTGGGTCTTCTGTCATTAAAAAAAAAAAAAAAAAAAAAAAAAAAGCATTAGTAACAATATCACACTTTGTTAGAAAAGTTGGGTTTTTTTTTTTTTTGGCAGAGGTACCAGGGATTTAACCCAGGGGCACTGTAGCACTGAGCTATACCCCAAGTTCTTATTGTTTATTTTGGAACAGGTTCTCCCTAAATATTGTAGGACTTCACTAAGTTGCTGAGGCTGACCTGACCTTAAACTAGTGATCCTCCAGTTGCTGGGATTACTAGCATTTGCCACCATGTCCGGCTTAGAATAGTATCTTGATAAACATTTCCTACCCACATATATAAATTTATCATTACCAGCCAGGCACAGTGGTGCATGCCTGTAATCCCAGCAGCTTGGGAGGCTGAGGTGGGAGGATTGAAAGTTCAAAGCCAGCCTCAACAACTTAGCAAGGCCACAAACAAACCAAAATAAAAAAATAAATAAATGAAAAGGGTTGGTTGGGGATGTGGCTCAGTGGTTAAATGTCCCTGGGTTTAATCCCTGGGTGCCAAAAAAAAAAAAAAAAAATCATTACCCTGTACATTTTAGTATTCTAAGCTTCTGGTTTTCTTACCTCTTTCCATAAACTGAGACCTATTAGAGTGGGCACAGCCATGCTCAGAATAAGAGCCTGAAATATCAAAGCAAAAAAGGTTATGGGTAAATATGAGTATACTTTACAGATACTAGCAATGACTCTATATGATCAAGTGAATATCCTTATAGTTATAAAAATTCCAACAACAGAAAGTGAAGCCAGTATGGAATTGAGTTCACAAAGTGAGATGAGGGATAGTTAATGGGTTTCAAACATATTAACCAGGAGGTAAAGTGAGACATACATATTTACTACATAAATTTATAGCAGAGCATCAAAAAAGTAATGCTCATAATACTTCAAATACTGAATCAATATTTATTTGAAATTTGCCAGGGACTTATGCCATTAAGAGCCTGCAAAGAATTCTGAACTGCTACACGAAAAGCTAATAACAACAAGAAGACAATGACCCAGGCGTGGTGGCACATGCCTGTAATCCCAGCAATTTGGGAGGCTGAGGCAGGAGGACCACAAGTTTGAGGCCAGCCTCAGCAATTTAGCAAGGACCTAAGCAACTTAGTGAGACCTTGTTTCAAAAAGGCGGGATTGGACTGGGAATGTGGCTCAGTGTTAAAGAGCCCCAGGGTTAAATCCCCAGTACCAGGGGAAAATAACAAAAAATAGCTAATAAATGTACTAGTTATGTTAAAATAAGAATGTACATATTCTGGGAACAAGGCTGGCAAAATATAATAATTATTATTATTTTTGTTTTTGGGTACCAGGGATTGAACTCAGGGACACTTGACCACTGAGCCACAACCACAGCCCTATTTTGTATTTTATTTAGAGACAGGGTCTCACTGAGTTGCTTAGTGCCTTGCAGTTGCTGAGGCTGGCTTGGAACTCGCAATTCTCCTGTCTCAGCCTCCTGAGCTGCTGGGATTATAGGCATGCACCACCATATCTGGCTAACATGATTATAAACACAACTCATCTTCCTGCCAAAACCAGTTCTTTCTATTGTCCCTTGTACTGTAAACTAATGAATCATGATCCACAGTCATACAAAACAGAAACCTAGAAAATATCATAATTTCTACCTTTTTTTTTGTACCAGGGATTTAACCCAGGATGCTTTACTAGTAGGTCACATCCCCAGACCGTTTTTTTTTGTTGTTGTTTTGTACCAGGGACTCAGGGGCACTCAAACACTAAGCCACATGCCCAGCACTATTTTGTATTTTATTTAGATACAGGGTCTCACTGAGTTGCCTTGCCGTTGCTAAAGTTGGCTTTGAACTCACATTCCTCCCGCCTTAGCCTCCCACGTTGCTGGGATTACAGGGGTGAGCCACCGTACCTGGGTCCCAGACCTTTATATTTTTGAGACAAGGTCTCACTAAAATTGCTTAAGAGCCTTACTAAAATTACTGAGGCTGGCCCTGAACTTGCTATCCTCCTGCCTCAGCTTCCTGAACTGCTAGGATTATAGGATTGTGCCACCTCACCCAGCTCATTTCCCCAATACTTAATCAAGCACTGAGTCTTATTAATCTTTTTCTAACTGCTTTTTTTCCACTCCAATATAGCACAGTATTTTTCTTTTGTCAATGTGGCAAGAGTATTAATCAAACAGGCTTTTTTTTTTTTTTTTTTTTTTTTTTTTTGGCACCAGTGCTTAAACCCAGAGGCACTTTACCACTGAGCTATATCACCAGCCCTTTTTATTTATTTATTTTTAATTTTAAATTGCTTAGGGCCTTGCTAAATTGCTGAGGCTGGCCTCAAACTTGTGATCCTCCTGCCTCAGCCTCTTGAGTTGCTAGGACTACAGACACGCACCACTGTAACCAGCTCTCAAATAGGTTTTTCAAGTCCAAATAAACCTGGATGTGAATCATGGTTTTCACACATAAAAGCTATATTATCTTAAACAAGTTATTTAACAAACTTAAGCTTAGTTTCTTTCTCTATAGAGACAATAAAAACCTACCACTGAATACCACGTGAAATGCTTCAAAACAGAATCGGCCACATAGTGAACATTCAATAAAGTCTTACTTTCATCCACATGGCCTTTAAGCCTATCCTTAAGGAATTTTAAGAGTGAGCTAAGAGAAAATATAAGTTTTTAAAAAAATTTTTTTGTACTTGTAGACAGACACAATGCCTTTATTTTATGTTTGTTTATTTTTTTTTTAATGTGGTGCTGAGGATTGAATCCAGTGCCTCACACATGCTAGGCAAGTGCTCTGCCGTTGAGCTATAGCCCCAGCCCAGAGAAAATATAAGTTTGATTCTTAGTCCTTATGGGACATAAAAATCTCAATGCCAGGCTGGGGATATGGCTCAGTTGGTAGAGTGCTTGCCTCACATGCACAAGGCCCTGGGTTTAATCCCCAGCACCACAAATAAATAAATAAATAAGTCTCAGTGCCTTCCTACTGCCTATTGAAGACCAAGCTCCATGATATGACAATGGAGGCCACCATAACCTCATCATTTGACCACCCATATACTTCATGCTTTGTGTCAACAAGACTAACATTTTTTTGCCCGTTTATTTCTTTTGATTGCATCTTTACCTTCCTGTTTATTCCTTCTACCATGAATATCTTTTCTTCCTTCCTTCCTTCCTTTCTTTCTTCCTTCATTTGCCTCATAACTCATCATCTTTCAAATTTCAAATTGGAAAGTCACCTTTGAATCCCTAAAAATAAATGAATAAACAGCCTTCTCTATGTTCTAATAGCATCCTATGGATACTTTTTTTGAGTGATGCTGGGGATAGAACCAAGAGCCTCAAGCTAACTATGTTTTATCTTTATTTCTCTTCCCAAGCATATAGCAGGCACGATGAAAATGTTTCAGTAGAACAAAAAACATACCATAGTTCTAAATCAAACCAAAAAATCTTATAAAAATTAAAGTTGGGTTTGGTGGTGGGCACCTGTAGTTCAGCTCTTTAGGAAGCTAAGACAGGAAAATCAATTGATCCCAAGAGTTTAGAGCCAGTCTGGGCAACACAGCAAGACCCTGTCTCTTAAAAATAAAACAAAGAGGGCTGGGGTTGTGGCTCAGCGGTAGAGCGCTCGCCTAGCACGTGTGCAGCCCGGGTTCGATCCTCAGCACCACGTACAAATAAACGCATTGTGTACAACTAAAGCAAATAAATAAATATTAAAAAAACAAAAACAAAGACTACCACCACATTACCTTTAATTTTATTTTGAGCAAGTCATGGCACACACCTGTAATCCCAGTTACTTCAAAAGTTGAGGCCAGCCTGGGCAAAACTGTCTCAAAAAAAAAAAAAGGCTAAGGAATGTAGCAGCTCACAGGTACACTGCTTGCTTAATATGTGAGGCTCTGAGCTGAATCCTAGTACCACATAAATAAATAAATATAAATAAATTTTAAAAATTTAATTCCTGTCGTCAGCTCAAGAGCAGTTACGGAAAAAAAGAGAAAAGAAAATTCCTGATGGTTTCTATAATACTGGTTCACTTGAATTTTTACCTTGTATTTTTAAGTTGTATAGACTGAAATGCATTAATTTTACAATCAGAAATTATAAAAAAATGTTTGTTGTAGGACCTGTTCTTCCACCTGGAAGTTATTATGTGATTTATTCAGGCTATAGTGGATTGTATTCAATGTGGTTTCTATTTATTAGCATTTGATATTACATAGCTGGAAAAGAAACAAATATTTAACACAAAGTAACAATGGCTCACCAACAATATCGGGTGTACAGTTCTTAATCGAAGCCACTTGAAAAGTGTCATCCAAAGTTCAGGGGAACATACACCAAATGCTGCTAACATGCACACATAAGGAGTCCAAATATATTTCAGGCTAGAAAAAATTAAAGAGTAATATATAATCCATTCCATAACCATGATTATCTAACTTTTCTAAGTTCTTTCTTATTACCACAAAAATACCAAAACATTAAGGGAGAATGAAAAAACTTAGTCGCATAGGTGTTTATGGCACATCTATAATTCCAGCAACTTGGAAGGCTGAGGCAGGAAGATCTCAAGGCCAGGCTCTCTACTCAAAATAATAAAAATAAAGCCAGGCGCAGTGGCACACGCCTGCACTTGGGAGGCTGAGGCAGGAAGATCACGAGTTCAAAGTGCCTCACCATTGCTGAGGCACTTAGCAACTCAGTGAGACCCTGTCTCTAATAAAATACAAAAAAGGGCTGGGGATGTGGCCCAGTGGGTTGAGTGCCCCTGAGTTCAATCCCCAGTACCAAAAATAAATAAATAAATAAATAAATAAATAAATAATAAAAAAAAATAAAAAGGGCAGGGGGTGTAGCTTGGTGGTAAAACAAACTTGGGTTCAATTCCCAGTGCCAAAATAAGGAAAAAAAAATTTTAGTTGTTGATGGACATTTATTTACTTATTATTATTATTTTTAATATTTATTTATTTGCTTTTAGTTGTATACAATGCGTTTATTTTTACGTGGTGCTGAGGATCGAACCCGGACTGCGCATGTGCTAGGCAAGCGCTGTACCACTGAGCCACAACCCCAGCCTTATTTACTTATTTATATGTGGTGCTGAGAATCAAACCTAGTGCCTCACACGATAGGCAAGCGCTCTACCACTGAGCCACAACCCCAGCCCAGAAAAAAAAATTACCAACAGATTATTACTCAGTTCTTATATAATAAAACATATGAGTTGCCAAATGAGGATAAAATAAAAGCATTCACATTGATGCAGGTGTAGCAAAATTGTACTCCTAGAGAGAATATAACTCTTCTTTTCAGAAAGAAATTCACCAGAACCTATTAAAAATTTAAAGTAACCTAAGACAGGCAATGCCATTTCTGTAATATGCAACAGTTTTAAGTATAGCATATGCTATTGTTTTAATAGAAAATTTAGAAAAATCCTGTGTCCTTGGATAAATATAGATTAAATAATAAAAAACAAAAAGCAAAATTAAAATCTTCATGTATAATGTTCTCTAGTAATTTTGCTTTTCCTTTTTGTTCCCCCCTGGTACCAGGGATTGAACCCAGGGGCGCTTAACCACCAAGCCACACTCTTAGCTCATTTTTATATTTTATTAGAGATAGGGTCTCACTGAGTTGCTTAGAGCCTACTAAATTGCTGAGGCTGGGTTTGAATTCGCAATCCTCCTGCCTCAGCCTCCCAAGTTGCTGGGATTACAGGTGTGTGCCACTGCACCCGCACCTGGCTTTTTCTTTTGTTAAATGTAGATATATAATATAATGCCTGGAAAGTGAGATGTTATTTTTTTACTTCATATATTTCTATATTATTTGAGTTTATTATAGCTTTTACTATACATTTACTTATACATTACTACTTTTGAGATTAACTTTTTTTTTTTTTTTTTTTTTTTTTTTAAAGCAAGGATCTCTACTGGCTGCAGTCGTATATGCCTATAATCCCAGCTACTCAAGGAGCTGAAGCAGGAGGATCACAAGTTTGAGGTTAGCCTTGGTAACTTAGCAAGACCTTGTCTCAAAATAAAAAAAATAAAAAGGGCTGAGGATATCTCAGTCTCTGAGTTGTCTCTAGTACTACAAAACAAAACCTCCATGACTTATAATGAGGCTCTTAAAAAGATTAAAAACAGGTATACACAAAAATATAAATATAAATAAAAAGAAAGCATATTATTTTATGTATAAATAAAAGAAAGTACATTATTTTATGTTGTATCTGGTAAAGAAAACAAAAAGAGCTGGGCGCAATGGCACAATGCCTGTAATCCCAGCAGCTTGGGACACTGAGATAGGAGGATCGAGAGTTCAAAGCCAGCCTCAGCAAAAGTGAGGCGCTAAGCAACTCAGTGAGACCCTGTCCCTAAATAAAATACAAAATAGGGCTGGGGATGTGGCTCAGTGGTTGAGTACCCACCCCCTCCCCCCAAAAAAATAGAAAACAAAAAGAAGCTGTCTTCAGAGGGAACAGTGAAAACTGAAGATGGAAGAGGAAGAGCTAGAGTATAACTTTGGCAATTAATGCTGAGAACAACCAGATCCTTCCATATTTATCTGTTGGTGTTAAACTCAGATAAGACTAAAAGAATGTGAGGTCAGATATAAAAATCAAATATCATGGTTCTGTAAAACAGAAAAACTATGAAATAAAAAAATATTCATTTATTTAATAATGAATATTGATTGATCATGTACTGTAAACTAACCAAAGTAACAGAAAAGAAGAAAAAGAAGTCATGGCTATAGCCCTCAAGGAGCTCTTTCTCAAGATGGAATGAAACCAAACAGGAGTATATACAACTATAGTGCACCAATTAAAAAATATGAAAACAGGGGCTGTGGTTGTGGCTCAGCGGTAGAGCGCTCACCTAGCACATGCACGGCCCAGGTTCGACCCTCAGCACCACGTAAAAATAAAGGCATTGTGTACAACTAAAGCAAATAAATAAACATTTAAAAAAAATATATGAAAACAGCTGTGAGTGGTGGCGCACGCCTGTAATCCCAGCACTTGGGAGGCTGAGGCAGGAGGATTGTGAGTTCAAAGCCAGCCTCAGCAACGGTGAGGTACTTAGCAACTCAGTGAGACCCTGTCTCTAATAAAATACAAAAAAAAAAAGGGCCGGGGATGTGGCCCAGTGGTCAAGTGCCCCTGAGTTCAATCCCCGGTACCACCAAAAAAAAAAAAAAAAAAAAAGAAACAAAGAAAGAAATAGGAAATAGGTATAAGAAAATTTACATAAAGTCTAGGTAGGGTTGGGTAAAAATGAAATAACTAATTTGAGATAAGTATAGTTAAACAAAGGTTTTTTTACAAAACTGAATGTTGGGTTGGGGGGTATAGCTCAATGGTAGAAGACTTGCCTAGCACAAGTGAGGTCTGGATTCAGTCCCAAGCACTGCACACACACAAAAAGTGAATCATAACCCAGGCCTTGAAAGAAGTAACAGACATACATAGAATGCATGCTGGTAAAGACAGAAATTATATTTGTTTTCTGGGGGTCAACCAATATCTCCTTCCAATTTCACCACTTCTGGAAATATCTGTTCTTCCAGTCAGCCAGAATCAATACTAGGGTTGCTTGACAGCAACAGAGGGCACAATTCCATTCACATTGAGTTATATGTATACTACATCTCCTGGGATATAACATATCTCTGCTCTAGAGATATGTTTGGTGCCAAACCCACTGGTTGATGCCAATTCCATGGAAGTGAAAGTATCCTTCCCTTCTGTACCTTTTTTTTTTTTTTTTTTTTTTTGGTGGTACCGGGGATTGAACTCAGGGGCACTCGTCCACTGGGTCACATCCCCAGCCCTTTTTTGTATTTTATTTAGAGACAGGGTCTCACTGAGTTGCTAAGTGCCTCGCCACTGCTGAAGCTGGCTTTGAACTCGCGATCCTCCTGCCTCAGCCTCCCAAAGTGCTGGGATTACAGGCATGAGCCATCGCGCCCGGCTCATTTTATTGTAATAGTAACATTTCTATTTTTTATCTTTACACTGTCCTCCAATTCAACCAAATGCTGGATGAATCTTTTTCAAACAACTGTAAGATACTTTCTGTTCAAAAATCATTAGTGTAACCTAGCATGGTGGTATCTGTAGTCTCAGCTACTTGGGAGGCTAACGCAGGAAGATAACAACAACTCAGTGAGACCCATCCCTATTTTAAACAAATTAGAAACTTCTAAAGATGGTAAAATTTCCCTCTTTCATCTTAAAAAAAGATGAGGGCTGTGGGTATAGCTCAGTGGTAAAGCTAACATGCAAGAGGCCCCTAGGTTCAATCCAACATCACAGGAAAAAAAAAAAAAAAAGAAAGAAACAAGAAAGGGACAAGATGTTCTGGTATGAATTACAGTATGAGAATAACTAACTCTAATTAATAAGCAAAAAGCCTCATGTATTCGGGCTAGGGTTGTGGCTCAGCGGTAGAGCGCTCACCTAGCACGTGTGTGGCCCGGGTTCGATCCTCAGCACCATGTAAACATAAATGCATTGCATTGTGTACAACTAAAGCAAATAAATAAATATTTAAAAAAAAACACACATAAAGAATTCCTTTACTACAAATATCAAGACTCCCTTAAAAAAAAAAAAAAGTCTCATGTATTCTTTCTTGATACTTATTTTCATGCTTCTTACTGCACTAGTAAAGGATTAACCTTGCCTGAAGAAGAGATATAACTGTTGCCTTCCACTCCTAGGAGGTAACTAACCTCTTGTCTGCTTAGAGTATCTGTTTAACTGGGATGTTGGGTTATACCTAAGAGTTTATGCTAACAATGTGATTTATGGTGGGGGCCTTGGGCCACACAGGTAGTCAACCACATTATGTGACTAAACCCCAATAAAAACTGAACAAAGGTTCAGCTGAGTTTCCTTGATTGACAATACTCTGTGTATAATGACATACACTGTTCCTCAGAGAAATAGGCACTGTCTGCACAACTTCACTGGGAGATGACAATTGGTGTTCTGTGCCCTGGTGTCTCCTGGATCCTATTTTATATGCCTCTTTCTTCTGAATGATTGCAATCTTTATCCTTTTACTGTAATAAACCATAACAATGAATATAATAACTTTTCTGAGTTCTGTGAATCTTAGTAAGTTACTGAACCTGAACATAGTTTTTGGGAACCCATAAAATTATAGTTGGTGTCAGAGTAAGGGTGGATATAGGGACTCCTGAATGCTGCATTTATCCTCTTAAGACTGTGAGCTTCTGGAGAAGAGGAATCCCATCTTAAATACTTTTATGGCTCTCACCATTTCTAAGAGTGATTTTTATTGGAAATCTAAAAACTTCTCCTCAGTGAATATGTTCTTTTTTTCTTCCTGGCGATTGAACCCAGGAGAACTCTTAACACTGAGTTATATCCCCAGCCATTTTTTAAATTTTTAGATGGGTCTCACTAAGTTGCTGAGGTTGGCCTTGAACTTGTGATCCTGTTGCTTCAGTCTCCCAGGTGGCTGGGATTACAGGCTTGCACCGCCATAGCCTGCTCTTTCAATATGTTTTAATTAAATTTATTAACAACTTGGGAGTTTGAAAATTAAAGATTTAAAAATAGTGTGAGCCGGGCGTGGTGGCGCACGCCTGTAATCCCAGCACTTTGGGAGGCTGAGACAGGAGGATCGCGAGTTCAAAGCCAGCCTCAGCAATGGCGAGGCACTTAGCAACTCAGTGAGACCCTGTCTCTAAATAAAATACAAAAAAGGGCTGGGGATGTGGCCCAGTGGTTAAGTGCCCCTGAGTTCAATCCCCGGTACCACAAAAAAAAAAAAAAAAAAAAAAAAAATAGTGTGAGATGTTTCAAGCAATCAAACCCTTAAATAACTATGACATAACATATATGAATATTAATATAGTCACATGCGACACGAGTCCAATAATATTATATCACTTAGAGAAATTATACTAGTCTTAGGTTGTGGAAGCATACTCTTTGAAGTTTGTACTATGTAACAATGCATTTCTTAGGATATACCCAGATGTTAAGTGACATAAGACTGTATATAGATACTGATTTGCCTTAACAAATTTATGAAGGTATGCAGAACATTAAAATTATTAAGCAAATGAAATGGAAATATTCTATCTTGCCAGGCACAGTGGTGTGCACCTGTAATCCTAGGAGCATGGGGGGCTAAGGCAGGAGGATCACAAGTTCAAAGCCAAGCCTCGGCAAAAGTGAGGTGCTAAGCAACTCAGTGAGACCCTGGGAAGGAAGGAAGGAAGGAAGGAAGGAAGGAAGGAGGAGGGAGGGAGGGAAGGAAGGAAGGAAGGAAGAAATGTCCTATCTTATTGAACATTAAACGGAATCCCACCTGTATTTCACTAAGGGTTCATATGCCATTTAAAAGCAATTTTTTGAAAATAAGGAAAGTAAAAGGATAAAGAAACAAATAACAACTTTAAAGTCCTCAACAAGTCCTACTGTAAACTCAATGCACTTCAGCTACACTGAGTCCCATGTCATCTCTCCCAACAATGTGCTATGCTCCTTCCTACTGCAAAGTTTGGCATATATTATTCCCTCTACCTGGAATATTCTTCCCTTTTCTGTTTACCAAGTTTACTCTGTTTACCAAGTTCACTCTTACCCTTCAGGTCTCAGCTCAAGCACCTTTTCTAAGGAGAGCCTTTCTGATTTTTCAGCATTTTCACATCACCATTTACCTCTCCTTTAATCACTGATATAATTTAAATTTTGTATGATTAACATCTTTCACCTCCATTAGGACATAAGGTTAGAGACAGTGTGTCCACTTTTGCTTACCACCATGTGTCTAGCACCTAGTAAAATGCAAGGACCTTGGAACATTCAATGATTTTTGAACATATCAATGAACAATAAAACATCAGTTCACTATCCCATAAAGATCATTGTAAACTCCAGTTATATTAAGAAAATTTACAAGTTTTAAGTTATTACAAAGTTTTATAAATGTATTCTTGAATGCATCCACTTATTATCATTAGAAAGAAGAATCTTTGTAAAAAACAAACAGATAAAATAAACTTACCCCTCTATAACCATTGCAAGAGAACCCAATAAAACAGTGTGAATTACATGATAAATTATTTCTGGCCTTTCTCCAATTCGTCCATCTTCAAGAGTAACAGTTTCTTTCAGGGATTTACCACTATAAAAAACAAAATGTTTTTTTAGTACCTTCAGAATATATATTTGAAAAATCAAAGATACACTGTTTATCATCTTTGAAAGACATGCCTGAAATTTTAAACTTTTTAAAAAAAATATTTATTTATTTGCTTTAGTTGTACACAATGTGTTTATCTTTACGTGGTGCTGAGGATCGAACCTGGGCCGTGCACATGCCAGGCGAGCACTCTACTGCTGAGCCACAACCCCAGCCCTGAAATTTTAAACTTTTTATAATAAAAAAGTATAGGTGGCTGGGTACAGTGGTGTACACCTGTAATGCCAGCAATTTGGGAGGCTGAGACAGGAGGATCACAAGTTTGAAGCTACCCTTTGCAACTTAGCAAGACCCTATCTCAAAAAGTAAAAAAAAGCAGGGGATATAGCTCAGGTTCAATCCCCAGTACCACAAAAAAAATAAATAAATAAATAAATAAAAATAAAAATGATGGTCCTTAAAATGTGAAAGTCTATTCTGCTAGTCAAATATCTAGCATATATCTCCAAGTCTTTGCTAATATCTCTTAAAGCCTGAAGACAACTGACTGTGAAGACTGTGTATGAATTTTCAGACTACATGTGAATTTTAGGTTCCTTTTTTAAGATCAATTATGACTCAACTAATGATTACTAAACCAATACAGTTAAACAATATAAATAAGATCTTAAGATCAAGAAATTACACAAAAACTTTCAAACATGTAAACATAACAATTTAAAATCACTTATACTACTAGTTCATTTCAATTAGTAGAAGAAATAATTTTTACATTCAATAAAAATTTGAATAAATTAATAAATGAGTCTATAAAAATTTTTTTAAATATAATTCCCATAGGAAATCTGAACTCTACATATCTAAATGTATAAAACTAAACATAAGTTTTTCTGATCAATAATAATGCCTAATGAAGAGAAAATAGAATTGGAAGCTCTAAACCAAATATAGAACTAAAGGGCAAGGTGGTGCGTTCCTGTAGTCCTTGCTACTCAGGAGGCTGAGGCAGGAGGACTACTTAACTCTAGGAATTTAAGCCCAGCCTAGCACAGGAAAACCCCATCTCTTAAGAAAAATGGAAATAGGGGTTGGGGTTGTGGCTCAGTGGTACAGCGCTCGCCTAGCATGTGTGCGGCCCGGGGTTCGATCCTCAGCACCATTAAACATAAATGCATTGCATTGTGTACAACTAAAAGCAAATAAATAAACATTAAAAAAAAAAAAAGGAAATAAAAGGGGTAGGGTCTAGATTATGCAGAAGGCTCTGGGTTCAATCCCCAGTACCAGAAAATATACACCCACATACATACAGAAAGGATATTAAAAGTAAATATTTTAGCTAGGCATGGTGGCACATGCCTACAATCCTAGCAATTTGGGAGGCTGAGGCAGGAGGATGGCAAGTTCAAGGCCAGCCTCAGCAACTTAGCAAGGCCCAAAGCAACCTAGTGAGACCCTGTCTCAAAATAAAAAAATAAAAAGGGCTGGGGATGGGGCTGGAGTTGTGGCTCAGTGGTAGAGCACTCGCCTAGCACATGCACGACCCGGGTTCAATCCTCAGCACCACATAAAAATAAAGGCGTTTTGTACAACTAAAGCAAATAAATAAATATTAAAAAAAAAAAAAAAAAAAAAAAAAAGGCTGGGGATGTGGTTCAGAGGTTAAGCACCCTTCAGTTCAATCCCCAGTAACTAACTAACCAATCAAATAAATTTAAGTATCTTATATATTTCCATAATATATTAGTAGTGTGATTGATTCTCAGAAGAACTTACTTAATTCTCCTAATAATAACTTGTGTCATAGAAAGAAGACAAATTATTAAGACTAAAATATAGAATGGTAATAAAGAAGATTGTGTCAGTCTCAAAAAAAAATCTTCAGATGGTGCCTGGAGGGACTCTTGACAGAGGAGCCAATTCATTGTAAAATTCCTATAGAAGACAAAAAGCATGATATTAAAACCTCAATTGTTTAAGCTACTGGATATAAAAGTACTTTTTAAAAATCTCAGTAAAAACTAAAAACAAACATACTTATTAAGTTGATTTACTTACAACAGCAAGTTTCCATCTTTTATAAATAAACATTAATAACCCTCCTCTAGAAAGCATATACTTCCATCAAAACTGCTCTAATAAATGTAAAACTCTTTATTACCAAGTAATGTAACCATCTCTAAAGCCCAATAAATTCTGGGCGGAGTTATGTTTTCTATTTTTATCCAGAAGACAACAAAAAAATTCAGCTATTAGGTATCTCCCAAAAGCTCATGTGTGAAACAATGCAAGAAGATTTAGAGGTGAAATGATTGGGTTATGAGAACCTTAACCCAGTCTGTGAAATAATTCCTTGACAGGGATTAACTGAGTGGTAACTGAAAGCAGGTAGAGTGTGGCTGGAGGAGGTGGGTCACTGGGGGCATGCCTTTGGGGTTTATTTTTGTTGTGGTCAGGAGAGCTCCTTTTCTCTGCTCCTCGTGTAATGTCCTGTCCTTCTGCCATGGTGTTCTGCCTTACCTCAAGCCCAGAGCAATGGAGTCAGTTGTTATGGATTGAGACCTCTGAAACTGTGAGCCCCAAATAAACTTCTCCTGGAATTGTTCCTGTCGGGTCTTTTGGTCACAGAAGTGAGCTGACTAAAACACCAACCTCTGTATCTACACTGACCAATATGACAGCTACTAGCCACAGGATGCTATCCAATACTTGAAATGTGGCTAATTCAAATTAAGAGATACTTTAAATACAAAAATACACTAAGGATTTTTTTAAAAATGCAAAAAAAGAACAAAATAACTCATCAACAATTTCTACAGATTATGCATTAATATGATATTTTTTATGTGAATTAAAAAATATATTATTACAACTAATCACTTGTTTCTTTTTATCTTTTTTAATAAGGCTATAAGAAAATTACAATTATACACATGGTTCATACTGACAAGTGTAACTCAACAAGCACCCATTTTAAACAGTGATAAATATTTAATAAGACAAAAATTATAAAATTTGAACTATAGTCTTTAGAGCCATAAAATTAAGATAAACTTTTTGACCCTAAGGCTGAGTTTGAGCAACAACACTCCTAGTTACATGTATTTTTATATGTATCCTTACTTCTAATCCATCTCTGTCCTCCAATCCTCAATTCCTAGATGAAGTGATATTCAGGTGCTCAATGGACTGATTTGTCTATTTCACAAATCACTGAATTTAGGACAAAAGGTTTAAGTTTAACAATGTATCAGATACAGCTGTCTTTTTTTTGTTTTTGTTTTTTGGTATCAGGGATTAAACCCAGGGTCACTTAGCCACTGAAACACATTCCCAGCCCATTTTATTTTTTGAGATAGGGTCTCAGTAAGTTCCTGAGGGCCTTACTAAATTGCTGAGGCTGGCCTCAGACTTGCAATCCTCCTGCTTTGGCCTCCCAAATTATAGGCGTGCACCACCATGCCCAGTTTAGACACAGCTATCTTAAAGAGGTTACCATCAAAATATCTTGCAGTACCAGGCATCTTGGTCCAGGTTGTAATTCCAGAGACCTGGAAGACTGAGGCAGGAGGACTGGAAGTTCAAAACCAGTCTTATCGGGGTCTGGGGTTGTGGCTCAGCGGTAGAGTGCTCGCCTAGCACATGTGCAGCACAGGTTCGATCCTCAGCACCACATAAACATAAATGCATTGCATTGTGTACAACTAAAGCAAATAAATAAATATTAAAAAAAAACACACACAGTCTTATCAATTTAGCGAGGCCCTAAGCAACTTAATGAGAACCTGCCTTAAACTGTAAAAAAGAAGAGAAAAGAAAAGAAAGGGGTCCTAGGGATTTGGTGCAGTGGTCTAGTGCCCCTGGGGTTCAATCCACAGTACCAAATGACAACAAAAAAACCCCAAGCTGGGCGTGGTGCACACCTGTAATCCCAGCAGCTTGGGAGGCTGAGACAGGAGGACTGCAAGTTCAAAGCCAGCCTCAGCAATGATGAGTCACTACACAAGTCAGTGAGACCCTCCTGTCTCTAAATAAAATACAAAATAGGGCTGGGGATGTGGCTCAGTGGTTGAATGCCCCTGAGTTCAATCCCCAATACCAAAACAAACAAACAAAAAAACAACAACAACAACAAAAACCCCTTGCACCTACAATAAATGCACCTTCAAAAAAAATCTGCCTATTTAAGTTATTAATTCTATACAGTCCAATTCAAATCCCAATTTAATGAGCACTCTTCTCACATTTCTCAGTGTCAATCCTTCCTCCCCCTATTGCTGTTACTTAACCCTCTATTATACTGCTTAGTTTAGCCTTGTGTTAGGCTTGTTATTTTTGTATACCCCCCGAGTACCTGGTCTAGTGTCCTATACATTCAATTAATATTTTTTAAAATATTTATTTATTTACTTTAGTTGTACACAATGCAATGCATTTATGTTTCCGTGGTGCTGAGGATCGAACCCGGGCCGCACACGTGCAAGGCGCGCGCTCTGCCACTGAGACACAACCCCAGCCCCTCAATTAATATTTATTAGCATCACTTTGGTGCTAGTTGAAAATCTTTCTCAATAGATATGTTCCCTGAAACTCTGATAAACTCCAAATCCTAATAGCCAACTGGCACATTTAAGCACAAGACATTGGTGACTGTATATATATTTTTTGCACCAGGGATTTAACCCAGGGGCATTTTACCTCTGAGCTATATCCCCAGTCCTTTTTATTTTTTTGAGACAGGGTCTTGCTAAATTGCTTAGGGCCTTGCTAAATTGCTGAGGCTGGCTTTGAATTTGCAATCCTCCTGCCTCAGCCTCCCAAGTCACTGGGATTACAGGCATGTACCATTACACCTGGAAGGTGACAATGTTCTTTCTTTTTTTTAAATATTTATTTATTTGCTTTAGTTGTACACAAATGCATTTATTTTTACGTGGTGCTGAGGATAGAACCCAGGCAGCACATGTGCTAGGCAAGCGCTCTACCGCTAAGCCATAACCCCAGCCCAGGTGACAATGTTCTTAAGGAGTGGTACTATGTCTCACTCTTAAAATACCTTGTGTTTTAGCTTGGGAAGCAAATCTAGTACCTGACATGCTGAATAAAGGGGTATTACATAAGCATTAACTAACAAATATTTGGACAAATGCAACATTTAATCTTAGAACACTGTGGGATGAACAGTGTTAAAGGTTAGGTCAGTGAAAAGGCCAGTCACTTATGGAGGCCTGCACCAAGTTTTTAACCGATTGTCTCCTATAGTTCAGGCCTGTATGTATGCTTAGGGAAGACACTGTCCCAACTCCAATGGAGTACATGGTCTTTTCTTGGCAGTCTGGGGATCAAAACCAGGTATATGGTGTCTTAAGGGATTCTTTATCTTAAAAGATATACAGGATATACATATTGAACACTTTATTTGTTAATTGTGACATATCACAACATGAAATTCTATCCACAGTATCTATAATCCATAGAGCAAATGACACAAAGGTATAATACAACTAGAGAAATATGTAAGAAAATATACTTTGTTTTATATAAGTTGACTCTATCATTACATAAAACAATTTATTTTAGATTAAAAACAAAGACTAATTTAACAACAAAAAATACAAGCATATTTTTTAATTAAAACAAAATGAGATTTTGATCCAAAATTTTTTTTTTTGTTTTTGTACCGGGCATTGATCTCAGGAGCACTTGAACACTGGGCCACGTCCCTAGCCCCTGTCCCCCATTTTTGTTTGCATTTTATTAGAGACAGGGTTTCACTGAGTTGCTAAGTGCCTCGCCATTGCTGAGGCTGGCTTTGAACTCTCGATCCTCCTGTCTCCGTCTCCCAAGTGCTGGGATTACAGGCGTGCACCATTGTGCCCTTCTCTCCAATTGTTATGACCATAAGATGAGACTCCTTGCTAAGCAATAAACATATTTTTTGTTAAATTAATTTTTACTTTATTGGATTTTTTAAGTTACAAAAGTAATACATTCCAATTATCACAATTAAAAAATATAAATGATTGTAAAGGCAGGATTAATGATAAGTATGATAATTAATAATAGACAGCAAAAAGTTTGAGGTAAAAGGCATTCTAAGAACTCGCTGCTGTATGTTATTTATTATCATCCAGTTGAGTAAAATTTTTATTTATTTATTGAAGTGTTTAGATTGTCATACAAAAATGTTTAGGTCACAAGTGTAAAAACTAATGAATTTTCATAAAAATAATATACCAGCATAGAAATAAATATCTTACTGCCACACTCTGCCCTTTTTAAAATATAAGCATATTGCTGATATAGAGGTGAAAATTACCTTGGCCATTTATTTAACTGCATGCTGAACATTAAACCCAGGGCCTTACACATGCTAGATAAGCACTCTACCACTGAACTACATACCCAGCCCTCATATTAAATCTTTGTTTATTCTGAAAGATTCTATCATTGTTCTTTTTTTTTTTTTTTTGGTACTGGGGATTGAACTCAGGGGCACTCGACCACTGGGCCACATACCCATTCCTTTTTTGTATTTTATTTTATTTTTTTGTGGTACTGGGGATTGAACTCAGGGGCACTCGACCACTGGGTCACATCCCCAGCCCTTTTTTGTATTTTTTATTTAGAGACAGGGTCTCACTGAGTTGCTAAGTGCCTCGCCATTGCTGAGGCTGGCTTTGAACTCGAGATCCTCCTGCCTCAGCCTTCCAAGTGCTGGGATTACAGGCGTGCGCCACTGTGCCCAGCTTGTTCTTTATTTTCTAAGTAAAGTTAGGTAAACTTACATAATCTAAAATCTAAATTTAGGTAAACTTACATAATCTAAAACTTACTTAGTCATATTTAGTCCAAATTTTACTTCAAGGAATTTCAGCATGTGTCCATTTTCTTTGTGCGGGACAAACATCTAAAAGAGAAAAACACTAGTTTAATAAAGAAATACTAGGGCTGGGGTTGTGGCTCAGTGGTAGAGCGCTCGCCTACCACATGCGCGGCCTGGGTTTGATCCTCAGCACCACATAAAAATAAAGGCATTGTGTACAACTAAAAGCAAAAAAAAAAAAAAAAAAAAAAAAAAAGAAAAGAAATACTAGCTATGCTTATAGCAATATACGTTTTCCCTAATTATTAGAGATAGAAAACACAGCAAGACTACAAAAATATAAATTAAAATAATACATGGCATAAATATGAAGCAAGATTACTATAATAGATTAGATAACTGATAAAAAGCAATCACATTACTTTATTATGCTTAAGCATAAAAACTATAATGGATAGTAAGAATATTTCAAGCTGGGTGTGGTGGCACACGCCTGTAATCCCAGCACTTGGGAGGCTGAGGCAAGGAGGACCGAGAGTTCAAAGCCAGCCTCAGCAATGGCAAGGCACTTAGCAACTCAGGGAGACCCTGTCTCTAATAAAATACAAAAACGGGCTGGGGATGTGGCCCAGTTGTCAAGTGCCCCTGAGTTCAATCCCCAGTACAAAATAAATAAATAAAGAAAGAAAGAAAGAAAGAATACTTCAACCTTATTCCACATGGCTCTATTACTTTTCTGAATATTTTTTTATTCGTCTTAATTTATTCCTTATATTACTTACTGCTAATTGGGTAATAATGACATTTTAAATTAAATTGAAAACAAAGTGCATTTATTTGTTCATTTATTTATTTTAAGTATATGGAGAAAAGAAAAGAATCAGAATCCTATTTCCTCACCCAATGTGCCAGTGATGATCATTGTTCAACTTAAAATTGTGCTGTATAACTAGGTATGTTGGTGCACACCTGTAATCCCAGCTATTTGGGAGGTCAAGGTGGAAGAATCACTTGAGCACAGGAATTTGAGTTCAGCAAGGGCAACACAGCAAGTCTCCATATCAAATAAGTAAATGAAAATTATACTGTATAAACTCTATTACCTTGCCATCTTATTATTTTCATTAAAATTTAGTCTAATATATTTCATTTTTCAACTTGCTCTACTACATGAAAATAAGACAGAGTTACTTACCTTCATTATAATATTCAATGTCACTGTCAGAGTACACACCAAGTAAAAATTAATCACTTTCATTATTTTAGCTACAAAAGTTCCTTTCTTCACATTCAACTATGGGGGGGAAATAATATGAACATAGAATTAGTAATTTAAAAACTGCCAGGTGTGGTGGCACATGCCTGTTAATTCCAATTACTGGAGAGGCTGAGGCAAGAGGATCACAAGTTTGAGACTAGCCTCAGCCAACTCAGAAACACCCACCTCAAAATAATAAATAAATGGCACATGTCTATACTCCCAGTGGCTCAGGAGGCTGAGGCAGGAGGATCCAAGTTCAAAGCCAGCCTCAGCAATTTAGAAAGTTTCAGAACAACTGAGTGAGACCGTCTCAAAATAAAAAATAAAAAGGGCTGGGGATGTATTTAAGTGCCTATGGGTTTAATGCCCAGTACCAAAAAATAAAAATTAAAAATAAAAAAGGGCTGGGGATGTAGCTCAATGGTAAAGGAGCCCTGGAGTCAATCCCTAGTACCAGTGAAAAAATTTAATAAGAATGATAGAAAGGCAATGTTAATTACCTGAAGGCACTTGGTAAGCATTAAGGCTGCCACTAAACTTAATAAAGGAGATACCAATAAAGCCGGATTCTCAAACTGCAGTAAATATCCCAGAAAGAGAGAAAATATATAGATTTTTATACACTTCATGAACCTGTTGGAACAAAAAATTGAGAATAAGTAAATTTTATTGTTTTTCTTTTTATTAGTTTTGTTTAGGATAAATCTGACTGCATTTGTACTATAAATGCTGTATTACAATTTAAGATAGTGTTATAAAATGTTTAATTTGTATTTTTAATGTTATAGCTTATAATACACTGTCACTTTCTTCTTAGACCTCTCCAGAAACAAGGTAAGGAGCTTTAAAACCCTGAATATTGAAATCAGACTAGAAGAACTTTCTTTAATACCTTGCTTTGACTTAATTTCTTATGGTTTGCCCTGTTATTAAAATCCATGTATGCAACCTCAAATTATATAAATCAAAAATCTTTAGCAGCAATTCCTAAAACCTAGTGTGTGAAAATACAGGTCCATGAAATATGCCACTGCAAAAAAGTATTTTTCTCTATATTTATGCTACATCTACATCTCTTCTTTTCCATTTGGTTCCCCTTCACCAACAGAAAATGCTAGAAGGAAAGTGCAAGGCTGGACAAGGAAAGAGGAGCCTGCTCTTCCCTCTTGCTTCCTGTTGTCTTGGGACTCCTCTGAGCCACACTTATGTAATACTTCTTTATCCCAACAGGAGTTCCTTCCTATTGAAGCTCTGAATGCAGCTGAAGTTGTTCCAACACTTGAAAAACCAACTTCATCACATCCTCCAGCTCTAGAGACCCAAGACCTGCTGGCCAAACCTCTATCCTCAGAAACTTAGGTTCCAGTAACAAAGGCCCATTTTTTGAACCCAGAGACAACACCAAAGCTGAGCAGTAGTCCTCCTCGGAATCCTGAGTTTCAGTGCCCTGGAGTCCCTCCTTTAAGTTTCTGCACTGTTTTTTTTAAAAATTTGTTTATTTATTTATTTAGTTGTACACAATGCCACAATGCCTTTATTTTTACGTGGTGCTGGGGATTGAACCTGGGCCATGCACATGCTAGGCAAGCGCTCTACTGCTGAACCACAACCCCAGCCTCTAAGTTTCTGCACTTTAATAACTCCATATTCTTCACTTCATTCCTTCAGCATTAACAGTGGTAGCTACTTCCTGTAGTGACTACCTTTATGATACTGTTAGCCTCATTACCATTTCAATCAATTAATAAATTAATGACTTTAAGCTTATTAAATAACTGTGTGTGTGTGTGTGTGTGTGTGTGTGTGGTGTGTATGGGGTTTTTTTTGGAGCTGGGTAGTAAACCCAGGGCCTTGCTCATTATTATTAGCACACTCTCTGCCACTGAATTTTCCTCCAACTTGCTTAACAAATCATGTTAAATTCCCTCTGTTCAAATAACTTAAATCTTGGTACTCATCAGGATTCTGAACCAGCTGAGTATATGGGATGAATAAACAAAAGAAAGGTGTTAAGACACAACACTGCAAAAACACGTATTCTCTGGATTTAAATTCATCATTTCAAAATGTCATCATACCTTGTCACTTTGTTCCACTGAAAAGATATCTAGCAGGAACAGAGATATTGCTTGAAGAAATAAGAGATAATGGCTATACTCCCACATCATCATAAAGGTGTAGGTTGAAGCACTCATCAACAAGTAGCAAAACCTCTAGGGAAAACAAAAGAAAAAAAACTATGAATCAGTAGCTTTATTACTATAAAAACCCATGAGTTTGTCACCTCAAAATTGCACTTCTGTTACTGGGTAAACTTTAAGCCATATAAATTCTTCAAACTATTTTAAAATCACATAACTCTCACTAAACCCTTACAATAATAATAAAGCACTCTCTAGAGAAATCAACCATTTGTCCTTCAATATCCCATTGATTTTTTTTTTTTTTTTTTTTTGGTACTAGGGATTGAACTCAGGGGAACTTGACCACTGAGCCTCATCCAGCCCTATTTTTTTTGTATTTTATTTAGAGACAGGGTCTCACTGAGTTGCTTAGCCCCTCGCCGTTGCTGAGGTTGGCTTTGAACTCATGATCCTCCTGTCTCAGCCTCCAGAGCCGCTAGGATTAGAGGCATGTGCCACTGCACCCAGCAATATCACGTTATAAAATCTCAGTATGACAATGAGAAAAAAAATAAAAGAAGAAAAATCAGTACAAATACCCTTTATCCCCAAAGAGGACAAATATAAGAAAATGGTGGCTTTTATTAGACTTGAATGGTGAGCTTTTGTTAAATGTAGAAGTAACTCCTTTTGCCCTGAAAATAATATTTTTACTTCTATGGAGATTCTTATTTTCCTAAAAGCTATAATTTAAAAAGAGTCTATGTCTCAGCCTAAACTCAGCCCTATCTTTGCTCTTTTCATTTCCTTTTAACACAATTATGGTCTTATCTTTTCCCAATGCTTGTACTATAAAACATATAAACTCAGCTGTTTTCTTCTACCAAATACTAAACAGAAATTTCATTGCCCTTTGCCTGAAATATACCTGAATAAAATCAATTGTATCCTTCCAATGCCATCTCCCAAATGATCCCTTAGTGAGTAACCAAGTCTGACAAATCCATCGTCATGTAGCATATTTCTTTCTTTCTTTTTTTTTTTTTTTTGGTACCGGGGATTGAACTCGGGGCACTCAATCACTGGGCCACAGCCCCAGCCCTTTTTTGTATTTTATTAGAGACAGGGTCTCACTGAGTTGCTAAGTGCCTCGCCATTGCTGAGGCTGGCTTAGAACTTGTGATCCTCCTGCCTCAGCCTCCCAAGTGTTAGGATTACAGGCGTGCACCACCACGCCCGGCATGTAGCATATTTCTTTCTTTTTTTTTTTTGTGGTACTGGGGATTGAACTCAGGGGCACTCTACCACTGGGCCACATCCCCAGCCCTTTTTTGTATTTTATTTAGAGACAGGGTCTCACTGAGTTGCTAAGTGCCTCGCCATTGCTGAGGCTGGCTTTGAACTCGCGATCCTCCTGCCTCAGCCTCCCAAAGTGCTGGGATTACAGGCGTGCGCCACCGCGCCTGGCGTAGCATATTTCTAACAGTCTCTCCTTCCTCTATGGACCTGCTCCACTGGCTAGAGTGTTAAATGATCTCATTCTGATAAGAACATCAAAGGAGCAGGACAGTAAAGTCAAGTAAGGCTAAGAACGGTGTTCATTAAAACTAAAGTTTTCATACTTAGGTGACTATACTCAATGACAAATTTTAGAGTAAAAAATACCTTAGTTAGCCGGCGTGGTGGCTCACGCCTGTAATCCCAGCACTTGGGAGGCTGAGGCAGGAGGATCGCAAGTTCAAAGCCAGCCTCAGCAATGGTGAGGCACTTAGCAACTCAATGAGACCCTGTCTCTAAATAAAATACAAAAAAGGGCTGGGGATGTGGCCCAGTGGTTGAGTGCCCCTGAGTTCAATCCCTGGTACAAAACCAAAAAACAACAACAACAACAAAAAAACCTTAGTCATCAGCAGATAAAACAAACTTCCTGTATCCTGAATAAGATTAAGACCAGAGAGGACTGGGGATGTAGCTAGTAGTGGTAGAATGCTTCACCTAGCATTCATGAGGCCCCCTGGGTTCAGTCCGCAGTACCAGGGGGAGAGGGGGAATTAAGACCAGAGATCAAAATGTAAGTGATGGCAATATTCTATCAACTGGTCAAATAATTCCAACTTCAAAGTTCAGAAGGGCTCCACGTTGACAAAACACATAAGCTTCTGTTCTTCCTATCACCACAGCTATCTATAGGAAAAGTGTCCTGGAAACCTTTTTTTTTTAATTTGTTGTTTTTAGTTATACATGACAGTAGAATCTATTTTGATATATTTATACAAGCATGGAATATATCTTATTCTAATTAGGATCCTAGTCTTGTCATGTATACAAGGTTAAGAGTAACCATGGTATATTCATATATATACATTGGAAAGTTATACCACTGTCTTTTGGAAACTTTTTAATGTGGAATGACCAGAACTATAATAACAAGGCCTTGAAACCATCAACCCCAGAGAAACCAGTTTCAGAAATCAATAAAGGATAAAATCTAGATCCAGCCCAATAAACCTACTGGCCACATGGAAATTATTTTGGGGATTCTGGGGAAAAGCTACAACATAATAAAACAAAATGTTGATGCTAAGAGTTTATTCTCAAACTACTTAAATAATATGCAGCAAAAAGTAAGACATGCAGATAGAAATATTGTCAAACACATTTGGACAATTAGCTAAGTTTTTCCTTTCCCTGAATAGCTTCAAAGTTCTGCATAGTCTTGTTCACCCCTTATCTTGCTCAATGTCTCAAAGTATTTCTTACTGTGCCTGGGGTGTGAAAAACACACACACACACACGTATGTATATGTGTACATACACATGTATACGTATGTGTATACATGCATATGTACATACATTATGCACACATACATACATATATAAATACACATACATATGTATATGATTTTTAAGTGACACATGAAATAGATTTCAGTAATCAACCACGTAACTGCACAAGAGATCTGAACTTGTATATCCTGATGCAACAACTGGGACTACAGGATCTAGCCTCAAGAATGGGAAGAAAAGTACAAGACATGTGATTTTAAAAGTTCAAGTTATTGGAATACTACTGAGCAACAACAAGAAGGAAAGTACTGATACACATAACTCAGATGAATGTCCAAAGCATTAGGCTGAATGAAAAAAAATCCAATCTCAAAGGGTTACATACTTCTTGATTCCATTTCTCTAAACTTTCAAAGTGACAAAATTATGCTGATAGCAGATCAGTGTTTGACTATATTAGATAAGAACATGTGACTATAAAGAAGTAATATGGGGGCTGGGGTTGTGGCTCAGTGGTAGAGCGCTCGCCTAGCACGTGCGCGGCCCGAGTTCGATCCTCAGCACCATGTAAAAATAAAGGCATTGTGTACAACTAAAGCAAATAAATAAAGAAATATTAAAAAAAAAAAGAAGAAGTAATATGAAGGAGTCTCTTGATGGTAACAGAAAAACTATGTACCTTCATTTTTAATAATGGTTACTCAAATCTACATTTTTATTTTTGGTGGTACTAGGAATTGAACCCAGCACCTTGTGCATGCAAGGCAAGCACTCGACAACTGTTCTATTTCCCAGCCCACTCAAATCTACATATGTGATAAAAATTCATACAACTATGCACCCGTACCTGAATTAATAGTACTGTATCACTGTCATTTTCCTGGTTTTGAGAATGTATTATGTTATTATTATTGAGGGAAGCTGGGTGAGGGGCACATGAAAATTCTCCAAACTATTTTTGTAATTTCTTGTGAATCTTAAGCCTATTCAAGCTAAAAATACAGAGAGGGGAGGGAGGCAGAGTGAATATAACTGAAAGATTAGGCAGTTTTGTTTCATGAAAAACTGAGTTGTTAAACTGAAAGGTTAAGAATACACCTTAGTTAAACCCCCCCACCCACTGTATTTTTTTATAGATGCCTTAATATTCCTACTTTCTGTTCTTTTTTTTTTTTGCTTGCAGTGCTGGGGATTAAACCCATGGTCTCATGCATGCTAGGCACAGACTCTACCACTGAGCTACATCTACAGCCCTTATTCTTATCCTTTTAACACTTACATATTGATATGTTGCTCTTATTGTATACTCTTCAGGACCAGACGAGTTACTGTCTAGTTATATAAGTTATAAATACAATTCTGCCCTCCTGCCTCATTATTTTAACTGTAAGAGAGAAAAAAAGAGCAGGAGTTGGATTACTTTCAAAGCATGAAAATGAATGTGGTTAAATTAAAAAAGAAAAACAAAAAAATCTAACCTAAAATAAAACTATAAACTGATCTTGGATCCTTTTAAACACAGAAGGTCCTTTTCCAGGTAGATTTAGAAGCCACATGTGAGGAAAGGTCACTGTGCTAGAAGATGGAAGGAATTGGCCAGATGGAGTAGCGATCTTCCCATCTCTATCTGAAAACTCTCCATTTGTACTTTGTGTTAATAATAAATTAGAACAAATGCTTAGGTACACTGGCACATGCCTGTAATTCCAACAGCTTGGGAGGCTGAGGCAGGAGGATTACAAGCTCAAAGCCAGCCTCAGCAAGGCCCTAAGCAACTTGATGAGATCCTGCCTCAAAATATAAATAAATAAAATAAGGGCTGGGGATGTAGCTCAGTGGTTTGGCACCCTTGGGTTCAATCCACAGTGCCCCCCCAAACAAACAAACAAAAGGAAACAAATTAGAACAAATGCATAGCACAATAATATGGCAATGAAAAAGGATACTCTGAAAAATAATATAGTATAATATAAAAGGGAAAAATAAGATTAGGAAAAAATCCTTTTAAAATAAGTAAGAACAATGATTTTTTTAAAAAAATAATTAAACCTTTTTTAGGCAACAGAAGTTACCTAAAAAGGTAGAAAAAGCAGCTTAGGTATTTCACTGTGCTAAACTGTCTTATTAAAAAACTGAAGAACTATTCTTCCTTAGGAGAGCATAATCTAACAGAAAAACACTCAATCATAGACTCTGTGACTACTATACAATATTCTTGTTCAAAAGCTCTTTTTTGGGCTGGGGTTGTGGCTCAGCGGTAGAGCGCTCGCCTACCACGTGCGCGGCCCGGGTTCGATCCTCAGCACCACATAAGAATAAACACATTGTGTACAACTAAAGCAAATGGATAAATATTTTTTAAAAAAGCTCTTTATAAAAAAAAAAAAAAAAAAGGAAAACTACAAATCTACAATGTGTTCATGTTACATTATATACAAAAGAAAACATTAGATTTATAGAGATTAAATAATAAAATTTGCTAGGCTCAGGATACTTGTCACCACTGAAAGGACAGAACAACATTTGTTTAGAGATTTCAAAAAGGAACCAGTAGCACATCCTGTGTCTGAGACAATCAGGCTTAATAGAGGCCTTTTCTTGGTCTCTCCAGTCTCTTCATAGCCAAGAATTCTTAACTCAAGATAAGCAGAACTAACAAAGGATCTTGCTACATTTCAGACAGTCTTAACTGGTTGCCTTTGTAATCACATTCATTTTATTTTATGCATTTAAGGTCTGCAGGCTTCATTCAATTGCCAGAAGGTTTGTGGCAACAACAAAGGAAGAATCTAAACTATCTGGGACAATTGCCTGAAAATTTCACTATCCTACCTACACCTCAGTCAAAGAAAATATGTGTATAAACAGAATATGCAGAGCTACTGGGCTGGGGCAGGGGCCCAGTGGTAGTGCACTTGCCTGGCATGTGTGAGGCACTGGGTTCGAGTCTCAGCACCACACATAAATATATAAAATAAGGGTCTATCAAGAACTAAAAAAAAAAAAATAATAATAATAATATGCAGTGCTACTATCAAAGTTAACACAGCTGTCATCTGTGGTCACTCTTCATATCTTCATGAATATTTCTTTAAATATTAGTAATATTTAATTAAATTATATTTCTGTAAAGTTCCAAGTAAGAGAAGAGGTAAAATACCAGTAAGATAGATTGATTTTCAAAATAAGATATTCTTCATATATTTGTCAAATAACTACATTAAAAAATCTTTGTTTTCCTAAATATAATTTACTGTCAATCAGATTACAGGATAACATTATATAAAAACTACATAATTATATCCTTTATCATGTAGTAACTGGGCCTAATTGAATATAATTTAATATGACTAGCTTTAAAATTATGTACCACATTTGTAATACATCAGAATTAATTGTGATGGATCAGACGGATTTGTCTTACCTCTGTATAAGTATTTAAGTTGCTTTTTAAATAACCTGTAAGTGCAGCAACTTGGCAGGCAAAATATGGTAGTGCCCAGTTTTCTCTTAAAGGAATGGAGTATTCAATTCTTGTTGTATCTACCCTAAAATAAACCACAAAAGAACGGCAAAAGTAAGACATTGTGTAAGACTACATTTTTCAAAGCACTTTCACACATATCCCATTGTTCTCCATAACAATCCTGTGAGGCAGGTACAGAATGATTCACCATTACCTATATAGCATTTTTGGGCAAATTAATGATTACCCCACCCCCACTTCCAGCCATGAGAATGAATGCTGGTATGCCTCTACTTGGTGAGAATCTGCAAACAGCATGCCTTCTCCGGGTAGACGTTACCCCAAGCTAAAGCATACTGCTTGCTGCCCCTACCTTCCCTTCTATTAACCAGATGACTATCCTTCTCTAGAGCACAATCTGCATTACATAATTAGTGGCATGGCAGATCCAAAGTTCTTACTTGCCCTTTACAAAGGAATATAATGTGACTTAATCATATAGCTAGTAGGTAGCATGAATGGGATTATAATGCATATTGTCTGATATCTAGTTTAATAATGTTTTCAGTCAACAGCTTACCTGAAATTAACTTTATAGTAGTGCTTTTAATATATCTAAAGACTTTTTAAAATTTCAAGAAACATGTGGGGCGCAGGTAATCCCAGTGGCTCAGGAAGCTGAGGCAGGAAGCCAACCTCAGCGAAAGCAAGGCATTAAGCAACTCAATGAGAGCCTGTCTCTAAATAAAACACAAAATAGGGCTGGGATATGGCTCAGTGGTTGAGTGCCCCTGAGTTCAATCCCCAGTAACTCCCAGTTGTGTACAATTGTCATCCTCATGAGAACCTGCCTACACTGGTACCACATTTACACTGAGAGTAACAATCTGGTTTCATCAAAATAACACATTTCAAATTCAATTAATATTTTACTGGTTTGTTATTTCATTAGTAATTGCTTTCAGTTTTACAGCAACATAAGCTTTTTTTAAGCATAAGGAATTTTCCTTAGTTCTAAGTGTATGTGTGTGTGTTTGTGTGTGTGTGTGATGATGGGGTTTGAACCCATGGCCTTGTATATTCAACCACTGAGCTACTCTCTTAACCCCTTATTTAAGTCAACATGTGGAATCCACGAAAATTACTAAGTTTTGTTTTATGTGTAAGTTGCTCTGAGGATCAAATTTAGGACCTTACACATGCTAGGCAAGCACTCTACCACTGACCTATGGTCCCAGCCCATAAGTCACTTAAGTTTTTTTTTTGGGAACCGGGGATTGAACTCAGGGGCACTCAACCACTGGGCCACATCCCAGCCAATTTTTGTAATTTATTAGAGACAGGGTCTCACTGAGTTGCTAAGTGCCTCGCCATTGCTGAGGCTGGCTTTGAACTCGCGATCTTCCTGCCTCAGCCTCTTGAGTGCTGGGATTACAGGCGTGCGCCACCTCACCTGGCTTGTTGTTTTTTTTTTTTAAAGAATTTTTTTTTTTTAGTTGTAGATGGACACGATACCTTTGTTTTATTTATTTATTTTTTATGTGGTGCTGAGGATCAAACACAGTGCCTCACATGTGCTAGGCAGGAGTTCTACCACTGAGCCACAACCCCAGGCCTTTAAGTTTTAAATATACAGATCAAATTATAAGAAAATTTAGTTAGATGATATAAGTAAAACAATCTGGCATGTCAATGTGAAAGCTAAAAACCACCAATACAAGCCGGGTGCAGTGGCGCACGCCTGTAATCCCAGCACTTGGGAGGCTGAGGCAGGAGGACTGCGAGTTCAAAGCCAGCCTCAGCAATGGTGAGGCACTTAGCAGCTCAGTGAGACCCTGTCTCTAATAAAATACAAATAGAGGGGCTGGGGTTGTGGCTCAGTGGTAGAGCACTCGCCTAGAATGTGCGCGGCCCGGGTTCAATCCTCAGCACCACGTAAAAATAAACTCATTGTATACAACTAAAGCAAATAAATAAATATTAAAAAAAAATCTGTACAAAAAAGGGCTGGGGATGTGGGCCAGTGATCAAGTGCTCCTGAATTCAATCCGTAGTACCAAAAAAAAAAAAAAAAAAAAAAAAAAGAAAAAGAAACCACCAATATAATGGACTGTACATTCCCTTGCACTGATATAATTTATGTTATCATTCACCAGTATTTGGGAGATCTAATTTTTTTATATTATTACAAATAATAGTATGATAAATAAATTCAAGTAATGAACTCTGCTTTTTTTTTTTTAAATCACCTCCTTGGAATAAAAGTGAAACAATGTTGCTTCCTGAAATTTCTTTGAATTTTCTGGTATATCTGGTATGCACCTTTTACTTTGAATAAACAGGAATCATTTTATAATTCTGCTTTTCTCTTCTGATATTAAAACACAATACCATTAAGAACACTGACTAACAGCCATAACATAATTGCTGTAGTTTGAATACAGTTTGTGTTTCCCCAAAGGGAACCTAGCTCCCAGCATGTAAGTACTGCGAGGTAGTGTGAACCTTTTACACATTGTACCTGCTGGGAAGTCCTTGGCTCAACTGAGACATGCCTCTAAAAGAGGTTGTGGTATGCCTATCTCTTTCTTCCTGGCTTAAGGTATGCCCACTTGCTCCAAGACATACTCCCAACAATGCCATCCACTATCCACCATCTGCCATCCATTCCCATCAAAGGGCCCTCACCAGAACTGAGGTGATGGTGGTGCCATGCCCTCCAACCTCTTTCTAAGTAGGCTGTGTCAGATATTTTGTTAATAGTGACGAAAAGCTGATGAATATAACAATGGAATGACTAGTATCTTTTGACACTTTTATAAGCAACTATATATAAACTCTAAAGCTGAAGAATAGAAAGCATACAAGTAAAATATAAGCAAAAAGGAAACACACTTTTAAGAGTCTACTTGCTGCTGGGCACATGCCTGTAATCTATGCAGCTTGGGAGGCTGAGACAGGAGAATCGTGAGTTCAAAGCCAGCCTCAACAACTGTGAGGCACTAAGCAACTCAGTGAGAGCCTGTCTCTAAATAAAATACAAAATAGGGCTGGGTATGTGGTTCAGTGGTCAAGTACCCCCGAGTTCAGTCGCTGGTACCACAAAGAAAAAAGTCTACTTGCTAACAATGTTTCAATTGTCAAATATACATTTTAGCAGATATATCAGATCTATTTTTCTACTTCACTCCTACTCCAGCTCTTCAGGATATATTGAAGACATTAAATAAGGTAACCAGACTTCTATATATTTTATTCCTTACAAGTTTCGTTAAGGTCTCTATAATATTCCATTTGACAAGGAGTCTTGTTATTTTTTAAAGTCATTAGGTTTACATAGGAAAGTTGCCTAGGGGCTTGGGGTATAGCTCAGAGGTACAGCACTTACCTAGCAAAGGTGAGCCCCTGAATTCAATCCCCAGCAGGGGAAAAAAAGTTGCCTAGGCTTCCTCTTTGGATATAAAAATAAATCTAGGGATCAAATGAAATGAATACTAAAATTCATCAAATGCGGTAATCTCCAAGAAGGTTCCAGTGCCTTCTGGTATTAATGTTACCTTCCACACTGTACAGAGTTGGTCTGTGTGACAGACAGAAGTGGCACCGTGATATAATGTATATAAACTACATATACATATATATTTTATGTACATAGTTATATGTGTACGTATATAAATATATAACTATTTTCCCACATTTTAAAAAAATTTTTAAACATTTATTTATTTGCTTTAGTTGTACACAATGTGTTTATTTTTACATGGTGCTGAGGATTGAACCCGGGCCGCGCACGTGCTAGGCCAGCGCTCTACCACTGAGCCACAATCCCAGCCCCTTTCCCACATTTTTGATTGGTGCATTATAGTCGTACTTAATGATGGGATTCGTTGTTACACATTCATACATGCACACAATATAACAATATAATTTGGCCAATATCAGTCCCCAGTACTGCCCCCCTCCCTTCCCTTGGTCCTTTTCCTTTGCTGTTCTCCTTTGTTTTCCATGAGATCCACCCTCACCTTTCTTTTCCTTTTTCCTCTTTAGTTTCTGCATATGAAAGAAAACACAGTCCCCTGACGTTCTGAGATTGACTTATTTTGCTTAACATTATGCTCTCTAGTTCCATCCATTTTCCTGCAAATGACATAATTTCATTTTTCTTTATGGCTGAATAAAACTCCATTGTGTATATATATATACCATATTTTCTTAATCCAGTCATCCCTAAAGCTCAGGAAATAATGCTAAGAGTTAATAAATGGGATGGCATTCCAATTAAAAAGCTTTTGCTCAGCAAGGGAAAACAATTAGAAATGTGAAAAGAGACCCTACAGAATCAGAGAAAATCTTTGTTAGCTACTCTCTGACAGAGGGTTAATATATAGAATATATGAAGAACTCAAAAAGCTTTACACCCAAGAACACACACACACCAAAAAAAAAAAAAAAAAAAAATCAAATAACCCAAATAATAAATGGGCAAATGAATTAAGCAGACATTTCTCAAAGGAATAAATAATTATTTATGTTAAAGGTAACCAAGGAGTCCTGGTTATGAAGAAAAATTATACTTCTGAAGAGTGAAAAATGCAGCCAAAAACCAGAAAAACCCTAATAAAATTACTACATTAGGCAAAGATTATCAACTGTGTCACCCTTACTAATGGTTGGTAGCTAAAAGGACATTCATTTGGTGTCATGAATACCACACAGCTTATTTTCTAGTCATAAGAGAAAAAACAACTATTTAATGGAGAGATCAGACTGTCATCCTCAAAATCAGTAGTCTAATCTCATATTCAAGAGGGACGAAAATATATATATATATATACACACACACATATATATAAAAAAATATAACTTTTAATGTTAACATGAAAAATACATACTATACTATTCTAACTGAATAGAACATAACTATTCTAACCTGAACTGTTTATCCCCGCCACCCCCCACCAGCCCCTTTTTTGTTTGTTTGGTACTGGGGAATTGAACCCAGGGGTGCTTTACCACTGAGCCACATCCCCAGACCTTTTTATTTTATTTATTTTTATTTTTTTATTTTTGGTACTGGGAATTGAACTAAGGGGCACTTGGCCACTGGGCCACATCCCCAGCCCTTTTTTGAATTTTATTAGAGACAGGGTCTCACTGAGTTGCTAAGTGCCTCGCCATTGCTGAGGCTGGCTTTGAACTCGCGATCCTCCTGCCTCAGCCTCCCAAGTGCTGGGATTACAGGTGTGCGCCACTGCACCCAGCTTTTTTATTTTGAGACAGGGTCTCACTAAGTTGCTGAGGAAGACCTCAAACTTGTGATCCTCCTACCTTGGCCTCCTGATTCACTGGGATTACAGGCCTGTGCCACCATGCCTGGCTCAACTATTTTGAACCCATCAAAGCCATTAAAATTTCCAGAGTATGCCTGTAATTCCAGTCACTTGGGAGGCTGAGGCAGGAGGATCAAGAGTTCAAAGCCAGCCTCAGCAAAATCGAGGTGCTACTAAGCAACTCAGTGAGACCCTGTCTCTAATTAAAATATAAAATAGGGATGGGGATGTGGCTCAGTGGTCGGGTGCTAAATGACAACTAAATGATACCAAATGATCCAACAAGCGAAATTCAGAAAGTAGGACATTCTATAGAACAGTTAACTTGATCTCTTACCCATAAAAAAAAGAACTAAAGTAGATAAAAAGAGAATTAAGGGACATATCAATCAGATGCAATACGTAGTCCTGGATTAATTACTATATATTATATGTTAATTACTATATATATTATTATATATCACAATGTCAATATTATGTTATATATAATAGTAATATTAATTACTATATATATTATATATGTTAATTACTATATATATTATTAATGAATCCATTAAACAGGACATTTTGAAGTCAACCAGGTAAAATATAATAAGGACTGATAAGATAAAAAGTGGGCTGGAGGGGCTGGGGTTGTGGCTCAGCGGTAGAGTGCTTGCCTAGCACGTGCGTGGCCCAGGTTCAATCCTCAGCACCACATAAACATAAATGCATTGCATTGTGTACAACTAAAGCAAATAAATATTTAAAAAAAAAAAAAGTGGGCTGGAGGTATAGCTCAGTGATAGAGCACTTGCCTAGCATATATGATGTCTTGGGTTCAATCCTCAGCACCACTAAAATTAAATAAATAAGTCAAAGTCAAAGTAAAAAAGGTAAATACTTAAATGAAAAGAGTATGTGTAACATACCACATTTTGATTAAAAAATGTACAGACACAAATACAAGCAAGAATTCAAAAACACATTCATATAGAAAAAATCCAAAAGAATATAAAATAATACACCTCAGGTACAAATAATGATAAGTGATTGCTAGGTGGTAGGAATGTGAAGTTATTATTTTATATTTGCTAATCTCCATTTTCCACAACATACATAGCTCATTTTTAAATAATAAAGTTTGGTGTATCTCTGTGCTTTTAAAAAGAAACATACTTAGCCGGGCGCGGTGGCGCACGCCTGTAATCCCAGCACTTTGGGAGGCTGAGTCAGGAGGATCGCGAGTTCAAAGCCAGCCTCAGCAATGGCGAGGCACTTAGCAACTCAGTGAGACCCTGTCTCTAATAAAATACAAAAAAGGGCTGGGGATGTGGCCCAGTGGCCCAGTGGTCTAGTGCCGCTGAGTTCAATCCCCGGTACCAAAAAAAAAAAAAAAAAAAAAAAAAGAAACATACTTTACCCATAAAGCTGGATAGCTACACTTGAAAACTTCTAAGGAAGATTTAAAAAAAAATCCTTTATATTACATTATTGTCAGCATATGATGCTAAATATAAACAAAGTCCAGTAAGAAATACAGTTCTTAATGCTGAATTTCAATAACTTGAAAGCATCAATTTTATCATCTGACAACTGCCTAAAGAAAAGAATATGTATAACAGAAGAAATGTCTCATTTCTAAAAATTTAATCATATTAAGTACTATGGGTAGGGGTAGAAGTGCTATGAGTGGAGAAAAAGCATGCCTATCCTACAATAAATAATTTTATGACACTAACTGATAGTAGGAACATTTTATTAATATATTACAAATGAGCCCTCCTTCTCATTGAAACCCCCCTCCCCAACCCTATTTTTACTTATTAAAGAGCTGAGGCTCCTTGGATCACAAAGGGGATGGGTCTATTAATTCAAATGTACTTTATAGATTATTTGTAGAGAGTCCTTATCTATGGTAATCAACTTAATAGTGATGTATCTGATGCTCCTTCTTCCTTTCCAAGAAGAAGAAACAACCATTAATTTTTTTTGTTGTTGTTGTTTTTGTTTTTGTTTTTTTTTTGGTACCAGGGGATTGAACTCGGCGGCACTCAACTACTGGGTCACATCCCCAGCCCTTTTTTGTATTTTTATTAGAGACAGGGTCTCACTGAGTTGCTAAGTGCCTCGCCATTGCTGAGGCTGGCTTTGAACTCGTGATCCTCCTGCCTCAGCCTCCCAAAGTGCTGGGATTACAGGCGTGCGCCACCACGCCCGGCTAACAACCATTAATTTTAAATGAAAGAGAAGAGGTATATCTATATATGCCAATGTTGTTATTTCTATAAAAGGAGAGATAGAAAACTGATATATTACTTTTCAACTGATATATAACAAATGACCACAGATGTAACTTAAAACAACACAAATTTATTATCTCATAAAGGTCAGCAGAGTATATAGTTGGATTCTCAGAGTTGCACTAAACTAAAATCAAGGTATCAGTCAGGGGTACAGCTCTCATCAGGGGTTTGTAGTCTTTTTTTTTTTTTTTTTGTGGTAGCGGGGATTGAACTCAGGGGCACTCGACCACTGGGTCACATCCCCAGCCCTTTTTTGTATTTTATTTAGAGACAGGGTCCACTGAGTTGCTGAGTGCCTCACCATTGCTGAGGCTGGCTTTGAACTCGCGATCCTCCTGCCTCAGCCTCCCAAAGTGCTGGGATTACAGGCGTGCGCCACCAAGCCCGGCTCAGGGGTTTGTAGTCTTTTTTCAGGCTGGGTATCAAATCCAGAGCCTCAAACATGCTAGGCAAGCACTTGCCATATTTTTTTTTTTTTTTTAATGGTACCAGGGATTGAACTCAGGAGCACTCGACCACTGGGCCACATCCCCAGCTCTTTTTTTGTATTTTATTTAGAGACAGGGTCTCACTGAGTTGCTAAGTGCCTCGCCATTGCTGAGGCTGGCTTTGAACTCTCTATCCTCCTGTCTCAGCCTCCCAAAGTGCTGGGATTACAGGCGTGCGCCACCGGGCGCAGCTTTTGCCATGTTTTTAGAAGTTCATTGATTGTTTAAAGAATTCATTTCCTCCTTCAAGTTAGCAATGGCACAGCAAAATTTTCTCATGCTTTTAATCTCTCTAGGGGCTGGGGATATAGCTCAGGTGGTAGAGGGATTGCCTCGCATGCACAAGGTCCTGTGTTTGATCTCCAGCACCCAAAAAAAAAAAGAAAGAAAATCTCTCTGACTTCCCCTTCTATACCAAATGAAGAAAGATCTCTGCTTTTAAGGTCCACAGGGTAATTTTCCACTTTTAAGGTAAGCTGTGCCATATAAACAATACAATCACAAGAATGATACTTCAGCATATTCATAGACTTGGGAATTAGGGTGGGGAATCTTGAGGATAGGGAACATTTTCAGAACTCTACTATAGTCACAAAAAATTGTAAATATCTATTAAAAATACCTTTCTTACCTGTTAATAATGAACCATGCAACAGTAAGCATTCCTGCTAGCCATGTTCCACTCATAAGCCAACTTGTAACAAATAATGCAGTAACATATATTCCTTGCAATCCAAAAACAATGCCAATATAGAAATAAACTGGCTCAACCATCTCCTAAATGGAAACAACAAAGGAAGTGATAAAAGTATGACATTAAATAATTTGAAGATTTGCAAATATATGAGAAAATAGATAGTAAGGTCAAAACAAAAATACATACATTGCTACCAGTTGCTTGATACAAAACGCTGGCAATAAGTTCTGGATATAGAGACATTTGCTGTACTGCATTTATAGTCTTCAGAGATACAGTTTTGTTGTTGTGTGTCAGTTCGTAAACACCTAAAAACAGTTTTGTTATTGTTTATCTGTTTGTAAACACCCAGACATATTTTTCTCCAGAATTTTTTTCGCTTTTACAACAGCAAAATAAACATGCCCTTCATTAGTCATCGAATATTTAATATTATCAAGAAAGATTTGAAAATGTAATACTCCATACATCATTTTTCCAATTTTTAAAAATTAAGTACAATAAGGAGAAATGTCTACATTCTGAGACAAATCCCCATATTCCAAGGCTCCAATATTGAAGAACATGGTCTATATTAGAAAAATATTGTTATTACAAATACAAACAGGATAATCATACCTCTTTCAAATGAAGGTGCCTTTAACATATCTTTATAATAGGAGTAATAAATAGCACTGTCACCCTGAAATGTGATTTCCCGTTCAAGCTCCTAAAATAAAATGAAATGAGTATTTAAATAATAGTATCTGAAGTTTTAGCTGTCCTCTTCCCTTCTCATTTTCTAAATTAACATGATATTTGTTTACTCTTTTATTAAAAAATATCTCTGGCCTGTGCAGTGGCACACGCCTATGATCCCAGTGGCTTGGGAGGTTGAGGCAGGAGAATCACAAGTTCAAACCCAGCCTCAGCAAAAGTGAAGCACTAGGCAACTCAGTGAGACCCTGTCTCTAAATAAAATACAAAATAGGGCTGGGGATGTGGCTCAGTGGTCGAGTACCCCTGAGTTCAATCCCCGGTACCAAAAAAAAAAAAAAAAAAAAAAAAAAAAAAATTAAAATAATAAAAAAATCTTTGAATTTCCTTTAAGCACTAGTGGCCATATTATTAAGGAAGTTAGAACTTTCCAATAACTTTGGGTCATTTTAATGAAATACCTAAGGTTTCAAATGGATTACAACTCATAGGATGATATCTATTTTATATGTAAGGAAACTTTAGAAGGAAAACTAAAAGAATGCCCTAAAAGTAGCAAGAATAATAAGGCCGGTAATAACAAATAATAATTAGTGTCAGAGGTCTATAACAAAAATATGATTTTAAGAGGTTCAGGTTGTGGCTCAAGGGGTAGAGTGTTTGCTTAGCATGTGTGAGGCACTGGGTTCAATCCTCAGCACCACATAAAAAAACAAATGAATACAAAAAAAGAGATAAGTTTAAGAAGAAACTGGTATTTCTCTCTTTTTTGGGGGTGGGTGGGTGGGGGAGTACTGGGAATTGAACTCAGGGGCCCTCGACCACTGAGCCACATCCACAGCCCTTTTTGTATTTTTATTAGAGACAGGGTCTCACTGAGTTACTAAGTGCCTCGCCATTGCTGAGGCTGGCTTTGAACTCTCGATCCTCCTGCCTCAGCCTCCCAAAGTGCTGGGATTACAGGCATGCGCCACCGCGCCCGGCTCCTATTTTGTATTTTATTTAGAGACAGTACTCACTGAGTTGCTTAGTGACTTGTTTTTGCTGAGGCTCGCTTTGAACTCAAAATCCTCCTGTCTCAGCCTCCTGAGCCTCATGCGCCACAAAGCCCCACTAAAAACTGGTATTTTCTATTACTATTGATATCCCTATGTATCCAAAACAGCAAGTACTTAATTAGTACTTTTTTTTTTAATATTTATTTTTTATTTGCTTTAGTTGTATACAATGTGTTTTTAGTTTTACATGGTGCTGAGAATCGAATGTGGGCAGCGCACATGCTAGGCGAGCGCTCTACCGCTGAGCCACAATCCCAGCCCCTTAATTAGTACTTTTTAAGAGCAACAGCTATTTAGTCAGTTCTTTTCAAATGAATTTTCAAAAACATAAGCAAAACCTAAAATTCCCAATATTAAGCTATGGAGAATCAAGAATGTAGTAGTCAGGGCTGGGGTTGTGGCTCAGCGGCAGAGCGCTCGCCTCGCATGTGCGCGGCCGGGTTCGATCCTCAGCACCACATAAACATAAATTCATTGCATTGTGTACAATTGAAGTAAATAAATAAATATTTAAAAAAAAAAAAGAATGTAGTAGTCAAACAGTACAATGACTTGCATTTTTTATAAAGAATCAAACTTCTTTAAATCTACAATCCCTAAAAATAAAACAAACCTGATTTTCATGCACAATACAGATTGAGCATCCTTAACCCAAAAAATCTGCAATCCTACATGTTTCAAAATCAGAAACCTTGAATGCCAACATAATCACAACCAAGTAAAAAATTTCATATTTAACCTCATGTGACGAGTTGCAGTCATAATGCAGGGGCACTAAATACTATATAAAATTACTCAGGCTATGTGTGTAAAGTGCATAAATAAAATACAAATAAATTCTGTTTTCAAAGCTGGGCGTGGTGGCGCATGCCTGTAATCCCAGTGGCTTGGGAGGCTGAGACAGAAGAATTGCAAGTTCAAAGCCAGCCTCAGCAATGGCGAGGCACTAAGTAACTCAGTGAGACCCTGTCTCTAAATAAAATACAAAATAGGGTAGGGGATGTGGCTCAGTGATCCTGAGTTCAATCCCTCGTACCAAAAAGAAAAGAAAAAAAAAAATTCTGTTTTCAGACTTGTGTCCCATTCCTAAGTCTATACATACCTCATTATGTATATGTAAAAAAAAAATTATTTTTTAAATTCAACATCTGAAACACTCTGGTCCCAAGAAATACTCAATTTCTATTTATCAATCAATATTTATCAATTAATACAATTAATTAAAAAACTGTAGTTAAGTTTAACACAGGCTGGATTAAACAAAGTTACATGAGTTTCTTTATTGCAAGACTGTTCAGTTGAGGTATATATCATGCTATAAATCTCCAAGAGGAAGGCTGGGCGTGGTGGCGCACACCTGTAATCCCAGCACTCGGGAGGCTGAAGCAGGAAGATCGCGAGTTCAAAGCCAGCCTCAGCAAGGGCGACACACTTAGCAACTCAGTGAGACCCTGTCTCTAATAAAATACAATAAAGGGCTGGGGATGTGGCCAATGGTTGAGTGCCCACTGAGTTCAATCCCCAGTACCAAAAAAAAAAAAAGAAAAAAAAATCTTCAAGAGGAAGTCTTTCCCATGTCTACTTAGCCAACGAACCCTTCCCACCCACTCACATTCCCCATTTAGAGCATAACTGTGAGGGCTAGGGGTGTAACTCAGTGGTAGAGTGCTTGCCTGGCATGCATAAAACATTGGGTTTGATCCCCAGCATTATCACAAAAAATAAATAAATAAAAGACTGTAAGAGAGCATGGTATCATTTGGATATTTGTGTCCCCCTGACTCCAAATTCATATTTGAAACTTAATCCCTAGTGTGATGCTATCTGGAAGTGGGCATTTGAGATAAGTGCCTTCATGAAAAGAGGCCCAAGGGAGATTCCTCACCTTTTCTCCTTTCTGCTACCTAAGGACACAGCACAGATAGCTGGCTATGAAACAAGAAGACACTGAATCTGCCAGTGCCTTACCTTGGACATCCAGTCCTAATTTATCATGTTTTACTATATAACAGTCCAAATGGACTAAGACAGAACTTACTGACCTCAATAAATTTCATTAAAATGATTTTTTTGAATGGAAAGATTTGTTTCTCCCCAAAATTTCAAAGATGAAACTTTCAATCAGTGGTTCTGAAATTTACTGTACATATGAAACACCTAGAGACCTTAATAAAATGTAGATTCTGATTCTATGTGGGGCCTGAGAATCTACAATTCTGAATAAGCTCCCAGACACTGCTAATGCTTCTGGCCTATATATAATACTTTGAAAAACAAGGTTCTTGATGAATGTCTGCTATATTGTCAAACCTTTGATTGTTCCCAGTTCTGCTACACAACAGAATTGCCTGGAAATATTTTTTGAAATACTAATACCAGCCACTCCCCATTCCTTCCCGCCAACCCAAGAATATAAAAAGGAAAGTTATTTTTTGAAAGCTCCCTGGATGATTCCATTGTACATCTAGTATTGAGAACTATTTATCTATATAACAGTTTTAAGGAAAAAGTATATGTTATAGTTAAATGAACACAGGTGTAGTCAGTAATTTTCAGTTAAAAATTTTGGTGGTGTTAAGATAAATCAAAGGTTAAAAACATTTAGTCAATTTAACTACTTGCTCAAAAATAAGAACAATGATAAAAAAATCCAGTTTGAGCTAAAAAATTTAAAAACTCGGGGCTGGGGCTGGGGTTCAGTGGTAGAGCGCTCGCCTAGCATGTGCGCTGCTGGGGTTCAATCCTCAGCACCATGTAAAAATAAATGCATTGTGTAAAACTAAAAGCAAATAAATAAATATTGAAAAAAAAATTTAAAAACTCTATGAAGTCAAGTGACCTTTGAAAGCAATAGTTTAATGCTGAAACTTCCACAAATTATTTCTAAAATGTAAGCTACCAAAAACAACTAAAATGTTGACTAAACTCCTGAACATTTCATTGTTACTAAAAGTCCCTGTAGGCCTGCGCAGTGGTTCATGCCTGTAATCCCAGTGGCTTGGGAAGCTGAGAAAGGAGGATCGTGAGTTCAAAGCCAGCCTCAGCAAAAAGCAAGGCATTTATCAACTCAGTGAGACCCTGTCTCTAAATAAAACACAAAAAGTTGGACTGGGGACGTGGCTCAGTGGTCGAGTGCCCCTGAGTTCAATTCCCAGTACCCCCACCCCCCAAAAAAAGTCCCTGTAGGGATTCAGCTTGACCTGATTAGAGCCATCTTAAGAGAACCATCATGATTGCTCTTGAATAACCCTAGTTTGGCTTTCCCACATAATTCTCCAGCACACTATATATAGATAGAATGATAAGTGGAACTTTACAACCTGGGGACCCTGGGTTTTTAAGTGCCAGCAATGTGTTTAAGTCCTCTATATTAATTTGAGATAAACCAGGTACATTCTGGAGTGGATGGAGTCACTTTTGTCCTGACCATTACATAAGTCTCCTCCCTTTTGCTCCATATCACAAAGATCTACCTGTCTTGTTGCTGCACAAGACAAAATCCTATACATAAGTCCCCTAATAAATTGTATTCTGTGCAATCTTGGATTTGCCTGCCTCTTTCTTTGGTTTCATGACACCTTGCAGCCAGTTCTCATACACTCAGACCAGTTTTTTCCAGAACAGTCCTGGATAGATTAATTGCACAAGAACAGCACCTTCATAGTTCCTATTCTATAAAATATCTTGTTACATATTTTAAGGTTCACACTGTGACTGTGTTCTCAAGAGAGTCTATAGTATTTTGTTTCTAATAGTCATAAATAGGAGCACTCGTCATACTTATCACACATGTATTTTGGCTCCTTAGGAAAAGCATGATTGAGACAGATGGATTGCAAATTCAAAGCCAGCCTCAGCAACTAAAGAGGCCCTAAGCAATTTAGTGAGACCCTGTCTCAAAAATAAAAAATGAAAAAGGCTGGAGATGTAGCTCAGTCATAAAGAGCTCCTCAGTTCAACACCCAGTACAAAAAAAAAAAAAAAAGAAAAAAAGAAAAAGGAAAACACTGAGTTTAATATTATATACTAAAACATCTTTCTTATGCTCAAAATTCTTTATTCTTACCTGTCTGTTGGAAAACCAGAATTTCCGTTCATGGTAAGCTGATAAGTAAAGAGCATACATCATACCACTAGTAACTGCTGCAAGACAGCCAATGAAAATCTTTGCAAAGCGTTGAAATAATACATCTGAAAAAACACATTAAAGGTAATCAAAAGGTGTATCCTTGTTATGATGTGATGAAAATGGCTTCTAACTCAATGGTTTCTTTCCAAATACTCATAACCCCTGTCTAAAAAAAAAAAAAAAAAAAAAAAAAAGATAAAATCCAATAAAGGAATATTCTACAATATACCTGACTAGTACTCCTAAAAACTGTTAAGGTCATCGAAAACAAGAAAAGTCTAAGGAACAAACAAGAGGAGCCTAATAAGACAATTAAATGCAATGCAGTATCCTACATGAGAAAAAGAAAATGACATTAGTTAAAAAAGAAGAACAACATTAGGTAAAAATTAAGGAAATCTGAATAAATTATAGACTTTTGTTAATAATAATGCATCAATATTGGTTTGTTAATTTTAACAAATGTACAACATTAATATTGCAAAATGTTAAGAATAAGGTGAACTCCATGTGTGAGAGGGTGAAATATGGGAACTTTGTACTCAGCTCAATTCTTCTGTAATCTAACTGATTTTAAAAGTTAAAACCTATACATTGTGCAAGATGAAAAAAGTACTGGAGATCTGGATCACAACAAGGTAAACACTCTAAAACCACAAACTTAAAAATGGTTAAGATAGTAAAAATATTAACATCCATTAATTTAAAAAAGAATAAGGAACGTAGTAGCCAATATCTAAAGAATACAGATTCATTCAGAATTACCCTTGAAACATTTTACTGATATACTTCTTTCCTATTGAGAAATTTTTCTTTAAGAATAACTTGTAGCGCTGGGGTTGTAGCTCAGCAGTAGAGGGCTCGCCTAGCATGTGCGAGGCGCTGGGTTCAATTCTCAGCACCATGTAAAACAAATAAATAAAATAAAGGTATTATGTCTAACTACAACTAAAAATATTAAAAAAAAAAAAAAGAAGAAGAAGAAGAAGAACTTATATACTATAAACTGGGTACGGTGGCGGATGCCTGTAATCTCAGTGGCTCAGGAGGCTAAGACAGGAGGACTGAGTGCAAAGCCAGCCTCAGCAATTTAGCGAGACCCTGTCTCTAAAAAAATATAAAAAAAAGGGCTGCCGATGTGGCTCAGTGGTTAAGCAACCCTGCTACCAATAAATAAATAAATAAATAAATAAATAAATAGTTCGTATACTATAGATGGCAGGACCCCCACCCCAACTTTTTTTTGGGTACCTGGAATTGGACCCAGGGCACTTTATCACTGAGCTAAATCCCCATCCCCTTTTAAAATTTTGAGACGGGGTCTCATTATGTTGCTTAGGGCCTCAATAAGTTACTAAGCTAGTCTTGAACCTGCGATATTGTCTCAGCTTTCCGAGTTGCTGGGATTACAGGTGTGTACCACTGCACCAGGCTAAGCTACAGTCCTAATGAGTTTTGATAACTATGTCTAAAAAAAATCACATACAACTGTTTTATATATATGTTGAGGACACAGCATAAAACACATTTGAATTTTGTACAGAGACGATTCAATCCTGCTATAGCCATTAAGTGCCTAAGGGCCTAAAACCCAGTGTTCTGTTACTCAATCACCTGAGTCTGTACAACTGAACTTCTTGATTTATTTGATTAGCTAAACAAAAATCTTGGGGTTGAAGCTGAGAGCAGTGGTGTATACCTGTCATTCCAGCCACTTGGGAGGCTGAAGCAGGAGGATTGGAAGCTCAAGGTCAACCTCAGCATTTGTAAAACAGCAACTTACAATCTTGTCTCAAAATAAAAAATAAAAAGGGCTAAGGATGTAGCTTGGTGGTAAAGCACTCCTGGTTTCAATCCCCAATACCAAAAGAAAAAAACGCAAAACATTTAGGATTGGGAGTATACCTCAGTGGTTGCCTAACATGTGCGAGGCCCTGGGTTTGATCCCAGAACCACAAAAAATAAATAAATAAATAAATAAATTTTTAAAAAACCCTTAGCTATTCTCTAAATGTTACTTCTCAAACAGAATAATTAATTCGATGTTACTAAATTAAAAAGAATCATATTTTAAAAGTTTAAGAAACACTACCCAATATGTCAAATATTAGTATAAGTATGATACAAATTGTTTTAAAAAATCCTATTTCTAATAGCATGTTTGCATCCTACTTCCAATAGCATTTGGCAGGGTGCCTGATACATGTTAAGATCATAGCAAATAGCAGCTATTATTATTGTGCTACACAAGCATACTTGCAAAAATATATGAAGTAATTAAAGCACTGTTGACACAATATGAACTATAAAAATGTAATAAGAAAGTGTTAGCCGGGCGCGGTGGCGCACGCCTGTAATCCCAGCACTTTGGGAGGCTGAGGCAGGAGGATCACAAGTTCAAAGCCAGCCTCAGCAATTTAGCGAGACCCTGTCTCTAAAAAAATATAAAAAAAAGGGCTGCCGATGTGGCTCAGTGGTTAAGCAACCCTGCTACCAATAAATAAATAAATAAATAAATAAATAAATAGTTCGTATACTATAGATGGCAGGACCCCCACCCCAACTTTTTGGGTACCTGGAATTGGACCCAGGGCACTTTATCACTGAGCTAAATCCCCATCCCCTTTTAAAATTTTGAGACGGGGTCTCATTATGTTGCTTAGGGCCTCAATAAGTTACTAAGCTAGTCTTGAACCTGCGATATTGTCTCAGCTTTCCGAGTTGCTGGGATTACAGGTGTGTACCACTGCACCAGGCTAAGCTACAGTCCTAATGAGTTTTGATAACTATGTCTAAAAAAAATCACATACAACTGTTTTTTATATATATGTTGAGGACACAGCATAAAACACATTTGAATTTTGTACAGAGACGATTCAATCCTGCTATAGCCATTAAGTGCCTAAGGGCCTAAAACCCAGTGTTCTGTTACTCAATCACCTGAGTCTGTACAACTGAACTTCTTGATTTATTTGATTAGCTAAACAAAAATCTTGGGGTTGAAGCTGAGAGCAGTGGTGTATACCTGTCATTCCAGCCACTTGGGAGGCTGAAGCAGGAGGATTGGAAGCTCAAGGTCAACCTCAGCATTTGTAAAACAGCAACTTACAATCTTGTCTCAAAATAAAAAATAAAAAGGGCTAAGGATGTAGCTTGGTGGTAAAGCACTCCTGGTTTCAATCCCCAATACCAAAAGAAAAAAACGCAAAACATTTAGGATTGGGAGTATACCTCAGTGGTTGCCTAACATGTGCGAGGCCCTGGGTTTGATCCCAGAACCACAAAAAATAAATAAATAAATAAATAAATTTTTAAAAAACCCTTAGCTATTCTCTAAATGTTACTTCTCAAACAGAATAATTAATTCGATGTTACTAAATTAAAAAGAATCATATTTTAAAAGTTTAAGAAACACTACCCAATATGTCAAATATTAGTATAAGTATGATACAAATTGTTTTAAAAAAATCCTATTTCTAATAGCATGTTTGCATCCTACTTCCAATAGCATTTGGCAGGGTGCCTGATACATGTTAAGATCATAGCAAATAGCAGCTATTATTATTGTGCTACACAAGCATACTTGCAAAAATATATGAAGTAATTAAAGCACTGTTGACACAATATGAACTATAAAAATGTAATAAGAAAGTGTTAGCCGGGCGCGGTGGCGCACGCCTGTAATCCCAGCACTTTGGGAGGGCTGAGGCAGGAGGATCACAAGTTCAAAGCCAGCCTCAGCAATGGCGAGGCACTTAGCAACTCAGTGAGACCCTGTCTCTAATAAAATACAAAAAAGGGCTGGGGATGTGGTCCAGTGGTCTAGTGCCGCTGAGTTCAATGCCCGGTACCCAAAAAAAAAAAAAAAAAAAAAAAAAAGTGTTTCAGGGTTTCTAAATGTGTACTTTCCTATTTTATTTTTATCAAGTCTTGGACAACAAGGGCTGGGGAATGCAGCTCAGTAGTAGAGTGTTTGCCTAGCATGTGGAAGGCATCCTGGGTTTGATCCCCAGCACAACAACAACTAGATGACTTGGACAACAGCAAGTTAATCCTATTTATTAGGGGCTATTATAAAAACTATATTCAACCAACTTCTATACTTGGATGCCTTAATACTAAATATTTTGCTTTTGTAAGGAATGAAAGATGGAAGAGACATCAAATTTTCAGTGTTTGATGTAAGTGTATATTTCACAGAAAATAAAGAGCTCTAGGCCCTGGAAATTGTCTTTAAAAATTACAATTTTAATTAAAAAAATTGAAAAGCAAAGGATCTGACTTCCAATTAAATTGTTAGTCACAAAAGCAGCCAACATAATTTCTATTCCATTTCCTTCATTTGCAAAATGCTGATCAAGCACAGAAAAGGAAAAAGATATAAATGTCAACATCAATACAACTGACCACCAATAAACAATATTTAATACACAGCTAAAAGTGAATGACATTAAAAGAAACACAGAACTCAACCTCACAAAAAGTGTTAAAAACAAAGTATAGGTACACAGAAAAAAGATAAGCAATACTTATGCCAAAAAAAAAATTTTGTTTTGATCCTGGGGAATATACCCAGGGCCCTACACATGGAAAGCATGTGATCATTCACTGAGCCACCTCCCCAAATGCCAAAATGTCAAAAGTAGTTATACCTAGTGAAATTATGCACGTATTTTATTTTATTGTTTTTTTCTCTGTGGTTCACATTTACTACCCTATGTATAGTCAGGGCAAAATACTACTTTGTAGTGGACCTCTGGATTTATTTCATTTTCTTATATTGTATTTTCTGAAATTTTACTCTGTGTGTCAGGTTTGCTGTGATAAAAAATAAATAAATAAATAAAACAAAAGCAACCAAAAAACCCAAACCATCAGTGCCTTTCTAAACAAATGCTTTTTTCTCATTCATGTTATAATGAATTTCAGGTCAGCAATAACTCTATTTCAGGATGCCACCCAATTCCAGACTTCATGTTCCCTCTGGCTCTTTTCTTTGTATCTTTTTTTTGGGAGGTGGGGGTGGGTAGGTACTGGGGATTGAACTCAGGGACACTCAACTACTAAGCCACATCCCTAGCCCGATTTTGTATTTTTATTTAGAGACAGGGTCTCACTGAGTTGCTCAGTGCCTCGCCATTGCTGAGGCTGGCTTTGAATCCGTGATCCTCCTGTCTCAGCCTCCTGAGCCACCGGGATTCAATCCCCAGTACCAAAAAACAAAACAAAACAAAAACCAATGAGGGGGTAGGGATATAGTTCAGTTGGTAGAGTGCTTGCCTCACATGCACAAGGCCCTGGTTCAATGTCTAGTACCACAAAAAAACAAACCAAAACAAACAAAAAAACCCTGCTAATCAATAAGAAGGAATAAACTATTGATATTCATAATATGGATAACTTCAAAACATTTTGGGGGCTGGAAATTAAACCCAGAGCCTCTAACATGCTAAGCATGTCTACCACTGAGCTATACCCCCAGCCTTAAAATGATTAAACAAAACAATTCAGATACCAAGGCTTACATGTTGTATGATTCCATTTATACTGAAGTTCTAGAACATGCAAAACTAATTATTCAATGCTAAAAAATATCAGAACAGTGATTGTCCTGCAGATGTAGGAGGAATTTACCAGAAAGGGGCATAAAGAAACTTTTTGGGATAATGGAAATGCTCCATAGCTTATTCTAGCAATATTTCAGTGTTAAAATTCATTTCATGAGCCTGGTGTAATGAAGCATACCTGTAATCCCAGCAAGTCAGAAAGCTGAGGTAGGAGGATGGCACGTTCAAGGCCAGCCTGGGCAACTTAGCAAGACTCTGTCTCAAAATAAAATTTTAAAAGGGTTGTAGATGTATCTTATTTGAGGCTCTGGGTTCAATCCCAGGACTACAAACAAACAAAAACCAAAAACAAATTTTTTAAACCTTATTTAAACACCTAAAATTCTGTACATTTAATTATATGTTGATTATACCTCAATTTAAAAAGTTAATCTGGGAGTATAATTCAGTGATAGAACATGTGCTTTGCATGCACAAGGCTCTGGGTTCAATTTCTAAGACAAAACAAAAGTGACTGGATTTGGAAAAAAAAATTGTTGACTTTTTACATACTTGATTCTAGTCAGTTCTAACTGCACCCACATTTTTTTTTCCTAGATATGCCTAGACAAGCTTAATTACTCATAGATTGAGTTTGTCAAACTCTTGTAGGACAACATCCTTAGTTCTTCTATGTCCAATCAAAAAGATTTAGTTAAGAAATACCTTCATCCATTTAGTTAAGAAATACCTTCATCCATTTATACATTTCAACAAAATATGCAACAACCAGGTTGCATATTTGGTCATTGATTGGTCATTGCCTCAAGCAAATCAAGTCAACACTTGATTTGGTCATTGTCTTGAGCACTCACTTTAACCTTTGATACTCAAATATATTTCTTGATTTTTGGGAGGTAACCAAGGATTGAACCTGGGGCACTTAACCACTGAACTACATCCCTAGCTTTTTTATTTTTTATTCTGAGACAGGGTCTCATCACTAAATTACTTAGGGCCTTACTAGGTTGCTAAGGCTGGCCTTTGAATTTGCGATCCTCTTGTCTCAGCCTCCTGAGTTGTTGGGATTACAGGTTTGCACCACCACACCTGGCTTGATTCTATATCTTATTGGTTGAAAAAGATAAACTGTTCTACAGTCAACACTACAAGTTTGAGAATATTTGGAGTCTCAGACTTCCCACATGCAAATAAGTAAATTCTGCCCCAAACTCATCACTTTCCTGGAATTAAATGCAGCTAAAAGAACCAAGGCACTCTAGTAACATTCTGTTTTGCAATTTGGTTATCCAAAATGATTTTTTAAAATTTGTATTAAAAAAAATTTATATTACAGAGCCGGGCGCGGTGGCGCACGCCTGTAATCCCAGCTTTTTGGGAGGCTGAGGCAGGAGGATCGCGAGTTCAAAGCCAGCCTCAGCAATGGCGAGGCACTTAGCAACTCAGTGAGACCCTGTCTCTAATAAAATACAAAAAAGGGCTGGGGATGTGACCCAGTGGTTGAGTGCCCCTGAGTTCAATCCCTGGTACCACAAAAAAAAAAAAAAAAAAAAAAATTATATTACAAATGCAACATTACAGGAAGTAGTATCACCAAGTGTTCTGCCACTGTGTAACATAGATCTTCTCGTGTGTGTGTGTGTGTGTGTGTGTGTGTGTGTGTGTGTATGTGTGGTGCTGGGGATTGAACCCAGGGCCTTGTGCATGCAAGGCAAACACTCTACCAACTGAACTATATCCCCAGCCCTAACATTGATATTTATTTTTCTAGTTTCCAAAAACAGTTTTCTTCCTGCCAGTCCCTGACCTAGACCTGTGGATGACCCACTGCTTTCATCTTACTCGAATCCATATATATGTATGTAGACACACACGGACTTAATTTTCTAAGGGCAAGAATGTGAACAATCTGTTCAGCTGCTAAGGATGACATATTTTCCAAGGCCATCTTCAGATATGGAAGATGATGGAAAAAGAAGAACCTCCAGGGAGTGAGGTCAAGGACCATGGAGAACAATGAGTTGGAAGCAACTCAATGTCACAACTGGGACATAATCACAAGACATTCCATACCCCAAGGTAAGGAAACCTCATTTGTTTAGGATAATTTCAGAAGAGCTATGAACCAGTGGCTCCCATTCTTCCTTTCAAATGGAAGCATTTATTTTGGTTTTCCCATCCCTGTGCAACACTGTATAATTGAGAGAGGGGGCATGTACAGAATTAATACAACAGGCCTGTAACTGCTTTCATGAGGGCCTGTTTGCAAGGTAGGCTCTTAGTTAACAACTGGGAACTTAGATATTATGCAAGTTCCCATAAGTAGGGTGGGTTTACCATGCCTACTCTATTAGTACAATGAGATGTATGCTTTCCTCCTCTTTTGGTATGTGGCAGGCAGAGGTTACCTACAGACCAGCCCCCAGTAAAACCCAAGCAATGAAATGATTGACAAAATTTAACAAACATCACAATTTGATGCTGAAGGAATCAAGTACATCTTCTGGACTCTATTAGGAGATGAATTTTGGAAGCTTGTGCCTGCTTTCTATGTTGCCCACAGACCTTTTCCTTTTGCTGGCTTTGTTTTGTATTACTTACTATAATAAATCACAGCTGCACATACAACTATATATATACTGCAGTCTGTGAGTCCTTCAAGCTAATCACCAAACATGAGGGTGGTCTTGGGAATTGTTACACAAAGTAGATAACTTGTCTTTTTAGTTCACAGGTCTTAGGATCAGAATGAGCCATAGCTGGCCCTGATGTAGATAAAAAGACCTTGGGCTTCAAGACTAATGCTATAAGGAGATAAGACTGAGTGTCTTCCTTAGGGTAGGAGAAATAGTAAATGTACTCTGAGAGAATGAAATCAATTTTTATGACCAAGAAGATTGCGTGGTATATTATTCTTCACAATTATTTTTTTCCTTCCCTATAAAAAGAATACAGAGGCTAGGAATGTAGCTTGGTAGAGCTAAGCATGCAGAAGGCCCTAGGTTCAATCCCCAGCAGGACAAAATAAATACATGAATGAAAAGAAAAAGATTTCACATTTCTGCCTACTACCATTTTACTTGCAATGCTTCCCTGTAATCAGTATACTTTGGTGTTCCATTGTCTGCATTTACTATAACTTGCTTGGCCAACAGAACGGGAGAACAAGTGACTGCCAGTTCCCCAGAAACTTTTAAGAGACATCATATATTTCTACCTACTCTCCTGGTCTTTCCTCTGTCCCCCCAAAAAACATGTTCCAAATAGGAGTTGTTCTTTCATGACACATGAAGCTACATTGGTCAACCTGTGGCCACAACATGTATTATAAATCAGAAATATATGTTTGTCATAAGGCAAGGAGATTTAGGGGCTATTTCCCAATGAAAGCAAAACTTCAAGTTAACCACATACAAAACATATACCACAAAGCAAAGCGTTAACCATATACTTAATTTCAAAGTACATTCACATACTAAAAATATTAAAACATACTTCATAGCATAACTATTTTTATAGTAATACAATAACTCTACATCTAAAAACAAAAAACAAACAAACAGGGGCTGGGATTGTGGCTCAGCGGTAGAGCGCTCGCCTAGCACGTGTGCAGCCTGGGTTCGATTCTCAGCACCACGTAAGAATAAAGGCATTGTGTACAACTAAAGCAAATAAATAAATATTTAAAAACAAACAAACAAAAAACTCTACATCTACCTAACTTACGTTTTGGAGCTCTTTCAGGAATAGGAGTATCACTGATTTTCTCTTCTTTGGCAGACTCCTTATTTTCTGAAGACTTTGGCTTTTTTCTTTGGCGCAGTTCTACGGTTGGTCCTTAAAATATTTAAGATATTATTGCAATGGATCAATCATCTGTACCTCAAACTGATTTAACTTTTCTTATACTAAAGCTAAAGTCACCTAAGTCACCTACTGAGACCAATATATTCCACAGACAACTTTTTTCATAATTATGTAAAACTGTCTTTAGTACAAAAAGCCAACATAGGCTCCACCACCACCTCCCATGTTTTGAAAGTCCCACTGATAAACCAATAAGCTTGTCTCCTGAGATAATGCTATTTAAAAATATCCCAAAATAAGTATAAACTTTTCCAGAATGCCTGGGGTATAATAAGTTATTTAGGTTATTATTACTGAGAGTATCAAATACGTCATGCATGAATTAACAATTAAAAAAATAAAAATACAATGCACTGATTATGAAACTACACTTGTGTGTTGTTTTTAGTAAGCCTGAAAGTTCTAGTGTTTTACAGTGCTGAGTATCATCGGCATTATACAATTATATAATTCTAGGTTAGAAAATAGGAGTAACCTATAAAGATCCCTGTTATCAAAGTGTGGGAAATTCTCAGAAAAATTTCTAAATATTAGACTATGTTCCCTTTCTGTTAAAAAAATGTAATGTTGGGCTGAGGTTGTAGCTCAGCGGTAGAGCGCTCGCCTAGCACGTGCGCGGCCCAGGTTCAATCCTCAGCACCACGTAAACATAAATGCATTGCATTGTGTACAACTAAAGCAAATAAAAAAAAAATTTTTTTTTAAATGTAATGTAAATGTTACCTCCAAAATCAGTAAAATAAATTTCAAATTAAACAGGAATGTATTATAGATAATAATCTTCTCAGAATTATCTTTCATCAGGTAGATGACAAGTTCAAAGTCTCTGTCAAGTTTATAATGTATCCAGGAATTTAACACTTTTTTTTTTTGTACCAGGATTGAACCCAGGGGTGTTTAATCACTGAGCCACATCCCCAGCTCTCTTTTATTTTTCATTTTAGACAGGTCTCACTAAGTTGCTTAAGGTCTCACTAAGTTGTTGAGGCTGGCTTTGAACTTGTGTTACTCCTGCTTCAACCTCTCAAGCTACTGGGATTACAGATATGTGCCCCCATGCCTAGCTAAGATGCCATACATTTTTTTAAAAAAATATTCATTTATTTACTTTAGTTGTACACAATGCAATGTATTTATGTTTACGTGGTGCTGAGGATCGAACCCGGGCCGCGCACGTGCAAGGCGAGCGCTCTGCCGCTGAGCCACAACCCCAGCCCCTGCCATACATTTTTAAGGTGTTATTTAATAACAGTTTTTCAAGGAATAAAACCACTATTGAATATTGAATGTAAACACTGACATGTCAATTTTCGTGGTATTAAATTGTGAGAGCAAAGTGTACAAACTAATCATTTATTTTATTTTAACCAATCTCTTCAACTTTGTCCTTAAACTAACTTTTTTTGTCTATTACCAAGAAGCAAAACTAAAGAATGCAGATTTCATCTCATTTCCTTTATATCGGGCTTATAACTTCATAACTCCACAGACAAAGCCACTGATGGGATATATAGCTCAGTGGTGAGCTCAGTGGTAGAGGCGTGGGTTGGTACCCCAGCACTGACCCCAAATGAAACCCCAGAGAGTTAGCCATCTCTAGGTGGGAAAACAGCAAAGGCCAAAGCAATGGACAAATTTGATTATCAGTTCTAATAGGAAAGTTCTGGAATGGAGCCCAAGTTTCATTTTCACTAGTTACATTTTTAGCATTGTGAAGAAAAAGTTAAACTAAATGAAGGTGATTACATACCCACAAAAATAATCTGCTATTTCAGAATCTGGTCCAGTGATCTTCATATGAAATAGTAAGGCTACAAATAGGCTTGCGGATGTCCATCCAGACTATACATAGCAATTTCCAAGTTTAGTATTAACACTGTTCTATTCAAAGTTTATTACTTCTGGGACTGGGATTGTGGCTCAGCGGTAGAGCACTCGCCTAGCACATGTGCGGCCAGGGTTTGATCCTCAGCACCACATACAAATAAACATTGTGTACAACTAAAGCAAATAAATAATTATTTTTTTTAAAAAAAGTTTTTTACTTCTTTGTTTGCTCTAATATTTCTTTAAGAAAATATTAGACCCTCTACTGTATCAAGCAAGTCATATTTTGGAAGATCAGCTTCCCATAGAGGATTTACTTAAGAGAAACATACAGAGGATGAAGACGATCCAAGTGAATGTGAATAAGCAAAAAAAAAAAAAAAAAAAAAAAGGTATAAATAACAAAATAATACCTAAATATGAGTAAAATATATAGACCAGCCTAATTTTAACACAATGAATACAAGATAATGTGTTTTGAAAAAAAATCAAGTGCCAAGTAAATGGAAAGTACCCAGAATAATGCCTGACACAAAGGCATGTTTGCTAAAAATATTATCATCAAAGCATTAATTGTAATAAATGAGGATTTAATTATTCACCGTTGATATTATTATATCCCAGCATCTAACATGAGAGGGGCCCCAATATTTATGGAATTAAACATTTGTTGAATGAAACTATGCTTTAATAAAATTGTAAACCACTAATTGTTCCATTTAAGTGTCTTTGGGTTACCTGTAATTCTAAAATCAAAAATCACTTTCCATTTTATATCCAAGTAAATTTGACAAAATGGTTATATTATTTTCGTTGGTTCCACAACATATCTATTTAATTAGGCATAACTATGATCTCTTAAATAACTTTTTTGCATAATGTACATTAGACTTTTAAGTATTACAGATTTTTTTTTCATGTTTTAACTTCAGCATAAACGTCCTCAAGGGAACATACAAGCTAGTTATCAACCTACTCCCAGAGATTTGCAGCTAGTCAGAAAAGCAAAGTATAAAAGGAACTATTATTACAAATGATAATGTACTGCAACTACATAAAAAACAAGGAAACAAATGGGATCACATTCTTCCTTATCAACCACAAATAGCTTTGGTTTTGAAGCTGCTTTAGGTAGAACATCTCACATTTAGATTAACTTTAACCCTGAAAACTCAAGGAAGAGGAGGTATGTACGAAGCAAGCATCAGTATTGGGAGATGGTGGCAAGTCACAGAGCAATAAAAACTTCTTACCCTTAATCTTCATTTATTTTGAATCGTTTTCCACTGAATTCTTCAAACTCCCTCCTCATACTCTTGGCCCCAAAAGGCTTAAATCTAAATTACATCAACTTTCTATCACATTCATAACTCCATTCAAAAAGGTAAAAAAAAAAAAAAATCCTGTTTTCCAACTGAATGCAAAACCTAACTGGTCAATCAAGTGACTTACCATGTATGCCTGTCTCCGAAACTAGCAGGGGTATGAAGTTATCGTACCATAAATATTTTCTTATGCTCTCTATCATTAACTAACAAGTTTCTCCCAGCTTTCTAATTTTCTTTTATCTATAATTTTCTACGAATACATATTGCTCGCTGAATTTTCTTGGCACCAGTCCTGAGGGGCCATGGAAAGCTTTCTACAACCCAATCCCTCCCAATTCGTCTTACCATGTTTATCCTAAAACCCTGACTCTTTGCGGGTGGCAATACATCCCTTCTCACCCTGAGATTTTGTTTGTCTTGACCCACAAACCTTTATGAGCGCACTCAGAATGAGGGGCATCTGGTTTAACTACTATCGAATTCAAACATCCTTTCTGTACCCAATCCTACATCTTCTAAACCAATTATGTCCCCCACTCCATTAATGATCTGCTAATTACCCTCAATTCAACCACTACCCCGCACAGCTCTCTCGCGCTACAGACGCCTAACTTTAAGCTCCACTTTTGCTTTGCTCCCCACTTCAGGAGACAAAACTTCGGGCCATTCACTCGGCTCTTCGAGAATTTCTCCACGAACTCCCCTCGCCCGCTCCTTCCCGCCCTCCCCGCGCGGCCCCGGCCACCGGTCGCCTGAAGCCCAGGCCTCCGGGCCCCTAGCATCCCCGCCCCTTTCCCGAGTCCACTGGCGGCACTGGCGCGATGGACCCCGGAACCATCACCTTCTTCCTCCGCCATCGTCTACGCGGAGGCCCGGGTGGCCCTTCGGCTCCCGCGCGCCCCAGAGTCTCACTCCCTCCGCGTTGCAGAACAGCTCCGCTGCCCCGGCCCGCTCCCGGCCGCTGTGCCCCCACTTCCTGACCCGCCCCCCCCACTCCGGTGTCGCTGCCAACCGGGTCCCCCCTGGTGGCCTGGGAACTAGAGTGCCGGGAGCGGCGGGCGGCCGGAGCGTTTCGCTGAGGCGCCTGGGCCTGCGCTGGCAGGAAGGAACCTCGATGCCGGGGGGCGCTGCGTATGGCTACTGGCCCGCCCATCCCCTCCCCGGGAAAGCGAGGTTAGTGAGGCCCGCAACAAACCCTCACTTTGTGAATCAGTTCCAAAAAGGTGGGCGGGGACATGCATTCCGCGACTATGTGATTCAACTCCGGGAGTCAGAGACTATTATCAGCTTTACCTTTTAGAACCAGCCCTCACCCCCATTAACAAAGAGGAAACCGAGGTCCAGCCTCAAAGCTAGTTAGAGCTGGAACTGGAACGCACGACTCTGAACTGCTTTCAGGGCCTACGTTCTCACCGTGATTTGAGAGCCTGGCAAAACGTTCTACTTGGCAGGTTGGCTTAGCAGACCGCTTGACCATTACAAGAAAGAAGCTTGTGCTAATTGACCAAAACGGGTTAGACAAAACATTTGCGTGTCATGATATTCAGAAAAACAGAACAGTCCAATAATACTAGGGTCTGTGGGAGAAGAGTCGTGCGTTTAGATATTCCTCAGCAGTAGAAAATAGTTTTAATTTGTATGTGAGCTTTTTGTATCTGGCATTTTCCAGCAAACACCAGGACCCCAAAAATTTTCCCCAGAAGTTCATGGAAGTAAATTTAGGAACTGAGAAAATATCTTTTTAAAGTGGGAGAAGCAAGCACAGAACTAACTGAAGTCACGAGGTAATTATGGATGTCCCTTACTTAGCAGGGAGCAAGTCTCCTAAAGACAGCTTTATTAAGTTAGGACATTTGGGGCGAGGCTATCATTTTTTAATGCTGTGCAAAAACAGTTCCAGGAACTCGTTTTATGTCTTTAATTGTCTGTAAATATGTCTTTTGCCTTCAAACAACATTGCACTAGGAGTTTAAAAACAGTGGCCCAGAAAAGGCCCCCAGTCAACGCAGAAATAGTGAGCACTGAAAACTACGGGATATGACAGAGCCCTGGGCATTGGCCGCAGATACCCTAGTGTCCTGTGTCAGATCTGCTGTGTGAAAGAGCTACAACATACATAATAACCATCATGGGCTGCTGGTTTCCAAGCCTAGAGTCTTTAAGTGCTACCCTATAGTTTTTTCATGATCCCTCAAAGTAGACTTTAAATTATAAAGTCAGCAGCTCTGTAGAGTAATGGGAGAAAGAAAAATAATAAGACAAAATATCTTCTTTTTTTGTATCAGGAATTGAAACCAGAGGCTTACCCACTGAGCCACACCCCCAGTCCCTCTCCCATTTTTAAATAATTTTGAGACAGGATCTTACTAAGTTGCTGAGGATCCTCCTGCTTTCCCCTCCCGAGTTGCTGGGATTACAGGTTTGCTCCATGGTGCCCAGAAAAAAATAGCAAAAGAAGAAATATACCTATCTTGGGAGGCTGAAACAGGAGAATCACAAGTTTGAGGCCAGCCTCAGCCATTTAGTGAGACCCTGTCTCAAAATAAAAAGGACTGGGGATGTAGCTCAGTGATAAAGCACCCTGGGTTCAATCCCCAATATAAGCTTCCACCCCACACAAAAGAGAAAAGGAAACATGAAAGAAAATAAATATTCAGTCTTCACAAATCAATAACTAGGGATTGTGTTCTATAGTATAAACATTTCTCTCTTGAACCCTAAAATGTTCACATAAGGATAATAAAAATATCTTAACCCTGAACCAATGCAACCAAAAAATGTACTTCATCAAAAAAGATGTTGTCAGAGCCAGGCGCAGTGGTGCATGCCTGTAATCTCAGCACTTTGGGAGGCTGAGACAGGAGGATTGCGAGTTCAAAGCCAGCCTCAGCAATGGCGAGGCACTTAGCAACTCAGTAAGACCCTGTCTCTAAATAAAATACAAAAAAGGGCTGGGGATGTGACCCAGTGGACGAGTGCCTCTGAGTTCAATCCCCAGTACCACAAAAAAAAAAAAAGATGTTGTCTTGCAACCAGCATTATAGGCATTATAGCTATTTTCAGTAGGTCACTCCATAATACCAAAGGCCAGTTATTTTCAGATGGTAATATACATGGCTAGTGGATACATGGTCCTAAGATGACTGTAGATGAACCATATTGATAGGTTTCCACAACCAACAACGGACTCCTAGTTTCCTGTCCAAAATTTGAAGGGTCATTTCATACCCTTTGCCTCACCTTGACCAACCCTAAACACTCCACATTATCTCAAATGGTCTTTAATGTGCAAAATATTCTCAAAAGACAATATGGTTTTCTGCCACCTCGAAAACAGAGAGGTGCCCTTCTGTATGTAGTGGATATTTTTAGTGAAATGTTATTGGTTTTAAGAAATTAAAGTCTTGAGCTTAGGATGCAGCTCAGTGGTAGAGTGTTTGCATAGCATGCATGAAGCCTTGGATTTGATACTCAGTGACAAACACACACACACACAACACAACTTTTAGGAAATGTAGGAGTACCAAACTGGGTAAGGCCTAGAATGAATTATAATAGAATCTTAGTTATCTATTGAGTATCATCTTTCTATTATTCTCAAACATGATCTCCTTTGTGTACTCTGAATTAGCTGTAATCAGTTCATTTTTACTGCCATTATATTTTTTTTGGGGGGGGGGGCTACAGGGGAGTGAACTCAGGGGCACTTCATCACTGAACCACATCCCTAGCCTTATTTTGTATTTTATTTAGAGACAGGATCTCACTGAGCGGCTTAGCAGCCTCCAAGTTGTTGAAGCTAGCTTTGAATTTGTAATCCTCCTGTCTCAGCCTCCCCAGCCACTGTGATTACAGGCAAGCTCTACCAGCTACTGCCATTATATTCTAATTTGTATTTTGGCTGTATTTTATCCCTATCCTTAGTCCAAACTCTGCAAATATATTGTAGACAAGTATTCCTCATTTTTCCTTCTTGTTTGAAGCTGTATTTCAGTGCCTCCTGAATATATTTGCCTTATTACCATTCATCATTAGGATCTGCATATTTTCCTTTTCCACTGAGAGAACTACAACTGTACAAATCAACAAACTGGGGACCATATACTTCTCCAAAGTGGGATACAGAACATTTTAAAAATATTTATTAATTTACTTTAGTTGTACACAATGCAATGCATTTATGTTTACATGGTGCTGAGGATTGAACCCGGGCCGCGCACGTGTGAGGCGAGCGCTTCACCGCTGAGCCACAACCCCAGCCCCTCTATTTAAATATTTTTGAATTGTATGTATTAGATATCTTAGAATATTTTCTAAAATAGAGCTGGGCATGGTGCCACATGCTTGCAATCCCAGCTACTTGGGAGGCTGAGGCAAGAATATCCCCAAGTTTGAGGCCATCTGGGCAACTTAGTGAGAGCCTGTCTCAAAGTTATAAAGGGCTGGAGATGTATAGCTTGCCTAATGTGGGAGGCTCTGTTAGAACCCTGGTACCAAAAACAAACCTGTATATACACATTTTCTTAAGTATGCTTTTTCCTAGAGTTGGCGCCTCTAGGAAGATACTTTTAGCCAAATTAATTATACAAAACAATATTCATAAATAAAGCATTTTACTGGTAATAGCGTATTAAAACCTCCCCAAGTGTATCTTATATTTTCTTAAACAGATTGTTGACTTTGTATCAAGACCCTTCTTTTCTTTTTTCAGATAGTAAACTTTCTAAATATTCATGGAGTTATATTAGCACTGCCAGATAAAATTCAGGACAAATTAGTTTAAGTATGTCCCTTGTAATAATTGGAACATATTTGAAAAAATTTTTGCCTGAAATTCTCATTTAATATCTTGGGTCTTTTTGTTTTTTCTATTTTTGCTAACTCAGACAACTTATTTATATGGATTGAGACTGCCCCGCTAGAATACACCTAGCATTGCTCTCAGAACTTCTGGACACAGATAAATGATAGATTAAATTATTATTTTGAAAGAGGGAGGGCAGTTGGATAGCAGGTAGACTCTGAGTACCTCAGCCAGGATGGATCATTCACCACCATGTTCAGACCTAAAGTGTCGAGTATCACATTTTTTGGGGGGGGAGGGGAAGGAGGGGGTACAGGAGTCTGAACCTTGGGCACACTTTACCACTGAGCTACATCTCCAGTCTTTTTCTTATTTATATTTTCAGATAGGATCTAAGTTGCTGAGGCTGACCTCAAACTTTTGATTCTCCTGTCTTAGCCTCCCAAGCTAATGCAATTACAGACCTGCATGGCCCAGTCAGACTTACCTTAAAACCAAGAGTACAATGACTTGGGGAGAATGTTTTCCACCAAAATTATGACTTATCACCTTAATAATTTATGCATGACAAGGAAACTCATTAAACATCTCAACAATTATATGATTTTAAAATAGAAAAAAAAAAATTGTCAGAATCCTGGAGATGCACTCTGGTAAATGGGATCCTTAAAAGCTAGTAGTGCTATATGTCCAGTAGATGGCAGAAGCGGTGTAAAAAGTGACTCTGAATTAACTTTGAGATAGGATCTTGCTATGTTGTCCAGCTGGCCTTGAACTCCAGGTCTTCCTGCTTCAGCTTCCCAAGCAACTGGGATTACAGGTGTGCACCACCGTGCCTGGTTTAACTTCTAAAATGTACATACTAGATAAAAATAATTGTTATTATGACATTAAGTTTCCTGGGAGTGGTGGCACACACTTGGAACCCCAGCTTCTCCGGCCTGAGACACAAGGATTTCAAGTTTGAGACCAGCCTGGGAAACTTTAGACTCTGTCTCAAAAAGAACTAAGGAGCCGGGCGCGGTGGTGCACGCCTGTAATCCCAGCACTTTGGGAGGCTGAGGCAGGAGGATCGCGAGTTCGAAGCCAGCCTCAGCAATGGCGAGGCACTTAGCAACTCAGTGTGACCTTGTCTCTAAATAAAAATACAAAAAAGGGCTGGGGATGTGACCCAGTGGACGAGTGCCCCTGAGTTCAATCCCTGGTACCACAAAAAAAAAAAAAAAAAAAAAAAAAAACTAAGGATGGGGCTGGGGATATAGCTCATTTGGTAAAGTGCTTGCCTTGCCTCCCATGCACAAGGCCAGATCAAACTCGGCACCACCAAAAACAAAAAAAATGAGGATGTAGTTCAATGGTAGAGCACGTAGAACACCCTTGGATTCAATATGCAGTACAGGAAAAAAAAAAAAAATCTCGATGACTGCTGGGTAAGGTGGTGCACACCCGTAATCCCCATGAATAGGGAGGTTAAAGGCATGAGGATCACAAGTTCAAAGCCAGCCCCAGCAAGTTAGTGAGGTCCTCAGCAACATATCAAGGCCCTGCCTCAAAATAAAAAACAAAGGGCTAGGAATGGGCTTAATGGTTAAGTGCCCCTCGGTTCAATCCCTGGTTTAAAAAACAAACAAAAACCTCAATGTGCCGGGCGCGGTGGCGCACACCTGTAATCCCAGCACTTTGGGAGGCTGAGGCAGGAAGATCGCGAGTTCAAAGCCAGCCTCAGCAATGGCGAGGCACTTAGCAACTCAGTGAGACCCTGTCTCTAAATAAAATACAAAAAAGGGCTGGGGATGTGGCCCAGAGGTCGAGTGCCCCTGAGTTCAATCCCTGGTACCACAAAAAAAAAAAAAAAAAAAAAAACCTCAATGACTTATGTAAGGAAAGGATAGATAGTTGTTTAGCCAGTATGTTGACCGTACTTATTGTTAGCTTTTATAATTATTTATGGTAAACAGGAAAAAACCTTACCACCTCAGGAAAAGTGCCTTCCACCATTACCACTAATTTCTAATTACAAAAAAAAAAAAAGCAAACATTGAGATTAAGCAGGTAAGTTTTATTATCAAATGTAACAATTCTACAAAAACTCAGTAGTATTGTTATAAGTATTACTGACTATATTAGTCTTTCAGAGCTTTGGGCAGAGAGCATATTAAGACATCAAGTACAAATAACTTTTTTCTGATCTTAAGTGCCAATTTTCACACAAAAATATTTTGGGAGTTTTTTCCCCCCTCCCTCCCATGCTGCAGTTAAAGGGCCATTGCTGGTCAGGTAAAGAGAGTAATGTTGGGCTCTCCATTCAAGGTGTTAATGAAAGTAAGGCAAAGTAAATAAAAATAGCAGCCACAAAAATCTGCATGGCATTGCATCCAAGCAAAGGACAATATGAGTAACAAAGAAATATGTGCACTTATTTAAATCCTGTTTTCCTCTTTGGAGTTACATGAGGCAGCAGTACTAGCTAGCGTCTAATATTGCACTTTTGTAGCATAAACACAGCTAAACACATAGTGCTAAACACTGACAACATCAGTACCTGTTCTAACTGCATCAGTGTTTACCTCTCAGTCTAGCATGCTGACTACAGTCCTATGCTTTTAAAAAGTTTTAATTGTTTGACAGTTAAGGCAGTAGAGAAAAATGTTTAAGGCTATATTAATATGTACAAGCATTCACTTCAGTTAGTATATTGCTTTCTAGAATACACTGTTCAAATAGTCTCATATTTGTGATATTAAAAACTATGAAGTTTTTCTTATTAAAGTCCAAACCATCAACGATGAAAAAGTATAATATAAAATAATACATAAGAAGCCGCAATATTCAATTGCAGGTCAATCTAGAAATTACTACCTACATGTAGCTGCTTCATTTTTGGTTCTGCATTTTGGCCCCTACTTTATTTTTATTTACAACTGGTACCTTCTGAGAAAAAGATCTAAACCTTTCAACTATACATGTATTGTGGAGGGTATTACCTTTCTCCACAGATGTTTTTTGTGTAGTGCTGGGGATTGAACCCAGGGCCTTGTGCATCCTAGGCAAGGCCTCTGCCACTGAGCTACAACCCCTAGCTTGCCTCAGGTGTTTTAAAAAATAATTTTTTTTAAACTATAAGAGATCATGATGGTCAAGAGATTGGGAAAATATTAGTTTTATTTTATTCCTTTTCTTAAGTTTGTGATTTAAGTAGTCCAAGGCCATGGGCTTGAATTACTTAGCCAAGAAGGCATGATTGCGCAGAGGACAGGGAGATGGCGAAAAAAGGGGGAATACACAGAAATGAAGCTTCCATAACAGGGTTCATGGTGGAGATGGTAATACCAGTGGAACGTTTTTGTTTTTTTTTTTTTTTTTGATACCGGGGATTGAACCCGGGGGCACTTGACCACTGGGCCACATCCCCAGCCCTTTTTTGTGTTTTTAATTAGAGACAGGGTCTCACTGAGTTGTTAAGTACCTCAGCCACTGCTGAGGCTGGATTTGAACTTGCGATCCTCCTGTCTCAGCCTCCCAAAGTGCTGGGATTACAGGCGTGCGCCACCGCGCCCGGCTCAGTGGAACATTTTTTAATCCAAGACTTAAACTTAGGAAACACCTGTGCTGCTACTTTAGCTGAAAGTAATGAGACATATGATTTCAAATTCACATTTTAAATGCCTATTTGCACTCAGCAAGGAGCTGCTTTGATGTAAGGATTTGGCTTCACTGGCTCAAATTTTTCACTCCACCAAAAGATAAGGCACAGCCCCACTGTCCAATCATGTTTGCTGAAAATACTGCAGCCTGAGTGTAGATAAACTTCTCCTGAAGTTGCTAGAAATTTTCTTGTGTCTGATGGTTTCAGGATCACCATACATCTTTCAAACACTGAAAAAAAATGAATAAAAGGCAATGTTATAGTCTCTGAATTTAACTTTTAGTAGCCACAAGATTGATTTCAAATTACTAAAGAACTAAAATATCTTTAATAGAACACAAGTTGTTATTTCACATAGACTGTTCACAATTACAGGGCAAATGCTTGGGGAGTGGAACACTATAAAGACAACTGCATGACAGTTCTCATTTTTCACAACTCTCTACCCTTTATATTACCTTATATGTTTAACATGTATATTTTTCACCTCATCACTTGGCTCCTATTTCTTCCATTCCTTAGTCTGAGTTTCCAAGTTATCACAGTGCTTTTCTGATATTAGAAGTTCAATACCAATTATCAAAACTTTAAAAATATTAAGTTTTTAGTTCTAATAAGAAATTTCAAATAATTTCTAAGAAAAACATTCCAATTAATAAGAACATCACCAACACATGATAATAATGGTAAATATAAGCTTTATGTGCCAGCTCATTGATTAGCACCCTTAAAAGGATCCCTTTATCCCATCCCCATATATAACCCTCCAGATTATCATGTTATCCCATTTCAGAGATGAAGTACAGAATGATTAAGCTACTACAGTAAGCCTACTACATCTGTGGGACCCAGATCTGTGTGTTCAACCAAACATTTGTTAAAAAAAAAAAAAAAAAAACCTCAGGAAAGCCAGGAGCAGTGGCGCATGCCTGTAATCCCAGCAGTTTGGGAGTCTGAGGCAAGAGGATGACAAGTTCAAAGCCAACATAGACAACTTAGAGAGATCTTGTCTTAAAAAGTAAAAAGGGGGGCTGGGGTTGTGGCTCAGTGGTAGAGCGCTCACCTAGCATGTGCGTGGCCAGGGTTCGATCCTCAGCACCACGTAAAAATAAAGGCATTTGTGTACAACTAAAACAAATAAATACACATTAAAAAAAAAAAAAAAAAAGTAAAAAGGGCTGGGGAAGTAGCTCTAGGGTTCAATCCTTGGTACCACAGCATTAAAAACAAACAAACAAACAAAAAAAAAACTACACTGACACAAACTTTTCTTATTATTCCCTAAAAATCACAGTCTAATAACTCCTTTCATAGCATTTACATTGTATTGTTTTTTTTTTTTTTTTTTTTTTTTTTTTTTGGTGCTGGGGATTGAACCCAGGGCCTTGTGCATGCAAGGCAAGCACTCTACCAACTGAGCTATATCCTTAGCCCTATATTGGGTTTTATAAGTAATCTAGAAATGACTCAAAGCATATGGATGTATATAGGATATAAACAAATAGTAAACCACTTTACATAAGGGGTCTGGACCATCTCTGATCTTGGTACCCTGGAACCAATCTCCTCAGACACCAAGGGACAACTGTAACAAGCATGCATATCTGAGATTTGAACAACTGTATAGGTTCCTCTATGCTTTTTAATTATATACCAGACAAAAACAAGAAAACTTTAGGCATTATGCACATTTTTGCATGTAAATGAGAAACAGGGATGAAGACAGAAAGGGAACTAGCTCTTCAGAGTTCAGTCTTGTTTCATATGACCAGTTTGAAATATGGTCAGCAGTAAATTTGCTTTCATAATAGCAATTTGTATAACTAGTACACATTTAAAATCAGGTATTTAAAAAGTACTTAAATACTGGTTTGTTAGAGTTCACATTTAAAATGTGGTTTACAAAGTGACTAACAATTTAGCCCTTGGCCTAAAACACTGCATTAGTGTTTAAAGGTTTCTTCTTGGATACTGATAAGCAAACTTATCAATTACCCAATGCTATTGCCCAATTATACCCTTTCTTTGGCAACAGCACCCTAATTTTGCTTAAAGAACTGGCCCCTCATCCAATCTCAAGTCCATAAAGATGCAGGTTTACCACTGTGCCAAAGGAGTGACCCAGACACAACCCAGAGCCCTGCATAACCAAACCATGGTGGTTTCAAAGATGGACTTGGAGTCACACCAGTGAATTTCAATTCCTGGTTTGCTTCTGGATTTGAAAATTAAAGAGTATAAACCAAGTATTGCTGTGGGTACATCATGGAGAGAACTTGACTGAGAGTAAGCCTTCAGATTCAGCCAACTCAGTGAACCCTGGGCCTGTTGTCAGGCAGTGAGTTTCCCCTTCCTCATTCCTAGCCCATTATATTATACACCACTTTGTAGATGCCGAAAATTACACACTCATACTATGTTATGATATGGAAAAGGCCTGAAGTTGCTAAAAAATTAAAAGTTTAGATTCTAGCCCTGCTCTCTCCTGTCTACCCCACCCACTTACCTCAAACATGCCAAGAACTCTACCACTCACCTACATCCCTAGCCACTTAGAACTGTTTTTTTTTTTTTCCCCTTTGGTGAGCATGTAAGCTACTGGGGAATTAACCCAGGAGTGCTTTACCACTGAGCTACACTCCAGTCCTTCTTATTTTTTTGAGACAGGGTAACTCTAAGTTCCTGAGGCTGGCCTCGAACTAACAATCTTCCTATCTCAGCCTCTCAGTCTCTGGGATTATGGATGTACACTACTGTGCCTGGTCTCAGAATTGCTTTTTAATTCAGTGGAATCTAGTGGAGTTTGAGTGTTTAGCTATGAGACTACAAGACTATAATGTTAGGGGGGAAAAAACCAACTCAGAAGGATACAGAGAAAATGTTCCCCCTTCCTCTTTGGCTACAGTAGAACAAATATTAATGATACAGAGATAATTTTGAGAGTTTTAACTGCAAACATTCACAAATCTATCTTTCGTTTCTAGTAAGATGTGTGTTAAAACAATGTTTTATTTTGTAATAAACTGTCGTTAAAAGTATTATGTACACAAGACTCTTGTAAGATACTGGAATTTTACCAATGGCATCTACGTCCTTTGGAATGAACCTACAACCCTAAAAAACCCTGCAATTCTGACTAGTTGTAATAGTTTTCTTTGTTAAATAATTTTTCTTATGCAAAAGATAAAATAAAACCCATAACTGATTTTTCTTTCTTTCAAGATACTAGAAATGAAGTGCAAGGGCACTCTCCCACTGAGCTACATTCCTAGAACCTGTACTTTTTTTTACATTTTTTGAAATAGGATCTTCACTAAGTTACTGAGGCTGGCCTTGAACTCATTATCTTTCTGCTTCTTCCTCCCAAGTAGCTGGGATTATAGGTATGTGCCACTGTGCCTAGTCATAAATCACATTCTTTAATCAAAGTTTGTTAGTCTCTTTGCTTATTTAAATCAATAGACTTAGCATTTATTTCGCTCTTCACCAACTAATGTAAATACTACTTAGAAGAGAGAACCTGTTTAATTTTGAAAGCTATTTATTTCTTATAAAAATATTGGGGGAGGGGGTGTGTTAGACTAAAATATATTGAACCAAAGAAACTGTATTACAAAACCCAGAGATCACTTTCAATCCATAAAAGTAACCCAAACTTTACACTTAAACTGTAAATACTTTTGAATGACAATGCTTTAGCCACTTTCTACATTAAAGTTTCATCATGTATTTAAAAATACTGTGTGTGTGTGTGTGTGTGTGTGTGTGTGTGTGTGTGTGTTTTGTACCAGGGATTGAAATCAGGGGCACGCAACCACTGAGCCACATCCCTAGCCCTCGCTTTTGCTGAGGCTGGTTTTGAACTCTCAATCCCCTGGCTGCAGCCTCCCAAGCCTCTGGGTTTACAGGCGTGCACCACTGTACCCAGCTCCTATGTGCTTTTGTTATTTTGGACTCAGTTTTACTATTTCCTGTAAGTTAAAAAAAGGCAAATAGACTCTAGTAAGGTTTTGTTTTTGTTTTAATAAATCATCCTGCACAAGATCTCACAACCTAAAGTTTTAACATAGTTTATTGTAGAAACTGGATGTTTATATTTTTATATTGCAACCAACACCTTACCTGAAAGACAGAGGTAAATACTATTATTTATTTATTTTTGTGGTGCTGGGGATCGAACCCAGGGCTTTGTGCATGTGAGGTAAGCACTCTATCAACTGAGCTACATCCCCAGCCCAAATACTATTATTTTTGTAGGAAATTTCTCTATAGGAATTTCCTTTGTCATTTAGAAGGTCTATACAATCTATATTTTTCAGAATAGATTCTATGGAAGGAATAGAAAACACTCTTTGAAGAAAAAAAAAAAAAAAAAAAAAACTAAAAAGGCAAAGCCCTGTTGCTTGGGGATGATAGCACAATGACAAAAAGGGGAAAGGGACACTGCTCAAAGTAGGTTAAAACCCAAGATAAGGGAGGAGATCAAGACCCAGGAGCCTAGGTCAGCTATATTCAAAGAAAGAAAAATCTTAAAAAATCACTAAAGTATGGAAACATGTTAAAGGGGCAAATGAGCCAACCTGAATGAGATCCAATGGCCAAAGCTAGAACAATTTGAAAAACAAACAAAATTTGTAGTACTGGATAATAACCCAAAGTACCACATAAATATTATAAGAAGTCTATACTGACACAGAAGAATGAATATATAAATAACAGGGGAGGAGGGGCAAATCATCCTCACAGAAAAGTTCCTAATATTTGCAGGTAAACCCTTCTCTCCTCTTTCAATATGGGCCAGACAGTGACTCTCTTCTGAACAGAACACGAGAAAGAAAATACAATAGCTTTAACATGGCTAGACCTGCAGAAAAACTCAGCACAGCTCAGTCTGCTGTTTTGATGGCCACAGGGCTTATTTGGTCAAGATACTCACTTGTAATCATACCAAAAAATCGGAGTCTGTTTGCTGTTAATTTCTTTGTGGGGGCAGCAGAAGCCTCTCAGCTATTTCCCATTTGGAGATATAACCAAGAACTAAAAGCTAAAGCAATCAATTAAAAGAGTTCTTGATCACCCGACTCTAAATGTGGACATAACCACTGGGACCTAGCTTATTATTTGGTTATTTTAAGGCATTGCTAGCTGTGCTAACATTTGGAAGGCACAACAAAAATCTTGCTGAAACTGGTAGCTAGTGCTTGATTCCACAGAAAATAAAGTGAATTTAAATAACAACAACAACAAAAAAAAGAAAATACAATAGCTTTATAGTAGAGAAAGCTATGAGGCATGATCTCAACCAAGAGACCAAGGCTGACAGCAGCAGTGATGTCAGGTGGCATAACACACCTGTGGGTGATGAGAAGGGCACTTCACCTCTAGGAGTGTCTTCCTAAATCCCATTAACTCAGCTTTGTCACAAAAAAAAAAACCAACAAATTCAAACTGAAAGTCAATCCATAAAACACCTCAAAATTGGCAAGGTCATGAAAAATGAGGAAAGAGTGAGAAACTAACACAGACCAGAGAACACTAAGAAGACAGGACAATTAAATGCAATGGGAATTCAGGTTGGATCATAGAATGGAGAAAGGATACCAGTGGCAAAAACTGGTGAAATCTGAATTATGCCTGCAGCTTAGATAATAGTAAACACACACACAAAACTTTAAATTTTTTGACTAAGTTATTGTCATCACAGCAACAAAAGCTATTTCTTTTAACATAGAAGCTTATAGTTTGTAAAACTTAAGGCTGGGGATGTAGCTCAGGGGTAGACTACTTTCCTAACTTGCACAAGGCCCTGACTTTAGTCCCCGGCTTTGCAAAATAAGTGTATAAATAGTTTGTAAAAGTCGTTTAAATTAATCTACCTGATTCTCACAGAAAATTATGTTAAGTCACATCCACAGCAGTAATTTTCTGTCCATTTTACAAAGCAGGAATATGTCACTTCTAAAAATATTCTCATTTCGGGGGCTGGGGTTGTGGCTCAGCGGGTAGAGCGCTCGCCTAGCACGTGCGCGGCCCGGGTTCGATCCTCAGCACCATGTAAAAATAAACACGTGTACAACTAAAGCAAATAAATAAATATTTTTTAAAAATTCTCATTTCTACACACACACAAAATGCAGCTATAGCTAAGCACTGTTGACAGATTGAAATTTAGATGTTAATACTGCCTTTGAGACCTCAGGAATAAGAAACTTGGAACTGAACAGTGAGAGAAAAACAAAACAAAAAGCATCCCTAGTCCTCTGAGGAGGTGTTTCATCCAGCTAGACATCAAGTCTCCTTCCCAGGAGGGCCTTTTGGGCATTGTCAATAGCTTATGAAGTGACCTTCACGAACACTTGAAGGAGCAAAGGATAACAGCTACTAGAATAACATGATCTCACCACTGTGACCCAGGCTACAGAAGACCCTCTTCCCACTGCGAAGTGTTTATATATGATACTCTTTGGTAGGAGCACAACACCCTAAAATTTCACTGAAAATGGCATATCTGAAAATCTTCACCCAAAACTAGGGTTTCCACAGCTCAAGAAGAGAGTCTAAGGTGTGAATTCTCAAGGTCAGTGGGTTATTAGCAAACCCATTTCCAACTTAGAATTCACATGATTAAAGTCCACAAGGTATTAGCGATGAAAATTTCAACAAAATTAGTAAATGACATGCCTGTACACCAAATTCAGCAAATCCAATGATCAGAAATGAAGAAATAAGCTACAGTGATTCCTAAACATGTCTCTACAATTCCATCCCTTGGGAATCCTGCACAGAATGCCAGCATCCTTTAGGAAGAAGTTGTAAATTAAGGGATTAAAATATATATATATTTTAACCTTGATTCCTTCCCCATATTTTTATTTACTTTTGCAGTGTTGGGGCGAGCCCAGAGCCTGTGCATACTAGGTAAATATACCACTGAGCAACATCCCTAGCCCCACTTCCATGTAGATTAAGTTGGAAGAGAAATAAAAGACAATGAAAACCTTTGCAATCATTTTGGAAATTAAGCACTTTTGTTCATCTTGTTTTTGAGACAGGGTCTTGTTCTGTTACCTAGTCTGATCTCAAACTCCTGGGCTCAAGGGATGCTTCTGTCTCAGCCTCCTAAAAAGCTGGGAGTACAGGTGTGCCCCACCGTGCCAGGCTGAGTTTTATACTTTTTTTAAAGTTTTCTCTTGCCCCCAAATAATATGCAACTTTTGTCCATAAATATTGCTTAATTACTTTCTTCTTAGATGACAAAATTAATTCCTGTCTTCGTTACTTCTAGTTTTCTGAGACTCATTATCACATTGAAGAAAAGGAGGAGGGCTGGGTGTGGCTCAGTGGCAGAGCACTTGGGTTCAATCCTCAGCACCACATAAAAATAAACAAAATAAAGATATTAAAAAAAAATTAAAGGTTTCCCTACATAATGTCATTTTAAAAAAACAAAAGAAGGAAACTCTCATCCGATTCCTAAAACACCTTCAGATCCTTGGCCTCTCTCTTTGGCCCTTTATAATAATTTAGCTTGTATATCATAAAGCCTTACCTTCTTTTCTGAGGATGGTCTAACTGCTGGGACCCTTAAATACAAACCCATTCTTTGGGTAGAGTCCTGGCCTGGTCATTTGTGTGTACAAGTCCATCCTCGGTTGCATACTAAAATGCAAGTCAAAACAAAAAAGATCAAAAGATGGACATGCTGTCATTATAGATGGTTATTATTTCAACCAAATATATCTACCAACAAAGTATCATGGAAGTTTTGTTTGGAGACCAAACCTTCAGATTTTGTGAACAGTAACTTCCATGATACTTTAAGTATGACTGGATATCATATAATAAAGCACCAATAATTTGCAAGGCATTTTACAATAAGCCCAGTACTCAATATCTCCCAAAAACCCAATGAATTTAAAATAGTATTGAATATAATTAAAATATCAATCTCACTCTCTTAGTTGAGCACCAAGTAAAAATCTTAGTAGTGAATGATCCAGAGACATTGATTAAAGTTATTACTTTGTGGAGAAACAAAAACCAGCACTGACTGAAAATGCAAAGGCAATGATAGCAAAAGGAATGCAAAGAGCAAAGGAAAAAAAGTTAAAGGAATTATATAGAGATACTTGAGAGTCATTTTCAGAACAAGAGGTCCATCCGCTAAAACACAATACAAAATATAAGCTGATGATATTGATCGGAATGACACCCTCATTAACAAATACTTTTATCATGTTTTGCATTCAGAAATTTTGTTCTTATTTATTAAAATAGGCCTAACTCTGGTGGCTTAACTTTACAAGGCAGCAGAAATGACAGCAGAACCCATTCCAATAGCATGCTTTAACCACCAGAACTCCTTCCCTTTTGTAAATCTTTCCTCTTTCTGGCTTTATAGCTCCCGACCAAAATGAAGTAAGGAAAACACAAAGCTGGGGTGGAATTATGGAAGAAATTTTGTTCAATGTTGGGGGAAAAGATGTTAAAAAAAATTATCTTGAATGATAATGTATTTATAAAATGATATATACATCAAGTTCTACCTTCTTTTATTTTTTAAAAATATTTATTATTTGCTTTAGTTGTACACAATGCAATGCATTTATGTTTACATGGTGCTGAGGATCAAACCCGGGCCGGTCACGTGTGAGGCGAGCGCTCTGCCGCTGAGCCACAACCTCAGCCCTCTACCTTCTTTTAAATGACAGAATCAGAGACCATCAGTGAATTTCATTTACTCAATTATTTCCTTGGTATTTGATAAAGTATATAAATACAGTTATCATGAAATAATTATGTAAGTTTAGTCATAACCAGAAATAAAATTAAAACCTCCCATTAAACCAACAACAGTGATAAATGTACTAGAAAAACAGATTACATTTAACAGTTTTCTTCTTAAGAAGTCATCACTAATTTTAATCACTAATTTTGTGACAAAGCCAAATCAAATAAATCTGGAATCCCACAGAGATTGGCTGTTGAGTAAATGAAAACAGGAAACAACAAATAAGAAGGCAGAAGACAGAAGACACAGACTTTTAAAGAATAGAAAATATGAGCTTTGGAGAGGTGCAGCAGTGCCAGCCTGTAATCCCAGCAACTTGGGAAGCTAAGGCAGAAGGATCGCAAGTTCAAGGGCAGCCTTAGCAATTTAGTGAGACCCTATCTCAAAAAATAAAAAGGGGTGTGGATGTGGCTTAGGAGCTAAACACTCCAGAGTTCAATCTAGGATACCAAAAAAGAAAAAAAGATTTTGTGTGGAAAATTATACGAGGGACTGGGATTGTGGCTCAGCGGTAGAGCACTCGCCTAGCACGTGCGTGGCCTGGGTTCAATCCTCAGCACCATGTAAAAATAAACGCACTGTGTACAGCTAAGGCAAATAAATAAATGTTAAAAAAAAAAAAAGAAAATTATATGAAATTGGGTTATAAATAAACATTTTGAATGCATGCTTCAAAGCTTCAATTAATGAAGACAGTATTGGAATAATTTAATATGTTGAGTTGGATAACTGACGTTCCAGTGTAATTCTAATTTACTGATCCAGTTACAAATTCCAACCACTTCAAATATGAAGGTCAAGGGCTAGGGATATAGCTCAGTAGAGAGTAGTGCTTTCTTCGAATGTACAAGGCCCTGGGGTCAATCCACAGCAAACCCCCCCCCAAAAGAAACACCCCCCCAAAAAAAAGTCAAGTATCTTAAGAAGAAATAATTTTGCACGATCTTTGTGCTTTGATTATATCTTTTTTGATTTTATCAGAAAACTCTTCTCCAAGCTTTTTAGAAGCTATAATCAAGAATAACTGCTACAGGGCTGGGGTTGTGGCTCAGCAGCAGAGCGCTCGCCTTCCACGTGACCATCCCGGGTTCGATCCTCAGCACCATGTAAATATAAATGCATTGCATTGTGTACAACTAAAGTAAATAAATAAATATTAAAAAAAGAAAAGAATAACTGCTACAGACTGATGTTATTTTAGCTCCTTTTTGAAGCATGTATTCTTCATAAATATAGAAATGATCCCTATTATATATTTGTGATAAAATATATACCCACAAATGCCAGACACAACACTCTTTTCATAAGAACAATTTTGCTTATCTCATTACTAATTATGTGCAAGATTGCTTAATTTTATTCAGGGTGAACATAAAATAAGTCCACACAAACTAAAAAGAAATTAACCCAGCTGACCATTAAACTTGAAAATTCCTTGGATACGCTACAATAGGAAAATAAAATACAAAAATTAAAATGTTTCCTCCATGAGTTTAAACTATCTGGCCAATAAATTTCTGGTAAAATTTTACAATCTAATGAATCAGACATGAAGTTTTAAATGTAACATTATTACCCTTTGAAGACCCTCCTAAGGCATCATAAATTTTTAGGGAAGGGTGAAGTATCTACTGAACTCTGGAAAAAAACCCTCACTTTTAGAAGAAGAATGAATAAGAATCTTACTATTATTCTGGGTAAGAATGTGCTAAGTCAGGCAGTAACAAAAGATAACAAAAAGCTGAATGAAGGTGGACAAAAGTTATCAGTCATGGATTTTCTTTACTTGCAAAGAATATTTTCTGACATGTTAAAAGCCCTTAAGACAATTGTGGTGACTTGGTAGGTTTGGGGCCCATAGCATCATCAGTCATTTTAGCTCAGATCACAATCCTCTATGACTCACGGATCCCAACTTGTAAACCCATCCTAAGGGTGAAACAGCCTCTGCACACACATAGCCCTTACATGTTGTGCTGCAAATGCTCCAGGGCTATTTGAGGATTTCACCATTCTGCATATAACAGTTTTTCAACTTAGAAGAATCCAACTAAGTTTGGCTCCAGGAAGAAAAGACAATTTTTCCTAGTACAAGTCACTTATTTTTAGACACTGCAGGAAAGGGGATTCAAGTTTTACATAATTAAGTGATTTGAGAAAGGAAAGGTATCTGCCCAGATTAGTTGGAAATGAGCAGATTTTTGTTCAGTGTTAAGAGCTTTGCCCAAAAGTACCTCTTTCTTTAGCTTAAGCCAGAGAACAGCTGATGGATACAGACAGTGGAAGAAAAAGCTTGACAAGAGCAAACATCAGCCTCACTAGAATTAATAGCAGATCATTCAATGAAAGACACAGAATACCACAGAACTCATTCTAAGGAATCACTGAGGCTCTCCAGTAGGTTAGGCAGTATTGGTCTTATCCCACCCCACGCCAGGTTAGGTACCAGACTGATCACTTTTTTTTTCTTTTAGTTGTAGATGGACACACTATCTTTCCTTCTTTCTTTCTTTATTTTATGTGGCGCTGAGGATTGAAACCAGGGCCTCACGCATGCGAGGCAAGAGGCAAGCGCTCTGCCACTGAACTACAACCCCAGCCCAGACACTTTTAAATACTTAACTTTAAATTCCATGTTTAAGTGCTTTTTTCTTTTTTTGAAAGTGCTCAGGATTGAACCCAGGTCTTGTATTTGTTAGACAAGTACTCTACCACTGAGCTACATTCCCAGCCCAAGTGCTTTCATTATAAATCAAGGATTTGACACCTAACTTCGCTTCCTTGACTAATGCAATTCTTGATAAAAACACCTATACTGCTCTGTTCCCTGAAGAGTTTCTCAAAGTAGCAATAAGTCTTTCAAAAACAAAACAGAAAAAACAAGAGATTAAATAGAAAGAATTAAGATAACGTGGAAAAGCCCTAATCTTGTCAAGAGGATGAATTTGAACTCAGTCCCTAGACACTGACTCTGGATCTATTTGTTTTCATAAGTAAATCCATTAGCACATATATATAAGAGTTTCAGAGACTCTGTTTCTTTCCTGGCTGCATTCTTCAGACAAAGCAAATTTAAATAATAAGGGCACTGAGGATTTTTCTTCTTCAAGCTACTGACCTGATAACCTTGGAAGAAGTTAAGAATTTCCTTAACTCCAGTATTGTAGGCCAGGCCCTGCATTCTGACCACCGTGCCAGGCTGTGGAGGGACACCGCTAAGATTAGCAGCTGTAGGGAAGTAGCCAAGACTATTAGGCGAACCTGGGGGGCTAAAGGAAGAGAAAGCACAGTGAACCAACAGGAACAGACAATGTTGAATATTTACTCTAAAAATATCAGTTACTTAAGGAAATGGACTTTAAGGTGATCCTTCTTATGCTTCTCAGAGCTATCTTTCCTAAGACAGGTAAGAGCACCATAGCGTTCTGTCTCACATTTCTGCAAAAGCCAAGAGTTGAAAGGCAGTGAGGTTAATGCAGAGTTAAATGCAGGGCTTTCCCAAATCTTTCAGATTCTCAAAAGGAGAGGAAGGAGAGTATTAAGCCTTCACAGCCACTCAACCACCAAGTACCACTTCCAAAGCCCAGCTCATTGATGATTAACTGGCTAGTTATCAGGAATACTAAGGCATGACTACAAAGGACTAAAAGGAACCATAACCAGAGACCAAAAGTATCCAAAGTGATTGCTCCAAAGAATGGACTGTTCTACCTCTATACACACAAGCAAATATGCAGCAAAACAATAATACAGCAAAGCAAAGGAGGATAGCATCTATTAATATTTATTTCAACCAGATTTTAAAAAATTAGAGGTGCGAGGAGTTGGAAGGGATACATAACAAACCAAATTAGTCACCATTAACATGAGAATATTGATTAATGGGTCCTCCTGGTGTTACCTGCAGCGGTTATCTCTAAGGAGCACAAGCCAAGTGAACACCTAACTTCATGTGGCAACCCCAGTGATCACGTTACTTTTACCAATTGACTTTACACTGCCCCCCACTCGATCTGCTTTCTACCACAAATGGTGGTCAGATAAAATGGTAATTTAAAATACAATAGGGACTTTTCCCCCACAAGTCATTGGCTTAAAGAATAATACAGACTTCCAACTTTAGATTATTACCTCCTATTCCTCTTCCTAACTAGGTATTATCCCATTTCAAAGATAAACACCAAATGGGAGGCACTAAAAATCTTTGCATTATCTATCTTACATGATTTGAACAGATGAGCTAATATAAATGTGCCTCTAAACCAAAACTGCTCATGTAAGCACAACAACCTAGAGCAGCTCAATTTTTCTAAATTCAACTTTCCCATCTGCTAAATGGGAATGATTACCATCTTTGTAGTTTCACAGAATTGTTCTTCAGATACAATGATTTAACCTATCAAATTACTCCATAAATACCATGCCATCTCTCTTCCTATTCATTACTACGTCTATTTCATCATTTGTAAAATAATGAAAACCCAAAAATATTACCTGACATCACAATTATGCTGAACTTTTACATCTCTGAGGCAGTGGCCCTCAATTTTATTTGCAAATTAGACTCACTTAAGGAGATTTTTATACCTAAGAGCCTACCCCACCAAATTAAGAATTATAAACTGAAGAGAGGTAAACTCAGGCATTAGTGTACCAATATATTTTAAAGCAATTCAAGCAATCCCTACAGAAACCAAGGTTGAAAATTACTGTTGAGAGAGTCCAAGTCAACGTATGTATACCCATGAGACACAGGGAATGCTGAATTTTGTGTTGGCATAGGACTGGTATGGCATGCAGCCATACCTCCTCATTTTTACAGAGGTAGAAAGAGAAATGAAGTCATGGTTCAGTGCTAGAGCACTTGCCTAACACGGGCAAGGTTCTTGGTTCAATACCCAGTGCCAGGAAAAGAAGAAAAAAAAAAAAAAGTAATTTCCTAACTGAACACAACCAATTAGCTCTTTGCCAAGCTAAAAGAACCACCCAGATTTTTCAACTTCTAGTTCAACATTTTTCTCATTTTTCTTCTATACAACTACTACCATTCAAAGACCATATTTGCTCTACACATATTTCATTACTAGTTACTCAGATTTTTTCCATATAAGATATGAAAATCTGGTCATTTTCTCAGCATAGTAATTATTGTTATTATTTTTGGTATCGGGGATCAAACCCAGGAGTGCTTTGCTAAATTGCTTAGGCTGGCTTTGAACTTGTGATCCTCCTACCTCAGCCTCCTGAGCCAGTGGGATTACAGGTGTATGCCTCCATACCTGGCTCTAATTACTTAATTTTTATGGCATTGTCCTGGCTTATTCTATTACCTTTGCCTACAGATCTATAAGCTTAGGGTCTCTAATATCCTCAGAATACAATAAAGATTAAAAACAAAAGATAAAAGTAACCCAACCAGAGACTTAAGCTTATAAAGGACAATTACATTTGCTTCTAATGGAGCACTTACTCTGACGAAGCTTAAATACAACTTGAATTCCTACACTTATTTTTCACAATAAAGATGACCTGCTGTGAGCCAGGGATGGTGGCTCAAGCCTGTAATCCCAGCACTTGGGAGGCTGAGGCAGGAGGCTCTCGAGTTCAAAGCCAGCCTCAGCAATGGCAAGGCACTTAGCAACTCAGTGAGATCCTGTCTCTAATAAAATACAAAAAGGGCTGGGGATGTGGCCCCGTAGTCAAGTGCCCCTGAGTTCAATCCCTGGTACTAAAAAAGAAAAAAAGATTACCTGCTGTATACAAGGAATCATAAGGAAAATCAAGTAAGCAATATATCTACCTAATAGGGACCAAGAATTTTTCAGCAACTTAAATCCTGAACTCCAAGGTTTTTTGTGAATTACCAGTCAGCAAAAATGAGTAATTTATAGAATAAAAATAACAAGAAGCCGGGTGCGGTGGTGCACGCCTGTAATCCCAGCACTTTGGGAGGCTGAGGCAGGAGGATCATGAGTTCAAAGCCAGCCTCAGCAACGGCGAGGCACTTAGCAACTTAGTGAGACCCTGTCTCTAAATAAAATACAAAAAAAGGGCTGGGGATGTGACCCAGTGGTTGAGTGCCCCTAAGATCAATCCCCCGTACCAAAAAACAAACAAAGAATGTGCTAAGTAAGCACTAGGTCCTGGGTTTGATTCCCAGCACCAAAGAAAAACAAAACCACAAAGTGCCGTTCAATAAATGGTTCTGGAACAATGAAATATCCATAGACAAAAGAGTAAATTTACTGACAAAAAAATAAATAAATAAATAAATTGAATTATAGAGCTAAATGTAAGAACTAAAATTATAAAACACTTCCAATATAGTAGTAAATTTTTGTGGCACAGGGTTAGATATGACACCAAAAGTGTGGGATAGGCAGAAATAAATAATCTTTATTAAACTTAATTTTTTTTTCAGAGCTGGGATTGAACCCAGGGTCTTGAGTTCAGAGGTGCCTGAGTACTAGAGAGACTGTACCACATCAAGTAAGTGAACAGGGAGACTGTGCTTAAATTGAGGTAGAAACCCCTCCCAGGGTTGCCTGAACAGATAAAGGACCAGTGGCATGGGAGAGGAAATGAAGCCAAAAAGAAAATAATGTAAGTGGGGCTTTTCCACAGGTTTACATTTAGAAACCTGCGAGAACATCATGGCTGTAAAGGCATGGATTACTTGGAACTATTGACAAGGTCCCTTTGGTAAGGTACACCATGTGCTTGTTAAGAAACTGCTAAATGAAACACATGAGTGAATGTATAACATATTTAGGTAAAAACTTTTTGAAGCACAATGTAGAAAAAATTCCAATTCCCTGAAAATTGATGACTTCTTTTCCTTTGAAATAAGTTCTGCAATTCAAGCTTCCTTCTGTTTGACTAGCTGTTCACAATACATTATTGTATCACCAACAGGGACTCAATTGCCCAAGATTCTTATCACCAGACTATACAAATATTTCTTCCTAATGTGTATTTTCCCCAGATCCTAAATGACATCTTCTAAAGTTCTAATATACATTGTATCCTAACATATAATTATGTCATACAAAATTATTTGTAGAGGGCTGGGGATGTATGTAGCTCAGTGGTACAGTTCTTGTCTAGGGTGCTTGAGGTTCTAAGTTCATTACCTTGCACTGGAAAAAAAAAAAAAAAAAACTCTATAGAACAAAGAAAGATCTATGAACATACTGTGGTGGGTGGGGGGCAGATGCTACCACATCAGCATACTTAATATGCACTCTTTAAAAAAATAAAAATAAAAAAGCTTCCTGGGCTGGGGATGTAACTCAATGGTATTGCTTGAGGCCCTGAATCCATTCCCAGTACTAGAAAGAGAAACTGGGATTGGAGGTAGAGGGTGGTATTGAGCTTCATATAGTCTGCCTTCATCTTATAATTAAATTACAATTGCAAAACATCACTAACACTAATTAATGCTACCAGGTAACTTCCCACTAAAGGTAGTCATAGTATGACGATATTAATAATTTGAGACTTGCTGTATTTCCTTAGAGCTAAGAAGATGCAAGCATTACCTTTCTTGTTAGAGAAACAGGTTAAGAGAAAATGAGAGAATTGTGTTCTCCCTTCTGAATGACTGCCGACACTCTACTATATGGAATGCTCTGAGAAGTCCTGCAGGAAGCAAGCTGATTTCTACTGCTTTGCAAACTTCCTGCATGGACCTTTTCACTAACATTTGTGAACATGCTAGTATTACAGATTGCATGTTTGGAAAATTAGTGGAGAAACACTGTTTCAATCTTTCCTAGTGTAAACCTGGAGTCAATATTCATGTGGAGATTTCCCATTAAGTTTTCATCTAAAAAACTCAAGGAAGTTAAATTTTCAGCTTTTTTCACAAATTTAATAGTGTAGCTCTCTGTACTCACTGCTACATGTGAATCCTGGATTTCTGTAAGTTCTCCTGATAGGATCTATAAGCTTCTCCAGGCATGTGCACATACTGCTTGGAAAAAGTGTAAGTAACCAACAAACATAAAAAACATTTTTGAGCTGGACACAGTGGTGCACACCCATAATCCTTGCAGCTTGGGAGGCTAAGGCAGGAGGATCTAGAGTTCAAAGCTAGCCTCAGCAATGGCAAGGTGCTAAGCAGTGAGACCCTGCCTCTAAATAAAATATAAAAATATAGGGCTGGGGATATGGCTCATTGGTTGAGTACCTCCCCCTTCCCCACCAGTTCAATCTCTGGTATCAAAACAAAAAACAAAAACCATTTTGAAACAACAAAAAAATATTGCAGCCAAACTGTGAATTTATGTCCCACTAAAAAAGTTTGGTAAGTAAATAAATTTATTCTAATTATATTCAAGTTATAAAAAATAAACCACATACTAGTTATCATATTGTGTTGTAAATACAAAGTTAAAATAAGGATTGCTCCATGTGACTTTTTTAAATTTGAAAATGGGTTCCCATACTACAAATTATTTTGAAATAAGTCCTGTTGCTCAACAGAAAGTACAAAATGATAACCCAAGTGATCCTTAGAGGTTTGAGGGGTAGGGAGAGTAACTTTAAAGTATCATATTGATGAAAATTTTAAGAAACAATAAAAGAACACTGTGTACCATGGATCTTTTTTATTTTTGAGTCAGGACCTAAGTTGTCTAGGCTAGTCTAACTCCTAGGCTCAAGTGATATTCCCACCTCAGCATCCTGGGTAGCTGAGTCTGAAGGTATATACCATTGTGCCCAGCTGATCCATGGGCATTTGTGTTCCTTGGCCTCTGGGTTCATCCCCAGTACTAGTGAATCAATCAATCATTCAGATTTGTAGGACCTGGGGGATCTCAGTGGTAGAGCTATGCTTAGCATGCACTAAGTCCTGGCTTCAATCTCTAGCACCACAAAAAAAAAAACAAAAACAAAAAGGAAGATAGAAAAAAAATAGACAAAGTAGTACTAAAGAAAATAATGTCAGGTGCAGTGGTATATGCCTGTAATTCCAACTAGTGACTGGAGAGACTGAGGCAAGAAGATTACAAGTTGAAGGCCAGCCTCAACAACTTATCAAGATTCTGTCTCCAAAAAAAGTGGAGATGGGGATGTAGCTAAGTCGCTTGAGTGCTTGCTTATGTGTGTAGTACTAGGTTCAATCCCTAATACCTCAAAAAAAAAAAAAAAGATCAGAGATAAGGATTCAAAATATGAAATAAAGTCATCTTTCAGATGCTTGATATTTTTTCCATTCATTTGTAAAAAAAAAAAAAAACCAAAATAGAAAACAATAAATTGTTATGAAGCAAAGATCATAAAATGCATCAGTATTATTAACTATATTCATTGCTTATGTAAAAATAAGCTGATTTTATAAGAAATGGTTATCCTAAGAAAATATTTCCCCCATTGTAAGTTGTTTGCATAAACATGTAAGCAAAGCATCATTCATGGAAAAAAAAGCCAAACTTTGCTTGCTCCCTTTGCTGACTCAAGATGATATTACTAGTCATTATTTACAGTGTACTACAAGAGGCAAGGCAACAGACACATGCAAGACATTTATAGTAATTCATCTGTGAAAAAGCAATGTTTCTCACCTGTGCTACAGCATTGATGCAAAGTATATTCTTTTCTAAGAAAAATGACAGGATGGAATAAAAGGTAGGACTTGGTGTGATGGAAGAGAAAAGTTGGGTTGTTACCTATCTTATCTGGAGTGACAAACAGGGTGGCCATGGATGTATGCCCTTTCTAATTCTTCTGGATCTTGGCTAAGCCATGGTCACTTGGGAACTGGAACCCTCGTCTCCAAGGGAAAGGAGAAAACTACTTCAGTCACATGTGCTGTAATTTCACTTGCTCTTCAAGATGCAACTGTGACAGTCACATATTCAGACTGCTAATTTATTTAAAAATAAGATGAAAAGCATTCTTTGTATCATGTCTTTTCCTTAAATGTTCCTCAAGTAACTCAAGGCACTGTATCTCAGAGCAATGTCACTATTGAGCTTATCTTCCAATTTTTGAACATGACAAGTTAGCAGAGATAAAATAGAGACAAAGACCCTCCACCTCTAGCTGAAGGAGTCCTTAATATCACTGACTTTGCACAGGTGCAAATTCTGTCAGCTACTTTACACCAGAGTCCACATTTTATTAACTATGATACTCCCAATACAGCACATATAGAAAGTGCTCATAGTTTACTCAATTAAACTGAAAGTTAAACAGTTAAAATAATTAAAAATCATTTAAAAACAACTGCATTTTCAAACCTGCTAAATACATTAGCATCTTTATATTTTAAAGTAATGAACACATCACTTAAGTGAACACATTATTCATTAATGTGAGCACATCATACCAAATTAATCTGAAGTCAAATTGACATACTTAATTAAAAAATCGTGGGGTGCACATCTGTAAATCCAGCAACTTGGAAGACAGGCAGAAGGATCGCAAGCTAAAGGCCAGCCTCAGCAACTTAGGCACTGTCTCAAAATAAAAAATTTAAAAAGGGCTGGGAATATGGCTCAGTGGCTAAGTGCCCCTGGGTTTAATGGCCAGTAGCACCCCTACGGCCACCCCACCCAAAATAAAGGGTGAGAATTTAAAATTTTAGTATAGGGGCTAGGTTTATAGCTCAGGCTGGAGTCAAGCACCAGGTCCTGGGTTTGATCCCCAGTATCCAGATAAATGACCTTCGGTTGCCTATTTATTTATTGTGGTGGGAATAAAACCCAGGGTCTTGCATATGGTAGGCAAGCACTCTACCACCTCTAGTCCCAGAGCTATTGATTAATATCCTGTTTTTTTTTTTTTTTGTTTTGTTTTGTTTTTTGGTACTGGGGATTGAACTCAGGGGCACTCAACCCCTGGGCCACATTCCCAGCCCTTTTTTGTATTTTATTAGAGACAGGGTCTCACTGAGTTGCTAAGTGCCGCACCATTCCTGAGGCTGGCTTTGAACTCATGATCCTCCTGCCTCAGCCTCCCGAGAGCTGGGATGACAGGCGTGCGCCACCACGCCCAGCTAATATCCTGTTTTTTTAACCTAGGTTCCTTTCAAAAGTTTCCTACCTATCAAAGAATAGGCATAAATATACTTGAAAATTTACACAAAGTTTTTCAAAAGCCTCAAATAGGCCTACTGTCACATCAGATTATAAAAAATAATGTTGTTATGCCAAAACAATTAAATATTTTGTTTTTGGAATTTGCTTCTTAAATTACTCTAGGCTGGGCTGTAGCTCAGAGGTAGAGTGCTTGGTTAGCATGTGTAAGGTTCCAGTTTGATCCCAAGCATTGCAAAATTTCTTTAAAAAAATAAAACCCATTAAGAGTTACTGGTAAGGGGCTGGGATTGTGGCTCAGCGATAGAGCGCTCGCCTAGCACATGTGTGGCCCGGGTTCGATCCTCAGCACCACATAAAAACACATTGTGTACAACTAAAGCAAATAAATAAATATTAAAAAAAAAAAAAAAAAAAAGAGTTACTGGTAAGTATTAGCTTAAACATAACACACATGACCTTCAATTAAAAAATTCCACTTCTGTTAAATCATTCTACAGGAATATATGTATTTAAAGATCAATATGAGCTTTGGTTCAAGAGGAATATTTAAAGTTTGGATGTCTAAAAATAAACTTAAATTCTTATGTATTTTTATTTTTGGGATGTTATAAAAAAGTTATAAGAATGAGATAAGTTTCATTGGATTAGAAAAAGGGGAATAAAGGGAAGGGAGGGAGGATGGCAATTGGAAACACAGAATGAATCAGACATAACTTTCCTATGTTTGTATATGAATACACGACCAGTGAAACTCCACATCATGTACAACCACAAGAATGGGATCTTAATTAGGATAAGTTATATACTCCATATATATATATAATATGTCAAAACACACTCTACTCTCATATATATCTAGAAAGAATTTTTTAAAAATACAATTGTATCCTTTTTCCCTAGGGTAGATATAATGACAAGTTTAACAAACAACCACAAGCCACACGGTGGCATACACCTGTAATCCCAGCTGCTTGGGAGGCTGAGACAGGAGGATCTTGAGTTCAAAGCCAGCCTCAGCAAAAAGCAAGGCACTAAGCAACTCAGTGAAACCCTGTTTCTAAATAAAATATAAAATAGGGCTGGGGATGTGGATCAGTGGTTGAGTGCCCTGGAGTTCAATTCTCAGCACAACCCCTGCCCTCCCCACCAGAACAAACAATGACAAAAAAAGGAATAAGTGGACAGTGCAATACTTAAAAGTTCACATGCAGGTGTATAAAATGGTCTTTCACTCATTGTGCCTCTACATTCTCACATTCCCAGACTTAACAATGGGTACATTATAATCTTTAGAACTACTAGCTGGAAAAAAATCTGCAGGAAGAAGCCCAAAACTACAGAAGTGATTAAGCCATAAATGTCATTTCCTCCTGGCTTTGAGGCTTCCAGACTTGTGGTCTCATTATTAACAGGTTCCCCCTTGTAACAAGGCCCAGATAGTCAGTGATGGAACTGTACACTCTACAAATGCACTATAGGCACAAGCACTGCACAAGGCGCTCAGAGGCACAATGCATTCCACTCCTGACACTCTGATGATATAAGAAAGGTAGACAAAGATGTTCCTCTAGCCAGGGCCCACTAACATCAGGTGATTATCTCAAGGGTTCAGAGAAGTTGACAGATTGATGTTGGGCTAGAAGTCTGGCTCCGAACTCAACCATGAACAGTTACTCACGCTTCTGAGCCTTTTCAATGCAATCAGCTGACAACTACCACAACTTTCTTCCTATTCATCACCAGCAGAACAAAATATTTTCAATACTGCTGATGTTTGAAAAACTTCTAATAAAATAAACAAATGTAATTAAAAGGGGCTATTATGTAGCCCGAAAGTTCTTGCTCCCAACTGGAACACACTATAGTGGAGGAAGAAAAAAAATAAAATGCAATTACAGGGATCAGTGGATCAGTCCCAGGCCATTTATTCAAAGCCTCACTTACAAATTCATACATGTGTTTGAAACATTCAGTCTAACTAGCTTAGAAAGAAAACAACAACAACAACAAAAAAAACCCAAAGCTTAGTATAAATGGTTTTTAAAAACTTTTGAATATTGCTTATGCCAAACTAAAATTTTATATCAATAAATAAGTCACTGGCTAAATAGATACTTTTTACCTTTTTTCTTTTCTGAAAAATAATTTGATAGAATGAGAGGTCATTCCTTACATAGCCAAGTTAGAATCACAAGGAATTAGACCTAAAAGGGACTCCAAAAGCTTAGCAAATCCCATTATTTTATAAGATCCAGAAATGTTAAGTAACTTGCTCCAGTTAGAAGAAGGTATGAAACTCAGATCTCCCAACTCCCAGACTGAAAATTTCCTCTCTGTTATGCCATGCTACCTCCCCAAAACTGAATGCAACTGAAAAAAAAAAAAAAAAAAAATCAAATACTTAAAATATAAATATGCTAATCCTAAGAAAATATTGAGTACTTTAATTCTGGATTTGTTTATAATAAAAACTTAAGGGGAAAAGAATACAGGCTCTGGGAAAATTTAAAGCAACAATTTTCATTTATTGTGGGTTGATGTTAAGTTCATGTTACTTAAAAGTACAATTGTTCCTGATATTGGCCAAATTATGCTATTATACCAGGTTCATGTATAAATATGCATGTGAGGCAAGCACTCTACCAACTGAGCTATATCCCCAACCCTCATGTATGAATATGTAACAAGGAATCCCAACATTACGTATAATTATAATGTATTAATAAAAAAAAATATCAACCTCTCTGGCAATTAGAGAAATGCAAATCAAAACCACTCTAAGATTTCATCTCACACCAGTCAGAATGGCAGCTATTTAGAACACAAACAACAATAAATGTTGGAGAGGATGTGGAGAAAAAGGCACACTCATACATTGTTGGTGGGACTGCAAAATGGTGCAGCCAATATGGAAAGCAGTATGGAGATACCTTGGAAAACTTGGAATGGAACCACCTATGACCCAGCTATCCCACTCCTTGGTCTTTACCCGAAAGACCTGAAAACAGCATACTATAGGGACACAGCCACATCAATGTTTATAGCAGCACAATTCACAATAGCTAAACTGTGGAACCAACCTAGATGCCCTTCAGTAAATGAATGGATAAAGAAAATGTGGTATATACACACAATGGAATATTACTCAGCAATAAGAGAGAATAAAATCATGGCATTTGCAGGTAAATGGATGGAGTTAGAGAATATAATGCTCAGTGAAATTAGCCAATCCCAAAAAGCCAACTGCCAAATGTTTTCTCTGATATAAGGAGGCCAATTCACAGTCGGGTTGGGATGGGGAGCATAGGAGGATTAGAGGAATACTAGAATGGTCAAGGAAGGGGGCAAAAGGGTGAAGGAAAAAAAAAAAGATGGTAGAATGAGATGGATATCATTACCCTAAGTGCATGTATGAAGTCACGAATGGTGTGAATATATTTTGCATACAACCAGAGAGTTGTAAAAAAGTGCTCTATATGTGTAATATGAAATGTAATGCATTTTGCTGTCATTTATAACATCTTAGAATAAAAAATAATTTAAAAAAATACATAACTGTTCCCATTATAGATTTTTCTGTATTATGATTCATTCCCAGATTGTCACCTTATTGCAAAGATTATGAGTGCTACTCATTTATAGCCCTGTGATAGGAGGAGTAAAAAAGTGAAGTTGTATGCATAGGTAACCTAAAGGATTATGCTGTCCCAATATGGTTAAAAAACAACCTTCTTGGTCAGAGATATGACCAAAAGCTGTGGCCTGCCATGCTAACCTTCAATGTGGCAGACAATATTCTTTTGTAAGCTCGACACTGGCTATCAAAGGAGTTCTTTGTTTCTGTCCCTCATTTCTACTTCCTTCAGAGCCTTACCTGGGATAGTAGGCTGTGTAGTTCATGAAGAGCTGTGCGCCTGCTGGGTAGTATGCCGTGGAGGGCTGCAGTGCTCGTGGATTTAAAAGCACAGAGGGCTGATAAATGGCGGCCTCAGTGGGAATAACTGCTGCAGGAGCTGGGAATGTGTAGGAAGGAGGAGACAGGCCTAAATAAGCAAAGAGAGAGTCTTTGAGACATGTTTGTACTAAAGCCATAAAGACACTGTTGCATCTATACATTTTAACTGAAAAAAGTTCTTCACATCTTCCCAAGTGACTTCCTTTTTGATGCTATAGATGTTACTATCCTTCAGCACAGCATGAAATGAAAAAGGGTTATTATGTAAAAACACTCTTGACTACATATTATGCCAAAGCACACACTGTGCCACAGTGAACTAACCTAAAGAGAGCAGATCACCTGTGTTATTCTCTCCAAAGGGAACCCAGAAGGTGGCCTTTGAAGCTAATCTATATTAGCCCTGTTTAAAAAAAAAAAAAAAAACCAAACATGGGAAATATCCCTGAAGAGAGCTGCCTCGGGTTAAACAGAAAATGGGTCCAGGAGCTGAGAGGGTAGTGAAGAGGTTCAACACATTTAGCAGACGTGAGGCCCTGGGATCAATCCCCAGTACTATTGGTGGTGGTGGGGGGGGCCAGGGGGGAATGAGACACAAATTCCTTTATTTTTGGGTTATCCTTCTTCTTACTCCGAAACCCTCTCAAGTTAGAAGGGTAGCTGGTCACTAGCTTCCACATAATGAGATGAGCACAACTAGCCAGACCATCTGTACGGAACACAAGAGAGAACTATGAAGCAGACTGAAGTTGGGGGTCCCTGACTTTAAGTTTTTAACCTAGAATCACCAGATTTTGCAAGTAGCAGAGGCCCAGGGAATAAATTTTTCACATGAAAATCTCCAAGATGATTTCCAATTGCCTGTTGTTCAATGAGTTTCTATAGTTCTATGGAGTAAGACAACCAGTTGAACATGGGTACATACACCAAAGACCAACACATTGATCTCACATTCAACTTGTAGGTGCCTCTTTCATACTCAATCAAAAACTGTATTAGATGTTAGACACCTAAAAACTTAAAAGAAAAAAGAATTATAATCCCTGGCCTTAAAGGGACCACAGAAAGACCAAGATTGCAAATTGAGATGCCCGAGTATTATAAAAAGTTATGCAGTTTGTGCTCATATTCTGCTTTCAAAACCATCAAGCAATGCCTTAGACCAACAAGACAAACATATATGGTAGGTATTGAGTCTGTTCTGCTTCAAAACATAAAATGGTAGAAATTTTTGACAACCGGAGGCTGCTAAGATTTGAGCATTCCTCAAATGAAAGCATGGCTATTCTTGTATTTTGAAAAGAGGATCAGGTGTGTATGTGCACAGATTACAAAAACGAAATTGACCTTAAAGTGTTCCTTCTTAACAAATAAAGTGCCAAATTTTAAAATATCAATGAGACTTTTGCAACATTTCTTTGCCAAGTTCAACAAGAAACTCTTCAGTAAGGAATGTTAACCGATCAGTATTTTAACTGCATTAGTCTTTTTAAGATAAAATCATGCAATTTCTGTAATTTTCATGGTTGCTTTATAATTAGGCATTCACCTAAATTATGTTCTTCCATTCTTGAACTTCTAAGGAGAAAAGGGAGGAAATAATGTAAGTCTGTAATAAATAATGTTCCACCAAGACAAGAGCAAAGTAAAAGGATATCACAGCAGAGTACTCTGGGCTATACATAATAGGGAAATTCCCTTATCTCACTTCTGATAGACTGTCACAGAAGGATGTCATAAAAGCTACAGACATTTTCGGCAATTTATAGACAGAAGACATACAACTAGGATTACTTTAAGCTATTTTCTTGACTCAAACATAAATTTTCAAATCTTTATATTCATTTAAAGATCAACTCTTCACCAACAGCAAGCAGCAGGTAAACAGAATATGAGCATTTTGGAATTCCAAGGGGAAAAAAAGGATTAAGCCCCACCGAATGTTCTACAAATAATACTTTATCAAACAGGTTTATTGGTATAGATTCCTATTTAGTACAAAGTAAAATAAAAACTCCTAAAACTGTTTAAATTCACTGGAATCAAGCACATGAATTCAGTTTATCTTCTCAGTTATCTTTGAACGGTATTCTAAGCACCATGTTCTTTAAACATACCCAACATGCCTAAGAAGGTATGTCTACTTAACAGGTGGAAACTGCATGAAATGACTCAAGTTTTGACATTAGTTTCCCACATATTCCTTACCCATGGACTAAGAACTTGGTCCCTAGGTTTCGGGGCTTATTCCTCTCAAATAGGATTCCAGATGGCTTGCACCCAGTTGCCAATGAGCAAGAGCACGACTTGTTAATTAAGCACTGATCCTGTGATCCAATGGAAACTTTGGCTAATTCATTAGCGCATATATAAATAAATAATTTTTTTAAAAAACTAACTTGCTCATTCCAGATATCCTGGACAATAATAGGAAAGCTCTCCAGGTTATCATTTTCAAAATATAGTTGATGCTTACAGTTAAAAATGCAAAATAAGCATCAAATCTCCCTTCTTAAAGCTTCATGTATTAAAAAAAAGAAAGAAAGAAAGAAAAGAAAAAAGAATCCAGTCATACTTATATTTTACCTTTAAATGCGTATTAAAATATCTACATAGCCAGGTTGCCTCCCAGAGTCAGTGCTTATCTGGAGCACACTAAGCTTCAGAAATCAAGTGCTTATCACTGGAAAAGCAAGAATATAATTTGAAAGGAGGTGTTTTGTAGCATCTCTAATTATGGGTGTCCACAACCAAGGTCTTAAATGATTACCAGATACTACTGATTTCAGATGGGAAAGCCTTATGTAACCACCTTGCCTGCCTCAGAAAGAACCAGGGACACAGAAAGTTATGAAAGCAGCTTAAGCACCTACCAGCATATAGCGTAGAGTAGCGCCAAGACCCAAGAAAAACTTACATGGTAACTTACATGGCGGCGGGGATAAGCCATTTCGATTTAAAGTGCCCCCCATTAACACAAAGTTCATCTCCTCAGCTGAACACTGAAAGACTTCAACATATCTGTCCTTCATGGTTTTTTTATGACACTTCTGCGCAGCCATAAATGCTCTGTCTGCAGACTTCATCTGGATAAAGGCGTCTCCTGATGGGCGGCCCTGAGTGTGTGGGGGAAGAATAAAAACAAAAGGAGACTGTCTCCTTCAACAAGGAAGTAAATGGTTGCTTATAAAACATGCAATGGTACAGACATGTGAGCCACAAAGTCTGGGTGACAGTGTGCTCCACTCAATCTGACTTGCATTTCATCACCTAATCACCAGAATGCCCACAAAACCTTGAAGAAATGGTTTTGAGAGCTCAGAGCTGAAAGTGATCCTTTTTGGTTTCTGTTAAATTAGTATCAGATTTACAGAGTTTTGAAAGCATCTCCTTGTGACTGCAGTTTCAAAATGCAGGATTGGATATTGGATTTTTTTCCCTTCTGAAAAATCCGATTAAATCTCATTTGATTGAGAAAAGCTAGTAAGAGAACCAGTATCTATCACAGCTTTATGCATCCTCCTACAGGAAACAGAACAAACCAGTGTTTTCTTTTGGCTCTCAGTTTTAGTCCATCACTGACCTGCTACAATCCTTTCACTTTTCCCTCATCCTTGAAGCTTACATAGGAATGTGGCTTGGGGGTAAGGAACTATGAGTTCCAAGGCTAGAGCTGCACCATCAGTCCTTGCCTTCAAACCCTTCTCTTTCCTCTTCTCAGAGACCTCCACTTTAAACTTGCTCAAAGAGGTAGGTGTTCAGAGACATTTCTTCTTAGTAATAGCTTGCTAAAATTCCCTATTTTAAAAACAAACTCATAATTGGGCTGGGGATGTAGTTAAGTGGTAGAGCACTTATATAGCATGCAGAGGTCCTAGGTTCAATCCCCAGTACTTAAAAAAAAAAAAAAAAAAAAGTCTGTAGACAGATTTCTGTTCCACAGACTTAGAAACTATTGGTTTTATTTAGCCCAAACGTTTTATGGGTGTTAAAAAAAATGCAACCATCTTATAAAACTGTTTTCTTACTTGATAGTTTTCTCTAAGTCTCTTAGCAAATAGTTAGTCAAAATTATTACCATGCAAGTTACCATACAAGGGAAATTAGCAACAAACCCAGCCCAAGATGGAAACCGCACATCTTCAAGGTAGCTAAGAGACTGTATCATCAAAGCAACATTTTTCTCCAGAGTAGTCACAATAGGACATGGGGGTCAATGAGAGGAAAATCTGTCTACTGTTGTCAATCAGAGAAGGACCCTAGGTTACTAGATATGGTGACTCAAAAAGAAATAATTCCCTGGTGATGCTGTCTTGTGAGAAATTTTATCCAAAAGTTCTCCTATGGGTAAAGCATACTAGGGGATTGTCAGATAAAATGGTATATGGCTTAATATTAATAGCTTAAGAGTTAGAATGAGTATGCACTGGTATAAAAAACTAAGTCAGGGCTCAGGATCTTTAGATTCCTTATATCAAGTAGCATGTACTTTCCAGTGAAAGATGGATTATAGTTACAAAAATCATCAAACCTCCAAGTAAAAAGTGGGAAATTAGTAGTTAGAAAATAATTGTTTCCAATACAAACATATATTCAACCCATAATGTTCAGAGAACATCTAGCTTTCAAATACTAATACAATTTTGCTTTTAATAAAGGGTTGTCAGGTTTAGACTAGAACTACTTTGCTTGTATTTAGAACTTTTGCTGTTTAAGACAGCACAAAACGCTGCAAGTAATATAATTTTATTTAACCAAAAATCAAGTAAAAAACTTGAAAATACTTTACTCTGGTGTACTGAAAAAACTGTTAGATTTTGATAGAAGTTTTCAGCATTTTGTTCCTTTATACAGATGAATGCTTCTTATGGTCCACATACTGTTCTAGATGGCATGCACACAAGTCCTCATTGAGTTTGCACTCTACTGAACATGATTTTATGTCTAACATGTATATGAAACAAAATATGAAATAAGTAATTTCTAAACAGTGTATGGGCACAAAATACCCTGGAACACAGCACACTTGTCTGCTCATGTTATCTATGATTGCTTTCATATCAAACTAACAGTTGCAGAATTCAGTACCCATAACAGGAAAATGTATACACTGAAAATATGTTTGGCTCCTACCACATTACTGATAACTGGATGGATTTATGTGATGAAGGAATCAGAGTTGAATAGGAATTATACTAGAAACAGCATTCTTTGGCTGGGGTTGTGGCTCAGCGGTAGAGCGCTTGCCTAGCACATGCGAGGCCCTGGGTTCGATCCTCGGCACCACATAAAAATAAATTAAAAAAAGGTATTGTGTCCAACTACAACAAAAATTATTTTAAAAAGCAGCATTCTTTCTGGAATATATTTCGAAGATTTATAGTTAAATCCAAACTTAGTGTAACACTTAGGGATACTTGTGCTCTTTTATTAGAGGAGAGCTTTTGAACACCAGAAAGATTAAGGAAGATTTCCAATAAGCAACTTGTCTTACCTGGTGATTCAATACCATGTGAACCCCGTGTGTACGAATATCTGTGGAGAACTCCCCCAGGAAGTCCAAGATGTCCTCTATTGTGGCCGCATAGGGAAGACCTCGAAGGCGTACACAGTCTCTAACATTTGTAGCGGGCACAAATTGCTGAGGTAGTACTGGAATAATGGGAGGGGTTGGAAGTGGAATGAGGGGGGCCGAAGAGAATCGATTCAGCACCTGTACTCAAAACAAAAGTGATTTAAAGTTTTGTTATTTCCACACCATCTGCAAACCAGCACTGACATCACTAGAAAGCCTATCAGAAATGTAGAGTCTAGGAGCCAGGAGTATGGCCCAGTGGTAGCGTACTTGATTAGAACATGCAAGGCCCTGGGTTCAGTCCCCAGCGTGTGCACAAGTACATGAGCGCACATGCAAGAAATAGTCTCAGCTCCATTCCAGACCCTGGGAATTTGAATCTGCATTTTAACAAGATCCTCAGATGATTCAGAAGTACATTAAAGTTGGAGAAGCACCAACGAAGAAAGGGATTTATACATCTCTGATGGGAAAGCATGATACCCACTTCTGTCAACTACAAAAGACATAAACCACACACAACACAACATGCTTATTATTAAGGATATATCTACTTAAACAGATGTATCACCACCTACCTTGGGACAAGTGTCCTTAAAGTCTGTTGTTTTTATAAAAATTTGGATATAGTGCTAAATATGGACTTTTGGGGCAATTTATTGCATTTCATTTCACTAAGAAATTAGTGTTCCCTTAAATATTATCTTTATACTCTACCTCCAAACTCAAGAATTAAAAAAGAGAATGAGCCGGGCGCGGTGGCGCACGCCTGTAATCCCAGCACTTTGGGAGGCTGAGGCAGGAGGATCGTGAGTTCAAAGCCAGCCTCAGCAATGGGGAGCCACTTAGCAACTCAGTGAGACCCTGTCTCTAATAAAATACAAAAAAAGGGCTGGGGATGTGGCCCAGTGGTCGAGTGCCGCTGAGTTCAATCCCCAGTACCAAAAAAAAAAAAAAGAATGACCTATTATAGGAATCACAGGCCAAACAATGACTGTGAATGATATCAAAATGTCACTTAAGAGCATAAGACAGAACGGCTAGATAATGAACAACTGAGAAAATCATTTGGTGACCCTAAAGAGTAATTTAGTTTCCATGTGAATTTGAGCTGGTGTCAGGAAAGAAGATCTTGAGTATCTTTTAGATTCCTGGAATCAAGCTATCTTGATATGGATTATGATAGGTTAGATACTTTGAAGAACTGCTCTAAGGCAAAACTCATATTATGAGGTCCTTGTCCATTTTTGTCCTAGAGTATGCTCACTACTATTCATAATACCAGGAGGCAGGTCCTCATGCAAATGTCATTTGTGGCATCCCAAGGTTTTCTAGGAAACTTAACCATGAGAGCCTTTAACATCCATAAACTGAATATGGAGAAGAATCAATGAACTCCTCCCCAAAAGGTGCACTAATTTTCTCAAAACTCATGCTCATAAGTTGCTGAGTAAGAGGTGATAAAGGAGCCGGGCGCGGTGGCGCACGCCTGTAATCCCAGCACTTTGGGAGGCTGAGGCAGGAGGATCGCGAGTTCAAAGCCAGCCTCAGCAATGGCTAGGCACTTAGTAACTCAGTGAGACCCTGCTTCTAATAAAATACAAAAAAAAAGGGCTGGGGATGTGGCCCAGTGGTCAAGTGCCCATGAGTTCAATCCCCAGTACCAAAAAAAAAAAAAAAAAAAGAGGTGATAAAATCAAAGACAAACAGCACAAAGAAATGGCATGACAAAGAGGAAGGAAGACTTAAAAATTATACAGACAATCCAGACACCGCACAAACATTAGGACGAAAATTGAAAATAAATGCAGTGGGACTGGGAATGTAGCTCAGTAGCTATGGGTGGTGGTGATGTATGCTGTATGCCTGTGATCCCAGCTACACAGGAGGCTGAGGCAGGAGGATTGTAAGTTTGAGACAGCCTCAGCAATTTAACGAGACTCTGTCTCAAAATAAAAATCTTAAAAAAAAAAAAAAAAAAAAAAAAGGGCTAGTGCTATATAGTTCAGTGGTAAAGTGCCCCTGGATTAAATTCCTAGAACTGGAAACAACAACAAAAACTCTGAATTCTGAAAACTTGTAAAGACAGGAGGTCACCCGTAGGAAATAAAACCAATCAAGCCTTTTGGGAAATACATTTGGCAAAACATTAAAAGTCTTGAAAACTCACAACCTATATCTATTTATAAAAGAAATGAATCAGAAATTGGTAGAAATTTTACAAGCATGCTTATGCTTCTTAGAAAAAGAAAGCAACCCAAATATATAAGAGAAATTTCTAAATAAAATATGCACCAGAATGATGTATAATAAAGACAAAAATCTTTAAACATGGGCAAGCTTTCAAGATGTGTAGTTTTAAATTATAAGAAATTAAAATACCAAAAAAGTATGTTTTCTGTAGGACAACAAGAAAACAGTGGCTCTCTTTTGGTTATGGAATGAGGCTATTTCAATAACTGATACTTTCAGTATCCTCAATGTTTTATTTCAACACAAAGAGTAATATAAGGTTGTTTTCAGAGAGGTCCCAGCATACTCTTTTTTTTTTTTTTAATATTTATTTATTTGCTTTAGTTGTACACAATGAGTTTATTTGTACGTGGTGCTGAGGATCGAACCCGGGCCGCGCAAGTGCTAGGCGAGCGCTCTACCGCTGAGCCACAATCCCAGCCCCCAGCATACTCTTAAAAACCAACCTGCTGCACTTCGGCTGCTGTGCTCCTGAAGAGTTCAATGTATCTTTTACCCAACAAGTCCTTATGCTTCCTCAATGCATTCTGTGCATATTCCTCACAAGCAAAGAGGACAAAAGCATCCCCTGTTGGCCTGCCATCTGGGTAGGTAACAAAGAGTATGCCTTCCTTCCCTCCAGTGATGGGGCAATGCTGTCCAAAGAAGGTCACCACTTCTTCAGCTGTGGCTGTGAAAGGGAGCCCCCGCATGCGGACAATGACTTGATTTTCCTTGGAAAGAAACTGAGCTACCTCATTGGATGTACCTGGGGAAAACAAGTATTAGAAAGCATGGGGAGAAACAGTTAAGATATCAACGTCATCAAATTTAAAATGGTGTGGTTACCGGAAATGTCTCAAATTCATCATTAAGACACACACTTCTCTTGAATTCATCATGATGATATCCTAAGAATCAGAATTGTTTCCACCCCCACCCTTTTTTTTGTGTGTGTGTGTGTGTACTGGGAATTGAACTCAGGGGCACTCAACCACTGAGCCACATCCCCAGCCCTATTTTTGTATTTTATTTAGAGATAGGGTCTCACTGAGTTGCTTAGCTCCTCACTTTTGCTGAGGCTGGCTTTGAACTCATGATCCTCCTGCCTTAGCTTCCCAAGCCACTGGAATTACAAGCGTGCGCCACCATGCCCGGCCTTCTTCCCCCAAATTTGAAACTCTTCCCCTAACATTTTCAAGGAACTTTAGGAAGCTGACCAGACAATTAAGACATAGCTTAATTCTCTTCTTCTCATGGAGGAGTAGCAAGTCATCATGGCAGTTAAAGGCATAGGTCCTGGGTGGGGATGTGGCTCAGTATTAAAGTGTTTGCTTGGCATGTTCAAGGCCTTGGATTTTATCCCCAGCAGCAGCACCACAACAATAAGGCACAGGTCCTGGAACCAGAACACCTGGGTCCAACCTTGGATACTGTTTAGTAGGGCATGACCTTAGTCAAGCTTAACCTCTGCCTTAGTGTATTCATCAGTACTACTTTATAAATTATGAGATTTAAGTAGGTTAGTATATACCAAGTACTATGGATTTGTTATTTTCTTGATTATTATTATTTTTTTTTTTCTTTTTGGTACCAGGAATTGAACCCAGATCACTTAACTCCTGAGCCACATCCCACCCTTTTTATTTTTTGAGACAGGTCTTGGTATGTTGCTTAGGATCTTGCTAAATTGCCGAGGCTGGCTTTGAACTCACGATCCTCCTGCCTCAGCCTCTAGAGTTGCTATGATTATAGGCGTGCACCACCACATATTTGAGTAAAGACAATATACTTGGTATAGTTCAATACTTGATACAGTTTAGTCAACATCCCACTCAGACTAAAGCATCTTCTACAGCACCGCCATATAACAAATACTTAAATGCACACCCTTCAAATTTATACAACTAGTAATGCTTTTCCTTAACAGAATTCTTATCACACCACCCACATATGATGAAATTCAGGGCAACAATATGAATGTTCATTATGCCAACTCCAATTTGCAACGATTTGCCACAGAAACCCAGGATCTAGATAAGACCACAGCAATTTTCAAATGCATTTTATCCCCAACCAGTATCAAACAGTGCTTTGAAGTTATATAAAAAACTGTCTTGGAACATAAGCCCTAAGGCTTCAAAATTCAGGGCTTTATCTAAAGAAGTCCAAGTATGGGCACAATGATGCAACTAGGAAGGCTGAGGCAGAAGGATCTCAAATTCAAGGGCAACCTGGGCAACTTAGCAAGACCCTGTCTCAAAACAGAGAGCAGAAAGAACTGAGAATAGAGCTCAGTAGAGCAGCCCTGAGTTCCATTTCCAGGGTGTAGAATTAGCACAATTTATTGGTATAACAGGATGCTATTACTTCAAGTTCTACAATTGGAAAACATCCACCAGTGCTACATTATGCAAGGCACAAATGTTCTCTTTATTTAAGTGAAAGTTGCCGAGTACAAATTGGCACAGGTGTTAAATGTCTCTTTAAAAGCCCACAATTCTTAGATTCAGCTATTTTACTTTTAGATACTTAGTGAGAGCTGCTACAAAGATACTTTAAAATGTTATGGTACATATAATGCCATGTAGCAATTAATAAATGAAATCAAGTAACATAGGAAGGTGTCCATAATATATTAAAAGAAAGAAAGTTATAACAATAAAAATTTACAGAGTGGGTAGACAGTGACTTGGGAGGCTGAGACAGGAGGATCATAGGTTCAGGGCCAGTTCAGAAACTTAGCAAGACTCTGTCTCAAAAAGTAAAAGAAGGGACTGGGGTTGTGGCTCAGTGGTAGAGCACTGGTCTAGCACGTGCACGGCCCGGGTTCGATCCTCAGTACCACATAAAAATAAACGCATTGTGTACAACTAAAAAAAAAATAAATAAATAAACATTTTTTAAAAAGTAAAAGAAAAAAGGACTGGGGTGTAGGTCAGTGGTAAAGCACCCTGGGTTCGAGTTTAAAAAGAAAAAAAAAAAAAAAAAAGTAGATGTATATATAAGAAAGAAAAGGACAAATTGGTTAATATTTTGTGCATGTTACTTTTAAGTTTTGAAGTTATGAACCACTGAGAAATTATAAAGATCATATCTGTTCCCTTCTCTGAATGTATTACTGTAAACATTATGTATTTACAAAAATACCAGAGAATGATCATGTAAGTGGTCACTGATGAATTAAGTAACAAAAAAAAAAAAAAAAAAAAAATGAAGCAGATATGCAACAAACCCAGGTATTATAGCATAGCTCTTTGAAAACAGGTTTTGGACTCATTTAAGAACAACTCTTTTTCTTTATACACAACTTTATGAAATCCTTTTATCTTTGTATAGTATTATTTTAAATGGCTATTTAACTCTTGTAAGTTGGCTCAAGTGTTAGAGTAAGAGTGACTGTACATTAAGTTCACTGATACTGTTCAAAGTTTCAAAAATCACTTCCCATATATTTCAGTGGAAAATTAAAACCATTCAAACCCTATTTATCTATTCTCAGTATAAACACAAAACTTTAGATTCTTATTAGCCAAAGGCACTTACCACCAGCAATTTTAAGAAAATCTTCACCTGTTGCTTTGTAAACCTAAGAAAAGAGAAGTTAAAACACAGTTTGAATCTTCCATACTATATGTATACTCATTCAAGAAATCAAAGGTCTCAGCCTGAAGACATACCTCAATGTACCGGGTCCCCATGTGATGTTTGTGCCTCTGCAGTGCTAGATCTCTGTGCTCCTCACTTACAAACCTAACCAAAGCTTCTCCATTCCTTCGACCCTGAGCATTCAGACAAAGTGCTGCACCTCCCCTTTGAAAAAAATAAAACAGATGGCATGTAGAAAAAAAAATACAGTGAGGAGAAAAGAATAGGAAACCCAACATCCCTTTGGGATTGTTTTGTAAAATAGAGATTAAAGAAAACCAACTTGGCAATATTGAGTCCTTTGAAGAATCTTGCAATATCTTGATCCGAAGACTGCCATGGTAAACCTCGTGCCCTGACTACAGTGTTATCATCAATAAGTTCCATCTTGCTGCTGTGGATGAAGCAAAACTTCAGGTTGCATAATTAATGCTTACAAGTATGATATCTATTACCCCCTGCAAGATTATTTGCCTAGTTACACACGAGGTCTTATTTGAGTTCAGACAGACTTTCAATATTGCCCTATATATATATATATATATTTTTTATAAACTTCAAAATTATCTGGGTACAGTTGAAAGTATCCTTTAGGGGGTTCACTACAGAAAGATGGATGCCTAGTACAACTAGCTTCTCCAGCAAACCATCTGTTTATCAGCTACTTGCCTGCCATAAACTCAAAGCACCCAGAATCAAAACATAGGAAACAAATTTCTTCCAATACCCTCATGGCCTGGCATAGAACCATGAAGTTCTGACTACTCAAGATGTAGTCAGTACACAAGTGAAGGTTAGATCCGGTTTGGCAGCAAAATTTAAAACCAACACATAGCTGCCAATTAACCCATATCAGGAATGTATGTATGTGGTCAGAAGTCTTCCATTAAAATATCTCCCTCTCAAACTAGAGAGTCATCACAGGGTGTTTATGGAAACAGTTGGGAATCCCCACACCTTGATGAGTCATTTGCAAATCACCTCTTATGCATTTTAACACCTTTTGATGTTCTGTCCTCTCATGTTCATATTTTCAGTAATCCTAGGACATTTTCCTAATGAGTCACCTTCTCCACAACTAAATAGGCTTCAAAATCTCTCCATGGGCAAAGATGCCAGAAGTTTCTATTCACATAAGGCACCACACAATCTCATACAACTGACTACAGTGAGTCAAACTCAACCAGGTCCACCTGTGATCACAGAGCTATCACCTCCCTAGTTACTTCCTTTGTTTTTGTTTTTTTTTTTAAATATTTTTATTTATTTGTTTTAGTTGTACACAATTCGTTTTATTCAATGCATTTTATTTGTACGTGGTGCTGAGGATCGAAGCACTGTGCACTAGGCGAGCACTCTACTGCTGAGCCACAATCCCAGCACCACTTCCTTTGTTTTAAAGTAGAAGCTGACAGAATATAATTAATTAATATCAGTATAAGTTGTAAACTCTTTTAAAGCCTATGTTTTAAGTTTTCCAAAGAAGATGGACAGATAAAAAGAGACTAAAATAAAAATCAAAGATACAAAACACAAGATGTTCTTCAGTCATTGAAGTAGTCACTATTTCATTAAATTTTAATCCCATGGGCTAGGGCTATATAGCTCAGTGGCACAGTGCTTGCCTAGCATGCGTGAGGCTCTGGGTTCCATCCTTAGTACCACGTAAAATAAATACATGAAAGTTCTGAAACGTTTAAAAAAAAAAAACAAAAACTTTTAAAATCACAACATCCCAACTTTTAGTAAATGTCTGAACAATATTAAATAATAGCCAAAAAGTTAAGTAAATGTACTAAGATATGTTAGGGGAGTTAAACGTTATAATATGAATAAGAACAAGTAAAAGAGTCCAAATGAATGGTATTCACATACTTACCAAGTGCCACTTTCAAATTTGTAGTTTACTCTCTCTGGATCTGAAAACCTGTGATCTGAAAATGACAACATACAACTCATCATTTTAGCTATCAGAGACAAAACTGTGGGAAGAAATTGAAGAGCAGAGTTGAGGGGAAGATGTTGGGACCAAATCCTAGGAATTATAGCAGTTAATACTTACTATAAGGCTCTGAAATCATTGCTAAAATTATATTCCCCATATCTTCAACTTGAGAGGCTCCATATCGGGAGACTGAAGTATTCTTCTCAAAGTTTAAACCTGGGAGATTAAGTTAAGGAAACATTTTGGAGAGGTAAAATGAGGTTGCTACTAAATCAAAATTAAACTCAAGAGTCAAAAAGCCGGGTAAAATTCTTTAGAAATCTCAGGATGGCTTTTTCCCATCTTTTGGGACTTTAAACATACTCCCTAAACTCTTGAACTGTCTTTTTGGGTGAAAGTCAAAAAAGTTGTGTCCTAGGTTATCACCAGTAATAAAAGTTGTTTATTTAGGTAACAGAAAATAGATGAATGCTGACACCTATGGTTTGGGTTTCAAATGATAAAATGCACAACAAAGTTAATCAGAATCCTTTATCTATCTCAATGGCACATACAAGGTGGTGACCTTGCTAACTTTATGACACAGTTATGTCAGTAAAGGTCATGAGATATTAAATGATCTCAGCCTACTGTTTGAGATGGACACTTCAGATTACCAATGACACTATTTCTATGATATTACTTTTACTCACACTTATCTTCTAAAATACTTTTAGAGCCCTCTGGGGCATCCCATCTTTGACAGTAGCAAATGCTAGTATCTGGAGAGTAAATTTCAGAAGCAATTCAAACACTCAGAGCCAACAATGACCTATATGGTTCTTGTGTGTGTGTGTGTGTGTGTGTGTGTGTGAACCAAAAATATTTTATTTGCTCATTTCTTACATTTGAAGTACTCTTCAATGACATCCTTGGCCTGAGATTCCTTGCCATAGTCCTCCACCACTACACAACTGTGCCCAACCATTTTATAGGGTTTGCCCTCTCAGTCAATTTTACAGAGACCTACCCATTCTCCTATTTTCTTGTCATTGACCTTAATCAAGTTGATTTGGTGCTCAGCACAAAGGGCCTCCACCAATCTGACACATAGGCTCATTACAGTTAAATGCAAGCACACAAAGATAGGCTTGGTGCTTGTCTAAGGTTTTGATGGCTTTGCAAATTTCACCTGTGAGGCCATTGTGGCTGAGGGTGGACTTCAACACCTCTTGTAAAGCAGTATTAACATCTGTTACACTTTCAGCAATTATTCCTTCCTCAGCCACAGTAGTGGGTTACAGATGAAGCCCAATCTTGAACACGCCAGAGCCTCAGCAATGGCAGGAAAAGTGTCTTTCTCATTTGAGACAGTGTCTGCCTACATTTCTCAGGCCGGTGGTCTCCAACTCCTAGGCTCAAGTGATCCTCAGCCTCTTGAGTGCTGGGAATATAGGAGAACATCACTGTGCCTGGCTTCAATATGGGATCTTGACAATGTCAGTAGACTGTTTTGGGTTAGACTAACGTTTATAAGTCTCACAAATCAGCATGTATCTCTATCAGAAGAGTTACCTTACAAAAGTAACAGTTGTTGGAATGTCTCTTTTCTTTACTCCTTTTTTCTTTTGTGAATGTGTTGTGCTGGGGACCAAACCCTGGGCCTCCAGCATGTTCAGAGCAGTGCTCTACCACTGAGCTGCATCCCTAGCTTCCTTTGAGACAGAGTCTTGCTAAGTTGTCCATCTAGCTTCAAACTTGTGATCCTCCTGCCTCAGCCTTCCGAGTAGCTAAGATTACAGGCATACACAACTATACCAGCTGGAATATTTTATTTAAGTTCCAATACTACAGTTATACTTTGCCTAAATTTGAACTCTTTAATATAACATAATGCACAAAGATAACACTATAGGGCTGCATCTTTTCTCTACAGTTCAAAATAAAAACAGCTGGAGATATGGCTCAGTGGTAGCAGGCTCAAGGTCCTGGGTTGAATTCCCAACACCATCACAAAAAAAAAAAAAAATCTGAATGGTAGTTACTAGAACATTTGCCTTATTTTATACGTTTTTAAACTAATATTTTAAAATAAGCTTATAAAAATGAAGACCAATGTGAAGAAAGTGTTCTCATGTACTATTTAGTGCAGGTTCAGAGGATAGATGTCAATGCAGAGAGCTATCACCTAGAACTCCTAAAAAGTACAGCTGGTAATCTGAAGAGTTAATTCAGTGAGCCACATCCTTTGCTATTCATAATTCTACACCACTTTCCATTTCAACCCAGCTTCCTCCTTCCTTTCTCAGTAAAGAGACAGTGCTTCCCAACAAAGGTAGGCAAACTCATTTTTGTGTTGTCCCTCAGCTGGTTCCATCTCTCTGCAGTTAAATATACCACGTGTTGAAAAGCAGCCATATGTTCCTGGCAAATTACTTAACCCCACTAAACTTTGGCTTATCTCTAAAGCCAAAGCTGTGATAATCTTTACCTCCCTGGGCTCTTTGTGAAGATTAAATGAGATAAAACAAGCCCAGAGCACAAAGCAGGTATTTAATAATAAAATGTCCTTTCCCTTCTTCCTAGAACCCAGTGACTACCTTTTTTTTTTTTCTTCTTTTTTTTTTTTTTTTTAAGTAGGATTGAACTCAGGGGCGATAACCACTGAGCCACATTCTGAGCCCCCCCCCCCTTTTTTTTTTTAGCTATTTATTTATTTGCTTTAGTTGTACACAATGCCTTTATTTTTATGTGGTGCTGAGGATCGAACCCGGGTCATGCACATTCTAGGCAAAGGCTCTACCACTGAGCCACATCCCCAGCCCCTCTGAGCCCTTTTTATATTTTATTTTGAGATAGGGTCTAAGTTCCTTAGAGCCTTGCTAAGATGCTGAGACTGGCTTTGAACTTGCGATCCTCCTGCATCAACCACCGGGATTACAGTCATGTGACACCTTGCCCAGACATAGTGACTACTGTTATAACCCAAGATCAACTTTTTAAGAGGCACATTCATGTCTGAAAACTCTGAACTTGCCATATGGCTATTTGTATATCTCACAGGATAATAATGAAGTTAAAATGATAGATCATGTCTGCATTCCACCCCCCTTGCCCTTGACATCAACTAGTGACAAAATAGATATGCTGCCCACTTAGAGATTTGAAAATCTATCTCAGGAGATATTCAAGCAACAGACCAAAGACCACTGACTGTAGTCACTGATTATGTGCAGAGAATACCAAAAAAATATTTATTAATCCAGTGCCATTATCAAAGATTGTGATAAGACAGAAAAACTAGACCTAAAAGATAAAGATGCTTTGGGAGAGGGGCTGGGCATACAGTTGGTAGAATGCTTTCCTCGCATGCACAAGGCCATAGGTTCAATCCCCAGCACCCCCAATAAAAAGGTACTTTGGGAGATACCTGCCCTAAATTTTCTAGGGAAACAGGAAGACAATAGGAATCCCTCCAGAACTTTTTTTTTTTTTTTTTTTTTGGTGCTGGGTATTGAACCCATGGCCTTGTGCAGTTGAGGCAAGCACTCTAGCAACTGAGCTAAATCCCCAGCCCTCCCTCCAGAACTTTTTAAGAAAGACTAGTCATGACTGTCATTGTCATATGGACTCTGGCATGAAAGAGCAGTCTGGAACTCTGTAGTTCTAATGTTTCAGTCTTGTACAGGCCTATGATGGAGCAAAAAAATACCCAAGAAATGGCTATAACCCTGCCATGCAAGCCACATTTATCTTAGCACTTATTCTGCATTCTTTGTTGGAAGAGGAAATTTATCATGCACTGTAGAATTTTTAGCAGCATGTTAGCCTCTACTCCCATCCCTGAGTTATGACAACTAAAAGCGTCTCCAGTGGGCAAAAAGTCACACCAGGGTGAGAACCACTGGGGTAAGCTAACAGTTTTCAATAGCTCCAATTTTACCCCACACCATCAGTTGACCTCTCAGACAATGCTTTTATGTGTTAAGAGACCCATCATTGAACAGGTATTTTAGGAAAACTGGCCAAGGAAACACTGCCTGAAGCCCAGGCTGATACTGTCAAAATGGGGAAATCTGCAAAACCCTATCAGCTTCACCCTGGGGAACCTGGAAGAAAAGCACCTGCTGACAGAAAGAGGCCACCCTCAGTCCTCAGCATGGTTTTGTGCAATCTAGAACAAAGAACAAAATTTATGTTTTTAAAGGATTACAGAAAGAATATTTGCAGTAGCCATATACTTTCCACATTCCCTAAAATATTATCTCTGGCCCTTCAAAGAAAAAGCTTGCTGACCTCTGAGCTATTGGAACGCAGGTTGCCAAAAGATGGTCAATACAGAGACCACCACAGGAATGCTTACCACATCATGACTTTACCCCCCAGAACAGATCACTGGGGGTACGTATAGGTTTAGAGAAATAGGAATGTAAAAAGATATTCCACTCAAATCACTCTTTGGTCTCTTCCATAAAAGAGAGGTACCTAACCTCTGCTGAAGAAACTCCCCCATAAAGCACTTTTATCCTCTTAATCCTCCAACCAAATCAGACCATTAGTAACTGCCACATAGCACCAAAGCTATTACTACTAACTACTCTAGGCCACAACCACCAATTGAAGAGTCCATTGGATGCTTCCCCTGTAATAAATTACTCTCCTTTCAACTATATTATACATCTCCTGAATCTGGGGCCTGGCCTTAAACACCATTTTTTTTGTACCACCTAGGTCCTATGATTTTCACAATAACCCTGCCAGGTAGGTTATAGTAAAACCAAGAAGATGAAGAAATAAGGATTTAGAGATGTTCCACAACTCAGTCACCCAGCTGGCAGGCAATGGAACTGAAACTATAACACAGCCCAGGTTTGACTGCATACATAATTCCCTGCACCAAGCTAAGAAGCTCTGCTTAACTTGTTTTGAGCCATACTTTGTGAGGATCTTTTTAAATGTACAGATCAAGGCCAACTGAAGGAGATAGAGATCAAAAACAAAAATGTAAAGTCTCCTGTCTGTTCAAATAGATCCGTAGCTGAAGAATCCTTTCGCTGAATTCTCCTTTTTAATTAAGAATATGTTGTTGACACTTGGCTAACAGGGCTCTACATAACACGCACTAACATGTTTCCCTTTGAGCCAGCACACAGAGAAGATCAGCAGCTCTAAGCTGCTCACGAATGTTAAAAGTCACCCAACCTGCTGCACACCCAAACCACCTCCTTACACACACACACACACACACACACACACACACACACACTTTCTCTGTCTCTCTCTCTCTCTCAGGAAGTTCAGTTGATCCTTGTGAGAATTGAACACAAATAAAATAAATGGTGGGGGAGTATCCTTTTTAAGATTTTTTTTTATTACCAATTCTTTCTCCCTATCAATTTATAGTTATATATTGAATTACTTGCTGCACGTCTGATCTTGAGGGAAGAAAAGATGAGTCTATGCCTCCTGATTTATGGCACGTCATGCAACTTACTCATTCTGCCCTTGAGGCAGCTACAACAGCACAAACAGGCTCAGCCAGCTTTACAAATGAGAACTGCCACAAGAGAATGAGGAAGGGTACAGCCAGGCAGGGTGGGAACAAAACTACCATCTCAGCTACAATTGAGTGAAGTGCTACATTTATCTAGGTTAGGGAAGTCGAGGGACTCAGTAACATCTGAACAGAAGGAATGCTTTCCTTAGTGTCACCCTTGGTTAAACAGACCGAAAATTTAACTCAACATTTAACATTAGCCGATGGTATAACTCAGAGAAAGAAGTTTAATGGAGTTCATTAATACTAGCTTATCTACTCAAAAGAAAAGTTATTTCCAGACTGCCTGGAAAGACACATTTGCTTTTGAAACACCCAGTTTTCACTTGAAAATGACATTTTTTTTTTAAACATTTTAACAGCTTTATTGATATATAATTCACATACCACACAATTTAATGTGCACAATTGAGTGGCTTTCAATGTATTCATAGATAGATACCATTATCATAGTCAATTTTAGAACATTTTCCTCACTTTCTGAAAGAAATCCTGTACATCTTTCATTCCCCTGAGCAACCATTATTCTACTTTCTGTCTCTGTAGATTTGTGTATTCTGTGTGAAAATGACATCTTTTTTAAACTAAGTTTTTGGTCTGTATCTAAGAGAAACACACACATAAAATATTAGTTCTGCCGGGCACGGTGGCACATGCCTGTAATCCCAGCACTTGGGAGGCTGAGGCAGGAGGATCGCGAGTTCAAAGCCAGCCTCAGCAATGGCGAGGCACTTAGCAACTCAGTGAGACCCTGTCTCTAATATAATACAAAAAAGGGCTGGGGGCTGGGGTCATGACTCAGCGGTAGAGGCTCGCCTAGCACGGGCGTGGCCCGGTTCGATCCTCAGCACCACGTAAACATAAATGCATTGCATTGTGTACAACTAAAGCAAATAAATATTTAAAAAAAAAAAAAAAGGGCTGGGGATGTGGCCCAGGGGTCGCGTGCCCCTGAGTTCAATCCCTGGTACCAAAAAAAAAAAAAAAAAAAAAAAAATTAGTTCTGCCACAAATAATGGCAAACACATAAATATATACCAATTTGAAATTCTATCTCAAAGCAAAATTTTCCCTGCTACAGGCCCCTCAAAAGACAAGTTTTTAACATTCCCTCTTTACTTTCTTCTCTCCTTCCCTTCTTTCTTTTTTGCTGTGCTAGGAATTGAACACATGGCAAGCACTCTACCATTGAGCCACCTCCCCAGCCCTGTTTTCTTTTTTGTTTATAGTTTAACACAATTACCTATGTTGCCAGTGTTATTTAAAAAACCTATGGCAATTAACAAAGGAGCAGCAAACCAATAAACACAGCAAGAGAAAAATCAAGCTATCTCCAAGAACTGAATGTCCTATAAGCATATGAAGGAAAACAAAGGGAAGAAGAAAGTGATATCTACCCTGAAATGAATTGTAGAAGTTAAAAAAACAGGTTCAACATACAATCTACTCCCCATCCCTCCTTTTTTTAGTGCTGGGGATTGAACCCAGGGCCTCATGCATGGTAAGTTCGTACTCTACCGCTGAGTTTTACTTTAAAGTGAGCTCTGAAAGAAACAAATCACAAATTCCACTGAAGAAGCTTGGGGGTGCAGCTCAGTGCTAGAGTGCTTGCCTGGCATGCACAAGGTCCTGGGTTCAATCCTCAGCATGCTCATACATACACAGAAGCCACTGAAAAGCAAACAAGGAGCCAAAGTAACAAAATTTTATATAGCAGCAATAAAATGCTGGGAAGAAACTCCAAAACCTTACTTTTAATTTCATTTCTCAGAAATTTATTTGGAAGACAAAAAATAAGATCCCTACTTAACAAATAATACTTCAAGGAGACATCATAATAAAGAACCACATGAAAGAATCTCAAACCTACCCAACAAACCAATTATACCCTAGAAGATATAAGATGGAGGCACAAGTTAATGGAATGGAGACAAAAAACTTCACTTTGGAAGAAGACATTTATATAGGATAAACCAATTAGAAAAAGGAGACTCCATAATGACAAAGTAAATCTTCTAAAGCTTATAAATAAACAGTGTTGGGCTGGAGTCATGGCTCAGTGGTAGAGCGCTTGCCTGGCATGTGTGAGGCCCTGGGTTCAATCCTCAGCACCACTGAAGTAAATACAAGATCCACTGATAACTAAAAAATATTAAAAAGAAATACTCTTCTGGGGCTGGGGTTGTGGCTCAGCGGCAGAGCGCTCGCCTCGCACGTGCGCGGCCCGGGTTCGATCCTCAGCACCATGTAAACATAAATGCATTGCATTGTGTACAACTAAAGTAAATAAATAAATATTTTAAAAAAATAAAGCAAATAAATAAATATATATAAAAAAAGAAATACTCTTCTGTCATTCATATCTAAAAAGAACAAAATTTTTTTTAAAAAAAATGCTGTGCTAACAATTCAACTTAAACAAACAACAACAACAACAACAACAAAAAAAAAATGTTAAGGGATGGGGATTTAGCTCAGTTGGTAGAGTGCTTGTCTTGCATGCACAAGGCCCTGGGTTCAATTCCCAGCACCACAAAACAAACAAACAAAATGTTATACTAGAATCACCAAACTTACATTTTAAAAGTAAAAATTATTATTTTATAATTAAAATAAACCACACAAAATTACATGACTCTGAGAGCTAGCAAGAAACATACAGTATTTCTATAGCCACTTAATTTATCACAGACCACAAGCCAACGTATTTGCCGGTTTGGCTCACATCATGCTGATGTGATGCCAAAGATAATTCTTTCCCCCCTCCAGCTAACAAGGTCAATTATCAGCACAGCTTAACTGTATACTTGGGGACATTTTTAAATCTCTTTGATACGAAGAGAAGGACAAAGAAAATTCAGTGCTTCCCTTTACCTTTTAAGCAGGGCAATGAAGGTCTGTACAACTACAATGGCACAGTTCAATTAATCAGGACAAATAAGTACCCAAGTGTAGAATGAGCCACATTCACACAATATTTTACTAATGAAAAAGCCAAACTAACCTTGAAGTTTACCTGTACTAACAGGTAGCTGGTGCTTTGAAAGTTCTATATCCACTCTCACCTGAGGTTAAAAAAATAAGTGCAGAATAGTTAAAATAAGGTTTTAAATCCATAAGGAAGTCCTTTCCAACCCCCCCCCCCCCCATATTTTCATCTGAGACACCCAGCCACCTAGTGATGTGTACAGACCTGCAGTCAGCACTGTGGAGTGTGGGGTGGGAAAGCACTGGCTGACAGTGTGTGGCTACACACTGTCCCCCACTCCTAACAGTCTTTCCCATTTTAATTCAGGAAAATGAGGCTGCCAAGTGCAAAAAATTGACCACAGCAAATCTCATTCCAGAGATTGTTCTTAACCACTATGCTATTGAGGCTATTTACCCCATTTCAATTTTTCATCTATGGAGAAAACAGGCCAATATCATCCTGCCAGAGCACTCCTATGTACATGTACCCAAATCCTTTGTACCCATCAAGAAATAGTAAAACACACACACACCCTACTAACCTATGCACGAAGGCAGGAGTGGTTTAGTCATTTTTTTTTTTTTTTTTTAATTCTGACAACAGGAAGCTGAACTAGTGAAATGGTATTTGATAATCACGGCAAACAACATCATGGATGCAAACCCAACAGCAGAACAGAAACTTTACAAAATAAACTTCACTTTACCATTGAATGGCTTAGCTGGTATATACTCAGGAAAATATAAAAAGATTTTTAAAACAGATAACCTAAGTATCCAAAAAATGATCTTTATAGATTTTAGGCTTTTACTCTGCGAAAAATGAGTAGGATTTTTTGCATTAGATAGATACTGGAGCATCTAATTCAAGGTAAAGAATAAACTCTAAGCCTTGGTTTCCCCAGCTATAAAATGAGGGTACTAGCCCCCGCCCCCAATACTGGGCTATTATGAGGCTATTAAAGAAAAATATGACAGCTTTTCTTTTTTGGGGGTATGTGTTGTGGGAGTCTGAAGCTACAACCTCACACAGGCTAATAAGCACATGCCCTACCACTGAGCTATATTACATCACTGATCTATAATCCTCACCCTGATAGTTCCTTTCTATATTTCATTAAAAGTTCTTAATAAAGGCTTAGAAAATTGAAGTAAACACAATGGTAGAAGTCTTGATTAATGAGAATAAATCAGTTCAAGAATAAGGAAACTAAAAACAGTTTTAAGAAATCAGGAAGTAATTCCATGCAACAATAGTGAGGAAACTTCTTAAGATTACTTTTTAAAAATAAATAAAAGTCACTTACACAAACAGCACCATAATCAAAATGTCTTTTCCATAGGAGACAACTAAACTAATATTAATTTCTCCAAGGGATCTAAGATAATTTTTTAAAAATATTTATTTATTTGCTTTAGTTGTATACAATGTGTTTTTTAGTTTTATGTGGTGCTGAGAATCAAACCCGGGCCATGCATGTGCTAGGCGATCGCTCTACCGCTGAGCCACAATCCCAGCCCGATAACTTCTTAAAAGAAAAAAAAGGGAGGAGGAGGAAGGAGGTAAAGGAGGAAAATGGGAGGAGGAGAAATCACAGAAGCACCACCCCCGTAATCAAACTCTCACCACCTCACCTGATTAAATAAAGCTTACCAAATGCAGTCTACAGTTTCCCTGCTAGATAAGGTTTTCTCAGCTGGGATTGCACAATTAAGAAGCAGGCAATACACCTGCAATTGGAACAACTCGGAAGCCCAACACCAACATCAGAAATAGCTTTTAGAACAAATACAAAAAGAGAAAGACTACTAAAAATAAGAACCAGAACCGCATTCAAGAAATTCCCAAAACCTTCTTTTATCAAAGTGGTCATACTTTCACACTTACATAGTTTTCAATTGGGAATACCCAAGATAAAAGCGAGGCTTGGAGAAGGCAACTCCCAGAAGGCAAAACTGCACAGTGGCAGGATCTGTCTGGCCCAAGGGGGCCCAGATTCTGTGACTACAACTTTGTCTTTAGTCTCCTCTTCCATTAGAAAACAACAACATTGGGGCTGAGAGTGAAGCTTGGTGGTAGGGCACTTGCCTAAAAAAGATTTTTCACCATCATCTATAAACACCTTGAAATACTGCATACTCAAGTTCTACATTTTTTAAAAATTCAAGGTTTCGGGGCTGGAGTTGTGGCTCAGCGGCAGAGCGCTCGCCTCGCACGTGCTCGGCCCGGGTTCGATCCTCAGCACCACGTAATCATAAATGCATTGCATTGTATACAACTAAAGTAAATAAATAAATATTTTAAAAAATCAAGGTTTCATTGCTTTTTCTTACAAAAATGTGTTAAACATTGCAGTTGCAATATAAAAAATTACACTCAACATATGTGATCAACAATCACACTTCTTGGTACTTACCCAAATGAATTAAAAACATGCCCACACAAAAATCTGTACAAAGATGTTTACAGCAGCTTTAGTCATAATAACAAAGTTGTCTTTCAATAGGAGAGTAAATAAACAAACTGTGGTACATTCAGACAATGGAATATTATGCAGCACTAAAAAGAAACGAATGATCAAGCCAAGAAAAGACATGGAGGAACCTTAAATATATATCATTAGGTTTAAGAAAAAGCACATCTGGAAAAGGTAAAACTATAGAGATAATATAAAGGTTAGTGGAAGGAATGAACAGGTGGAACAGAAAGTACAATGAAGTGTTACATATATACATACATATATATATTATATACATACTATTCTGATACTGTAACACGTTATCATATACAATGATGGATACACATCAGTATACATTTGCCAAAGAATATATATATACAGCATCAAATGTGAACTCTAATGTAAACTATGGACTTTGGACGATAATGTCAATGTATAATCTTCAATTTTAACAAATTTATCACTCTGGCATAGCATGTTGACAGTGAGGGAAGGAGGAAAGATGGAAGGAAGGTGTGTGTGAGGGAGGGAGAAAGCAAGAATCTTACAGGAACACTTCACATTCTGTTCCATTTGCTCTGAATCTAAAACTGCTCTTAAAAATAAAATCTATTAACATAGTACTGTAAAGCTACTGAGGTACCAAACAAATCCATATTTCTTCACTTTTATCTAAAAACATCAAACAAGAATACAAACTGGGGGCTGGAGATATTGCTTAGTTGGTGGACTGCCTGCCTCACATGTACAAGGCCCTGGGTTCAAGCACCAGCACAAACACATTAATGAAAATTTAAAAGATTACACAAGACAAATTATGCAAACCTATAAACCTGCAAATTCTCTTTTTTTTTTTTTAAATTTATTTATTTCCTTTTAGTTGTACACAATTCATTTATTTTTACGTGGTGCTGAGGATCGAACCCGGGTCGCGCACGTGCTAGGCAAGTGCTCTACCACTGAGCCACAACCCCAGCCCTGCAAATTCTCTTAATTGCTCCTTTGCAGTATTGGTAGGAGCCTCTCTTCCTCCACCACAGGTTTACCTGGAACAGGTAATCTAACAGGAACAAATGACTCTCCATCTACTTGGCAAAATCATCAAGGATATTCATTGACTAGCTTTGTTTCCAAATTCAGGGTCATTTCCATATTAGCAAGGAAAATGGCTTAGCGGTCTGAAAGAATAAAACTTCTGCAGAATTTTGCAAAACTGTTTGCATAGATGAGTACAGTTGATAGGCAGATTTAGGATAATTGCTTTTGACCTAAAAAATTGTTTTGGTGGCCTCATCAGGAAAAAGCTGATTTCTCTGAATAAGAATCTTAAAATAATTGATCACAGCAGCAATGAAAAAAAAAATTGCTAAGAAAGTTGACCCCCCCCCCCCCCCCCCGGAGATTAAATGCAAAGCCTTGCAAATGCTAGGGAAGTGCTCTATCCAAGTTATATCCCTAATCCTTTTTGGGACAGAGTCTAAGTTGTGGAGATGGGCCTCAAACTGTTAACCTCCTGAGCAGTAGAATTATAGGTATGTATTACTGTACCCACCTAATCTTTAATGTTTTGATAAGTGGAAAACAAAAATGAAAATATAACACTAAAGAGTCTAAAAATGCTATTAACCAGCCAGGTGTACGTGGCACACACCTATAATCTCAGCAATTTCAGAGGCTGAGGCAGGAGGATTATAAGTTTGAGGCTAGCCTCAGCAACTTAGTAAGCCCGTCTCAAAAAAAAAAAAAAAAAAAAAAAGGTTGGGGTGTAGCCCAGTGTTGGTAGGGTATTCTTGGGTTCAATTGCCACTATAGGAAAAAAAATTAAGATGAAAATCTACTTGTTAGTTGGTAATAAAACTATAAATCTAAGACGCTTTCAATTTAAGTCAAAAGACACTAAACTATTTTAAAAGAGTTATTTGTTTTAATCTTTTTTCCCTGCCTTTAAAAATTTTTTTTGGTTGTTGAACCCAGTGTTCACACATGCTAGGTAAGCACTCCACCCCTGAGCCACAACCCCAGTCCCTTTCCAGCGTTTTAATTGGTGCATTTTAGTTATACACACTGATGGGATGTTGTTACATATTCGTACATGTACATGATACAACAATATAATTTGGCCAACATCATTCCCCTAAAAGTTATTTTTTTTTTTTTGTTTTTTTTTTTTTTTTTGTACCAGGGATTGAACTCAGGGGCACTCGACCACTGGGTCACATCCCCAGCCCTTTTTTTTTTGTATTTTATTTAGAGACAGGGTCTCACTGAGTTGCTAAGTGCCTCGCCATTGCTGAGGCTGGCTTTGAACTCGTGATCCTCCTGCCTCAGCCTCCCAAAGTGCTAGGATTACAGGCGTGCGCCACCGCGCCCAGCTCCTAAAAGTTATTTTTAAAGAAATATAAAATCCTGTCATTTCAATGAACGCATGGTTAAATGGTCATGAAAGCCTGCCTCAAATTTCAGTTATAATTCTCATGAAAATAGAACCCAACTTAGCTTTATTCACAATTAAACTCTTCACTGTAGCCAAATACTTCTGATTCTCATCTGCACAACATTGAAAAACTGCCAATGTATGCTCATAGAACTAGAAATAAAAGGAATGACAGAAAAGAAATACTTAAGACCCACCAATTTGGGCTGGGATTGTGGCTCAGCCGTAGAGCGCTTGCCTAGTATGTGGGTAGCCCGGGTTCGATCCTCAGCACCACCTACAGGTGAACACATTGTGTACAACTAAAGCAAATAAATAAATATTAAAAAAAAATAAGAACCACCAATTTGTAGCTGTGGACATTTTTACTAGTAAGTTGACCTATAATCTCTAAGAAAATGTTTTCTTTAAGAAGAAACAGAGGGCTGGGGGTGGGGCTCTGTGCTAGAGTGCTTACCTGGTATGTGTGAGGTCCTGGGTTCAACCACCAGCAGCAAACCCCTCCCCCCTCAAAAATAAAAAACCTCACAAACTGTTTTAAAAAAGAGGAAACAGGGCTGGGGTTGTGGCTCAGCGGCAGAGCGCTCGCCAAACACGTGCGCGGCCCGAGTTCGATCCTCAGCACCACGTAAACATAAATGCATTGCATTGTGTACAACTAAAAGTAAATAAATAAATATTTTAAAAAAAAAAAAAGAGGAAACAATAGTTGGAGAAAATTCTCAAATACTGCCTATATCTACTGAAATTGTCATATTTTTTAAAATTGAGAAGACTTTTCATAATTCCCTCATCTACTGATGGTTGTGAGCATGTATGTACAGGCACACACATGCTCACAGGGGATGAAAAGACCCTTGCCCATATTTTTAAAAAAACTTTTTTAGTTGTTGATGGACCTTTATTTTATTCATTTATTTATATGTGGTGCTGAGAATCAAACTCATTGCCTCACACATGCAAGGCAAGTGCTCTACCACTAAGCCACAACCCCAGCCCCAAGACTGTTGACCATATTAAGCACATATTCTACCACTGAGCTACACCCACACCCCTGATATTTTTTCTAGATATTTTTGTTCTCTATTTTTTTACCAGGGTGTCATAGTTTAGCATATGCTAAGCACACCCAAAATGTGTATCTTAAGCCCTAACTCCCAATGTGACTGAATCTGAAGAAAAGAGTTTTCAGGAGATAGTTAAGGTTAAATGAGATCATAAGGGTAGGAGGCCCTAACCAGATATAACAAAAAGCAGGCTTTAGCTCTTGAAAATGAATGAGAGTGTTTAAGAATAAGCATCTACAGCTGGGCGTGGTGGCCCATGCCTGTAATCCCAGCGGAGGATGAGGCAGAAAGATCGAAAGCTCAAGGTTAGCTTCAGGAATTAGCAAGACTCTGTCTCAAAATAAAAATGTCTAGGGATGTAGCTCAGTAGTAAGCACCCCTAGGTTCAATTCCTGGTACAAACAAAAACAAAAAAAAATCTACAACTCCCAAGTTCCTGAAAGAAACTTAAGATTTGACTTTATAATGATTCTCAGTGCTTCTGGAGAGTAGCCTAACCTATTATTCAGTTTCCATTTGATATATTAGCACATGACTGCTGCTTATTAGTTAACACTTTAAAGACTTACCAACTAGATGCAAGATAATGGGTCATTCATAACTTCAAGAATTATGATTATAAATGTTTGCTTCTACAATATATAATGCATTAAATATACTCCCTTGATAAGTGAAGATTTGGGGGACAATAATGACCCTGTTTTATCATCCCCAAAGATGCATTATAACCACCATAATCTTGTATGTAAGCCGGGCGCGGTGGCGCACGCCTGTAATCCCAGCACTTGGGAGGCTGAGGCAGGAGGATCTCGAGTTCAAAGCCAGCCTCAGCAATGGTGAGGCACTTAGCAACTCAGTGAGACCCTGTCTCTAATAAAATACAAAAAAGGGCTGGGGATGTGGCCCAGTGGTCAAGTGCCTCTGAGTTCAATCCCCGGTACCAAAAAAAAAATCTTGTATGTATTTGAGAAACTCAGGGGTGATTAAAAGAGGAAATCAGTGAACAGCAGTTTGTAAAGGATGTATACCCATTACAAACCCATTATCCATTCCAAAGAACACAAGATAAACCCTAAGACCAGGTAAGCAAGATCAACTAGCCTTGATGTTTGCATCAAAGACAGTAAAGTCTTCACATTCTCCTCCAATTCATCACAACCCTCACCCAGAAAATACCCAGCATCTGTAACTGAGTCTTATTTTAGATGCAATCACCTTCACAAAAATTCATGTCAAAGTCCATCAAATTCATTTAATTATAACTACTTTGAAAGATGTTCCTCCTAATACAGTATATAAATGTTCAACCAGACAATATCATCCATACACTGATAAAGTTAAAACGTTTAGAAGTTTTTCGAATTGCAATTTTTTTTTTCTTGGAGCTGTATTCAAGTGGTTCTTGATTAATCATTTAAAGGATACACTCTGCCATTGCTGCAACATCCAGTTTGTCAATATCAGGTGAACCAGGGCAACATTTCTTAAATTCTTTTCGAAGATCAAAAAAGGAATAGAAGCATTCAGGTAGTAGTACATTCTGAGGAAGGACAAGGTAGACACTGTTAACTAGGTAAATTTACTCAGTGTTTCTCTAGTAATTAGGAACCTAAGAATTCAATGTAGGCATATTTTACCATGATTTTTAAAAATATAAGAGCAGCTTTATTTTTAATAGTGGGTCCTATTACTGCATTAGATCCTGTATACAGGTCTCACACAAAAAATCCATTTTATTTTAATGAACTGGATTACAATGTACTCCATTATACATTTTGTTCAAAACATTTCTGAACCTGCAATATATCTGGATTGTTACGCTTTGTATTTTATGGATAATAATATACTCTTTTCCCAGCCATAATAATTTTAGACCATCTGCATTTTTAGCTATCAGTTTTCATACAGATACATAAGTTTATACATAAGATTAACTCATAAAATTTAGTAGTTCTAACTCCTATTGGGTTCTAATAATGCATCTTGTCAGTACTAAATTAGATGATAGTATATTTCTAATATACACATGTATATATATATTCACACATATGTATATATATACACACACATATGTATACACACACGCACACACACACGTATACATATCTCACAAATCTCAAAAGCAAAAAAATGGTTCCCAGCTGTTCTTGGCTCCAAGCAGCACTCATGTGATTATTAAACAAAGCTCAACTGTGTTGGCAAATATTACGTTTGTGTGTGTGTGTGTGTGTGTACAACAAAAAAACCCTCATTGAATAACTTACAGTTAAAAAAACAAAACATGGGCTGGGGTTGTGGCTCAGTGGTAAAGCACTCGCCTAGCACATGTGTGGCCCGGGTTCGATCCTCAGCTCCATGTAAAAATAAACGCATTGTGTAGAACTAAGGCAAATAAATATTAAAAACAAACAAACAAAAACACCCATTATTTAACTGGGTGTGGTGACACACAACTGTAACCTCAGAGATTCAGGAGTCTTAGGCAGGATGATTGCAAATTCAAGGTCAGACTTGGCAATTTAGCAAGACCCCCCTCTCAAAATGAAAAAAGTGCTGGGGATGTAGTCCCCACTACCAAAGAAACAAAATGTTAACTACCAAACAAATCATGAATTCTCAGTTACCTACAAAAGTATTAATTTAAAAACTGTCTGCATATACAGTGATAAAGTATCAGTTTAAATAGCTGTGTTCAAGCTGGTGCATGCCTGTAATCTCAGCAGCTTGGGAGACTGAGGCAGGAAGATGGCAAGTTTAAAGCCAGCCTCAGCAACTTACCTAGGCCTCAAGCAACTTAGCAAGACCCTGTCTCTAAATAAAATATAAAAAAGGGCTGGGGATGTGGCTCAGTGGTTAAGCCCCTCTGGGTTCTGGCACCAAAATTAAGTAAATAGGGGCTGGGGCTCAGTGGTAAAGCACTTGCCTAGTATGTGTGAGGCACTGGGTTTGATTCTCAGTACCACATATAAATAAATGAATAAAACAGAGGTCCATCAACATCTTAAATTTTTTTTTTAAATAAATAGCTGTGTCCATTTAAAATACTGAGCATTTTAGTTACTGCTTATGATATGTTAATAGTATGTTAAATTATAGAGGCTGAAAGTATTTGTATAGTATGAATGTTCTTTGTAAAAATAATGCTTTTCTATAGAAGTCTGAAATAATATATCTACATATGCTTATATTAGGAAAAACATTTTAATCTATTGTTTTCTGCATAGATTATTTCTTTTATATTTTGCCATTTGCCTATAAATGAATATGCAAAATTACTTTTTATTAAATTGTTTTCTTTTATCAATCAATCCTAATAAAACCAACTTAGGAAAACATTTTTTTCTCCAGAGGCATCTAAAATAATGGAAACAGCTGTTTTCCTCTGGCCCAATAAGAATTAAGTCCCCCATATGCATTTTTTTGGGAAAAAATAATTCACATGTCTTTTTAGGTCAAGGGTATAGCAAATGATCTAGCACTTAATAAAATTAAATAACTACTAAAATTCTTATAAAAAAGTAGTAATTGCCTTAACCCTCAAGGCAGAGGAACTTGGATTTCTTCTTCAGACATTTTAAATTACTATACACTTAACTAATTTCCCAGCTTTCTCTACTTTAAGGAACTAAAGAAAATCAGTACTGACTATACTTTCCGGTGTCATCAATTGTCAATCTACATTTTTCATTGCAGGACTTGCCTCATACAGTTACCTAAATATATTCTTATCTTTTCAAACCCAGTGCCTGCCCACCACAATAAAAATTATGACTTAAACTAATTTAAGTCGTTAAGAGCAACTAGTTTAGCAGTGATTGGCTACCCTGGGGGAGCCTCTATGCTTTTCATTGTTCCCTAAGTAGTATTTTCAGGGGAAGAAATCACAATATATCCATGACAAGACTGTATTTTTCCTCACTCCGTAGTCTTTTCCACATCAGAAAAGTTAACAAAATTAAAAGATGGGCCTGATCCTATAAATTTAAGAATTGGACAAAGTGTGCCATAATCAATATTTCACTAGTTGTATAGTTAAGTGTTATTTAAGCAGGCTTTTTAATGAATTATAATTAAAAGGGTAGAGTTAAACTTTAAAGGATAAAGTATTTTCAAAAATGAAAATATTATAATGCACTAAAACACCATTCTTGCTTTCCTACTTGTGGTTATTTTGGCAAAATATCAAACGCCATGCTAACTCTGGAAAAGGGAGAATGTCAAGCATCTTGAAAACTTGACACCTGAACATCTCCATGAAATTGTCATGCATCTTGTAACTGTGGTAAAATATACATTAATGTTAAATTTACCATCTGTGTGTGTGTGTGTGTGTGTGTGTGTGTGTGTGTGCTGGGGAATCAAACCCACATGTGCTACACCTCAGGCCCAATTTTAGCAATTTTAGTGTACACTTCACAAGCAGTAAGTACATTAACATTTTACAACCATCCTTTTCCAGAGCCTTTTTATCTTCCCCAAATGAAATTATGGTCGCATTAAACAATAACTCCCTACCTGCAACTTTTTAAAAACAATGATTTGGGTAAGCCAATTTTCTAAAAAGCTTTCGTTCATCCCAAAGTCCAACCATTTTTTTCAGAAGCCGGAACTCTTACCTTCTTAGAAGCCTCAGGATGCAGAATTTGCCTGACATGAAGCTGCCCATCAGTGCAGAGACAGAAGGAAGTCCCTACCCCAATATTGAGTTCATTGCTCACTGATTGGTTAAACTGAAAGAATAAGACACAGGGAGGAATACAACAGATGCAGGGTTTACAAACTCTTCAAAATGGCCTCACTTGGTATAAAGGGTGTGTGGAGGGGGGCGGGGGGGGGGGGGAAAGAGTCATGCTGACAACCCTGAAAGGGACTGTGATGCTGGAGCAGACACCACAAATCCCCTAGATGGTAAGGTACCCCATCCGATCTGCAGTTTTTGCTCAGAAGTGCGGTTTCCCTCCTGTCTCCCCTTCTATTTTTACGATAAACTCATTGAAGACAAATCAGAGATCTGCTTTCCTTGCAGGTTGCCTTCAGATTACATCATTCCCCAGCCTTACTTTGGATGTGCCAGGTTTAAGAAAGAAATCAATTTCTGATAAACAAAGCAGATAATGGATATACAGACCTCTGTAGAGGCCAGTAACACGAACCTGGAATACACCCCAGAAATGATAACTTTCTCCTATAATTCGAAACTCATGTGATAAGGCAGAGGCGGTAAGAGCTCAGGGTATTCATAGGTGCACAGGTGTTGAGCGCCCCGCCCTAACCCGGGCTCCAGCAACCGTCTGCGCCCCGGAACTGCCAGTTTTTAAGTTATCTCAATTCCAATAAGGGGATCCCATCAGTTCCCACGGTGACCCAAACCTTACTTGAAACTGAGATCAAGACCATTAAATAAATGATAGAACCGAGTCTTTCTTTAGGAGTTCAGAAGACTGAAAGCAGTTGGGCTCTTTCAGGTTCGGACCAAAACTCTGGCCGCTTCTATCACGCAACGCCGGGTTGGCCGGCACTTCTACACCATAGCGCCCCCTGCTCCATGGCAGAGCCACAGACCCAAACCCCGCTGGCGACTGGAGCGGTAGGGGTCTAGACCTGGAGATGGGGACTATAGGATTCATCTAGCCTCACTGGTCATTCAAATGGTTAAACGCTGCTGACTCTCCGACCCCACGAACTACTCCAGGAAGCTATTGGAAAACTAGAAAATTTGGGTAGTTTGGGTAAGGAAGCGAAAAGGAGCAGCGACCTCCCCCAGTTCCCGGGCCAGGCGCCCACCCAAGCGACTGGGAGTCCCGCCACCCAGCCCCAGGGACACGCGGCGACCACCCCGAGAGGACGTGCAGCAGTGGGGTTGGGTCGGATTGTGGGGTAGCCGGGACAGCCCGGATCGAAGTGGGCGGTGTGGCCCAGGGCTGTCACCTGTCGGAGGGCTTGGTCCAGCTGAGGCGCGGAGGATAAGCTTTCGGCGTCTATTTTAGTTTCTTCTTTGCAATCCTCTGTCAGTTCCAACTGATCCGGTCTAACTAGTACTTCGTGCAACTGTCCCACCTCCAGGGGGAGAGAAACAACAGGGGGTCAGTTTCCCCTTTTCCGATTCCGGAACCTCTCTCCAGGCTCTTCCCGCTCGCTCCCCCGTTGCGACCGTCCGCGCCTCTACAAGGGTCCAGCTGCATAATCAAAGCTCACTACACTACAGCGGCTCCTGTGGCTCAGAGGTCCTCGCGTCCCAGCCCCCTGCCCCACCCCCACCCGGATCAAGTCGCAAAGGCCTGGGAAGTGGGCTCCAGGGGCCCGAGAAGGCCACTCGGTCTCGGCCCAGCGTCCCCCGACCGGCAAAGAACCCATCTCAGCAGCTCCCGGCCTCTCCACCTGGGCCAGGTTTCTGGAGACTGAAATGGTTCCAAGGCGGTTGGCCAACAAGTTTGGTTTTATTCTGAATTCTCTAGGCCTCTGGTCCAGCCCAAGTGGGGTACTTATTTACCTACCCCCTCCTCCAAACTTCCACAACAAACTTCTTGCCCCCACGCCTTGGACAAGAACGTGGAGAAATACCTTCTTGTTGGCCAGGTCCACGACTTTCCATAACAGCAGGATCAGCTCCTTCTCATCCGAGCCCAGCTTGGCCCCGGTGGCCCCAGCAGTGATCCCAAAAAGTACCACCAAGTAATCCGGAGACGCCGTCATGACGATAGGTGGGGAGGGGAAGAAGGGGGGTCGGGAGGCGGTGAGGCGGGGTGGAAGTGAGAACGAAAAAAACCTGTGCTAAACCTTCTTCTAAGAGAAAAAGAAAGAGCGCCCACCCCCCCCTCCTCGCTGCCGCTGGTGCAAAAGGCGGTAACCAACCACCCAAGCCCACACCTGGCCGGTGCTCCACACCCAGGGCAGGAAGGGGGGTGGGAAGGAGGGTGTAGGAGGACTGCCCTTTTTGTATTCAATTGCCCGTGCGTTTATGAAAAAGCCAGGAGCTGGGCTGCACCCCCGAGAGGCGCGCGCAATGGCTGAAAGCTTTTCTGTTTTGGGATGTGGCTCTACCTGCCCGCCCCTTCCCCCTCCCCCACGTGGTGCAGGTAAGAGACACCTGGCGGCGCCGGCCCATTGGCTCCTTCAAACCACTACGTGGCAGCGGTGGGGGAGGAGGCCGCTTGGGGAGGTGGAGGAGGGGGCGGTAGACAATGGCTGGATGAATGGGGAGGCCTGCTTGAGAGGGGTGGAGGGAAAGGCCGAAGGGGCGGGGAAGGGGCGGTTGCCACCCTGAGGTTAGACTGGGCTAGACTGGGAAAGAGTGAGGGGTAAAGGGCGCAGAATCGCGGAGAAGGGTCCCTACAGGAGGTACCAGAGGTGTGGGGGAGCTCAAGGAAAGTCTGGCTGGGAGGAACGAAGCTGAAGGTTTTGAAGGGTCAAGAGAAAAAGCCAGGCGCTGGGAAGCGAAAGGAGGCTAGAGGTGAGGCCCAGGGCGCGAAGCTGCTCAGGGTGCGGCGCCGGGCAAAGCGAACTGCGGTGGGAGGGACCGGCCAACGGCAGCCGGGAGGTGGCAGGGGCAATTGCTGAACCCCGGAAAAGCCGCTCCCGAGCCCAACACACCTTTCAGTGCAAACAAGGAGAAATCCTGCAGTCCCTCCCTTCACCTGGCCAGAGCGCCGGAGAATGCTCCCCCAACTCCGCAGCGCTGCCCACCTTAGAGAGAAACCCCGCGCGCCGCAGAGCCGGGCGCCCTGGGCACCCAGCCACCAAGTCACGCCCATGGACGCAGTTACTCACCGCGCCCAAAGCGGCTGGGAGACCCCCTTGAGGAAATTCAGGCACAATGGCCCCCACTCCCTTTTCTCTCAACTTCTTTAATTACTACATCTTGTTTGCACTGGCTGCTAGTTTTGAGACTGGAATGTCCTCCAGGGATGGGGCCCACTTCCTTTGATTTGCTTTGGGCTCCAGATAAAAATGCATCTACCCCACGTGCCTAATAAAGTTTTCCCCTTAATTCCGCGCTCTGATCCCATGCCCTTCAATTGTGCCTTTTAGCTTTGTGCTTGAGAGTGTATCGATTTAACCAAGATACCCGCCTCCCCTAGCTCAGCTTGGTTTGTACTGGGGCTTGTGCGCCCACGACCATCCCCTATCCACCACGTTGGACGGCGATGTGGTGGGTCGTGTCATTTTAGAAAGACAAGCGCCAGAGGTGGAGTTTCCTCGGGTTTTATATTTCAAACCGGTCTATTCTCGGGAACCGAATTTCGTCTGAAATATTACTAATTTGGCTTCAGGTATCCAACCCTTCGTATTCATGTGAAATCAGACAACCAAACACCTACTGTACCTACGCCGGGTACAAATCTGTAACTTTTAGGGGACGCTTGTTAGGGGAAGCTAGAGATCCGGCTTTCCAGTGGGGTTTGAGACTCCCGGGAGCAGGGAGAGCAGCTCAAGGCCCTCGCAGCGGGTTTCCTGGTAGGGCCAGGTGCGGGCGGAGGCGGGGCCGCCGGCGGTGCAGGTAGCTGCTTGCGTCCCCAGAGAGCGGGCGGATGCCGGGTTCCCACACCTGCTAGGTTGCGACCGCGGCTAGAGTTCCTGGGGCACTCGCTTCACACTCCTAGACTTCAAGGTGCGGAGTCATAAATCCGCCCCTGCTGGATCGCAGCGGATCCTCGACCCGCCCTAGCCCCGGTATCTTCGAGTTATCCTCCCTGGCCCTTGGGCGTCGCGGGGGCTGGAACTGGGAGCGGAATGAGGCCACGAGGGACTTGGGAAAACCTCCCAGATTGCATTGCAGTGGGCGAGGCCGCCTGGAGGAGCCGGTTCCCCCGAGCCACCTCCCCTCAGGGCTTTCTCGGTGCGCGGTTCCCAGATGCTCTTCTCTGACCGCCGGGGAGGTGCGGCCTCGCAGGGACGCTGAACCGGGTACTTGGCCTGGCTGGGCCGACCGGATCTCACGCGGCTGCAAGGAGGCCAGACGCCAGGACAGGTGACTGTTGCTGAGAAAGTGATTAGAACAGCTTGGAAAGCGTGGGCCCGCCCGTCCTTTCAGGGATTTGAGGTTTGGATTCATCATTTGTATAACGCGTTTGGATGAACTGAAGACTTAATAAATCAGAACGACTACCAAGAAATCCACAGCAGCATTATCCAACTTAAAATCATGAATCTCGAACTGCCCCCCCCCCTTTTAGAGACTTGCTTTCTTTGTTTTTAAGGGACTTGGATCTCTGTTTTTATTATTATTAATTTTAAAGTTTGATTCATCCAACTGGACTTACAAGGATAGGGATGGTTTTGTTTTGTTTCAAATATGTTCTGAGGGTTTGAAACAGAGCCTGACATATACTATACACTCAACAAATATTTGTTGAATTATTATGATAACACCCACCCATTTTTGCAGCTTTGTCTTCTAAGCCTAGGGCTTCACTACAAAGGCGAGATTCTCAACATGGGAATCTACAGGTAATTTATAGCTCAAATGTTTATGAAGAGTAGGTGCTAATTCTCCACAAACTTAACTTGTATTAAACTCACAAAGGCAAGAATGTCAAGGGGGAGAAATCTATGTAATACAAGTATATCCATTCTGGATACAAAAATATTATATTACTATTACCACCATCTATTAAAACAACAACAATGAAACTCTCCTAAAGGAAGGCTCATTCAAGTCTTCACTCCACATCACATCTAAAACTTCCCAAATAAATCAGATTTTTAAAAAATGCAGGAGGGACCCAAATTCCAAATTAAGGGTCAGTATACTCTTAAATTTTATTTTTATTTTTTACTAGGGCATTATAATTATACATAATATTTAGGTTTATTTTGACAATCATACATGCAAGAATTTGATTTCTATCCTCCCCCCGTGGTATACACTTAAACATATTAATGTCCTGAAAGACAAAGACTGACAAACTTTTTGTTTTGTTTTGTTTTAATATTTGTATTTATATTTTCTTTTTTAAAAAAAAAATCCAATGTTGTTGTATATATAACAGTAGCATGCTTTACAATTCATAATACACATAATGAGCACCTTCTTACATATCACTGTGACAAACTGTTTTTAATTAAAGTAGTTTAAAAGAAATGATCCTGGACGCCCAAAAATAGTTCTTTTTTTTTTTTTTTTCTTTCTTTCTTTCTTCTTTAAGGGACAGGAGGCAAAATTTGAATACAGTTTCTAGATTAACAGAAATTAATTACAATCTTTAGATTATTTCAGTGTTAATTTCTCGATTTTTTGGTATTACTGTGGTTAGGCAGGAGAAAGTTCTTATTTTAAGGAAGTGTCTAGGAAGTATTTAGGGGTAAAGAGGAATCATGCGCACATTCCTGTAATCCCAGGGACTAGTGAGGCTGAGGCAAGAGAATCCCAAACTTGAGGCTAGCCTCTACAATTTAAAAGACCCTGTCTCAGAATTTATTTATTTTTTTTTTAAGGGGGAGAAGCAGGTCAGGGTGGGGAGCACATACTTACAATCCCAGAAGCTCCAGAGGCTAAAGCAAGAGGATTGTGAGTTCAAAACCAGCCTCAGTAACTTAGCAAGACCCTGTTTTAAAAGGGGTTTGGGATGTGGCTCAGTGGTTAAGTGCCCTTAGGTTCAATCCCCAGTACCACAAAGTGGGGGCTTTGGGGGTGTAGCTCAGTTGGAGAGCACCTCTGGGTTCAATTCCTAGTACTGCAAAAACAACAATTTACATATGTGTAAATTACTCTCAGAATTTTCAATCAATATATATAGAGAGTAATAAAGCAAATTTATTAAAATGTTAACATTGAATCTGGGTGAGGGAATTATTTATGCTATTCTTCTGAATGTTTCTCTAAGTCTAAAATTATTTCAAGTTTGAAAGTTTTGTTTTTCTGCCTCCACCATTCTGGTCATTAATAATATTCTGCGGGGGCTGGGGTTGTGGCTCAGCGGCAGAGCGCTCGCCTTGCACGTGTGCGGCCTGGGTTCGATCCTCAGCACCACATAAACATAAATGCATTGCATTGTGTACAACTAAAGTAAATAAATATTTTTTAAAAATAACATTCTGAGCTATAACTTCCTTCTATGATAAACTCCTCATGTCATAAAGTGACTCTTTTTTTTTTTTTTTTTTTTTTTTTGTCTTTTCCTTGGTGAATGAAAGAAGAGTAGAGAAAAGGTGACCAGTTTCTGCATAACAATCTGTTTATGTACTTCAAGGTTGTTCTCAAGTAATCTTTCCTAGACTAAATAACTTCTTTAAGATTTATGTTGTAAATAGATTACAGTAGCAGCACTGTCTACTGACTCCAGTTTCATGTGAGATTTTTTGCAGTGCAGGGGACAGAACCCAGGGGCACTCTGCCACTGAGCTACATCCCCAGCCCTTTTTTATTTTGAGACATAGTCTTGCTAATTTGCAGAGGCTGACCTTGAACTTTGAATCCTCCTGCCTGTGCCTACCAATTTGTCTGGATTGCAGGCATGGGCCACCATGCTGGGTGCTTTACATCTTTCTTAAAGTTCTCAATTGCATGTACCTAGTCACTCTCTCATACCTATAAGAACCATTATAACTATTTTAGAACTGTATCAACTGCTCCACAACAGTGCCTCAAATTCCTTCAGCATTTGATTAAACAGAATAATGTAGAAATTCCAACTTTTCTGTAAAACTTTATACATAAGACATGATTGTTCAATTTTTATAATCTATTTGTGGATTTTGTTTAAAGATTTGACATGGAAATTTATTAGGTGCCATTTAAAATTTTTATATGTTTAGTTAAAAGATTTGACATGAAAATTTATTAGATACCCTGTAAAATTAAAAAAAAAAAAAAAAAAAAAAGAACCATCAAAAGTAAATTAAACCGGGTGCGGTAGCGCATGCCTGTAATCCCAGCACTTGGGAGGCTGAGGCAGGAGGATCACGAGTTCAAAGCCAGCCTCAGCAATGGCGAGGCACTTAGCAACTCAGTGAGACCCTGTCTCTAATAAAATACAAAATAGGGCTGGGCTGGGATGTGACTCAGGGGTAGGGCGCTCGCCTCTCATGTGCGCAGCCCAGGTTTGATCCTCAACACCACGTAGAAATAAATGCATTGTGTACAACTAAAGCAAATAAATACATATTTTAAAAAATAGGGCTGGGGATGTGACTCAGTGGTCGAGTGCCCCTGAGTTCAATCCCCAGCACAATAAATAAATAAAAATAAATAAATAAATAAATAAATAAAATGCCTAGTGTAGTGGCTCACACCTGTAATCCCAATTACTCAGGAAGTTGAGGCAGGAGGATCACAAGTTCGAAGCCAGCCTCAGCAATTTAGCAAGAACTGGTGTCCTTGAGTTATTTAGAGGTGATGGTTGCACAAATTTGTGGAAATACTAAGAACAACTGAATTGTGCACCTTAAATGGATGAATATTATGGTTTGTGAATTACATCTCAATTTTTTAAAATATTTTTTTTAGTTGTTGATAGACCTTTATTTATGGTGCTGAGAATCGAACCCAGTGCCTCATACACACCAGGCAAGTGCGCTACTGCTGAGCCACAGCCCCAACCCCACATCTCAATTTTTAAAAAGCAAATCAAGTAAAAACCTGTGTTCTGAGGCTACCACAGCCATTGATATTTCTTGGTTATCTGTAATATATACAGTTGTAAGAGACCTCATTTGAGACCTCATTTTATATTCCCTGGACAGGTCTAACTTATGAAGTGGAGAGGTAAGGAGAAGTGAAGGTCAAGATAACTAAATAAATTATAATTTTCTATTAATTACTCTGTACACTACACATTTAAACAAATTATTGGTCTGAACCTTTATTATAGCAATTAGTATAGACCGTGGAAAAAGTATGGGTTTAATGGTTGGCCCTACCAATTTGCTCTCTCGTGGCTTTGGGCATGTTCCTTTACCTCAGAAGGACCTGGTTTCTCACATGTGAATATGGAGATGATGATGATGTACCCTTCATAGATTTTAAAGGGAGAGGGAATGTGTAAATAAGTGTCTTTAATCAAGAAATGTACTGCTAAAGAGGCATCTTTGAATAAGGAGGCCTTTCTCAAGGCAACCAGGCCATTGATTTTCTGGCTTTATCTTTGAGAAACCATCAAGGTGTTTCAACAAGCCTTGGCTGCCTGCTCTGTTATAGGGAAATACACAGAAAAATGCAGATATTGGAATCTGGACTCAGGAATCTGGACAGCGTGGCTTATAAGATATGCCTGATTTTTGGAGATCGTAGAACCCATTCAGATTAACTGGGTATCCAGGGAAAAGAGATCATACCCAGGGAATTCCTCTCTCCTTACTTCTAGCCTTATGCCATCAAGCACAATTACCCTCCTTCCCCCTGTCCCTTGCTTGGGAGTATCTTCCTGCCTCTTCCAAAATCCAGAGACAGGAAAGCACAGAAGTAAGCTTTATCTTTTAAGTCAAGGTGGGGTGACAGGAGTGGGCAAAAAACTATTGTTTATCTTAGTTCCTAAGTTTCTGCCTACCCCCTCCCCCTTTGGCTGATAAAAGGCCAATTTTATTATTCTAGCAAAAGGTAACCCAAAGACCAGGAAATTGTTGCTGCCCTGCTTTCTGTGTGTCTGAAGTATGTAAAGTGCTGGTGAGAGAGTACACTTGGCAGAACTGCCATTTGGAGAGAGTAAAGATAATTTTTATGATGGGCCTATATCCGCTTCATTTGCATGTCACTGCTTTCTCACCTAAAGATTTCTAAGTGACTGAAGTCTGTACAAAATATCAGATATCCATGCAGTCATTTATTTAACAAATACAGGCACCCTAATTTGTACCAGGTAAGATGTTGGCCACTGGAGATGCAATTATGAAAAAATACAAACACTGTCCTTGCCCTTATTGAGTGGGGAGGACAAATAGCCACTCACAAAACAAATGTATCATTACAACAATGACAAGTGTGCTAAAGGTTCAGAGCTCTGAGAGATTACACAACAACAGGATATAAACTCCACTAGGAAGACAAGAAAGGGTTCACTGAGCACTGGTGTTTAGATTACAAACTTGAAGTGAAATAACCAAAGACGTAGGAGCTGATGAGGAAAAAGGAAAGGAGGGTGCGTGGCATACAGAAATAATTAAGGAAAGGGTCTAAAGACAAGATGCTGGAGAAGTATGTGAGACCTTAAGGGTCATTTTTTAATATATATATATATAGTTTTTTAGTTGTAGATGGACACAATACCTTTATTTTATTTATTTGTTTTTATGTGGTGCTGAGGATCAAATCCAGTGCCTCACACATGCTAGGCAAGTGCTCCACCACTGAGCCACAACCCCAGCCCCTTAAGAGTCGTTCTTGACTTCCTGCTATGTCCAGTAGCTCACCAAGTTTCATGGAGTTTTCCTTCAGTACTAATGTGCTTGGCTCTTTCCATTCTTTACAGAACTACAGATTTTTTTACTCAAATGGCTTCAGGTATCTTGCACAATATGCATTAACCCTAAGTGTTTAGTGGTTCTTGGAATACTGTCTTACAATCTTTACAGTTTAACCCAAAAAAGGGGGGGGGGGTGACTGCCATAGGAAGTGTTTTAATTTTGCTAAGTAGTATGTTTTTAAAAAAATATTTGTATTCGTTATTAATGGATCTTTCTTTCTTTCTTTCTTTCTTTCTTTCTTTCTTTCTTTCTATGTGGTGCTGAGAATCGAACCCAGTGCCTCACACATGCTAGGCGAGTACTCTACCACTGAACCACAAACCCAGCCCAAGTAGTGCTTTTTAAAAAAAAAAAAAAAAAAATAGTAATTGTTGCCAGATGTGGTGGCACACTCCTGTAATCTCAGCAACTTAGGAACCTGAGACAGGAGGATCTCAAGTTCAAAGCCAGCCTCAATAACGGCAAGGCGCTAAGCAACTCAGTGAGACCCTGTCTCTAAATAAAATACAAAATAGGGCTGGGGATGTGGCTCAGTGGTCGAGGGCTCCTATGTTCAAACCCCGGTACCAAAATATTATTTACTGTTCTCTTCATTTCATGAAAGAAATGCTATTTTAACAACAAAAAGAAAGACCAATATGAGAATAAAGGATGATTTTTATATTTACATGAGTCACTTTATGAAAAATTTGTTACATTGCCCTTATCTCATTCAATCTCTTTGGAAAAATGAATCATATACAAGGGTTTTGGAGCCACTAGCTTAATCTCTTCTGAAAATTATCAGCAAACTAGGTCTTAAAAACAACTTCCATTTTTCAAGACATTTATGTAACTATTTACAAGACCATACATGATTTATAATGAACACTGTAGTTATCTACCTCTCCCAAACTCTGACTGCTGCTTTCCAGAGCTAGCAGCTCCTACCCCCACTTTTTTTTTTTTGTACCAGGAATTGAACTCAGGGGCACTCCACCACTGAGCCACATCCCAGCCCTTTTTTGTATTTTATTAGAGACAGGGTCTCACTGAGTTGCTAAATGCCTCGCCATTGCTGAGGCTGGCTTTGAACTCACGATCCTCCTGCCTCAGCCTCCCAAGTGCTGGGATTGCAGGCGTGCGCCACTCCGTCTGGCTTCCTAACCCCACTTTTAACTGTTAATCGCTCCTCTTTTTTTGTGCAGGTGCTGCGGATCAAACCCACAGCCTTGACAGGCAAGTGCTTCTACCATTGAATCTACAACCCCAGCCTTTGCCTCCTCATTTTTAAGTAACATACGCTGCACTTACAACTATTAAAAAGCATTTTTTTTTTCAAATATTAAAATCTAATTGGTGCTCTTCTTCTCAAATTGAATTGGAGTTATGGAGTAATATTTATGCACATTAGCTCAAATCTCAATCCATCTATAAAGCTTCTGGTTTAACCAAGCCCTCAGTAATTACTTCTCTAGACTATACTGCTTAAATGCTTCTGCTCCACATTATTTCAAGTAGACAATGACTTTCTTAAAATCCTAGACTCCCCCAATTTACAATCACAAATGGACACTTTATTCCCACTGTTAAACTATCTTTGTGTGGGGGCTGGGATTGTGGCTCAGCGGTAGAGCACTCGCCTAACACGTGCCCGGCCCAGGTTCAATCCTCACTCAGCACCACATAAAAATAAATAAAGGCATTGTGTACAACTAAAATAAATAAAAATTTAAAAAAAAAAAAAAAAACTATCTTTGTGTGTACTTTTAAAACCAGAACTCATTCATGCTTAGATTAGTAGGAAGGGGGTTTGCCTAGGGTGTCCACCAATTATGCTGGCCTTAGAGGGAAGAATAAACACTTCTGAGCTTGGTGCAATAGTTCGCAACTGTAATCCCAGCAAATTGGGAGGCTGAGGCAGGAGGATCACAAGTTTAAGGCTAGTCTCAGAATTTAGTAAAACCCTGTCTCAAAGAATTTTTATAAAGGTCTTAGTGGTAAAGTGCCCCTAGATTCAATCCTTAGTACAAAAAACAAAAACAAACAAACAAAAAAAAAAACCCTGATTTTAAAAACTGTTCCCAGTATTAGGACAAATTTGCATCCCTGCTTTAGCTACTAGAGGAGTTATCTGATTTCAATCAGAATTTATTTATGCAAACAATATTTTTAAATCTGGTCATTATTCTGGAAGGAAATACAAAAAAGCCATTATAGTATCTCCCTCTGAGATAAGGTCCAGGACTCAGCACTGTGGCATATGCCTATAATCCCAGGCACTCAGGAAGCTAAAGCAGGAGGATTGCAAGTTCAAAGCCAGCCTCAATAATTTATCGAGGCCCTAAGCAATTTAGTGAGACCCTGTTTCAAAATAAAATAGAAAGGGCTAGGAATGTGGCTCAGTGGTTAAGAAGAGGTTTTTTTCTCTTTATATACCATAAATAACAATAACATTATTGAGTGGAGCCCTTGCAAGGGTTTTGTCATTTAATCCTCACAACAACCAAATGAAGTTCAGATACTGCTTTTTACCCACTCTACAGCTGAGGAAAACTTAATCACTTGGTCAGCTGGGTGCAATGTACAAACCTGAAGTCTCTGGTACTCAGGAGGCTGAAGTAGAAAGGTCACTTGAACCCAGGAATTTGAGGCCAGCCTAGGCAACATAGTGAGACCCCACCTCAAAAAAAAATAAAATAACTTGGTCAGGAGTGACCATTCATAACCTTCATCACAGAATTTTTTAGTTACCTGGTGGACCTGAGAAGCCACTCTCCAACCCTTCCCTGGACTCTTCTGCACTGCATCCCACCCCTGGCATGAAGGCCTTGGGTGACTGATTCAGGAGCTCAGAGGTGGCCATTTCCTAAGTCCAGCCAGACTGAAGGGACAGGTGAGGAGCCCCTGTACCTTAACATTTGGGGACTAAAGGAGAAGAGGGGTATTCTGGACAAGGATATCACTAAATGCTACAGTGTGGATGGATGACCAGAACACCACATCTCCTCCCAGCTCTATGAGTATAATGACATCAAGGATGTAGGGGCAGAGCATGGTGGCGCACACCTGTAATCTCAGTAGCTCAGGAGGCTGAGAAGGAGGATTGAGGGTTCAAAGCCAGCCTCAGCAAAAGTGGGGCCCTAAGCAACTCAGTGAGACCCTTTCTCTAAATAATCTCTAAATAAAATACAAAATAGGGCTGGGGATATGGCTCAGTGGTTGAGTGCCCCTGAGTTCAATCCCCAGCAACGGGAGGAGGGGTGGGGGAGGATGTAGGGACAAACTAGTTGTGCTCCAAGGTGTCACCACCAAAGAGTTGTATCCAGAATTTGACTTGGGCATGAATGACTGAGCAGAGGCTCACAGACCCTTGTTCCTGGTCCACAAGGAAATGTAGATGTGGATGAGAAAGAGCAGGAGCCCATCCAGTGTACCTATAGAGTTGTCAGCAAGAAAATGCTAGTGTCCAAGATCCCAAGTCAAGTCAGAAAGGATCCTAAAAAAGAGGGGGGGGGGGCAGGGAAGAAGGAGGGTTCCAAGTTCCAAGGTCTCTGAAATGTCCCAGTGGTACCTGTGTGTGGGTATGAGTATCCTATTTGTCACATATGAGCAATCAGGAAAAAAATAAAATGACAACTCTGTTCAAATTGCATGGGACTGGGATTCATACCTAGAGAGTCTGACTCCAGCGAACTGCACTTTTGGCCACTACAGTATACTGACTATAAGTATTTTTATAAGCTTTAGAAAATCTTGTTGTGTCTAAGGCATTTCTGTACATCAGCAACAAATCCTCAGAAAGAGAAACTAGGAAATCCACCCCATTTACTATAACATAAACAACAAAACAAAACAACAACAAAAAAAACTTGGGAATCAACCTAACAAAAGAAGTAAAAGACCTGTACAATGAAAACTATAGCACACTAAAGAAAGAAAGAAGATCTTAGAAGATGGAAAGATTTACCTTGTTCATGAATAGGTAGGACTAATATTGTCAGAATGACTATTCTACCAAAAGCACTGTACAATTTCAATGCAATCCCAATCAAAATCCCAATGTCATTCCTCATAGAAATAGAAAAAGAAATCATGAAATTCATCTGGAAAAATAAGAGACCCAGAATAGCCAAAGCAATTCTTAGCAAGAAGAGTGAAGCTGGTGGCATTACTATTCCAGACCTTAATTGTATTAAAAAGCAATAGTAACTAAAACAGCATGGTATTGGCACCAAAATAGACCAGTAAACCAATGGTACAGAATAGAAGACACAGAGACTAACCCACAAATCTACAGTTATCTTATATTAGACAAAGGTGCCAAAAACATACATTGGAAAAAAGACAGCCTCTTCAACAAATGGTGTTGGGAAAACTGGAAATCCTTATATAATAAAATGAAATTAAACCTCTATCTCTCTCCATGCACAAAACTCAACTCAAAGTGGATCAAGGACCTAGGAAATTAAACCAGAGACCTTGCACCTAATAGAGGAAAAAATAGGCCCAAATCTCCAACATGTTGGATTAGGCCACAACTTCCTCAATAAGACCCCTATAGCGCAAGAACTAAAACCAAACATTAGTAAATGGTATGGATTCAAACTAAAAAGCTTCTTCTCAGCAAAACAAACAATCAGTGAGGTGAACAGAGAACCTACAGAATGGGAGTAAATCTTTAGCACATGCACATCAGTCAGAACATTAACTTCAAGGATATATAAAGCTCTCAAAAACCTTTACACCAAAAAACAAACAACCCAATCAATAAATGAGCTAAAGAACTGTACAGACACTTCTCAGAAGATGATATACAATCAATCAACAAATTATGAAAAAATGTTCAACATCTCTAGCAATTAGAGAAATGCAAATCAAAACTACTCTAAGACTTCATCTCACGCCAGTCAGAATGGCAGCTATCAAAAACACAACGATAAATGCTGGCGAGCATGTGGGGAAAAGGGCACATTCTTACATTGCTGGTGGGGCTGCAAATTGGTGCAGCCAATTTGGAAAGCAGTATGGAGATTCCTAGGAAAACTTGGAATGGAACCACCATTTGACCCAGCTATCCCATTCCTCCGTCTATACCCAAAGGACTTAAAAATAGCACACTAGGGGCTGGGATTGTGGCTCAGTGGTAGAGCGCCTAGCATTTACGCGGCCTGGGTTCGATCCTCAGCACCACGTAAGTTGTGTACAACTAAAACAAACAAATAAATATTTAAAAAAATAAAAAGCACACTACAGGGACCAGCCACATCAATGTTCATAGCAGCACAATTCACAACAGCTAGATTGTGGAAACAACTCTGATGCCCATCAATAGATGAATGGATAGGGGAACTTTGGTATATATACACAATGGAACACTACTCAGCACTAAGAGAGAATAAAATCATGACATTTGCAGGTAAATGGATGGAGTTGGAGAAAATAATGCTAAGTGAAGTCAGCCAATGCCAGAAAACCAAAGGTCGATTGATTCCTTTGCTATGATGATACTGAATTATAGTGGCAAGGGAGGGGGGATGAGAGGAATGAAGGAATGTTAAATAGAAAAGGGAGGGAGGGGAGGAAAAGGGGCAAGGGGATAGAAACAATGGCAGAAGGAGTTGGACATCAATATACTAAGTGCATGTATAAAAACTCAAATGGTATGAAAATACTTTGTGTAAAACCAATGACTTGGAAAACTGTGCTCTTTATATGTAATATGAAAGGAATTGCACTCTAAAAGCATGTATAACAAATTAAATTAAATTTAAAAAAAAAGAAAGAAAATCTTGTTGTGGTTGTTTCAGCAGCACCTGAACTAAAAGTTGAAATGATACAGAGATTAGCATAGCCCTTGTGCAAGGATGACTCATTGGTGAAACGTTCTGCATTATTGGAAAAAAAAAAAAAAACTTGCTAATAAAAATAAGGAGGACTCACAAAGTAAGATATTTCCCTGTGTCAGCTTGGCTGCAACATGTCCACAAGACCAACAATAAGCCACTAAAGAAAAGCTACCCTATGTTTAATATTTTGGTAATACCACATCTGTATATTATGCCCTCAGATTTTTAAGTGCTGGGAATCAAACTCATGACCTCACACATGCTACACAAACACCCTACCACTGAGCTACACCCCCAGCTCCAACCCTCAGATTATTTATAAACTCACCATGAATTATGAAGAACACTTGAGACACATTAAGTGACAGCTTATAATATCTATACATAGCATGTTAGTTAAAATGAATATTAAATATGTCATCAAAGCTAACTTTTTCATCTTTGGAAGGGACTTCAGTGTGCACTTTATTCTAACTCCTCATGTGCAAAGCCCTAGGTTCAATCCCCAGCATTGCTGCTGCCCTCCACCCCCATCCCCCCCAAAAAAGTGAAGTGACTTGCCCAACCAAGGGGACATAGCTCATTAGTGGCTGGACTGTACATAGAGCTCAGGTCTCCCAGCTCCCAGTCCAATGCTCTTTCCCTGTTCCATGGCTACCTAGACAGTGTGGTCCCTCAGAGAATATGGGTCTTTAAGATGTCTGAGTAGCTGGTTTTGCTTAAAGTTAGTTCTCTTGTTAAGGTTTTGATCAGGAAAGAACTTTCTTTCTTTCTTTTTCTTTTTTTTTTTTTTTTTTTTTTTTTTTTTGGTACCAGGGATTAAACTCAGTGGTCAAGTGGACCACTGGGCCACATCCCCAGCCCTATTTTGTATTTTATTAGAGACAGGGTCTCACTGAGTTGCTAAGTGCCTCGCCATTGCTGAGGCTGGCTTTGAACTTGTGATCCTCTTGTCTCAGCCTCCCAAATCCTGGGATTACAGGCGTGTGCCACCGCTCCCAGCTTTGTTTTTGTTTTTATATTGGAGATTGAACCCAGGGCTTCAGGCATATTAGCAAGTCATATTAGCAGTTGTAGTTAGACACAATACCTTTATTTTTATTTATTTATTTTTATGTGATGCTGAGGATCAAACCCAGGGCCTCGTAAGGGCTAGGCAAATGCTGTACCACTGAGCCACAACCACAGCCCATATTAGCAAGTCTTTATCACTAAGCGATATCTCCAGCCCCTGGGAGAAGACATTCAGGCCAGGCGTGGTGGTCCCCAGTACCAAAAAAAAAGACATTCAGAACATTCTTGGTTGGAGGTTCTTGTTCTTTGCAGAGTTGGAAAAATAATTTGGATGTCCACATCTGATGCTGATACCACTTCATGTCATCCTGTAGTATGATTCATGAACACTTGCCTGGAATATTGAGAATTTAGAAGAGTTTTGGTGGAGGGAGCAGGAGGTCCGGGATTGAATTTGAATGAGGCATTCTTCTTTTAAAGAAGTCCAAAGCCAGGCACCCTGGCTCAAGCCTGTGATCCCAGTGACAGGAGGCTGAAGCATGAGGATCACAAGTTCAAGGCCAGCATCAGCAATTTAGTGAGGCTCTGAGCAACTTAGTGTCTCAAAATAAAAAAAAATCGAAAGGGCTAGGGATGTAGCTCAGTAGTAAAGCACCATTGGGCTCAATCCCTAGTACCAAAAAAGAAAAAAAAGATTTGAAGAGGTTTTTTTCGAGGTGGTGGGAATTGAACCCAGGACTTTGTGCATGCTAGGCAAGTGTTCTAACAATGAGCAACAGCTCCAGTCCCTTTTTTAGAGATGGTATCTCTCTATGTTGCCCAGGCTCCAACTCCTAGGCTCAAGAGATTTTTCTGTCTCAGCCTCCCAAGTAGCTGGGACTACAGGTGTGCCTCATTCCACCTCGCTAGGAACGCTCTTCTGGTCCCTTGAGTAACAAGTATGTCTATTCATTTTCTGTCCTCTTTATTACCTCCTCCAGCTGGTGGTACCTACTGTCTCAGCTCTCCATTTTCCCAATTGGACCCTCAGATGACATTCTTCACCCTGAAGCATAATTTTCAGTGACTGGCAGTCTGCTAATAGAATTCTTGCCATGGCTTGGTCACTGGCTCTAAGCTTTTTTTTTTTTTTTTTTTTTTTTTTTTTTTTTTTTTTTTTTTAGTGTAAAGCCCTTAAAACAATGCCAATAGCAATCACCTGGGCAAAGTAGCGGCTCATGTTTGGTGAGGGTCTGGGCATTCAGTGCTCTGGCTCATATAGCTCCAAGTTGCCTGTCTAGTCCCTCTTCTCTCTATATTCTGCTAACATATCACCTATATAAATGAAATTCACTGTTTCCTCTTTTCTAACTTCCTTATTCTTGTAGTCAGAGCTGGTCACTTGCTTTCTGCCCTCCTACAATTCTCCCTATCACCTATTATAGTATTTGAAGAACCGATCAAGCCAGGTATAGTGGTATGTACCTGTGGCCCCAGCTACTCGGAGGCTAACGCAAGAAGATTGCTTGAACCCTGGGACTCAAGGTAGCTTGGGAAATGTAGCAAGAAACCATCTTAAAAACAAAAAAAAACCTCAATAGCATGACTATATGTTAGCAATGAATACCTTGAAAATGAAAATAAGAAAACTCCATTCACAACATTATCAAAAAATTAAAATAGAGATAAATTTAACAAGAAGCACAAGACTAGAACACTAACAACTATAAAACATTGTTGAAGTCAGGTGTGGTGGTGCATTCCGATAATCCCAGTGTTTTGGGAGGCTGAGGCAGGAGGAGCACAAATTCAAAGCCAGCCTCAGCAGCTTGATGAGGCCATAAGCAACTTTAGCGAGACACTGTCTCAAAAGAAAAATTAAAAAGGGCTGGGGATGTGGCTTAGTGGTTGAGTGCCTGTGGGTTCAATCTGTGGTACCCCCCCCCAAAAAAAAAAAACATGGTTGAAAGAAATTGCAGGGCACAGTGGTGCATGCCTGTAATCCCAGCACTTGGGAGGCTGAGGCAGGAGGATCATGAGTTCAAAGCCAGCCTCAGCAATGGTGAGGCACTTAGCAACTCGGTGAGACCCTATCTCTAATAAAATACAAAAAAGGGCTGGGGATGTGGCCCAGTGGTCCAGTGCCCCTGAGTTCAATCTCTGGTACCGGAAAAAAGAAAAGAAAGATATTAAAGAAGGCTTAAATAAATGAAACACCAGTCTGTGTTTATGGGCGGAATACTTAATATAATTAGATGGCAATATTCCTAAAATTGATCTGCAGATTCAGTGCAATTTGTAGCCAAATCCAAAGTGATTTTTCCCCCAGAAATTGACATGTTGCTCCTACAATTAATACGAAAGTTATGTAAGAACAAGAGACCTAGAAATGTCAAAACAATCTGGAGAAGCTTGAGAACATACTTTCTGAATTAAAAAAAAAAAAAAAGCTATTTTAATGAAGTTTGTGGTACTACATATGGATATTCATACAGATCAGTAGACTAGAACAGAGTCAAAAAATAAAACCTTAAACTTCTGATTAGTTGATCTACAAAGGGGGCAAGGATATTCAAAACAGTAATGAACGGTCTTTTCAACGAATGGTGCCAGGACTGGATATTCTCACACTATATGAAAAAAATGAACTGAAAATGAATGATAAATCAAAATATAAGTGTTAATATAATACTCTTGGAAAAAATTGGAGTTTATCTTCATGACTTTGGATTAGGCGTTGGGGTCTTAAAGGTGACACCAAAAGCACAAGCAACAGAAGGAAAAAATAGATGAGCTGAACTTCATCAAAATTAAAAGCTTCTGGGGAGCTGGGGTGGTAGCTCAGTGGTAGAGCACTTGCCTATCACCTGTGAGGCCCTGGGTTCGATCCTTAGCACCACATAAGAATAAATAAATAAAATAAAAATATTGTATCCATCTACAACTTAAAAAAAAAAAAAAAAAAAAAAAAAAAAAACGCTTCTGGGCTAGGCACAGTGGTGCATGCCTATAATCCAGGTGACTCATGAGGCTGAGGCAAGAGGATCACAAGTTCAAGACCAGCCTCAGCAAATTAGCAAGGTCCTAAGCAATGTAGTGAGACCCTGTCTCAAAACCTAAAAAGGCTCAGTGGTAAAGCACCGCTGGGTTAAATCCCTAATAACCGCCCCCACTCAAAAAAAAAAAAAACTAAAAAGGGCTGGGGATGTAGCTCGGTGGTAAAGCACCCCTGTGTTCAATCCCTGGTACCAAAAGAAAAGGAAAAAAAAAAAAAAAGGAATATGAAAACATGTCCATGCAAAGTCTTATACACAAATGTCCATGACAGCAATATTCATAATAGCTACAAAGTAGAAACAATCCCAATGCCCATCAACTGAATTGCTAGATAAAATGTGCCTACAAGGAAATATTATTCAATTATGAAAAAACGTAACTAAAGGGGTTGAATGTATAGCTCGGTGGTAGAACATTTGCCTATTATGTGCCTATTTGCTCAAGCTCTGGGTTTGATTCCCAGTACTGCAAAATAGAGCAGCAAGTATGTTGTGGGTAGGGGGACAGAAAAAGCAATAAGGAATAAGTATATACTATAACCTGCATTAATTTTGGGGGGTGGGGACACCAGGGATTGAACTCAGGGGCACTTGACCACTGAGCCACATCCCCAGCCCTATTTTGTATTTTATTTAGAGACAGGGTTTCACTGAGTTGCTTAGCTGGCTTTGAACTCACAATCCTCCTGCCTCTGCCTCCCTAGCCACTAGGATTACATACATGTGCCACCATGCCTGCATCAATTTTGAAAGCTTTGTAAGTGAAAGAAGTAGTCACAAAGTCTACATAGTGTATGATTCCATTTATATGAAATGTCCAGAATAGGCAAATTATAAATACAGAAATTAGTAGTTGTTAGGGGCTGGGAAGAAGGGAGGAGAAAGAGCAGGGAATTTCTGTTGATGAATCCAGGGTTTCTTTTTAGGGTGATGAAATGTTCTAAACTTGGGTAGTTATGTTGATTTTACAACTGTGATATACTAAAAACCACTGAACTATAACTGTAAAAAGATAAATGTTATAGTGTATGAGTAATATGTCAATAAACTGTTATAAAAAAAGAACCTATCATATAGCACTAAAATTATGTTTTCTGGTGTATTTCTTCCTCCTAGAAGAATTATACTGAGTTCCCTTCATCCTTACACATTGTGTGTACTCATCTAATGCAAAAAATATTTCATGGTGTCAGGTGTAGCTCAGTGGTAGAGCATTTGCCTAGCATGGGCAAGGCCCTGAGTTCAATCCCCAGCACTGCAAATAAATGCAATGGGGGCGGGAGCCTGTTGTCAGGGCTGGGGGTAAGGCTCAGTGGGAGAGCATATTCTTAACCCATGCAAGGCCCTGGTTCAATCCCCAGCACCAAAAAAAATAGCCCATGGTGATCACCATACTTCATTCACGCAGCTACTGTGCCCAACTTTCCCACAGTTCTAAAGCGAGAAGTCTCCTGTTTGCGGCCACCTATCCAGATTTCTCCTTTCCTTCATTAATTCAACACTTTCTACCAGAGATTGTGCCTGGCACTGGACATGGCTGTAAATAACTGAACTATGCTATGTCATATGTCATACTATATGTCATAGTATCCAAATTTGAGTAAAAGAATTTCTATTTGACTTAGCACCAGTGCTATAGAAGGCTAAAAACAAACAAACAAACAAACAAAAAAAACCCTCTCCAGTGAATTTCTTGTGAGAATACTACTTTGCACTTGAATAGAACTATTCAAGGATTTCAGGGGATATCAGGGTATTCACTCAGTGGTTGACGCTTGACTTGCATGTGGGAGGCCCTGGACGTAATCCCCTAATGCTAACCCAGCAGCACACATTCCCACACAAAAATTTAATATGCAATATTTAATTTGATATTCATATCTATTAAAAAGAAGGGAAGGGAAGGTATTGTCATCATTTGACAGGTGAAACCAATGAGACTGGATAGGTTAAATGATTCCTTCAAGTTCACATAGCTAGTAAGCAGCAAAGCCTGCTTGGAAACCCAGCTGTGACTTCCAACCAGTTACCATTTCTATTATTCTTTACCAAAACAGGAAGTTCTGACTTCTTAGAGGGCAGCTGCCTCTGTCTGTGTGTAAACAATACAGCAGCAGAGAACTGTTAGGTTTGGTCTTTTTAAATTTTTAATAAACTATCATTGTGTTTATTATCAATTTTATAAATAGGCAGCCATCAAGAAGCCAGATGGTGAACTCAGCAGATGAGGATATTGTGAAAATATGTTTCAGTGACACTCAGAAATACACGATTAATAAGAACAGAAACTAAATCTGTAGACTGCTTACTAAATAAACAGCAAAGTGTTTATTTCCTAAACCTGTGGTGACCACCCACCAAAGCTACTGGAGGTCCTTCTCATTTACATCAGTGATCTGCCTCTGTGTGAAAGATTTCCAAATCCAAATCAACCTGCAAAAGGTCTGGTGCCCTAAGAACATAAACAAGAATAAATCCCTGCCCTAGATTTCAGCACTGCATGAATGAAAACAAATAATTAAAATACAATGGTGAAACTGGATGCAGTGACATGCCTATAGTTCCAGCTATTCTGAAGGCTGAGACAGGATTGTCTGAACCTAGGGGTTTGAGGACAGCCTAAGCAATTTAACAAGACCCTGTCCTAAACATAAAATGCTGAATACATTCTATAATATGAAAGTGCTATAATAATGTGGACGTTTTCCTAAGAAACAAGGTTAGGAAATAATTATGTGTAGTAAACATTACTTAGTCATATTTCTACATCTGAAATCTTACAAGCTTTATAAGTAAGAAAAATAATATGAAGATAATTTTTTTTTTTTTTTGTGGTACCGGGGATTGAACTTAGGGGCACTCACCCACTGGGCCATATCCCCAGCCCTTTTTTGTATTTGGAGACAGGGTCTCACTGAGTTGCTAAGTGCCTCACCATTGTTGAGGCTGGCTTTGAACTCGCAATCCTCCTGCCTCAGCCTCCCAAAGTGCTGGGATTACAGGCGTGTGCCACTGCGCCCGGCTGCAGATAATATTTTTATTGAATACTTATTGTGTACTAGATATTATGTAATTGCTTTACAGATAGAGAATCTCATTTCATCCTCACAACAACTCTAGCATTATTTTCACTTTACAGATGAAGAATCTGAGGCCCGCAGACATTGAGTGACTTGTTCTATATTTCACGGTGCACAGAACCAGTTTGAGTTCCTGAGTGCATTCTTTTGGGCTGGCGATATGGTAGAGCCTTTGTCTAACATGACTTAGGGTCTGGACTCAATCCCTAATGCTGCAAAAAAACAAAAACAAGCAAACAATCAAAAAATCCAAATGCATTCTCTTAATCTTTTTTTTTTTTTTTTTTTTTTGTCAATGGACCTTTATTTTACTTATTTATACATGGTGCTGGGAATTGAACCCAGTGCTTCACACATGCTAGGCAAGCCATCTACCACTGAGCCACAACCCCAGCCCAATCATGATTCTTTTTTTTTTTAAAACATATTTTTTAGTTGTAGGTGGACATAATTTCTTTATTTTTATGTGGTGCTGAAGATCAAACCCAGTGCCTCACACTTGTGAGGCAAGTGCTCCACCGCTGAGCTAACAGCCCCAGCCCCCAATCATGATTCTTTATAGGTGTTTTTCTTCCTAATTTCAACTGTACCTTGATCTCGATCTTGCTGACATCCGCAGGCCTCGACCTCCTTTTCCTCCCAGTCTCTCAGCCATCACCTTTCCTTCTTTCCCTTTCTATCCTCCAGCCCTGCCAAATGGTTAACAGGAATTGCCTGGTGTGTGATGTGGTATTTCTTCCTTTGTAAACATGTTTCCTACTGCCTGGATGAGCCAAATCACAGAGCCACCAAACCTGTTTGTGAATCTGGCAGAGTGAAAGATGAAAAGGAATCATAAGCGTATATTTGAAAAGTTAATATGTGACTTTCATAACACTGAAAGAATTTAAGGAATTACAGAAGAGGAAAATTTATGGTAGAGTTTACATGTAAGATCTTACTGGTAGAAATGAGGGAAACACATTCTCTCCAAGTACACCTGTGACATTCAACTTATTTAATCCTATAGGGCAAAGATACAAAGATAGTTAATATCTCAAGGTGCTATTTCTACATATGGCATTCTTAGACCAAAAGAATTTTTATGTTTTTATTTTATTTTATTTTTTTGTGTGGTTAGAATCAAAGCCCAGGCCAAGCGCCTATGGCACATGCCAGTGATCCCAGTGGCTTGGGAGGCTGAAGCAGGAGGAGCACAAGTTCAAAGCCAGCCTTAGCAACCTAATGAGGACATAAGCAAAAGAAAAAAATAAAAAGGGCTGGGGATGTGGCTCAGTGGTTAAGCACCCCTGGGTTCAATCTCTGGTATCAAAAAAAAAAAAAAGCCCCCCAAAACTTCTGATTGTTTTGTGGCTATTATTTAACCTAGCAATTATAATTTAGATATATTTACTAAATAAATGTTTAAATATGAATGGTAAAAAAAGATTTTTCACCACATTTTTTTTTCCAGTACTGGTTTATAGAAACCCCAGGGTAGAGCAGGTGGGGAAAAGGAATAATAGAAGTTCATTGGATTAGACGAAGGGGAATTAAGGGAAGGGAAAAGGAAAAGACAGTAGAATGAATCAGATGTTCCTAGTTCAAATATGAATACAAGATCAGTGAAGCACCACTTCATCTACAATCACAAGAATGGGATCCTAATCAGAATAAGTTATATTCTATGTAAGTATAATATGTCAAAATGCACTCAATAGTCATTTATATCTAAAAAGTTCAATTTTGGGGGGGCAGGGGGCTACTGGTTATTGAACTCAGGGGCACTCAACTGAGCCACATCCCCAGTCCCTTTTTTTTTTTTTTTTTTTTTTTTTTTTTGTGGTACCGGGGATTGAACTCAGGGGCACTCGACCACTGGGCCACATCCCCAGCCCTTTTTTGTATTTTATTTAGAGATAGGGTCTCACTGAGTTGCTAAGTGCCTTGCTATTGCTGAGGCTGGCTTTGAACTCGCGATCCTCCTGCCACAGCCTCCCAAAGTGCTGAGATTACAGGAATGCGCCACCGCGCCCGGCCCAGTCCTATTTTTTTATTATTTTATTTTATTTTTTTAATTTAAAGACAGGGTCTCACTGAGTTATTTAGTGCCTGGCTTTTTGTTGAGGTTGGCTTTGATCTTCCTGTCTCAGCCACCTGAGCTTCTGGGATTACAGTCCTGAGCCACCGTGCCCACCCAGCTAAAAAGATAAAATTTTTAAACCGGGTGCAGTGGTGCACACCTGTAATCCCAGCACTTGGGAGGCTGAGGCAGGAGGATTGTGAGTTCAAAGCCAGCCTCAGCAATGGCGAGGCACTTAGCAACTCAGTGAGACCCTGTCTCTAATAAAATACAAAAAAGGGCTAGGGATGTGGCCCAGTGGTCGAGTGTCCCTGAGTTCAATCCCCAGTACCAAAAAGAAAAAAAAAAAAAAAAATCAAAAATTTTAAAAAAGAACCCCAGGATTGGGGTTGTGGCTCAGTGGTAGAGTGCTTGCCTAGCATGTGTGAAGCATGGGGTTCGATCCCCAGCACCAGTAAAAAAACTAAATGAACAAAATAAAAGTATTATGTCCATCTACAACTAAAAATATTTTTTAAAAAAATAAAAAGTAAACACATTATTTAAAAAGAAAAGAACCCCCAGGGCCTTGTGCATGTTAGGTAAGCACTCTACCACTGAGCTACATCCCCGACCCTTACCACAGATGGCTTTCAGAATAAAAAATTTAGTCGGGTGCAGAGGTGCATGCCTGTAATCTCAGTAACTCAGTATTCTGAAGTAGGAAGATTGCAAGTCAGAGGCCAGCCTTAGCAATTTAATGAGGTCCTAAGCTACTTAATGAGATCCTATCTCAAAATAAAATATAAAAATGGCTGGGGATATTCCTCAGAGGTTAAGCGCCCCTAGGTTTAATTCTAGGTACCAAAAAACAAAACAAAAAGCGATGTGTACAATCCAATTTAAAAAGAATAAAAGACTGGGAGGATTTATGCAAAACTATTAGCATGTTTATTTCTTTTTTTAACATATTTATTTTTATTTTCATGTAGTGCTGAAGATTGAACCCGGTGCCTCACAGGTGCTAGGCAAGCACTCTACCACTGAGCTATAACCACAGCCCTCTGGTAAATGAGATTTAAAGATTGCACTTTTACTTAAAACATTTTTAAGCCTGGCTCGGTGGCCCAAGCCTGTAATCCCAGTGGCTCAAGATGCAAGTTCAAAGCCAGCCCAGGCAATTTAGTGAGATCCTGTCTCAAAATAAAAAATAAAAAGGGGAGCCAGGTGCGGTGGCACATGCTTGTAATCCCAGCACTTAGGAGGCTGAGGCAGGAGGATTGCGAGTTCAAAGCCAGCCTCAGCAATGGCGAGGCACTTAGCAACTCAGTGAGACCCTGTCTCTAATAAAATACAAAAAAGGGCTGGGGAATGTGGCCCAGTGGTCGAGTGCCCCTGAGTTCAATCTCTGGTACCAAAAAAATAAATAAATAAACAAAAATAGAAATAAATGAAAAGGGGGACTGTGGCTGTGGCTCAGTGGTAGAGCGCTTGCCTAGCATGTGTGACGCAATGGGTTCAATCCTCAGCACCACATAAAAATAAAATAAAGGTATTGAGTCCACCTATAACTAAAATAAATAAATAAATATTTATAAATAAATAAATAAAAAGGGCTGCTGGTGATATAGCTCAGTGGTAAAATGTCCCTGGGTCCAATCTACTACAAAAAAAAAAAAAAAAAAAAAATATTGGTAAACTCAACAGAGATTTTTTTTTTTTTTTTTTTTTTGGGGTTGGGGGGAATCAGGGATTGAACCCAGGTGTGCTCTACCACTGTACTCAGCCCTCAGCTGGGATTACAGTAGTACTAACATGTCCAGCTTCAAAGAAGAAATTTCTGTTTTGGTAAAAATGGTCATTTGTTTCAAACGATTATTAGAAAACTTTTAAATTTCAAAAACCATACAATTCCCATAATACATAAACTGTCCTTTTTTTCTAGTGTTAGAGATTGAACCCAGAGCCTCATGCATGCTAAGCACATGCTCTACCACTGAGTTACATCCACAGCCCCATAAGCTGTTTTTAAACAGTTACAATGTTACTTACTTTATGAGGCTAATATGATTCTGAATCTAAAAGCTTGACAGGAATAATGCCCAAAAAGAAAAATGTACTGGTTAATCCTGTTTTTGAATGTAGGTATTATCCAACTTGGCCACACAGAAGTCAAGTTCTTCCCACCCTGACTAAGCAGGTTGTCCCAGGGAGGAGGCATTACTGGTACCCTCTCAAAAGGCCTAAGGCCACTTCACTCAATGAGGAAAACAATTCTTACCATTATCTCAATAGACCTCAGGAAGGCAGGTAATAGTCTTCCCCATTTGAAAACTGAAGTAAGATGGGCTTTTTAAAAAACATAAAATGTACATATATATTTATAATGTGATAAAATGTTAAATATGACAAAGATGGGTGGAGGGTACACTGATGTTCATTACATTATTCTCTATGCTTTTCAGTATGCTTGAAAGATGTCCTAATACAGATTGTTTAAATGATTAACTATATAAATACACATTTTTAAATTATATTTCCAAACTTTCCCTCTTATCAGGCAACCCTTTATTGGACTCTCCTCTAGCCATGTTCCTTGCTCATTTCTGCTCTTCAAAGCCACCACCTCAAAATTTAAAAATTGTTGTCTTCCCTTTCTTCCTTTCTGTTCCCTTGTTCAACCTAGCAACCTTCAACTCTTAGATCCCCACACACTGCTGACACTTAGCTGGCAAATGTCACCAAGGAGAGGCTGCTAAATTGCCCAGCTGCTGCTTTGTTCCTTACTCCATGGTACTTCATGTGCCTTTCTTCCTTCTGCTTGGGTTTTAAGGGAACAGGCTGTCCTGGTCCTCCTCCCACCTCTCTGGGCTTTCTCGGTGGCCCTGGCAGTTTCTTGATGTAGAGAGCAGACTGGACCCTGCACTGAGCCCCTGCACTCATTTTCTATAGAGATGCAGCTTGCCCTGAGCTGCTCCATTTTGAATACAATTGCTAAGGTAGAGTGATATGGCTGGCGCCTTGTCTGGACAAGTACATAACCAACAGCTGTTGGACACACAGCTAATGGAGACCAGCCACCAGCTGCACAGCACAATCATGAGGCACAGACTGATGAATAACTTACTTGTGCTAATAAAAATTTACCACCTGTGAACTTAATAAATTGTCAATGGCACACAGTCACCTGGATTTATCAGTGCCATACCAGAGAAAGTAGGCATGAGATGTTATCAGAAATACCAGACCAGTGAATGATGCAACCCCCTCACCTGAAATGTAAAAGGAGGGGCACCCAAGACTGTGACATAGCAATACTGGTTGACCTTACCGCGGACTACCTGGTAAACACTTCAGGACACTGCTAGGTAACCAACTTCTGACTCTGTCCCTGGATGTGCAGCTCAGCATGATCCCCTTGCTATGGTTCTGCCCACTTGGAACTCTGCTATTAGAACCCTTTTGCCCTAACAGCTGAGAGTTTGGGTTGTTGGTTGGTTGGTTGGTTGGTATTGAAGATTAAATCCTAAGTCTTTTTTTTTTTTTTTTTTTTTTTTGTGTGTGTGTGTGTGTGTGGTGGTACTGGGCATTGAACCCAGGGAATCTATGTCCATTGAGCTATATCCTCAGCCCTTTTTATATATTATTTTGAGACAAGGTCTTGCTAAATTGCCTAGGCAGGGTTTGAATCTGCAGTCTTCCAAATTGCTGGGATTATAGCCTGCACCGGGCAGGGGTTGGGTTGTTACCCTTTATCTGACCACCTGCAGTGATTCTTGGCATTTGTATCAACTCTGTGCTTCCACCCTCTTCACTTTATAGTGCCTTTTTAAATCCTGTGACCTCCTTAACCCTTTCTCAGCCTTTGGGTAACCTATGTATCACTATGTTAAGTGTGACTTAAGTGTTATAGACATTAATAATTAAGATTGATCGCCGGGCGCGGTGGCACACGCCTGTAATCCCAGCACTTTGGGAGGCTGAGGCAGGAGGATTGCGAGTTCAAAGCCAGCCTCAGCAATGGCAAGGCACTTAGCAACTCAGTGAGACCCCGTCTCTAAATAAAATACAAAAAAAAAAAAAAGGTCTGGGGATGTGACCCAGTGGTCGAGTGCCCCTGAGTTCAATCCCCGGTACCAAAAACAACAACAACAACAACAACAACAACAACAAAAAAATTGATCCTCAGCACCATGTAAAAATAAATGCAGGGCTGGGGCTGTGGCTGAGCGGCAGAGCGCTTGCCTCGCACGTGTGCGGCCCAGGTTCAATCCTCAGCACCACGTAAACATAAATGCATTGTGTACAACTAAAGTAAATAAGTAAATATTTTTAAAAATGTATTGTGTATAACTAGAGCAAATAAATAAATATTTTTTTAGACTACCTTAAAAAAAAAAAAGATCCAAATGGAAAAAAGAATTTGCAATTGCCATGGTCACGATTACAAAGTGAGACCAGGAGTATTCAGCAAAGGAAAGCAGATGAAGCTGATGGAGCTTAATAAGTTTATTGATATTCAAAACATTCTGGGATGGGGCTGTGGCTCAGTGGTAGAGCACTTGCCTGGCATGTGTGAGGCACTGGGTTTGATCCTCAGCACCACATAAAAATAAATAGATTAAATAAAGGCCCAACAACACTAAAAAATTTTTTTTAAAAATTCTGACACTAGCCGGGCACGGTGGTGCACGCCTGTAATCCCAGCACTTGGGAAGCTGAGGCAGGAGGATCGTGAGTTCAAAGCCAGCCTCAGCAATGGTGAGCCACTTAGCAACTCAGTGAGACCCTGTCTCTAATAAAATACAAAAAAAAAAAAAAGGGCTGGGGATGTGTGGCCCAGTGGTTGAGTGCCCCTGAGTTCAATCCCCGGTACCAAAAAAAAAAAAAAAAAAAAAAAAAAAAAAAAAAAATCTGACACTGTGGAAAGATACCAACATGTCAGTCTGTGTAAACGGCATAGCTTGCTCAGGACTTCCCTCCCCAAATTGCCATCTCACTCTGCCTTCGTCTCTCATCTTGTCTCTCATCTTGTCTCCAACTACACTGCATTTGTGGATGACTTTCAACATTTCTGCTTCTCAGTGCTAATATCCTCTGGTTCACAGGTTGGGCATGAATTCTGATTCTACCACCCACTAGATAGGTGACCTTAAGCAATTTTATTCTTTGTCTCATGTAAAAATAAGAGTCCCTTCCCCCAAAGAATTGAGAAATAATTTTTCTAAAACCTTTAACATGATGGGCATAGTGGCTCATGCCTGTAATCCCAGTGACTTCGGAGGCTGAGACAGGAGGATTGCAAATTTGAGGCCAGCCTCAGCAATGTAGTGAGGCCCTAAGTAACTTACCAAGACCCTGTGTCAAAATAAAACAATTTTAAAAAAGAAAAAAAGAAGCTGGTGTGGTGGTGCATACCTGTAATCCTAGTACTTGGGAGGCTGAGGCAAGGAGTATCGTGAGTTCAAAGCCAGCCTCAGCAATGGTGAGGCACTTAGCAACTCAGTGAGACCCTGTCTCTAAAGAAAATACAAAATAGGGCTAGGGATGTGGCCCAGTGGTCGAGTGCCCCTGAGTTTAATCCCCGGTACCGAAAAAATAAAAAAAAAGAAAGGGGCTTGGGGATGTGGCTCAGTGGTTAAATAAAAAAAAAATAATAATAATAAAATAAAACCTTTATCACAACACCTATCACATTTGGTTAGTAAGTGTTAAGTTTTTGATGCCTCCACTCAACTATTACAAATAGAGGAAAAAGAATCCAATGTGTCTCAAACTAAATTCATTATATTCTCTGCCTGTAAACCCACTCATTTTTCTAAATTCCCTTCAGAGCTACAGTAGGTAGAATTCTGCATCATGCTCAACTTTCTCCTTGCTTGTCACCTTTTATCGATGTACTACAAATTCCTGCAGATGTTTTTGTTGCTTAAAATCTCATGCCAGCACCCCCTCCGTATCTTTACTTTCTCTTGCTTGGTGCAGGCTCTTCATGGCTTTACCCAACTCCTCCAAAGGCCTCTAAACTGGTCTCCTGGACCCCATGGTTGCCATCTTAAATCCATTTTGTGAATCAGCCTCCTTATATCAGAGAAAACACTTGGCATTTGGATTTTTGGGATTGGCTAACTTCACTTAGCATTATATTCTGCAACTTCACCCATTTACCTGCAAATGCCATTATTTTTATTCTCTTTTATTGCTGAGTAATATTTTTTTAATATATATTTTTATTCTAATTTGTTTTACATGATTGCAGAGTGCAATTCATTTCGTATTACATACAAAGAGTACAATTTTTCAAGTCACTGGTTTTACATAAAGTATTTTCATACCATTTGTGTTTTTATACATGTACTTAGGGTATTGATGTCTAATTGGTTCTGGGTTTTTTTTTTTTTTTTTTTTTTTTTTTTTTTTTTTTTGGTACCAAGGATTGAACTTGGGGGCACTCAACCACTGGGCCACATCCCCAGCCCTTTTTTGTATTTTATTTATTTAGAGACAGGGTCTCACTGAGTTGCTAAGTGCCTTGCCATTGCTGAGGATGGCTTTGAACCTCAAGATACTCCTGCCTCAGCCTCCCAAGTGCTGGGATTACAGGCGTGCGCCACTGTGCCTGGCTTGCTGAGTAATATTCCATTGTGTATATATACCACATTTTCTTTATCTATAAACATTGATGTGGCTGTGTCCCTGTAGTATGCTGTTTTTAAGTCCTTTAGGTATAGACCTAGGAGTGGGATAGCGGGGTCATAAGGTGGTTCCATTCCCAGTTTTCCAAGGAATCTCCATAGTGCTTTCCAGATTGGTTGCTTGGGATGGGGTGCATAGGAAGATTAGAAGAACACTAGAAAGGCCAATGGGGAGGGAGAGGAAAGGAGGGGGCAAAAGGGTAAATAAAAAAATAAAAAGATGGTAGAATGAGATGGATATCATTACCCTAAGTGCATGTATGAAGACACGAATGGTGTGAATATACTTTGTATATAACCAGAGCTATGTAAAAACATGCTCTATAAACGTAATATGAATTGTAATGCATTCTGCTGTCATATATAACAACTTAGAATAAAAGAAAAGGAAAAAAAAGTGTATTCTAAAAAGTCCAAAAAAATCCATTTTGTATCCTCCTCTGTAAGCTAACTAAAACACTCCTCTAACAGGGTCACCCACATCGCATCTCTAAACCCTACACTGCCTGTGAGATAACAATGAAACTGAGCAAAAAATGATCCTGTCTGGTGTCGCTGACTGCAGCTATAGCCACCTGCAGTAACATAGCCACGGGAATAAGTTCAGAGGCAGAATGGAAACGAACAGGCTCTTTATTCTGCTAGCTTCTCTCTCCGGCTCCAACAACAACTCCAACCCGCAATCCACACTCCTCCAACCACCACAAAATGGCACCGACCCAATCCACAATGTCCTGGGCCAAGTCTCGCGAGATCATGGAAGGTGGTAATGCTTGAACATCTTTATGGCTCACAGCTAACCGCAATCTTAGCTATCTCCTTAATCAGGCTCCTACAGTCTGGGGTATAGTTTGGTGACTTTTTGCTGAGCCCTCTTTCTCTACCCTTCTGATATTATAAAATATACATTTGATTTTCATCCCAATTTCCAGGAGAATAAAAAAAGAAGCTCCTAAATCCGAGGAATCTCCAAAGTAATAAATGTCTTTTTGTATGTTAATGGATTGACTGATGGCTGATAGTCCCTCGGTAGCTTCAGGATGGGGGCTGGTTAGAAGGCTGGGAATTTTAGCCCCTTCCCCCAATGTCTGGGAAGGGAGAGAGGATGAAGATTGAGCTGACTGCTGACCAGTGGTCAATCATGCCTATGTAATGAGGCTTCCATAAAAACCCAAAAGAACAGGGTTCAGAGAGTGTCTAGATAGATGGACACGCATTTATTTGGAGGTTCTAGGAAAGTGACCACCCAGAGAGGGCAGAGAAGCTCTATGCCCCTGACAAAAATGCCTTGCCCTATACATCTCTTCACCTGTATCCTTTACAACAAACCAGCAAACATAAATAATCTATTTCCCACTGGGCAAGCTGGCTTATGCCTGCCTATAATCCCAGCTACCCAGGAAACTGAGGCAGGAGGACCACAAGTTCAAGGCAATCCTGAGCAAGTTAGTGAGACTGTCACAAAATAAATTTTTTTTAAAAGGCTGGGAATATAGCCTAGTGGTACAGCACTGTTGAGTTCAATTCTTAGTACTGAGGGCAGGGGGAGTATTCTTCTGATGTCTGTAAATAGCTCTAGAAAATGAACCCAACTGGAGGAGGGAGTTTTGGGAACCCTAATTAATAGAGTGGATCAAGAGCTCAGGTAAAGCAACCTGAAACTTGTGGTTACTATCAAAAGTGGGGGCAGTCCTGTGGGCGCTCCTAACCTATGGTACCTGAAACCATCTCCAGGTAAGGGTTGGAGCTGAAGTCAATTAGAGGACTTCTAGCTGGTGTCCTGTGCAGAACCTATTTATTTATTTATTCTTTCTAGATATACATGACAGTAGAGTATATTTTGACATTATACATACATAGAATAAGTATAACTTGTTCCAATTAGGATCCCATTATTGTGGTTGTTTATGATATGGAGTTACATTGGTAGTGTATTCATACGTAAGGATAGGAAAGATATATCTGATTCATTCTACTGTCTTTTCTATTCCCATCCTCCCTTTCTTCCCTTCATTCTCCTTTGTCCAATGAACTTCTAATCTTCCCCTTCCTTGTTGTGGGTTAGCATCCATGTATCAGAGAGGACATTCTGCCTTTGATTTTTTGGAATTGTCTTACTTCACTTAGCATGATATTCTCCAGTTTCATCCATTTACTGGCAAATGCCATGATTTCATTCTTCTTTATGGCTGAATAATATTCCATTGTATGTATACAGCACATTTTCTTTATCCATTCGTATGCTGAAGGGCACCTAGGTTGGTCCCATAGTTTGGCTATTGTGAATTGAGCTGCTACTATAAACATTGATGTGGCTGCATCACTGTAATGTGCTGATTTTAAGTCCTTTAGGTATAAACCAAGGCGTGGATAGCTGGGTCAAATGGTGGAGCTTCCATTCCAAGTTTTCTGAGGAATATCCATACTGCTTTCCATAGTAGTTGCACCGATTTGCAGTCCCACCAGCAAGTATGAGTGTACTTTTCCCCCCACATCCTTGCCAACACTTATTGTTCCTTGTATTCTTGATAATTGCCATTCTGACTGGAGTGAGATGAAATCTCATTGTAGTTTTGATTTGCATTTCTCTAACTGCTAGAGTTGTTGAACTTTTTAAATATATTTGTTGGGCATTTGTATTTCTTATGTGAAGTGTCTGTTCAGTTCCTTAGCCCATTTATTGATTGGGTTATTTGGGTTTTTTTTTTTGGGGGGGGTGTTACGTATTTCTTTTTTCTTTCTTTCTTTCCTTTTTTTTTTTTTTTTTTTTTTTTTTTTTTTTTTTTTGATACTGGGGATTGAACTCAGGAGCACTTGACCACTGAGCTATGTCCCCAGCCCTATTTTTTAAAAAATATTTATTTTTTAGTTATAGGTGGACACAATATCTTTATTTCATTTTCACGTGATGCTGAGGATTGAATCCAGTGGCTCATACACGCTGGATGAATGCTCTATCTCTAAGCCACAACCCCAGCCCCTCAGCTCTATTTTTTAAAAAATATTTATTGGGCTGGGGTTGTGGCTCAGCGGCAGAGCGTTAGCCTCGCACGTGCGCGGCCCGGGTTCAATCCTCAGAACCACATAAACATAAATGCATTGCATTGTGTACAACTAAAGTAAATAAATAAATATTTAATAAAAAATTTATTTATTTGTTTTTAGTTGTATACAATGCCTTTCCTTTTATGTGGTGCTGAGGATCGAACCCGGGCCTCGCATGTGCTAGATGAGTGCTCTACCCACTGAGCCACAACCCCAGCCCCCTCAGCTCTATTTTGTATTTGATTTAGAGATAGGGTCTCACTGAGTTGCTTAGTGCCTTGATTTTTTGCTGAGGCTGGCTTTGAACTTGAAATCCTCCTGCCTCAGCCTCTGGAGCTGCTAGGATTACAGGCGTGTACCATGCACCCAGTTGGTATTACGTTTTTTGAGTTCTTTGTCTTTTTTCTTCTTTTCTTTTTTGGTGCTGGGGATCAAACCCAAGGCCTTGTGCATGCAAAGCAAGCACTCTACCAAGGGCTAGCTATATCCCTAGCCCTTAGAGTTCTTTGTATATCCTGGAGATTAATGCTCTATCTGAGGTGCTGGTGGTAAAGATTTTCTCCTATTCTGTAGGCTCTCTGGTCACATTCTTGATTGTTTCCTTTGCTGTGAAAAAGCTTTTTAGTTTGATACCATCTCATTTATTGATTCTTGATTTTACTTCTTGCGCTTTAGGAGTCTTGTTAAGAAGTTGGTTCCTAAGCCATCATAGTGGAGAGTTGGGCCTGTGTTTTCTTCTAGTAGGTGCAGAGTCTTTGGTCCTTGATCCACTTTGAGTTGAGTTTCGTGCACGGTGAGAGACAGAGGTTCAATTTTATTTTATTACATATAGCTTTCCAGTTTTCCCAGCACCATTTGTTGAAGAGGCTATCTTTTCAGGGCTGGAGTTGTGGCTCAGTGGTAAAAGCATTTGACTAGCATGTGTGGGGCCCTGGGTTTGATTCTCAGCACTCCATATAAATAAATGAATAAAATAAAGGCCCATAAACATAAATAAAAAGGCTATCTTTTTCTCCAATGTATGTTTATGGTGACTTTGTCAAGTATGAGATAACTGTATTTATGTGGGTTTGTCTCTGTGTCTTCTGTTCTGTTCCATTTGTCTTCATGTCTGTTTTTGTGCTAATACCATGCCATTTTTGTTGCTATAGCTCTGTAGTATAATTTAAGGTCTGGTATTGTGATGCCTCCTGCTTTAGTTTTCTTGCTAAGGATTGCTCTTGCTATTCTGGGTCTCTTTATTTTTCCAAATGAATTTCATGACTGCCTTTTCTATTTCTATGAAGAATGTCATTGGAATTTTAATTTTAATAGGAATTGCATTAAATCTGTATAGCTCGTTTGCTAGTTTGGCCATTTTGATAATATTAATTCTGCTTATCCAAAAACATGGGAGATCTTTCCATCTTCTAAGGTCTTCTTCAATCTCTTTCTTTAGTGGTCTGCAGTTTTCAGTGTAGAGGTCTTTCACCTTTTTTGTTAGATTGATTCCCATTTTTTTTTTTTTTTGTACCAGGGATTGAACTCAGGGGCACTCGACCACTGGGCCACATCCCCAGTCCTTTTTTGTATTTTATTTAGAGACCCCTGTTGCTAAGTGCCTCGCCGTTGCTGAGGCTGGCTTTGAACTAGCGATCCTCCTGCCTCAGCCTTCCAAGTGCTGGGATTACAGGAGTGTGCCATTGCTCCCGGCTTTGAATTTTTTGTTTTGAGGCAATTGTGAATGGGATACTTTTCCTGATTTCTCTTTCAGCTGATTCATCATTGGTGTATAGGAATGCAATTGATTTATGGGTGTTAATTTTATATCCTGCTACTTTGCTTAACTCATTTATGAGTTCTCGGAGCTTTCTGGTGGAGTTTTTTGGTCTTCTAAATATAGAATCATGTTGTAGCAAATAGGGATAGTTTGAGCTCTTCTTTTCCTACTCATATTCCTTTAATTTCTTTCTTTTGTCTAATTGTTCTGGCTAGGGTTTCAAGGACTATGTTGAATATGAATGGTGAAAGAGTGCATCCCTGTCTTTTTCTGGTTTTTAGAGGAAATGCTTTCAATTTTACTCCATTTCGAATGATGTTAACCTTGGGTTTAGTATATATAGCTTTTACAATGTTGAGGTATATTCCTACTATCCCTAGTTTTTTTAGTGTTTTGAGCATGAATGGAAGCTGAATTTTGTCAAATGCTTTTTTGTGCAGAACCTATTGATTGGTTGTTGTTGGGGAGAAATCCCCACATGCTTCTCAGTGACCAGAAGTCACAGAAGTTTCTTGTCTTGATTGTTGAGTGATAGAACAGAAAGAACACTTTGGTTGTTTTATATCCTCCGAACTCCTGGAAGGTATTTTAATTAATTCTAGATAGTACACCTGACAGCAATTCAAGTCTTTGTGATTATTACATTCCCATATTGCTCTGTGTGTGTGTGTGTGTGTGTGTGTGTGTGTGTGTTTGAGAGAGAGCTACGTACTGGGGATTGATTGAACCCAGAGACATTCTACCACTGAGCTATCCCCAGTACTTTTTATGTTATGTTGAGCTGGGATCTGACTAAATTGCTGAAACTGGCCTTGAACTTGGAATCCTCTTGCCTCAGTCTCTGAGTTGCTGGCATTACAGGTGTACACCACCACACCAGGCTCACAATCCTTATTAATATCTTTTAAATTACAAATATGGTTATACCTGGATATCAGCAGGGACACTGGTTTTGGGAGTCTCCATGCTAAAATCCTATGAATGCTGAAGTCCCTTATTTTGTTTATTTGGTGCCAGAGATTGAACCCAGGGGTGCTTAACCATTGACCCACATCCCAAGCCCTTTTTATTTTCTCACTAAATGGCTGAGGCTGGGTTTGTGATTCTCCTGCTTCTACCTCCTGCATCGCTGGGATTATAGGCATGGCTTAGTCCCTTATTTTATATTTATTATTATTTTTTAAAAAATTTATATGTTGATGAACCTTGATTTTATTCATTTATTTATATGTGGTGCTGAGAATCAAACCCAGTGCCTCACACATACTAGGCAAGTGCCCTATTGCTAAGCCACAACTCCAGCCCATAGTCCCTTATTTTAAATGGGATAGTATTTGCACATATCATATGCACATCCCCATATACTTTATTTATTTATTTATTTTGGGTACTGGGGATTGAACTTAGGGGCACTTGACCACTGAGCCACATCCCCAGCCCTATTTTGTATTTTTATTTAGAGAGAGTGTTTTACTGAGTTGCTTGGAGCCTTGCTTTTGCTGAGGCTGGCTTTGAATTCAAGATCCTACTACCTCAGCCTCTTGAGTTCCTGGGCTTACAGGAGTGTGCCACCACACCCAGCCCATATACTTTAAATCACCTCTAGTCTGCTTATAATAGCTAATAAAATGCAAATTCTGTGTAAATAGTCATTATTCTGTATGTTTAGGGAATAGAGACAAAAAAAAAAAGTTTGTATGCATTGAGCCCAGATGCAACAGAATAGGTCTAATTATATAGTATACAAAGGAGGCAAATAATGCTCAAACAATGCTGGAGAGAGACTAAGATCTGTGAAAAGATGGAGGCTACAGCAGGTGTGCCTGTACTTCTTTCCCTTTATTTTAATTTTTTCTTCTCTCCTCTCTCTCTTTCTTCCTTTCTTTTCTTTCTTTCTTTCTTTTTTTTTTTTTGAAATGAGGTCTTGCTACATTGCCCAGGCTGGTTTTCAACCTATGAGCTCAAGTGATACTCCCACCTCAGTCTCCCAAGTCATTGGGATTACAGGTGTGAGCCACTGTGCCTAGCTTTTACGGTCTCCTAATTCACACCGATTCAGCATAGAGCTCAGAATGTAGCATACTCAAGTTTTGAAACTTTCTGCAATTTTTTTCTAAATATTTTCAATCCATTGCTGGTTGAATCCACAGATGCGGAACTCAAGGATACAAAAGTCCAACTTATTCCAGAGAGGGATAATAGAATAAACCCTAGCACTTTATTATTCAGAATATAGACAGATACTCTACAGATTATATAACTGGAGTAAGATGGATAGGCATTGTCTGGGACTCCCTGAATGCCTAGCAATGTGAAAAGAATTTGGAAGAGCCCAGCATGGTGGCACATGACTTGGGAGGCTGAGGCAAAAGGATAGCCAGTTTGAGGCCAGCCTCAGCAATTTAGTGAGACCCTGTCTCAAAATAAAAACTAGAAAGGGCTGGGGATGTAGCTCAGTGGTCAAGTGCCCCTGGGTTCAATCCCCAGTACCAGAAAAGAATTTGGAAGGGCCAGGTGCAGTGGTGTACACATGTGATCCTAGTGACTCTGGAGGCTGAGGCAGGAGGATCACAAGTTTGAGGCCAGCCTCAGCAACTTAGCAAGATCCTGGCTCAAAATAAAAATTAAAGAAGTGCCAGGCCTGGTGGCCCATGCCCGTAATCCCAGTGGCTTGGGAGGCTGAGGCAGAAGGATCCTGAGTTTAAAGCCAGCCTCAGCAAAAGCGAGGTGCTAAGCAACACAATGAGACCCTGTCTCTAAATCAAATACAAAATAGGGCTGGGGATGTATAAGGATGGTCTTAGGCCTTAGCTAAGCAACTCTATTCATTTTAAAACTCCATCTTAAAATAAACCTGCAGTCTCACCAGGCAAGCCACAGAGCCCTCCAATATGTCAATCAGGCATAGCCTGATAAAAGCAAGTCACTTTCCACAACCCTGGTGAGAGTCAGGGTGAAGTCACATGTCATTTGTCGACCCTGATAAGAGTCAGAAGTGTGATATCAGAGCGGAAACCACCAGACCATATGTCCTGACTCTAGGAGGCAGGATGTCACTGAGAAACCTGGTAACAGCCGATAGGAACCCAAAGGTGGGCAGAAGCCCCAAAACTTAATATAAATATTGGAGCAAATGACCAGACATTCATCCAGCCCACACTGATGCGCATAAGTCTGAGAGCCTGATAAGGACCTGGACTGACATCCCAACTCTTCTCATCTGCCTGGGCCTCTGGGTTGTCCTAACTGCTCTCAAACTCTACAGCAGCCTCTTGACTCTGGTGAGAAAAGTACTTCTCTTTACAACCCTCTCCTGAACCAGCCATCAACCAACCCCAGGAGAAATCTCTATAGGTTCCTGACCTGGTCACTGCGGTCTGAGTGAGTGTGCATCTGTTGGACTTGAGACCTAAGACTTAAGACTTCAAATCTAGCACTTAAGCTTAGCATGCAGAGGGAATGTCTGTAATAGTCCTGTCATAATTAAGTGTGTTTGCAGTGCTTAGAATTAATTTAGAATTGTTTGTTTTGATTATGTCTATTGCAATGCCCAGCATTAAGGATTGTCATTCCTTGATTAAAACCTATAGAGTGAAATTGTATTAAGTGATTTGAGTAAATAAAACATTAAAAAGGGCAGAAGCGTGTGGACATTCTTTCTCTCCCCTGCAGATGTCGCATTTTGCCCATCGCCACATGTTGTGGCTCAGTGGCCGAGTGCCCCTGAATTCAATCCCTAGCACCCCCCCCCACCAAAAAAAAAAAAAAAAAAAAAAAAAAAATTAAAGAAGGAGTGGGGAGACTGGGGTTGTGGCTCAGCAGTAGAGCGCTTGCCTACTGAATGTGAAGCACTGGGTTTGCTCCTTAGCACCACATAAAAATAAATAAAATATTGTGTCCACCTGCAACTAAAAAAATACTAAAAAAGAAAGAAAGAAAGAAATGGGAGTGGCAGAGCACCCTGGGTTAATTCCCCAGTACCACAAGAAGAAAAAAATTCGTAAAAATATTTCCCTTTCTAGGCAGGTGCGGTGGCACACGCCTGTAATCCCAGCACTTGGGAGGCTTAGGCAGGAGGATCGCGAGTTCAAAGACAGTCTCAGCAATACCATGCACTTAGCAACTCAGTGAGACCCTGTCTCTAATAAAATACAAAAAAGGGGGCTGGGGTTGTGGCTCAGCGATAAAGTGCTCGCCTAGCACAGGCATGGCCCGGGTTTGATCCTCAGCACCATGTAAAAACAAATAAAGGCATTGTGTACAACTAAATTTTTTAAAAAAATTCCCTTCCTGATTGTAGTACTATTCTAAATATATTAGGTCTTGGGGCAAAAGTGGCCTTTTCACTACATGGTAAAGTTTGGATGCCCACCGGATGCCATCTACAAGATCCTAGGTACTTAATTCACATCTCTATTTGTCCAAACAACTCAACAATGGGAATCATCAACCTTACTTACCAGATGAGAAACCTATTCTGCTCTTTGAAGCAAATGGTGTGCGAATAACTCAAGACCTAACTGTGATTCTGGGATGTGGGAATTTTAAATAAGTGCTCTTTCACCTTTCAATTCCTTCCTCACTTCCTGTAGGTCAGTGGTATTCAAGGTGTGGTCCTTAGAGCAGCTGGTAACATCATTATCAGAACTTGTTAGAAATTCAAGTTCTCAGGCTGAATATGGTGGGGCATGCCCATAATCCCAGTAGCTCAGGAGGCTGAGGCAGGAGCATATCAAGTTTGAGGACAGCTTCAGCCTCTGAGAGAGACCCTGTCTCAAAATTTAAAATAAAATGGGCTGGGGATGTAGCTCAATGGTAAAGCAACCCTGAGTTCAATCCCTGGTACCAAAATAACAACAACAATAACTAGAGTTGTTGTGAGCACTAAATGTGATACACCATTTGTAAACCAGTCAGTGCAACACCCAGTACATAATAAGCATTTGATAAAAATGTAATTTTCATGAAGGAAGCAGAAAAGCTTGGAGGTTTTCTGGAAGATTTCAGCTTCTGGTTACAGAATCTGGATTTGCGTCCAGTGACAAGTTCTAGTAAGACCTCCAAGTGATTCTGAAGCACATGATCAAATCTTGAGAAGCATGTGAGAATCACAACTCCATACTCAAATTTCATTGCAGATTTTTAAAACCAGAATCTCTGGGGTGGGACCCAGGCCTCAGTGCTTTCAGAGCTCCCTAGGTGATTCCAATGTGTAGCCAAGATGGAGCACACTGCTTGGGCTCACACTAATATAATTTAACAGCTATCATTTATGAAGAATTACTACTGTGTCAGACACTGAGCTTCTTCGTTTACATTTACATGTAGTCTTCCCAACAACTCCAGGGCTTTGGTCATTATTCCTATGTCACAGAATCTAATATTGAGACTTGCCAACGTTCTGCATCTTGCCCACAGGCCCCAAGTTATCAGAGCCAGGATTCAAATTTATGACTTTTCTGACTCAAAGTCTGGGCTTCAGGCCACTGCCAGGTAATATAGCATTCTCAGAACCATCATTAAGGTGTGAGCAAGTATTAGGGCAACGTGAGACTAGACATCACAGGAGGTGCTGGCTTAGCAATTACTAAAAATAAGCACTCAGTTCTCCTGGTGGAAGAGCTCAAGTTTAGAAGTCAGAAAAACATAGCTTTAATGCTGGCTCTGCCCAAGGTCCTGCTTTATGACTTTACCTCTGCAAGCCTCAGTGTCCTCAGGTATAAGATGGAGATAACAGTACCTATTTTGTAGATCAAATTTGATAATACTCATGAAAGCAACTGAAACATACTAAGACCAATAAATCGTTTGCATATCCTCCCCCCAAGGAAAAATTCCTTTTCCACTTTAACTCTAGCCTGTTAGGACCTGGGGGTTGGTGGTTGCTGTTGCTGTAAGATCAGCTTGAGAGTAACAATTTCTCAGTTCTTTAATGTTTTCCACTAGTTGACTCTATTTCCATATTCTCTTCTGAACTTGGCCACTAATGAGGCCAATACTTCCTTTTCCTTGCCACTGATTGAACCACCTCCATTCAAACCTTTGCCTAGACTTTGACAGTCATTTTGCCAAATCCCTCCTCCACTCCTGATTCTGTCAGATCTCTCCTCTTCTGATTATCTTACCCTCCCTCTGTGGTCCATCACATACAGGTCTTGCCCATCCACCATTAAGGCCCACTTGTAATTACAGTGTTGGCACACACAGCCTCGGGTTGATGGCACGTGTTTTGGTCATACCTTCCTGGACCATGTGGACACTGCATTTCCTGCTTACTAAGAAAACCCAGTCTCCAGGAAAGGTCCAAATTAAGTGACCCTACTGCTTCTCATTCTCCACCTAGATTAGCCAGACTCTTGTCAGAATGCCTCCACTCCTGACTAGGAAGGCTTCTTTCTCTAGACTCAGACAAAACTGAAATGGACTTTAGACAGGACATTTTGAGTTTATCCCTTTTGTATTTTAGGTGAGGAAACAAATTACTCTAGGTCAAGTGGCAAGCTGGTGGAGGAGACCAGACTATAAGGCAGGTTTTCGAAACCTCCAACAAAGTCTTTTTGCATCTGCAAGTGGAGATGGCTTTGGGCAAGAGTGTCAATCTTAAATGGAATTCACAAAATATTATAGGAAAATAAAAGTACTAACCTTCTATTTATGGTTCTCTTAGGGTTTTGATAAGTTTCTTGCTATTTTTTGTTAATTGCTTAAAATTGTGCATCAATTAAAGTGGGTCATAGTAGGAAAATGTAACAAAAAGAAGAAAAGTAAAACAGGAGAAAGAGGGGCTAAGGACACTGCTTCATGGTAGAGCACATGCTTACCATGCACAAGACCATGGACAGAATCAGCCAAAAGGATGTGACAGGAAGAGGAAAAGGAAAGAGCAAATGAAGTCTGTGGCATGGAATGAGTGAGCATCCTGCATCAGCCTGCCGTTCAAGGCCAGAGTGTCGGCTTCTGGTTCTTGGAGCATATACTTAGAGAACCCATCTGTTATCATGTGGAGAACACTACCATTCTCAACATCAACCCAAACAGCCTCACTCTACAGGTATAAGCACAATTACTATGTCCTCCTTTCCCTACCCTTAATGTTATCACTCATCAATAACTGAGCCAAAGGAGTTGGAGAAAAGTCAGGGTGTATGGCTCAGAAATATAAAAGTGTTGCAAGAATCAGTGTAGAGTTTAGGTTCTCCTGGCTTTCAAGGTGGGGAACACTCAGCGAGTTTATTTTGGGGAACCCATTTCCCTTGCCTTTAAATATATCTTCCAGTGTAAAATTTACATATAACACATATAACTTCTTCCTTCCTTCTTTCCCTCTTCTTTCTTTCTTGTGTTGGGGATCAACCCCAGGGCCTCATGCATGCACATACCCCATTTCTAACTCACTCACTCAAAGTGCTATGAGTCAACCTAGGGATTGCAAGAACAAGATCATATCTTATTCCATGACAATTGGTATGGTATATATAATGCACAGGCAAGAACCAAGTGCCAGAGACTCAACCTGACTCATTCATTTTTTTCAATGGAAGTTTTTATTAAGATAATTGTGGATTAATATACAGTTGTTAAGGAATTATACAGAGAAATCCAATGTACCATTTATCTAGCTTTCCCCAGTGGTAATATCTTGCAAATCTATAGTACAATTTCACAGTCAGTATATTTATATTGATATCCATTATTCAGATTTCCCCAGCTTTACTTGTACCCATTGTGTGTGTGTGTGTGTATCTAGAATATGCACTTTAATCACATGGGGCAGTTAGTGTATCCACCATTGGTCTAGATGCTGAACAGTTCCATTATAATGAAGATCCTTTCTTTTGCCCACCATACCCAGCTCCCTCCTGCCCCACCTCTTCCCACCATACTTAACCTTTGCCAGCCACTATTCTGTTTCTGAAATTTTGTCATAGGGTATTCAGCCTTTTGACATTGGCTTTTTCCATTCAGTATAATTCCCTGGAGAATTAGCCAAATTGCCACATGTATCAATAGCTTGTTCTCTGTCATTGCTGAGTCCATTCACTTGGTCATTCTTTGATTGTGAACATGTCACTTAGAAGTTCGTGCATTTCTCCCTGAAGAACCTTGAAAACTGTCTTAACCCATTGAAGTCTCCATGTATTTATCCACATTTTTTTGATTTGTTTTTAAGGACAGGAAGTTGATAAAAGCATAGTTTTCTCCCAGGATTTATATATTTATTTATTTATTTGTTTTTTTAAATATTTATTTATTTACTTTAGTTGTACACAATACAATGCATTTATTTTTTACGTGGTGCTGAGGATCGAACCCGGGCCGCGCACATGCAAGGCGAGCGCACTGCCGCTGAGCCACAACCCCAGCCCTTATATATTTATTGATATAAAGATCAAATGAGATAATAAACATAATACATCACTGTAAAGTGATGTATCCAGGAAGAATGTTAATAGTCTTTTAGAGGGAAGCTCCTATTTTAACTGGTGTTTTTCCTACTTCTTCCAGACATATCAAATTTCTCCCATTTTGGGATTTTTGTTCCAGCAAACTGAACTCCAGGGGGATAGGGATTTGACTTTTAGGCCTCCCTTGAAGAAGCTGCTTACTTGAGCAAGGAGAGAGAGTAGGGGAGGTATAGCACATCATGAAGCTTTCAACACTCCTTTCAGCTATCCTCAAACCTGTTTTGATGGCAGTGTATCTTAAAATCTATGTAAAATATACAAAACACCATCAAAATTGCATAAAGTGACTAACTCCACATTAAATCAGAAAACAATTTCCATAACAGAAAAGAATACCTCTAATTTTAAGTATTCAGTGTAACATCACAGTCACAAGAATAATCCAAGAAAAAGAGTAAGATTTCTAACTAAGTGGTTACCTGTTTCTTGAATTTTTCTGTAAATTTTGTGTTCTATTAGAGCCCATCAGCAGACAAATGATAGCAAGCTCTAAAGGTCAAGGGGAAAAGTTGGGGGAAATAAGCTTAAAAATTGAAAATTTTAGATGGGTGCACTGGTACATGCCTGTAATTCCAGATACTCTGGAGGCTGAGGCAGGAGGATCCCAATGTTGAAACAAACTTCAGCAATTTAGCAAGACCCTGTCTCAAAATATAAAAAGGGTGGAGGTGTAGTTCAATGGTAGAGTGCCCTTGGTTTAATCCCCAATGTGGCCCTCCCACAAAAAAATAAAAATAAAAAATAGAAAATTCTACCTGTTAACCTTTTTCACCTCAAACCAGGGGAAGGTATTTATTCTGTTTTGGTGGAAAAATTCTTGCCCAGTTCACTTTCTACTCTAATTTAGGTAGATCAGAGTTACCCGAGGATTCCAGTACTGATTCCAATTTCCTCTCTTACTTATTCGATAGGAAACTTTTATTTAGTTTAAAAGTTCTTGGGATGATTCTGATCATGAGCCAAGTTGGGAACGTCTCCTATTTGGGACTGTCTGCAGTGCTCCCTGATGGACTTTTATCTGACATCTCTGGGTATTCCTTTCTCCTATAAGACCTTTTCTCACTAGATTATTTATTTATTTATTTATTTATTTATTTATTACCAGGGATGGAACCTAGTGGCCCTTTACCATGGAGCTACATCTCCAGCCCTTTATACTTTTTATTTTGAGGCAGGGTCTATCTGCTGAGACTGGTCTTGGACTTCAGATTCTCTTGCCTCAGCCTCCCGAATTACTGGGATTACAGGCCTGCACCACCGTGTCCAGGTTAAAGCTTTCCTTTTTAATAGAAACTACATTTTCAAATTCAATGGGTTTTCAACTTCCTCCCTTTGCTTGAACTGCCCTTGCCCAGGTGTCATCACTTCTGTTTCTCATTTTACTCAACAGCATTCAACATGGTGGACCACACCCTCTTGGCTTGAGATATTTTTAAAATCTTATTTCTATGACAGACTCTGCTTCTTTCAAATTCTTCTTCCCCAGCTCTTTTCCTGGCCCCACCCTCCTAGATCCTGTGCTCAAGAGCTCTGGCTGGGCTGGGCGTCCCCCCCCTGCCATTTCTCTTTAACCTTGTCTGTATTCTGTCCCTAGATGATCCCATTTAGGTAACTGGCTTGAAATATTACCCATATGCTGATAGCATTCACAGTTCTACCTCTACCTTCTTCCTGAGCTGTTTACCTGACATCTCCCTTGAATACCTATTAGTCTACTAGGAGTTTGTTTGTTTGTTTGTTTCAGTACTGGGGATTGAACATAAGGCCTCATGCATGCCAGGCAAGCACTCTATCACTGAGCCACATCCCTAGTTTCTATTAGGAGCTCTGATTTAACAAGTCCAAAATAGAACTCTTGACCCCCTGTCCCTCATCAACACCACTATCCTGGTTCTGCAGTTTTCTTCATTTCATTTAACAGGGCTGCCATCCATGCAGTTGTTCAAGAGAAGCATCTAGCAGTCATCCATGCTTGCTCATCCACATATTATTAGTATTATTATTAATTATTTTTTGGTACCAGGGATTGAACCCAGGGGCATTCAACCACTGAGCCACATCCTCAGCCCTTTTTTGTATTTTTTATTTAGAGACAGGGTCTCACTGGGGCCTTGCTAAATTGCTGAGGCTGGCTTTGAACTCAAGATCCTCCTGCCTCAGCTTCCCAAGCTGCGGGGATTACAAGTGTTGGCCAGTTTGCCTGGCTGCTCATCCACTATGAAAGCATAGTCAAAATCCTTCCACTTCTCACCATCTCTCTGCTTCTTTCCTAGTCCACAGAACCATCATCTCATGCATTTTAGGCAAGAGCCCTGCCCTTGAGCTACACCCCCAGCATCTCTCTCTCTCTCTCTCTCTCACACACACACACACACACACACACACACACACACACACACACACGGAGGACTTCAGACCACCTTCTGTTTAAAACGTAATGACTTCACTGTGATAGGATAAAATCTAACCCCTTATTTCAGAGGCTAAGAAGTCTCAAAGTAAAGCTCTGTACCCTCACAGTGCTTTTCCTCTGTCTGCAAGGTTTCCTCACATATCTTTGCATTGCAAACTCTCCAGGTTTTAGTCCTGGCTAAAGAGACTTTGCCTGAGCATTTCATCTGAAGACTCCCCTACCTTACCCAGACTTTCTCTTTTTCCTTACCTGATTTATTTTCTCCTTTGTCCTCTCACTGATATTTTTATGTATATACTTGTTTATTGCTGGTTCAGATGGACCACAAAGAGCTAAAATGTAGGGTCTTTCTTCACAAAGCACGGGCTCAATCAAAATTTATTTAACCAATCACTCATTCGCACCACGGACTGACTGGTACTCCAAGTATTCCTTTATACTTGGTCACTGCATTTTTAACTGGGATCAGAGAGTTTTAAGACCAGGAAAAAGGAGACTGGTAAGATTTCAATCATCAATTTACTGACTGAGGAGAATTTCTTCACCACTCCTCTGAAAAGTCATCCCTGTCTTTTACAGGCCACCCCCATTTTCTGTCTGTACTTGCTTCTGGATCCCCTCCAACTTTCCTGGGAGGTTCCCTCGGAAAACTGTTCTTCCTCGTTGGACTGGCTCCCCTCTCTCTGAACAGATGTTTAAGCGGCCTTGCTTAGAGATTCTTTTTTGCAGTAGCCACACCTTGGATACCCTTGTCAGAGCAATGTCAATGTCGGGGCTGGGGTTCAGCGGAGCCCTTCTCACCCTGCCACCCAGTTTTCAGTAGCCTGTTGCCACCTCAGCAGTAGGCGCCTGGTCTGTCCACACCCTTGCTCCGCCTACCAGCTCTGCCCTGCCCTTGTTTCCTGTACTTTTTCTGGTCTGTACCTTTTCTGGCTTTTAACTGGCGAGCTGCCCAATTTGGCCTCCAGCTTCTCCATTACTGAAAACATTTCAGCATTACTGGTGCCGCAATTCTGCCCCCTAGTAGCTGGAACTGGAAGCACACACAGTTCATCAGAAAGAGCCCTTTCGGGATTTGTTGTTGTTGTTGTTCTTGGTTGTATACAATGCCTTTGTTTTTACGTGGTGCTGAGGATCGAACCGGGCCGCGCACGTGCTAGATGAGCGCTCTACCACTGAGCCACAATCCCAGTCCCAGCCCTTTCGTTTTGTAGCAGCTCCCTTCATCATCAGTTTGCCTTTAGGAAGGATTTCTATATTTGTTTATGTATGTATGTATATGCCGTATGTATATGTATGTATGTATATGTATATATATATACATACACATATATATATGTATGTATGTATAACCCAGCGGGACTTAACCACTGAGACACATCCCCAGCCTTTTTTTTTTTTTTTTTGAGACAGGGTTGCAATAAGTTGCTTAGAGCCTCACTAAATTGCTAAAGCTGGCTTTGAACTGTGATCCTCCTGCCTCAGCCTCAAGAGTCGAGAGTCGCTGGGATTACAGGCGGAAAGGATTTAAATGTTGGGGAATCTCAATTCCAAGGCATTCAGGACACCTGGCCTTCTCTGTGGCATGGGTAAGACCAAGGCGTATCTGTATTCAAGCACAGTTTTCCCTCTTTCCTCAATGGTACATTCCCTCCCATTCACGGGTATCTGTTTGGCATTTGTTTAGTGAGAGTAGAGGAAAACTAGTTTTCTTTTTTCTTTTTTTTTTTTTTTTTTTTTGGTACTGGGGATTGAACTCAGGGGCACTTGACCACTGGGCCACATCCCCAGCCCTTTTTTTGTATTTTATTAGAGACAGGGTCTCACTGAGTTACTAAGGCTGGCTTTGAACTTTTGATCCTCCTGCCTCAGCCTCCCAAAGTGCTGGGATTACAGGCGTGTGCCACCGCGCCCGGCAAAACTAGTTTTCTAATAATAAAATTTACTCCAACTAAAGGATTTTTGGGCCACATCCCCAGCCCTTTTTGTATTTTATTTAGAGACAGGGTCTCACTGAGTTGCTAAGTGCCTCGCCATTGCTCAGGCTGGTTTGAACTCGCGATCCTCCTGCCTCAGCCTCCCAAAGTGCTGGGATTACAGGTGTGCGCCACCGCGCCCAGCTTCCAACTAAAGGATTTATAACGTATAATTTTCCAAACCAGAAAATTTCTTGGGCATTACATTTTTGCCCTATAGATGTAACTACTATTCTGATACTGCTAGATTAGATTTACCGGTTTTTTTTTTGAACTGCACATAAGTGGAATCATACAGTAAGTACTTTTTTGTGTCTGACTTCTTTTGCATAGCATGTGTCTGGAATTTATTAATGTGGATGCACGTAATAGTTCTTTTTATTGTTGAATAGTATTCCATTGTGTGGCTATACCACAATTTGTTCATACATTGTCCTGTTGACAGCCATTTAGTTTCTAGTTTCTTTTCAGGCTGTTGTGAATAAACCTACTATGAACATTTGTGTGTGACTCTTTTTCATGGGTATGTGATTTAATTTCTCTTGAGAAATGATTTAGGAGTAGAATTTCTGGGTCATAGGACATATTTTAAAGTTTATTAGAAACTGCCAGTTTGGCCAGGCACTTTGGCTCATGCCTGTAATTCAGGGACTCAGGAGGCTGAGGCAGAATGATGGCAAGTTCAAGGCTTCAGCAACTTAGTGAGACCCTGTCTCAAAATAAAAAATAAGGCTGGGGGTACTGGGGTTGTGGCTCAGCGGTAGAGCACTTGCCTTTAGTCTGTAATGTCTATGAAGACTCAGCTAATGAAGAAAGATCTGGGACTTCTGATGTTTCCACACCACTTAAAGTTTGGTCTTCATTCATCCATTTATTCATTCATTCAAAAAATACTTGGATACTCACAATGTGTGTAGAACTATTCTACATGCTTGGGATGCAACAGTGTTTAATACAGACAAAGATTGCTCATCTCCTAGAAATTACATTCCAGTGATTCACATAATCAAATGGAAAGAGCACTAACTTCTGAGTCCATCATCTCTGAGCTCTGAAGCCAACTCTCCCACTTAGCTATGTGATGTAATCTGCCTGAGCCTCATTTTTCTCATGAGTGAGGTGTTGACTATAATTCTAATTTGTAGAAATAATGTGAAGTCTGGAAGGAATAATGGAGGAAGCAATACTTGGCACATGGAAGGTCCTAGGTAAATGCTACAGCCTTCTACTTTTTTCTGACAGTGTCTTCTTCCCTAGCATACATCCCTGTGGCTGCTGGACACCAGCCAGCTCCACACCCTGGACTTTTTCCTGTGCTTGCTGTCCATAAAACCCTATCCATCCTGTCTTCAGAGTTCTATTTCCAGTTGCAACTGGTTAGGACAGGGTGAGTGCTATGGATTGAATGTTTCTGCCCCAGCGTTCTAACTGTTGAAATCCTAATCCCCAATGTGATGGTATCAGGAGGTGGATCTTTGGGAGGTGATTAGGTTTAGATGAGGTCATGAGAGTGAGGCCCTCATAATAAGATTAATGCCCTGTATGAAGGGGAAGAGGTATATCCTGTGAGGATATACCTGGGATATATTCCGTCCTTGGCAAACTAGGATGAGGGTTTCCCCAGACAACAAATCTTTTAGCACCATGGACCTGTACTTACCAGCCTCTACAACTGAGACATATCTACGTTTGTTGTTGAAGCCACTCAGCCCCTGGATTTTTGTTATAGCAGCTTGACCTGACTAAGCCACTGAGCCTGACTTCAGTTGATAAGAAATGAGGGGCTAATCCATCTGTTTCCATAGTTTCAGCAAAGCATTTCTCAAGTCTGGATCCAGAGGATCAAAAGTTTGAGGCCAGCCAGGGCAATAGCCTGCCTCAAAATAAAACAAAAAGGGCTGGGATGTAGCTCAGTGGCAAAGAACTCCTGGGTTCAATTCCTAGTATCAAAAAAAAATTATTTCAATAAGCTCACAGGAAACTCATGACAGTTAATGAAAATAAAATATTGTGAGCTATTCAGTTTTGTTGGTGTCCAACTACATTGCAGAATTCCAAAATAGAGTATTCCATTACTTGGTATTTGAAAGAACTGTCCAACCATCTTGTCTAGGTGGATGGAGAAGATGAACTTCCTAGGGTTCTTCAAATATTTACTAACTTTATGGGGTGTCAACTCCAGCATTTGAAAGGCATTATGGCACCAAGTTCAATTAATTTTGTACTGGTAATTTATTAGTGCTAAGGTCAATAGCAAGTCATTTAAACTCTGAATTTGTGGTTTCTTTATCTGAAAAAATAATGGAGGAACATCTTTGAGAGACCATAGTTATAAATATTGATTGGGATAATGCACATTAAAGAAAACCTAGAACAGTGATAATATGGTTAACTTTCATCAAACTCTTTGGTAAATTTTTGTTAGCATTGTGATAAAACCACACTTGTGTTATTGCCTTCATGTTTTCAACCATCTTACATTACATCCATTTTGCAGGTGAGGAAACTGAAACTCAGAAAAGTTAATTCCCAGGTCTAATGTCCAGTGCCATAACTAGGAACAGTTTCCGTCCTGTTTGACTTCAAGGACTGCTGCTTATTACTACCTCATTATACAATTTTTCCTGGCCCCTAAACCTATAGGAGCCCTAATTAAGGAGATAGCTAAGATTGCGGTTAGCTGAGAGCCATAAAAGATGTTCAAGTTTCACCTGATATTCATACATTCATCTAAGAATATTTTCATGCCCGTGAACACTGTGTGACGCACCTGTAAGCTCAAGCTGTAAGCACTTGTCCTTGTTAAAGCAAAATGTATTTAACTGGGTGAGGGTTAGTGGCTGTGTGGGTTAGAGTTGGAGTTGTGGTTGGAGTTAAGAGTGGTTGAAGTTAGAGTGGTTGGAGTTGGAGAGGTTGCTGGAGCTGGAGAGAGAAGTTAGAAGAGAGAAGAATAAAAGAACTTTTTCATTTCCATCCTGCCTCCAAATTTTCTCCCTCAGCGTCATTGCTCCAAGCGGCAATCGCTCCAGCAGAAACAAGTGGTGGCCCATACGGGGAATTTGGTTGGCAGGTAAGAAATAAGAAATTTATAAAAATGGGTGCAAAAATAACAAAAAGCTGGATAATAAAAGCCATGGATGAGTTTTTCGATATCGCTGACTCGGTGGATAGTGAGGAGGAAAGTGATCAAGAAAGCATAGCCTCTACTGAGTCAGTTAAGACCAGCAAGGAAAGTAGTGGTGTGAACTCAAAAATAAGAGCTGCAAAAGCTATCAGAGACTTATTGAAATTAGCCGAAGAGTACGTACTCTCCTTAGAAGCTGAAACTCAGGATACCAGTAAAAGTGATAGTAGTAAGAAGGAACCAAATAACCAGGAAAGCACAGCCTCCTCCACTGAGCCAGTTAGGAACAATGAGAATAGTAGTGAAGAGGAATCAAAAAGTGGTTCTGGGAGCATAGTCTTCAATAAAAAGAACAAAAAGAAATTAAAAAGGAGAAAGGACCATCAAGTGGAGGAATATTTTGTGCCCTCATGGGTGGAATCCCTTACAGAAACCATGAGGAGTATTTCTGGGTGTATGCGTGCCCTTGAGGCAGAGATTAACGGCCTTTCTGAGCGCTTTATGCGCCCTCAAACACCAAAAACCACAGGAACATTGGGACCTGCCAGTATTCGAAAATGAGAATGGACAGAGGTACTATCAATCCCTAGACTTTAAAACAATAAAAAATTTTAAAGAGGCGATAATGACCTATGGGCCTCAAGCTCCGCTCACGTTGAGTATGATAGAGTCCCTTAACACTCTAACCTTAACCCCCCTCAGACTGGAAGGGGTTATGCAAAGCAGTATTAAGCAGGGGACAATACCTAATCTGGAAGACACAATTCCAGGAACTTTGTTTAGAAGCAGCAAAGAGAAATGCTACAGCAGGTTTCCCAGAACGTAATGTGGATATGCTACCAGGTGAAGGACAATTCGCTGAACTACAAATCCAACTAACATATGACCCCGGTGTGTATGCACAGATTTACACTGCTGCTGTTAGAGCCTGGAAGACCTTATCAGGAACAGGTGATTTGCAGGGCAGCCTATCAAAAGTAATACAGGGGCCTAATGAACCGTATGCTGATTTTGCTGACAGACTCTTAAGAACGGCAGGCAGAGTATTCAGGGATTTAGAACAAGCAATGCCCCTAGTCATCCAATTAGCATATGAAAATGCTAATAAATATTGCCAAGATGCAATAAGGCCGTGGAGAAATAAAAAAGACTTATCAATTTATATCAGATTATGTAAAGATATTAATGATGCCTTCATCACAGGCAATGTGATTGCAGCAGCAATGAAAAATGCTTCCCCTCAAAATTTCACAAGGGCTCAACCTAGAAATTATAATCAACCAGGATATTCTAGGCAATATCCCCCAAGAGAAATAAGATCAAGCTCATACTGTGCCCCAGGCTGCTGCCCCAGGTGTAAAAAGGGGAATCATTGGGCCAATAAATGCCATTCTAAATTCAACCTTGATGGAAATGTTTTGTCCAGGAATTAAAAAAACGGGGCACAGGGCCCAATGCCCCGGGGCCCACAAATGTACGAGGAATTAGAGGAGGAATATCCTCAAACATCCATACAAATGATTCCTCGTCACAATACCTCCTACCCATTGACTCCCTTGTCAGAGGGACAAGAGGAAGTGCAGGACTAGACCTCTGTTCCACCACCCGAATAGTGCTAACACCTAAAATGGGGGTTCAACTGATTCCTACGGGAGTCAGGGGACCTCTTCCCTCAGGGACTCTAGGACTTATCCTCGGGGGAAGTTCTAAAAGCTTATTAGGTTTTCAAGTAACACCAGGTGTTATTGACTCTGATTACCAAGGAGAGATAAAAATAATGCTTAGTTCACCTAGAGGCATTAGCTCTGTTAACCAAGGAGATAGAATTGCTCAGCTGCTTCTCCTTCCCAGTTTACACAACTCATTCAAGAGTATGCCGCAGAATAGAAAAAATAGAGGATTTGGTTCCACTGGCTCGGGACCTATGGCTTGCTGGGTTCAGGATTGTTCACGGAGGCCTATGTGCAAAATAAAAATTCAAGGTATAGAGATGGAGGGGCGGATTGATACAGGGGCTGACTCTTCCATCATAAATCTACGACAATGGCCCAAGCACTGGCCTCTGCAGAAGGCTTCAACCAGTTTAAGAGGCTTGGGATATACTAACACCCCAGCACAAAGTGCTGTAGTCTTAAATTGGGAAGATAATGAAGGGCATAAAGGAACATTCCAACCTTATTTTTTGACCAGCTTGCCAGTTACCCTATGGGGAAGAGATATTCTACATCAAATGGGGCTACACCTAGCAACCAAGCCTGCAGGTGTTAAAAATAAAAAATCTAAATCATCGTAAAAAGGCAAAGGATATTTTTTTCTAGGGGCCACTGAAAAAAAACAATTTTAAAGATACCATGGCTTTCTGATAAGCCAGTATGCTATCCTAAAGCTAAGATCCCAAGGCTTTCTGCTTCTCAGATCTGGAACCTCAATCCTGTTTTTGGAGGATCTGGGCCAGCTCTTACTGGACTTCGTAACTTGGGAAATACTTGTTATATGAACTCAATATTGCAGTGCCTATGTAATGCCCCTCATTTGGCTGATTATTTCAACCAAAATTGTTATCAAGATGATATTAACAGGTCAAAATTGTTGGGGCATAATGGTGAAGTGGCAGAAGAGTTTGGTATAATCATGAAAGCCCTGTGGACAGGACAGTATATCAGTCCAAAAGACTTTAAAATCACTATTGGAAAGATCAATAACCAGTTTGCAGGACATAGCCAACAAGATTCACAAGAATTGCTTCTGTTCCTCATGGATGGAATCCATGAGGACCTAAATAAAGCTGATAATCAAAAGAGACATAAAGAAGAAAATAATGATCATCTCGATGACTTTAAAGCTGCAGAACATGCTTGGCAGAAACATAAGCAGCTTAATGAGTCTATTATTGTTGCACTTTTTCAGGGTCAGTTCAAATCCACAGTACAACGCCTCACCTGTCACAAAAAATCTAGAACATTTGAGACCTTTATGTATTTATGTCTACCACTAGCATGCACAAGTAAATGTATATTACAGGGTTGCCTTAGATTGTTTTCCAAAGAAGAAAAACTCACAGATAACAACAGATTTTATTGCAATTATTGTCGAGCTCAATGGGATTCTCTAAAAAAGAGAAATCTGGAAGTTACCACCTGTTCTTATAGTACATTTGAAACGTTTTTCCTATGATGGCAGGTGGAAGCAAAAGTTACAGACTTCCCTTTAGAAAATCTTGACTTGTCAGGGTATGTTATTGGTCCAAAGAACAATTTAAAGAAATATAATTTGTTTTCTGTTTCAAATCACTATGGTGGGCTGGATGGAGGCCACTACACTGCCTATTGTGAAAATACAGTAAGACAGCGATGGTTTAAATTTGATGATCACGAAGTTTCTGATATCTCCGTTTCTTCTGTGAAATCTTCAGCAGCTTATATCCTCTTTTACACTTCATTGCGACCACAAGCAACTGATGTAGCCACATGAGAGTGGGAGCTGTGTTACTAGCACTATACTTTAGTGTGTACACAATTGTATTTTTTTCTTTTTATATATGTCTTCATGTCTGTGCATTTGTCTAAAATTCATGTCAATGTGACGTCACAAATAACAAAGCACTTATGATAATTAATATTATAAAAAAAAAATATATATATATATATTTGGATCCAAATAACTTTAATTCATTTAAGTTTAGAGTATTCAATTTGGGTAAACAATTTAAAAAGTGAAGGTACCTTCAATTTTGATTTATAGGTGTCTCTGGGACTTCTCTTCAGCTATGAATATGACTAAAACTGTATAACCTGATATTTTGGTTTTGACATGGGATTGTTTATTTGTAATTGACTTTATTTGTTTAATATGCTGATTAATTTGAATTATTTCAACAGGTAATTTCATAGAAGGTTGCTGTGTATGCAGAGACTCGATGGTTCCCGCTAACAAATTATTTTTTTTCCAAAGTGCTTTTAGCATTTTCTTTAATCTATCTTTAATACAGTAAATACCCTCAGTCTTTTTTTGAAATAGGAGCCCTAATTAAGGAGATAGCTAAGATTGCGGTTAGCTGAGAGCCATAAAAGATGTTCAAGTTTCACCTGATATTCATACATTCATCTAAGAATATTTTCATGCCCGTGAACACTGTGTGACGCACCTGTAAGCTCAAGCTGTAAGCACTTGTCCTTGTTAAAGCAAAATGTATTTAACTGGGTGAGGGTTAGTGGCTGTGTGGGTTAGAGTTGGAGTTGTGGTTGGAGTTAAGAGTGGTTGAAGTTAGAGTGGTTGGAGTTGGAGAGGTTGCTGGAGCTGGAGAGAGAAGTTAGAAGAGAGAAGAATAAAAGAACTTTTTCATTTCCATCCTGCCTCCAAATTTTCTCCCTCAGCGTCATTGCTCCAAGCGGCAATCGCTCCAGGCAGAAACAAGTGGTGGCCCATACGGGGAATTTGGTTGGCAGGTAAGAAATAAGAAATTTATAAAAATGGGTGCAAAAATAACAAAAAGCTGGATAATAAAAGCCATGGATGAGTTTTTCGATATCGCTGACTCGGTGGATAGTGAGGAGGAAAGTGATCAAGAAAGCATAGCCTCTACTGAGTCAGTTAAGACCAGCAAGGAAAGTAGTGGTGTGAACTCAAAAATAAGAGCTGCAAAAGCTATCAGAGACTTATTGAAATTAGCCGAAGAGTACGTACTCTCCTTAGAAGCTGAAACTCAGGATACCAGTAAAAGTGATAGTAGTAAGAAGGAACCAAATAACCAGGAAAGCACAGCCTCCTCCACTGAGCCAGTTAGGAACAATGAGAATAGTAGTGAAGAGGAATCAAAAAGTGGTTCTGGGAGCATAGTCTTCAATAAAAAGAACAAAAAGAAATTAAAAAGGAGAAAGGACCATCAAGTGGAGGAATATTTTGTGCCCTCATGGGTGGAATCCCTTACAGAAACCATGAGGAGTATTTCTGGGTGTATGCGTGCCCTTGAGGCAGAGATTAACGGCCTTTCTGAGCGCTTATGCGCCCTCAAACACCAAAAACCACAGGAACATTGGGACCTGCCAGTATTCGAAAATGAGAATGGACAGAGGTACTATCAATCCCTAGACTTTAAAACAATAAAAAAATTTTAAAGAGGCGATAATGACCTATGGGCCTCAAGCTCCGCTCACGTTGAGTATGATAGAGTCCCTTAACACTCTAACCTTAACCCCCCTCAGACTGGAAGGGGTTATGCAAAGCAGTATTAAGCAGGGGACAATACCTAATCTGGAAGACACAATTCCAGGAACTTTGTTTAGAAGCAGCAAAGAGAAATGCTACAGCAGGTTTCCCAGAACGTAATGTGGATATGCTACCAGGTGAAGGACAATTCGCTGAACTACAAATCCAACTAACATATGACCCCGGTGTGTATGCACAGATTTACACTGCTGCTGTTAGAGCCTGGAAGACCTTATCAGGAACAGGTGATTTGCAGGGCAGCCTATCAAAAGTAATACAGGGGCCTAATGAACCGTATGCTGATTTTGCTGACAGACTCTTAAGAACGGCAGGCAGAGTATTCAGGGATTTAGAACAAGCAATGCCCCTAGTCATCCAATTAGCATATGAAAATGCTAATAAATATTGCCAAGATGCAATAAGGCCGTGGAGAAATAAAAAAGACTTATCAATTTATATCAGATTATGTAAAGATATTAATGATGCCTTCATCACAGGCAATGTGATTGCAGCAGCAATGAAAAATGCTTCCCCTCAAAATTTCACAAGGGCTCAACCTAGAAATTATAATCAACCAGGATATTCTAGGCAATATCCCCCAAGAGAAATAAGATCAAGCTCATACTGTGCCCCAGGCTGCTGCCCCAGGTGTAAAAAGGGGAATCATTGGGCCAATAAATGCCATTCTAAATTCAACCTTGATGGAAATGTTTTGTCCAGGAATTAAAAAAACGGGGCACAGGGCCCAATGCCCCGGGGCCCACAAATGTACGAGGAATTAGAGGAGGAATATCCTCAAACATCCATACAAATGATTCCTCGTCACAATACCTCCTACCCATTGACTCCCTTGTCAGAGGGACAAGAGGAAGTGCAGGACTAGACCTCTGTTCCACCACCCGAATAGTGCTAACACCTAAAATGGGGGTTCAACTGATTCCTACGGGAGTCAGGGGACCTCTTCCCTCAGGGACTCTAGGACTTATCCTCGGGGGAAGTTCTAAAAGCTTATTAGGTTTTCAAGTAACACCAGGTGTTATTGACTCTGATTACCAAGGAGAGATAAAAATAATGCTTAGTTCACCTAGAGGCATTAGCTCTGTTAACCAAGGAGATAGAATTGCTCAGCTGCTTCTCCTTCCCAGTTTACACAACTCATTCAAGAGTATGCCGCAGAATAGAAAAAATAGAGGATTTGGTTCCACTGGCTCGGGACCTATGGCTTGCTGGGTTCAGGATTGTTCACGGAGGCCTATGTGCAAAATAAAAATTCAAGGTATAGAGATGGAGGGGCGGATTGATACAGGGGCTGACTCTTCCATCATAAATCTACGACAATGGCCCAAGCACTGGCCTCTGCAGAAGGCTTCAACCAGTTTAAGAGGCTTGGGATATACTAACACCCCAGCACAAAGTGCTGTAGTCTTAAATTGGGAAGATAATGAAGGGCATAAAGGAACATTCCAACCTTATTTTTTGACCAGCTTGCCAGTTACCCTATGGGGAAGAGATATTCTACATCAAATGGGGCTACACCTAGCAACCAAGCCTGCAGGTGTTAAAAATAAAAATCTAAATCATCGTAAAAAAGGCAAAGGATATTTTTTTCTAGGGGCCACTGAAAAAAACAATTTTAAAGATACCATGGCTTTCTGATAAGCCAGTATGCTATCCTAAAGCTAAGATCCCAAGGCTTTCTGCTTCTCAGATCTGGAACCTCAATCCTGTTTTTGGAGGATCTGGGCCAGCTCTTACTGGACTTCGTAACTTGGGAAATACTTGTTATATGAACTCAATATTGCAGTGCCTATGTAATGCCCCTCATTTGGCTGATTATTTCAACCAAAATTGTTATCAAGATGATATTAACAGGTCAAAATTGTTGGGGCATAATGGTGAAGTGGCAGAAGAGTTTGGTATAATCATGAAAGCCCTGTGGACAGGACAGTATATCAGTCCAAAAGACTTTAAAATCACTATTGGAAAGATCAATAACCAGTTTGCAGGACATAGCCAACAAGATTCACAAGAATTGCTTCTGTTCCTCATGGATGGAATCCATGAGGACCTAAATAAAGCTGATAATCAAAAGAGACATAAAGAAGAAAATAATGATCATCTCGATGACTTTAAAGCTGCAGAACATGCTTGGCAGAAACATAAGCAGCTTAATGAGTCTATTATTGTTGCACTTTTTCAGGGTCAGTTCAAATCCACAGTACAACGCCTCACCTGTCACAAAAAATCTAGAACATTTGAGACCTTTATGTATTTATGTCTACCACTAGCATGCACAAGTAAATGTATATTACAGGGTTGCCTTAGATTGTTTTCCAAAGAAGAAAAACTCACAGATAACAACAGATTTTATTGCAATTATTGTCGAGCTCAATGGGATTCTCTAAAAAAGAGAAATCTGGAAGTTACCACCTGTTCTTATAGTACATTTGAAACGTTTTTCCTATGATGGCAGGTGGAAGCAAAAGTTACAGACTTCCCTTTAGAAAATCTTGACTTGTCAGGGTATGTTATTGGTCCAAAGAACAATTTAAAGAAATATAATTTGTTTTCTGTTTCAAATCACTATGGTGGGCTGGATGGAGGCCACTACACTGCCTATTGTGAAAATACAGTAAGACAGCGATGGTTTAAATTTGATGATCACGAAGTTTCTGATATCTCCGTTTCTTCTGTGAAATCTTCAGCAGCTTATATCCTCTTTTACACTTCATTGCGACCACAAGCAACTGATGTAGCCACATGAGAGTGGGAGCTGTGTTACTAGCACTATACTTTAGTGTGTACACAATTGTATTTTTTTCTTTTTATATATGTCTTCATGTCTGTGCATTTGTCTAAAATTCATGTCAATGTGACGTCACAAATAACAAAGCACTTATGATAATTAATATTATAAAAAAAAAATATATATATATATATTTGGATCCAAATAACTTTAATTCATTTAAGTTTAGAGTATTCAATTTGGGTAAACAATTTAAAAAGTGAAGGTACCTTCAATTTTGATTTATAGGTGTCTCTGGGACTTCTCTTCAGCTATGAATATGACTAAAACTGTATAACCTGATATTTTGGTTTTGACATGGGATTGTTTATTTGTAATTGACTTTATTTGTTTAATAGCTGATTAATTTGAATTATTTCAACAGGTAATTTCATAGAAGGTTGCTGTGTATGCAGAGACTCGAGGGTTCCCGCTAACAAATTATTTTTCCAAAGTGCTTTTAGCTTTTCTTTAATCTATCTTTAATACAGTAAATACCCTCAGTCTTTTTTTGATTTGTTCTGAATGTGATATTTTGCCAGTTTATGTTTGTGGAAGCTTAAGCAGCAATGTGTGTAAGCAGAGATCAACTTTAATTTTCTAATCTAATAATTCTATTTTTTAGTTTGACAACTCGCCTCTTGACTCAGTGCTGGAATAGCACTGCCTTTTCCTTAATAATTGATGCTTGAGTTTTTAGGTAGCGGGCCCTGAAGATTTTCTGGTGGCATTGTCTAGACATAAAAAAGACGGCTGCTGCTACAGCTGCAGGGATCGCGATTGCTACAAGCATCCCTGCTGCTCAAGCATCAAACAACCTCACCAGCAGTGTGGCCTCTGCTCTGCATGCATGGGGCCTCCTAGATCAATGTGTTATAACAAGTGGACATTTTGATCTTTCATTGTTTGGGACATTACAGGACAATGCCTTGCAGGTATTTGTCTAGAGAACTCAGTGTGTTACTTGATGGAGCTTAGGGCAGCTGATTTGTTTAAAGAACTTGATACACTATGGAACTTGGCTCGTCAGCAGTAGGCTTGTCGCCTTAAAGCCGCAGCATCTCCTCACAATTGGACGGCTGTTAGTCATCATACACAGTCGATCCTGAAGGGCTCGATTGGATGGCTGGTAGCCAATGAAGGGTAAGATCCCCAGAGGGGGACAACCCAAGACAGGCACAGTCGCACGGGACAGTCTCATGTGGCCGACATATCAACCTAAGACAGGAGTCAAGGGCACAGCCTTGATTATCCAATGACGAGTAAGAATGTTGGTTGCACATGGGACACCCTAGAGCATCCCCTCTTTTAAAACAAAAGGGGGGAAATGTAGGAGCCCTAATTAAGGAGATAGCTAAGATTGCGGTTAGCTGAGAGCCATAAAAGATGTTCAAGTTTCACCTGATATTCATACATTCATCTAAGAATTTTTTATGCCCGTGAACACTGTGTGACACACCTGTAAGCTCAATCTGTAAGCACTTGTCCTTGTTAAAGCAAAATGTATTTAACTGGGTGAGGGTTAGTGGCTGTGTGGGTTAGAGTTGGAGTTGTGGTTGGAGTTAGAGTGGTTGAAGTTAGAGTGGTTGGAGTTGGAGAGGTTGCTGGAGCTGGAGAGAGAAGTTAGAAGAGAGAAGAATAAAAGAACTTTTTCATTTCCATCCTGCCTCTGAATTTTCTCCCTCAGCGTCGTTGCTCCAAGCGGCAATCGCTCCAGGCAGCAATATAAACCAATACTGACCACAGTTCAATTCAGCATCAAAATAGATTTCGATATTTGACCAATACTGTAAATAGTGTCTTCTATGAAATTTCTTCATCCCAATACCAATATCAGTCTTTGAGCCAGCAATGGAATGTACACATCAGGACTTTCTCATTTAGATTGCTGTCATGATATTATGTATAAAAGATATGTCACCAGCTTTGGACTGGGCATGTAAAGTGCACCATCATTGTGTTATTTCTAATGACTAGCCCATTCTGGATGTGTTAGGGAGGGAATGCCAGAGTCTCTGGTAATGCTTTCAGAATCATAATAGCACCAGGATGCATCCCCCACAGTACAAGACGGGCAACTGATTGAATGCATCAGAAACAGTACTTGCAGAAAGCAAAAGAGGTCTTCTGTTGGATCCTGGTAGTCTGCTAAACTAACTTCCTTTAATAATCCTCCCCATTTAAGAGAAATAACACTTTAAAAAGGAAAGATCTTCTTTCAGCTGTGGAATAATGCTGTTATCTATTACTGGTGGGAAGGTCTTCCTCTACATAAAAGATGTTCCCATGTTCTTAGCTGGCTTCAGTTTGAAAAATTCTATCTGTTTTGACTACAGGAAGTTTCCCCACCCCTTTATCTGCTGGCAGGAAGGAGATGATGTTCTTGGAAAAAATACTGAACTGGTATTTTCTTGATACATGAGGCTGAGATGTCTTATTGAATTTTACAACTCCATAATACCTGAATTAGAGTGTGAATAATGTGTGTGTGTGTGTGTGTGTGTGTGTGTGTGTGTGTGTGTGTGTATCTTCAGGTTTCTAAATTCATATATATCTTTAGGTTTCTAAATTCATAGTTTCCCCAACCCACATCATTTTTCCCCTTGCAATTTATTTGTTGAGATATTTGTATCATTTGTTTTATAGAGTTTCCAAGAATCAGCATTTGTTGGTTCCAACTTTATAGTTTGTTATCTCTCATTGTCCTCTGTTTTCTGTACTTCCTGCAAATTGATAGTTAAATCCAGAGGCTCTATAAGCTTCATTTTGATTTTCTGGGGAAGAAGACTCCTTTGTAGGTATTGTCTTCTTTATCAAGAAGCAAGTAATGAGGGCTGGTGTTGTGGCTCAGTGGCAGAGCGCTTGCCTAGCACATGTGAGGCACTGGGTTGGATCCTTAGCACCACATAAAAATAAATAAACTAATAAAATAAAGGCATGCATGTTGTGCATCTACAACTACAACCACAAAAAAAAAAAAAAAAAAAAAGAAAGAAGCATGTTAATGAGCTAGGCATAGTGGCACACCCCTGTTATCCCAGTGACTTAGGAAGCTGAGGCAAGAGGATTCCAAGTTCAAGGACAGCCTCAGCAACTTAGCAAGACATGTCTCAAAAATACAAATTTAAAAATAAAATTACTGGGGATGTAGATTCAGTGGTAGAGTGCTTGCCTACCATGCACAAGTCCCTGGGTTTGATCCCCAGTACTGCCAAAAAAAAAAAAAAAAAAAAAAAAAAAAAAAAGAAAAAGAAAAAACAAAAGCATATAATATCCCATTGGCTCTCTTCATGTTGCTAGCAAGCATGGGGGCTCAATTCATGAGGGGCTGCAAAATGATATTGTTCTAATTCTATCATTTCTTCTTCAATAAACAGAAACTGGCTACTCGGTGGTATATTAAAGGAAAAAGCAAGAAAAATTATTGAATCTTGTCCTATTTACCAGTTTTCAAAACAAAGAATTGATTTGTAACCACTCTCCCAAATTGAGTAAATTTTTCTTTGATATCATTATGAACATATGAATTTAGACATTTTTATTTTTACTAGTACTCAAATTGTCCCATCTTTGGCCAATGGCAACATCTTTGAATTAGTTCCCAAATCCTTCAAATTCTATCAGTTTTGGATAGATTTCCCTGCCTCTGACATGATTTTCCATGTTCATGTTACACATTTCTTGTCTTAGTCCTAGAATCAGCTTTTTTTTTTTTTTTTTTTTTTGGTACTGGAGATTGAACCCAGGATCACTTTACCACTAAGTCCTTTTCATTTTTTCTTTTGGGCAGGTCTTGCTAAGTTGCTTAGGTCCTCGCTAAATTGCTAAGTCTGGCCTCAAACTTGCAATCCTCCTGCCTCCATCCCCCAAGTCCCTGGGATTACAGGCACCCACCACTGTGCCCAGCTGGAATCAGTTTTTTTTTTCAGGAAGCTTTGCTTTATTTTGTGGGAAATGGTATTTCAAGACCATAATTTGAGCCGGGCGCGGTGGCGCACGCCTGTAATCCCAGCACTTTGGGAGGCTGAGGCAGGAGGATTGCGAGTTCAAAGCCAGCCTCAGCAATGTCGAGGCACTTAGCAGCTCAGTGAGACCCTGTCTCTAAATAAAATACAAAAAAGGGCTGGGGATGTGGCCCAGTGGTCGAGTGCCCCTGAGTTCAATCCCTGGTACCACAAAAAAAAAAAAAAAAAAAAAAAAGACCATAATTTGAGTGTTAGGGTTGTTCATTACTATGTCTTTCTCTTTTTTTCTTCTCTTTCCTTCCTTTCTTCCCTCCGTCCTCCCTTCTCCTCCTCCCTCTCTCTCTCTCTCTTTTTTTTTGGTGGTGGGGGGGTGTGGTACCTGTGATTGAACCCAGGAACCTCTACCACTGAGCCATATTCCAGCCCCCCCCCCTTTTTTTTTTTTTTTTTTTTGAGACAGAGTCTCACTAAATTGTGGAGTCTGACCTTGAATTTGGTATTCTCAGCCGGGCGCGGTGGCGCACGCCTGTATTCCCAGCACTTTGGGAGGCTGAGGCAGGAGGATCGCGAGTTCAAAGCCAGCCATCAGCAATGGCAAGGCACTTAGCAACTCAGTGAGACCCTGTCTCTAAATAAAATACAAAAAAAGGTCTGAGGATGTGACCCAGTGGTCGAGTGCCCCTGAGTTCAATCCCCAGTACCAAAAAAAAAAAAAAAAAAAAAAAAAAAAAAAAAGAAAAAGAAAAGAAAAGAATTTGGTATTCTCCTGCCTTAGCCTCTCAAATTGCTGAGATTAAAGGTGTGCCACCTCACACCTTTTTTCTTTCTTTCTGATAAAATGCTTCTTTGTTATTCTTTCTTTCTTTCTTTCTTTTTTTTTTTTTTTTTTTTTTGTCAATGCCAAGGATCAAACCCAGGGCCTCACACGTGCTAGGTGAGTACTCTACCACTGAGCTACATCTCAGATCACAAAATACTTCTTGATTCATATGGATATTTTCAATTTGAATTCAAGACTGTAGGTTTTCACATAGTGTCTTCTAAATTGCATCTGTATCTTATTTACTCTATACCCAAAATCCTGTTCTCAAGGATATTGGTGATAATAGAATGAGAATATCACACAATTTCTCATTTGCTTTATTCTTCATTTTAAAAAAAGTCAGGTTCAATGATTATAATTTATATACAGTGAAATACACCTTTAAAAAATATTTATTCAGTTTATTTTTACATGGTGCTGAGGATCGAACCTGGGCCCTGCTCCTGCTAGGCAAATGCTTTACCACTAAGCCACAACCCCAGCCCAAAGTACACCTTTTTAGGTGTATAATTTGATGAGTTTTTGTGAATGCTTGTAGTCCTGTAACCATTAACCATGGTCAAAATACAGAACAATGCCTACTGGACTCAGTGTGGGCAAGAACTGACACGGGCATGAATGGTGAGGTGCCCTGGGGCGGTACACATCAAGCCCCCTTCTTTCCTTCTCCTGCACTCTCCCAGGCAAGTCCATCTACTTCTGGTCCTTTAATTGCTGGCTTGCAATGACTCCAACATCCTTGTCTCCTGAGCTCTAGATTTGACATGGAGATATATCCTCCTGGAGGTGCCACCTTATCTTTTCCCAAGCCTGCTCCTTCCCCTGCCTTATTATTACCGATTACCCAGCAATTTATCCTTTATCTTAGACCATGCTGTTCCCCTCAATTCTTATAGCCAATAGATATCATCCACCAACACCTTTTGAATATAGCTGTAATCAGTCCTTCCCGCTACCTTTTTTTTTTTTTTGAGTAGATGTTTGTGTTGTTTCTTATCTAAGTCCACCCCCCAACCCCCTCTCACCCCGCCCTGTCCCAATCCCACCTGCTGCAACCTTTTCCTTTTCTTGGTTCAGTGCCTTCTTCCTCTCTGTCTCTCCACTTCCCAAACTTCACACCTCTTCTTCCTTCCCATCTCTTTCTTTTTCTCTGTCTATCCTCAATAGTCTGTAGTTGGGGCTGGGGCTAGGGCTCAGCAGTAGAGCGCTTGCCTAGCATGTGCAAGGTACTGGGTTCCATCCTTAGAACCACATAAAAATAAATAAACTAACAAAAAAGAATTGCTATTTAAAAAAATAGTCTGCAGTTATATTTCTAAATGTGAATTAGATCATATAATTCTGATGCTTAAGATTCTTGAAGAACTTGTCACTGTTTATAGGATAAAAATCCCATACAATGTATTATTCATTTTCTAAAATATACTTACAGTTGCTCGAAATAATCCATGATTTTTCCATCCTGGATATGGTTCACTCTTTTTGTTATGTTTTGTTGTGTGTATCTACCTTTTTTCTTTCTTTGAAGTGCTCTTGCAAAATTGCCTAGGTTGGACTCAAACCTGGTCTCAAGCAATCTTCCTGCCTTAGCCTCCCAAATAGCTGGGACCACAGGTGCATACCACTGTGCCCAAATATCACCTTAAAGGAAGCAACCTTGTTTCAATATTCCATATCCTTTCTTCATTTTGTGCTATAGTATCCTCCATGTTTCTCCCTCATACTGTTTCATTGGTTGTATTCCTCTACACATCAGCCTCCCCCAGAGTTGATTAGTATTGTTTGAAACATACTTTTTGTAGCAAAGGTACTTTTACTGACAAAGCAAGATAGACACACCCCTTGCTCTCCCAGTCCTTACATTCTAGAAGGAAAATCAATACAGCATCAAAATTCAGCTTCCAGTATTGTGGGTTTTGGGATAACCCCCCCATTTCTTTTTTTCTGGTACTGGGGATGGAATCCAAGGATAATTTACCACTGAGCTACACCCCTGGCCCTTTTTTTTTTTTTTTTTTTTTTTTTTGTGGTACCGGGGATTGAACTCAGGGGCACTCGACCACTGGGTCACATCCCCAGACCTTTTTTTGTATTTTATTTAGAGACAGGGTCTCACTGAGTTGCTAAGTGCCTCACCGTTGCTGAGGCTGGCTTTGAACTCGCGATCCTCCTGCCTCAGCCTCCCAAAGTGCTGGGATTACAGGCGTGCGCCACTGCGCCCGGCTCCCTGGCCCTTTTTTATTTTAAATTTTGAGACTGGGTTTTGTTAAGTTGCGAAGTCTATCTTCAAACTTGCTATCCTTCTGCTTCAGCCTCCCTAGTGGCTGGGATTACAGGTGTGTACCACCATGCCTGGCTGCTAACACCCCCCCAAAACCATCACACCAATTTTATGTCCAAGCTGGTTGGACAACCAGCTTGAAAACAGAAGCACTGTTTTGAACAGTTTATATTGGGAATCTTGGGCTGAGTTCCTAAACCAATAAACTATAGAAACACACGATTTTGTAAATTGTAGTACTTCTGTTGTTGTATTTGAACAAATATCTACTGCACTGCAAGGAATCCATAGAAAAATAAAAGTTGCTGCTGGAGGACAGTTTTTAGGCCTGTCCTCAGGAATTTATGTTTCTATTGGGAGAGGCAGACATTTAAATAACTAATTAGGGTTGGGGTCGTGGCTCAGCGGTAGAGTGCTCGCCTAGCAGGCGCGCAGCTCCTTTCCCCTTTCGATCCTCACTCAGCACAACGTAAAAATAAAGGCATTGTGTATATCTAAAAAACGAATAAATAAATATATTTTTTTTAAAAAAAACTAATTATAACAGACAGGAGCACATGCGGGCATGGTGGCGTGTGCCTATAATCCCAGCAATTTGGGAGGCTGAGGCAGGAGGATTGCAAGTTTAAAGCCAGCCTCAGCAACTTAAAGAGGCCCTAAGCAACTTAGTGAGATCCTGTCTCAAGAAAAAATATAAAAAAGATTGGGGATGTGATTCAGTGGACTCAGTGATTAAGCACCCCTGGGTTCCAATACCAAGGGGAAAATAAACAAAAAACAGAAGACAACAAACATACACATACACATATCCATAGATAACTCAAATGACTCTATTCCTTCTTTTTTTTAAAAAAATTTATTTGTTTGTTTGTTTTAGTTGTACACAATGCCTTTATGTTTACGTGATGCTGAGGATCGAACCGGGGCTGCGCATGTGCTAGGCCAGTGCTCTACCACTGAGCCACAACCCCAGCCCTATATTCCTTCTTTATATATATAAAGTCTCCCTCCCTCTCCCTCTCTCTTGCTTTTTTTTTTTTTTTTTTTTTAATATTGGGGACTGTACCCAGCCTTTTTATTTTTTATATTGAGATAGGATCGTGCTAAATTGCAATTCTCTTGCCCCAGCCTCCCAAAATGCTGGGATTACAGGTGTGCACCACCACACTTTTTTTCTTTTCTTTCCTTTTTTTTTTTTTTTTTTTTTTAAAGACAGGGTCTTTATGTTGCCCAAGCTGGTCTCAAACTCATAGGGTCAAGCAATCCTCCTGCCTTAGCTTCTCAGAATAATTGGGACTATATGCACACCCCTTGCCAGCTTGAAGTCACTTCTTTTGAAGACCAAGAATTATGCTTTTCCTCATTTTCATTCCTTATAATACCTGCCAATTGGTATTACAAAAGAGACTCAGTGCATAGTGTTTGATTGATTTTTTTGGTGTGTAGAAATAAGTTAGTAAGTATTTTTAAAAGAGCCTCAGAAGTTACTTTTACGATTAGATTATAAATGATGTGACTTTTGTCTTTGCTAACAAATTCTTTCCCTTGCTGGTTTTGATGAAGCACGTTGCCATGTTGGGGAGACCCATGTGGTAAGGAAGAGATTGCCACTGCTTTGGAGGTGCTCATTCCTCTCTCCCGCAGTTCCCTTGGCTCAGGCAAATTCATCTCTCTAATAAAAGAAAAAAAGAGCATCAACAAAGATTTAGAGAGAGAAGATGGGTAAATGAGCCATATGTTCCTAAAATGTCACAGTAATAGTTGAGATAATTCTTCCCTGGTACCTTGAAATTGCAGCCTGAAATTTCTGCTTCTGCCTATGTGTCATGTTAAATTTAAACAATATCACCCCAGTGCTGACTTAGAAGGACACCTTCTTACTAATCACCTATATTATGTCCCTGAGTACAACAGATTTTCCCCAAAGGTCTCCAAAGTCCTCCAGTTAGTCATGCCTAGAAATGAAATTAGGGAGAATAGCATAGTGAATCAGAGTTCCATTTAGAATACTTCTTTTTCTTTTTGATACTGGGGATCAAATCCAGGTGCATTTTATCACTGAGCTTCATCCCCAGTTCTTTTTACTTTTTATTTTGAGACAAAGTCTTGCTAAATTGCTTATGCCAGGCTTGAACTTGGGATCCTCCTGCTTCAGCCTTCTGAGTCACTGGGATTACAGGTGTGTACCGTGTCTAACAGAATACTTGTTTTTTTCTATAAAAAAATATTTTAGGGCTGGGGTTGTGGCTCAGCGGTTTAGCGCTTGCTTAGCATGTGGGCGACCTGGGTTCAATCTTCAGTACCATGTAAAAATAAAGGCATTATGTACACCTGAAACAAATAAGTAGATATTTTTAAAAAGAATATTTTAAGAGAATTTAAAGTATTTTCAAAAAGAGTATTTTTCGGGGCTAGGGTTATGGCTCAGCGGTAGAGCACTTGCCTAGCATATGCGCGGCCTGGGTTCGATCCTCAGCACCACATAAAAACAAAGGCAATGTGTACAACTAAAACAAATAAATAAATTTTTAAAAAATATTTATTTATTTGTTTTAGTACACAATGTGTTTATTTGTACATGGTGCTGAGGATCGAACCCGGGCCGCGCACGTGTTAGGCGAGCACTCTACCTCTGAGCCACAATCTCAGCCCCAAATAAATATTTTAAAAAAAGAACAAATGGATTGTCAATGGCCTATGGAAAAACGCAGTTAAAAAAAAAAAGAGTATTTTTCACAAGTGGTGTTTTATTTAATTTTTTTTTGAAACTGTGATTGTATCTAGGGTCTTATACATGCTAAGTTTTCACTTTTATCACTGAGCTACACCCCTAGCCCAAAGATTTTTATTTATATATTTATTATTTTTGGTGGTGCTGGAGATCAAGCTAAAGGTTCATGCTAAGCAAGCTCTCTACCACTGAGCTATGCCTCCATCCTCCAAAGATTGTTTTGTTTTTAATCTCTTTTCATGGGCTGAGGATATAGACCAGTGTTAGAAAGGAAGCTTACTTTTCTAGATTGTTTGAGGCCTTGGGTTTGATCTCCAAGACAACACAAAGAATAAAAAGTTTCTTTTCAGGTCACAAGAGATCCTTAAGGGGTTATAATTAACTTTAAATTAGTTCAGTGTTCATTAGGAATATAAGTGAATTTTAGCAACAACAAATGGAACATGTGTAATTTCTAATTTTCTTTTATTTTTTGGTACTGGGGATTGAATTCAGGGGCACTTGGCCGCTGAACCACATCCCCATCCTTATTTTGTATTTTATTTAGACATAGGGTCTTGCTGAGTTGCTTAGCACCTCACCGTTGCTGAAGCTGGCTTGAATTTATGTTCCTCCTACCTCAGCCTCCCAAGCCACTGGGATTAAAGGTGTGTGCCACAACACCTGGCTAAAATTTAAATTAAAATTTTGTGTGTGTGTTTTCTGGGGATGGAACTCAGGAACTCCGGAAAGTGTTCTATCTCCTAGCTATAGCCTCAGCCCTTCTTTCTTCTTTTCCTTCTTGCTTCTCTTCCCCTTCCTCCTCCTCTTCCTCCTCCTCTTTACTCCTCCTTCTCCTCCTTCTTTTTCTTACTGTTGGGGTTTCCCTATGTTGCCCAGAGTAACTCCTGGGCTCAAGCAAGCCTGCTGTCTCAGCCTCCCAAGTAACTGGGACTATAGTTATGCCCAGCAGGATGGAAATCTTTTTTTAAATTAATTAATTAATTTTTTGGTACCAGGGATTGAGCCCCGGGGGCACTGAAACACTAAGCACATCCCTAGCCCTATTTATTTATTTATTTATTTATTTATTTATTTATTTAGGGTGACAAGTTGCTTAGGGTCTCGATAAATTGCAGAGACTGGCCATGACTTGCCATCCTCCTGCTTCAGTCTTTCATGTCACTGGGATTACAGGTGTGAGCTACTGCACCCAGCTGAAGGTGGAAGAAATGGGCTGGTGTGGGCACCCGGAAGTTGGAAGGTTGAGTTTTTCAGTGATTTTCATTTGCAATTTGACATGTCTACTGTACAGGTTATATCTCTGTTGTTGAGCTGGTCCACAGAGCTGAAGCAGCCATGGTCCTGGTTGCTACTGGTTTTGGATCCCAAAGGGAGGATTTCAAGCAAGTTATATAGTATAACAGGCAGGAGTTTATTAGAGATAGTGAAGTTAAGGATGCACAGTGTATGCATGGAGCAGACTCTCTGGAAAGAAAGCGTAGCTCTTACTGACTAGGTTTTTAAGGGTTTTAGGTTGGCTTAGTTTTTCATAACCCTCTTTGTGATTGATATGTGAGGGTCGAGATGATCTGGTCACAAGACAGCTGTGACATGTGAAGGTCATGATGACCTGGTCACAAGAGATCCTTAAGGGGTTATAATTAACTTTGGGGGTGGTTTGACCTACCAATCCCCATTTTCCAGATGTGTGTCTGTTTTGATAAAGTTTCTTCTGATTCCCAGTCCTGTGACTCATGGACTCACTTTGATGTATAGGTTTGATGTCCTCCTGTAGGTTTCCTCCCTTCATGGTTCTCCCCCTACCTACCTGCTCCTGGCTGACTACCTATCATCACCATGTCTCAGATTTGACAATGAGTCAAACTCATCTCTATGGTTTTTGAAAATTCAGATGTCTGAGCCCAAATCCTCTACCTACTGAATCTGAATTTATTTCCTTTCTCTGCTGGGGATTGAACCCAGGTCTTCCTATGTGCTAAGCACTGGCTCCACCACTGAGCCCCACCCCTAGTACTGAATCTGAATTTTAGAAGGCCGCACTGAACAACCATTATGTTTGTTTATGAGTCTGATGTACAGCAAAGATGGAGAATCACAGGGACATGGGGAGAAATCCTTATAGAAATATACACTGACAAGGTTTTAAGAGCCTTGCAGAATTAATATGAATCTATTTTATGTAGCGGTACTAGCAGTTACCAGTAGCTACTTTGTATGAAAAACTAAGAAACACCAAATTTCCAGCTTTTCTCTTTTCTTTTAACTTGACCTCCTGCAAACATGTTGACAATGAAACAGAAGTGCAAGAGTTGTATATTGACAAAAGTGTAAAGATAAAAATTGCATATAATCACATATTATTGTGATTAATTTTACATGCAATTAGATTATACACACACATATACATATGTGTACATATATACATATATATATATTTACTGATATCTGTAAAATGTAGATCTGGGATTTTATATTGGAGTTTTAATTCTAAGGAAGTTTCCATAGCAATATTTCTATGTGTTTAAACAAACAAACAAACAAAACAGCCTTTTTGTTCTATGGCCCTCTTCCATGTAATTAAAATAGTGGGAGACATATTACAAACCTTCAATAATGTCTCCTGAATGAATAAATGAGTGAATGAAGTCGAAAGCAGTTGAGAAATCAGGTCAATGGCAGGTACCTGGTATAATTTTTTTTTTTTTTTTTGGTACTGGGGATTGAACTCAGGGGCACTCGACCACTGGGCCACATCCCCAGCCCTTTTTTGTATTCTTTTGAGACAGGGTCTCACTGAGTTGCTAAGTGCCTCGCCATTGCTGAGGCTGGCTTTGAACTCGTGATCCTCCTGCCTCAGCCTCCCAAGTGCTGGGATTACAGCCGTGCGCCATTGCGCCCGCTACCTCGTATAATTAAGCGGAGAAAGAAGACCAGTAATGAAATGAATGAAGCTAACCACAGTTTCATCCTAACAAAGATGGGTAATAGAGATGGAAAGAATGGAACAGACTTTGGATAGTCTTGCTTGACGACATAATTATATTTTAATTGGCTCTATACAATTTTATTTTAATGGATACCCTTTCAGAGGACCAAGTTTTTCATTGCACAAAAATAACAATATACTTAATTTTTTTTCATTGTTATGGGTCAAACCCAGGGTCTCACACATTCCAGGCACTGAGTTTACCACAGAGCCATATCCCCAGCCCAGCCATATAGTCAATTTATTGAATAATCTCTGTGTCTAAATAATTTAACTTCTACTTTGGAGCTTTGTAAAAGAATTCAGAAGACACAGTTAAAAATAAAAGCAGAGGAGCCAGGTGCAGTGGCACACGCCTGTAATCCCAGCACTGGGGAGACTGAGGCAGGAGGATCGCGAGTTCAAAGCCAGCCTCAGCAATGGCGAGGCACTAACCCTGTCTCTAATAAAATACAAAAAAAAAGGGCTGGGGATGTGGCCCAGTGGTCGAGTGCCCCTGAGTTCAATCCCTGGTACCAAAATAATAATAATAATAATAAAGTAAAAATAAAAGCAGAGGGCTGGGGATATACCTCAGTTGGTAGAGTGCTTGCCTCACATGCACAAGGCCCTGGGTTCAATCCCCAGCATCACAAAAACAACAAAAACAAACAAACAAAACCCCAAAAACAAGACGGGTTATAGGTGGAGCTTGACAGTAATCAAATAATAATGAAATTAATTTTAAAATAAAGCAGATAATCACTCAAATTGACTAATAATTGTCTAATAAATCCAGGCATACTTTTAGTAGATTTAGCAATAGAGATATGAAATAGAGGAACTTTCCCATGAACTTGAATGCCCATTATAAAAGGAACTATCACCCCTGTATCTTTACTTACAATTTACTTATTAATCTTTAATTAATTATCTTTAACACTAATTTAAATGTTAAATTAATTCCTGTTGCCTATCAGTAATCGAATGACTACAATATTGGTTGGACTTCTGTGCATATTATTCTCTTAATTCCTTATCTGTGAATGGAGAGGATAGGACTCAGGTTGTGCCAAAATTTCATTTCATGTGTTTTCACATTGCTTGTAGCATGGCTGAGGCAATATTTTCTTTTCAATATCCAAGGTCCCTAAATTCTTTTTTCATTCACCTTTTTAAAAATTTTTTAAAAATTCTAATCTGTTATACATGCTTGCAGAGTGCAATTCACTTCATATTACAAATAAAGAGCACAATCTTTTAATTCACTGGTTTTACATAAAGTATTTTCACACCATTTGTGTCTTCATACATGTACTTAGGGTATTGATGTCTAACTCATTTTGCCATTATTCCTATCCCCTTGCCCCCTTCCCCCTCCTTCTATTTAATGTTCCTTCATTCCTCTCATCCTCACCCCCTTGCCATTGTAAGTCAGTATCTTCATAACAAAGAATCATTCGATTGCTTAGCATTATTGTCTCCAACTCCATCCATTTACCTGCAAATGCCATGATTTTATTCTCTTTTAGTGCTGAGTAGTGTTCCATTGTGTATATATACCAAAGTTTCCCCATCCATTCATCTGCTGATGGGCATCAGGGCTTTTTTTCATTCACTTTTGAGAATGATCTATCTGAACTGTTATGGAAGCTTACATCTGTGTGAAAAGCTGAGTTTGGCATTGTTATTGTTGTTTTTGTTTTTTCCTGTACAATCTACTGAGTCTTCTTTGCATACTAGTTGGAATTGTGACTTCCAGGACCTCACTTCTGCCTTAGAACACTGTGTGACTCGTTGTGTCACACTGGCCTCTTAACCACTTTGATGAAACAGCAAATGGTCGGAAAAGCCCCCAGGCATCCTACTATCTGTTGAAAACAGGACTGTCTGCCTTTCGCAATTTAGATACTCATTCGGGTTTGGAGCAGGTCAAAGGCAAGAGCAAAACCTCCTGGCTCTGCTGATAAAATAAAGACTCAGAGTTTAGGCTCCCCCTGGTGGCCACATGCAGCCAGTACACTATAGTAATTCGCGGTTTCGGTTCTGCTTCAAAATAGACAAGACTACTGAGAAAATCTTTATATTTTACAGCATAGAGCTTTAGGGATTTTGTTTTTGATTCAAGAATTCTGTCCTAAAAGTGAGAATTCTGTCAATATCTTAATTGGAAAAGCAGAGAGGACAAAAATAAAAGACAAAATATAGGTAAATAAAACATGATCAACAATTGGGGCATTTAGGAACAATGCCAATGGCAATCAGCAAATAGAAAAGTATGAACCAAAACACAAACAGCAGCTGCGGAAGAAAAGCAATGGTACTACTACAGTGGTTCGGAATACTCTTCAGACAAAAGGAAAATGGTATAGTCTTATTTAATTATCTCTGTTAAATTTTGTGCTTACAAGTAGTAAGCTCCATGAGTCCAGGGTGTGGGGTTTTGTTTGTTTTTGTTTTATGAGATAGGGTCTTGCTGTGTTGCCCAGGCTGGACTTGAACTCTTGGGCTCAAGTGATTCTCCTGCCTTAGTCTCCCAAGTAGCTGGGACTACAGGTGTGCACCACTGCATCTTGTTCCTCAAGATACTCTTTTTTTTTTTTTTTTTTTTTTTTTTGGTACCGGGGATTGAACTCAGGGGCACTCGACCACTGGGCCACATCCCCAGCCCTTTTTTGTATTTTATTAGAGACAGTGTCTCACTGAGTTACTAAGTACCTCACCATTGCTGAGGCTGGCTTTGAACTCACGATCCTCCTGCCTCAGCCTCCCAAAGTGCTGGGATTACAGGCGTGCGCCACCACGCCCGGCTTCAAGATACTCTTTTAAAGTAGAATAAAGAGGTTAGGCATGGTGGCCCACATCCCAGCTACTCTGGAGGCTGAGGCAGAAGGACTGCAAGTTCAAGGACAGGCTGGGCTTAGGGAGACTCTGTCTCAAAATAAAAACTTTTAAAAAGGGCTGGGCAGGGGCTGGGGCTGGGGCTCAGTGGTAAAGCACTTGCCTCACACGGGTAAGGCATCGGGTTTGATCCTCAGCACCACATAAAAATAAATAAGTAAAACAAACAAATAAATAAAGATATTGTGTTTTTAAAAATATTTATTTATTTGCTTTAGTTGTACACATGCATTTTATTTTTATGTGGTGTGGAGGATCGAACCTGGGCCGCGCACGTGCTAGGTGAGCGCTCTACCACTGAGCCACAACCCCAGCCCAATATTGTGTTTTTTTTTTTTTTTTTTTTTTTTTTTAAAGGCTGGGCATATAGCTCAATGGTAGAGCATCTGCATACCATGTATGAGGTCCTGGGTTCAATGTCCTGGTACTGCAAATTAAAAGATAAATACACTTAGGTCCCTTTCAACTAATACACAAGCTTGATTTTTCTTTCCTGCACAGAAAAATAGCTTGTTGGAAAACCCTGGCCAAACTCAAGTGCCAAACCACAGCAGCCTGGGGAGGTAAAGAATCAGAGCACAGGTCATTTTCATAACAGTGTTCTTTGCTAGATGGATCTCATCAACAGGGATGGCTTGGGCAGTGGCCAAGTTGAGATAGGGAGGACCTGGCCATAGGGGAGTATAGTCTTACCATGGCAAATCCTTTTGGGAAGCATGTCTTCATTCTTCAGAGAATCTGCGCCCAGTCCTCAAGGAAACAATCCTTCTCTGACCCAATGCTGCAGTTAGTCCAGCCTCAGGGTTTCCCCATATGTGGTCCTCTCCAACAACATTCTTTCCCCATTCTTCTCAGCACTGGCTTCTAATCCCTCAAGTCCCAGAATAAGTGTTAACTTCTTCAGGGCTTCCCTGACCACCTTGACTGTTCTTCTCCATCGGGACCCTGTTCACTTTCTTTCTAGCACCTCTTAATTTTTAATTGTATTTACTGTGTCTTAGTCTGCTTTTTTATATACCCATTTATTATGCATCACAAAATATTTATAAATGGATTAGGTTATAAACAGCAGACATTTAAGCCAGGCGTGGTAGCGCACACCTGTAATCCCAGCACTTGGGAGGCTGAGGCAGGAGGATTGTGAGCTCAAAGCCAGCCTCAGCAATGGCAAGGCACTTAGTAACTCAGTGAGACCCTGTCTCTAATAAAATACAAAAAAAGGGTTGGGGACGTGGCCCAGTGGTTGAGTGCCCCTGAGCTCAATCCCTGGTACCCAAAACAAAACCAACCAAACAAACAAAAAACCAGACATTTATTTCTCACCATTTGGAGCCTGGAAGGCCAAGATCAAGGTACTGGCATTTTCAATGTTTGGTGAGGGCCTACTTCCTGGCTCAAAGTGACATCTTGCTGTGTCCTTACCAGGTGGAAAGGATTAGCTAGCTCTCTGGGGCTTCTTATTTTGGGTACCAGGAATTGAACCCAGGGGCACATAACCACTGAGCCATATCCCCAGCCTTCTAATTTTTTTTGGCAGTGCTGGGGATTGAATTTAGGGCCTTGTGTATATGAGGCAAGCACTTTACCAACTGAGCTATATCCCCAGCCTCCCAAGCCCTTTTTATATTTTATTTTGAGTCTCACTAAATTGCTTAGGGCCTCACTATGATGCTGAGGCTGGCTTTGAACTCATGATCCTGCCTCAGCCTCCGGAGCTGAGGATTGTTGGGATTACAGGCATGCGACATCATGCCCAGCTGTTTTAATCTTTTAAACTGGCATACATGTATAGAGAATTCAGTAAAGAAAACTTTTCGTTGTCTCTATTTTTTTTTTTTCCTGGCTTTTTGTTTTGGTACAGGGGATTGAACCCAGGGGTGCTTTACCACTGAGCCACAGCCTCAGTCCTTGTTATTTTTTCTTTTGAGACAGGGTTTTACTAAATTGCTTAAGGCCTCACTATGTTGCTGAGATTGGCCTCGAGTTTGCGGTCCTTCTGCCTCAGTCTCCTGAGTTGCTGAGAGTTGGGGTCACAGGCATGTACCACCATGCCTGGCTTTTTCTGGCCATTTTTGTCATTCATTTCATTTCTTCTTTCTCCTCTTCTTCTTCTCCTTCTTCTCTGCAGTGCCAGGAATTTATCCCAGGGCCTCATGCATGCTAGGCAAGCTCTCTACCACTGACGTCACTGACCTATAACCTCAACCCCTATTTTATTTCTTGATTATTGTGATGTCAAAAATGCTAGGTACATCACAGTCAGCCCCCTTTCTGCTGATGCTCTTTCCACTTCTTTCTGGGTTATTCGCTCCTAATTCACCACATTCCTGCCATTTCTTACACACAGAAATGTAGCTACCTTTGTGAATAAAAGAAAGACATTGGTAAGTGTTTCAGCTTGGCCTCCATTGTGTTAAAGGGAGTCAAGAGGAAGGAAGTGTGCCTGTGTGTGGATTAGAATCTTTAAGGAGTGGGTCCAGAAGCCAGCACTGGAGAATTTGAAGGGGAAAGAACCTTGGAATGAATAGGAGTAGGGGCCATAGAACCCTGCTGCCCTCTTCCTTTTGGAAATCTCCATTCTTTATCCAACCTAAACTCATTTTGCTAAGGGAGTTGGAAACTTCCTTATGATTCATTCACTTACACAACTGCCCCTGGAGCACTAGGGCACATCTTACATTTTTAATCTTCTCAGCTCCTGGGGCATAGTGTTTGGCTGAGACAGCAGGTTTTAGGAAAAAAAATGTCAGCTGCAATTTCATATGGTTAAAGTGTTTGTTGTTGATCGTGATGATTATGAAGACTCTCTCTCAATTCTTAAGTATCTGGGGTATTCTGTCACAGGGGCTGCCAGCCCAGACCAAAGATTCTCAATGGGACAATTGGTCTAACAGGCTTCAACCCATACAAGTATACAGTGTATACTGTTCTAATGAAAAGAAATTCATCATGTAGTTGTAAATTTGTGCCCTGTTACTAGACCACACAGCCTATAGAATTCTATGAATTTTCTCTTCTCTTGCTTCTCCTCCTCCTCTTCTTGTTTCTCTAGATTGAACTTAGGGACACGCTACCACTGAGCTACATCTCCAGTCATTTTTATTTTTTATTTTGAGACAGGATCTCACTAAGTTGCTGAGGCTGGCCCCAAACTTGCAATCCTCCTGCCTCAGCCTCCTGAGCTGCTGGGATTACAGGCCTGCACCACCACTCAGGGCCTTTATACATTTCTTTTAAATAAATGCTATATTTTTTGTGATTTATGTAATTCATTGTATTGTATTCTGTGTTTTGTATTAAAAAGCATAAATACAGAAACAAAAGATTAATGTGATAAATATAAACATTTAAAATATATCCCAATTCGTCTCTGTTTTGTCATTTCTTCAATCCTCAATAGAGGAGTAGTCCCTTCCAAATCCAAGTGGTCTAGATCTCTGTCTTGAGAGGCTTTGGGTTCATGTTCATTTTCACTTACATGTGGTGGTTGTGTGTGTTTTTATACCTTTTACATTTATTGTTCATTTAACAAATGTTAACTAAACACAACTGACTCCTTAACTGTATTAACCTTAGGAAAGCATGGGAAAAAAAAAAAAAAGAGAGAGAGAGAGAGACTAGGAGGTTTGGGGTGTACCTTAATGGTAAAACATGTGCATAGCATGCATGAGGCCCTGGGTTCTATCATCAGCACTAAGAAAAACAAAACAAAACAAACAAACAAACAAACTTCTTTCCATAATATAATCACAGTCTAGTGAAGAATGAAGGCAAATGCATAGAGTGGCATTCAATAATTTGGGGAAAATTTAACACTTTTGTGTTTTATACACTGGTAAGATAAAATTTTTTTTCTTAATACTCTTCTCAAATGGTTCAGACCATTAGTGTAGAAACTCAGCATTCTGAACCTTTCTGGTCAAAACAGCCTATGTATTTTTTTTTTTTTCTTTTGGTACCAGGGATTGAACCCAGTGGAGTTTAATCACTAAGCCACATCCCCAGCCCATTTGGTAATTTATTTAGAGACAGGGTCTCAATGAGTTGCTTAGTGCCTCGCTTTAGCTGAGGCTGGCTTTGAACTCAAGATTCTCCTGCCTCAGCTTCCTGAGCCACTGGGATTACAGACATGCGCCACCACACCCAGCCTGTATATCTTGATAATCTTTTTTTTGGTACCAGGAATTGAACTCAGGGCCACTCGACCACTGGGCCACATCCCCAGCCCTTTTTTGTATTTTATTAGAGACAGGGTCTCACTGAGTTGCTAAGTGCCTCTCCATTGCTGAGGCTGGCTTTGAACTCGCGATCCTCCTGCCTCAGCCTCCCAAGTGCTGGGATTACAGGCATGCGCCACTGTGCCCCGCCAACCTGTGTATCTTTTTTTTTTTTTTTTTTTCCAGCCTGTGTATCTTAATGAAGGTAAAATTGAATCAGAAAAGATAAATAAAGGGGGTTAGGCATGTACAGCTCTCTGGTGGAGCTCACAGGCATCGCCCTGGGTTCAATCCCCAGCACCACTAAATAAATAAAATAAAAATAATAATTTAACTAAAATGAAATCATATTCTGGTTTATCTAATTATTCAATAGAAAAAAAGATCAGGTCATATTATGTATTTTATATATAATTATATTTCTTTTTTGTACTGAGGATTGAGGGGCTGGGGTTGTGGCTCAGCAGTAGAGCGCTCACCTAGTGCTGAGTATTGAACCCAGGACACTTAGTCTCTGAGCCACATCTATAGCCATTTTTTTATTTTTAATTTTGAGGCATGGTGTCACTAAGTTGCTGAGACTGGTTTTGAACTTGCAATCCTACTGCCTTGGACTCCTGAGTCACTCGGCTTACAGGTGTGCACCACTGCACCCACCTAACATATATTTTGAAAGATCTAAATTATTTTCATCAAGTATTACAATTTGGTTAGTCACTAAAACAGTTCTTTAAAATTTGCAGTTTTAGTAGTTTTTTTTGTTTTTCTGTCTCTCTCTTTTTTTTTTTTTTTGGTACCCAGGGATTGAACTCAGGGGCACTCAACCACTGGGCCACATCCCCAATCCTTTTTTGTATTTTATTAGAGACAGGGTCTCACTGAGTTGCTAAGTGCCTCGCCATTGCTGAAGCTGGCTTTGAACTCAAGATTCTCCTGCTTCAGCCTCCCAAGTGCTGGGATTACAAGCATGCACCACTATGCCTGGCTTGTTTTTCTGTCTCTTTTTTGTTTGTTTTGTTCCTGGGGATTGAACCCAGGGCCTCACATGTGCTAAGTATGAGCTTTACTTCTAAACCACCTTCTCCCAGGCCTGTCTTTTTTTTTTTTTTTTAAACAAGTGGTAAATTTTTAAAAGTTTCAGAATAAATTATAGTGATTACTTATGTTTATGATTATTACATAAAAGAAGATGACTGAGATGTATGCTGAGAGATTATATAGGCTGAAAAACACTAGGTGAATTTAATAATCAAAATTCTGTTATTTGAACCTGTTCACTGACTGACAAGCCAATATTTTTTCTGTCTTTAAATATATTCAAAATACCATATAGATGGTTTGTCATTTAGATCATGTTTATAGTTATAAACTATTGTAATTTTTTGCTTTGTTTATGAAATACAGAAGATTGGTTGTTTTATGGTAATAAAATACAGAATTTTGTTTGTGTTTATGGTTATGTAGTATTGTAAAATTTCACCTTGTTTACAATCATAAAATCCAGAAGGTTGGTTGCTTTTATAGTTACAAAATGTAGAATGTTGGTTGTGTTCATTGTTATAAAATGTTGTAGAAGGTTGTATTGTTGACTTATCATTACTGGAAATGGTCTACTTTAAAATAATACTGCATGTTGCTGTATTTGACAAAATTCTTCTGGTTGCCAGTGTCAGTAACCCAATTGATAGCCATTGACCACCTTATTTTCACATGTTCCCAGCTTCCCTACATCATTGGAAAGGTGTAGTAGTCCCTGGAAGGGTTCTGGTTTCCCCAGTGTGAGTCATGGACCCACCTCTGCAGCCAACACTGTTGTCACATGGATAGGTTCATTTGAAGGCAGTTTACAGGGGGAGGGGGTTCAATGATTGTATTCACACCAGGACCACACAAAATGGCAAATGAGTGGTTATCAAAGGAAAGCATACAAGGCGCATAAATCATCTATCCTTTCAAGATGACTGTCATCCACAAACAACATTTGTGTGAGTTAAAATTGGATTGGACTCACTTGGAAAATGACAACACTAGGCTAATCACTGTTTCCTAAAAATAAAGCTGTAGGCCAGGTGCAGTGATACATGCTTGTAATCCCAGCAGTTTGGGAGGCTGAGGCAGGAGGATCTCAAGTTCAAAGCCAGCCTCAGTAATTTAGCAAGGCACTAAGCAACTCAGTGAGACCCTGTCTCTAAATCAAATACAAAATAGGGCTGGGGATGTGGCTCAGTGGTTGAGTGCCCCTGAATTCAATTCCCAGCACCCAAAAATGATGAATGAATGAATGAATGAATGAATGAATAAATAAACAAATAAAGCTGTAATTTGTGCCATTATTGATTTCAGGGATTGTGTTGAGGCTGAAGAGACTTCCTCCTCCTCCTTTCCCTCCTCCTTCTCTTCTTTCTCCTCCTCAGGGGATTGAGCCCAAGGGTGCTTTATCATTGAGCTACACCCCAACCTTCTTCTTCTTCTTCTTCTTCTTTTTTTTTTAATTTTGAGACAGGATCTCACTAAGTTTTCCAAAGCTATACTTAAACTCACCATCCTTCTGCCTCAGCTTCCCAAGGGCCTGGGATTAAAGGTGTCTGCTACTGAGACTGGTTGAAGAGATTTTCATTTAATATTTTATTAGTTGTAGGTGGACACAGTAACTTTATTTTATTTATGTGGTGCTGAGGATTGAACCCAGGGCCTCACACACGCAAGACAAGTGCTCTACCACTGAACCATAGCCCCAGCCCCGTGAAGAGATTTTCTTATGGAAGTATACTTTCATTTGGTAGGAAATTATATCCAACCTTATTATTTTTGTCAAAAGTAGAATGTCTGAAATTTTTTTAACAGAAGAAAACCTCAGCTAATGGTATCTAATGCTCCATTAGTTAATTCTCTAGGACTTACTTGGTAGATTGTATTAGCTCCTATAAAAAAAAACACTAGCAAAATTTAACTTCATTGAACACACATGAAATTCAAAGGAGGAGTAATTATCTTAAAGGTAATTAATTCAGTGTCATTTTATTCACTAATCAGTGGATGATGATAGACGATGGACTGGGGACCGTGGCAGATGTTGGGATACAGAGATGAACAGGACAGTCTCTGCCTTCCAAAGAGTCAGTGGCAAGAGGAAAGACATACACAGATGCTTTTAATATAAATAGACAAGGTCCAATGTTAAGGGTAAGTTTGGTCATATGAGAGAACTTAGATTACCCAGCCAATTTGGGAAAGTATTTATGTAGAAATGAGCTGAACTTTTAAGAAAGAATAGAGTCAAGCTGGAAGAAGATGCTGAGAAAGACAAACCTGGCAGAAATTCAGGCCATGGGCACAGGCTCAGAGTTATAAATTCATATAGCTTATGTGCAGAAAGCTAGAGGAGTTGGATTAATTGGAACTTAAATGTCAAGGCAATGAGTGATAGAAGACAGAGGAAGGCAGTGTTTTTCACAGTCTTTGCTGTGATACTGAAGAATATGGACTTTCTCTTGGGAATGGTTTTAAGCAAAATTATATTCAGATTTTTAGATAGTCTGCAATGATGCAATGTGGCAAATGGCTTAAAGAAGGGCAAGACTGGAGGGAATGTAGTCAAGAAGCTAATGCAATCAATAGTCTGGTGGAAAGATAATGAGGGATTGAACTTGATGAAGCCAAGGACTATGTCTTATTCATCTTTGTCTCCAGTGTCTGATATAATTTCTGGTACAGGGAGTAGCTCAACTAGTATTTACTAATTGAGCTAAATTTATTTTTTCTCTTCCACATTCCAGTGAAATCTCTAATTATTGACTAAAGACTCATATTTCTGGTGAGTATAATATGTATCTTGGAGTTCTAGACAATTCCATAAATACACAGACTGGGGATGTAGCTCTGGGGTACAACACTTGCCTAGCATGCATGAGGGCATGTGTTCAATCCCCAGCACTGAGGGAAAAAAAAGTCATAAATACATCATACAAAATGTATGTGGCTTAGTTATGTGGCATCCCATAAAAGCTTATGTGTGAAACAATTCAAGAAGGTTTAGAAGTGAAATGATTGGGTTATGGGAGCCTTAATCTAAAGAGTGAATTAATCCCCCTGATAGGGATTAGCTGGGTGGTAACTGTAGGCAGGTAGGATGTGGCTGGAGGTGGTGGGGTTCCTGGAGGCGTGCCTTTGGGATAAATGTTCTGTCCTTGCTGAGCAGAGCTCTCTCTCTCTCTGCTTCTTCTCTTTATTTTTTTGTTTGTTCTAATTAGTTATACATGACAGCAGAATGCACTTCAATTCATAGTACACAAATAGAACACAACTTTCCACTTCTCTGTGTACAATGTAGAATCACAACATTCATGCAATCATACATATACCTAGGGCAATGATGTCTGTCTCATTCCACCATCTTATATACCCCCATTCCCCCTTCCCTCCCTCCCTTCCCTTTGCCCAATCCAAATTTCCTCCATTTATCCCCCCATTGTTATGGATCAGCATCCACATATCAGAGAAAACATTCAGCCTTTGCCTTTTTGGAATTGGCTTACTTCGCTTAGCATGATATTCTCCAACTCCATCCATTTACCTGAAAATGCCATAATTTTATTCTTTTTCAATGCTGGGCAATGTTCCATCGTGTATATATACCACAGTTTTTTTATCCATTTATTTATTGAAAGATGTCTAGGTTGGTTCCACAATTTAGCTATTGTGAATCATGCTACTATAAACATTGATGTGGCTGCATCACTATAGTATACTGATTTTAAGTCTTTTGGATATAAACTAAGGAGTGGGATAGTTGGGTCAAATGATGGTTCCGTTCCAAGTTTTCTGAGGAATCTCCATACTGCTTTCCAGATTGGTTGCACCAATTTGCATTCCCATCAGCAATGTATCTACATCCTTGCCAACGCTTATTGTTGCTTGTATTCTTGATAACTGTCATTCTAACTGTAGTGAAATGAAATCTCAGAGTAGTTTTGACTTGCATTTCTTTCTTTTTTAAAATAGTTTTAAAAAATATGTATATATTAGTTGTTGATAGCCCTTTATTTTATTTATTTATATGTGGTGCTGAGAGTCGAACCCAGTGCCTCACACATGCCAGGCAGTTCTCTAATTGCTGGAGATGTTAAACATTTTTCATATATTTGTTGATCAATTGTTTTTCTTCTTCTGAGAAATATCTGTTCAGTTCCTTATCCCATTTATTGATTGGATTATTATTATTATTTTTGTGTGTGTGTGTGAAGTTTTTTGAGTTCTTTATATATCCTGGAGATTAGTGCTCTATCTGATGTGTGTGTGATAAAAATTTGTTCCCACTCTTAGGCTCTCTCTTCACCTCACCGTTTCTTTTGCTGAGAAGAAGCTTTTTAGTTTGAATCCATTCTCTCTGCTTCTTGGTGGACATGTCCTGAGCCACTTCCCTTCACTGTACTTTTCTGCTATGATGTTCTGCCTCAACCTCAAGTCCCAAGGAATAGAGCCAGCTGTCATCTGTCTATTGACTGAGACCTCTGAGACCATGAGCCCCCAAATAAAGTTTTCCATCTCTAAAATTGTTCTTGTCAAGTCTTTTGGTCATAGCAGTGAAAAAGCTGACTAAAACAAATACATATGGAGTAAATAAAATAAATGGGAAAATTTGCCTATGATCATTATTCATTATACAAATACTTCTCACATCTTCCTTTTTTTTTTTCCTGGATCACAAGGATATGAATAAGAATATAGATTTTTTTAATTTGTAATTTTTAAATTTATAATAGTAGTATGTGTTACAATTCATAATGCACATATATAGCATCTTTTTACATACAACTGTTTGTATACAAAATATATAAGTACCATTCAGATCGTCAATCATGCATTTAGGATAATGATATCCATCTCATTCAACCACCAATTTTTCCCCCCTTCTCTCTCCCCCCTTGCTCTTCCCTTCCCCTCCCTTTCCTTTGGCCATTCTAGTGTTTCTCTAATCCTCCTATGTACCCCCATCCAACAACATTGTGAACTAGCCTCCTTATATCAGAGAAAACATTCGGTATTTGGATTTTTGAGATTGACTAATTTCACTTAGCATTATATTCTCCAACTTCATCCATTTACCTGCACATGCCATTATTTTATTCTCTTTTATTGCTGATTAAAATTCTATTTTGTATATATACCACACTTTCTTTATCCACTCATCTACTGAGGGACATCTAGGTTGGTTCCACAACCTACCTATTGTGAATTGTGCTGCTATAAACATTGAAGTGGCTGTGTCACTGTAATAGGCTGTTTTTAAGTCCTTTGGGAATAGACCCAGGAGTGGGATAGCTGGGTCATAGGGTGGTTCCATTCCCAGTTTTTCCAAGAAATCTCCATACTGCTTTCCATAGTGGTTGCACCATTTTGCAGTCCCACCAGCAATGTATGAGTGTGCCTTTTCCCCCACATCCTCTCCAACATTTATTGTTGTTTGTGTTCTTGATAGCTGCTATTCTGACTAGAATGAAATGAAATCTTAGAGTAGTTTTGATTTGCATTTCTCTAATTGCCAGCGATGTTGAGCAAGCTTCTTCTCAGCAAAAGAAACAATCAGTGAGGTGAATAGAGAGCCAACTAATTGGGAACAAATATTTAATACGTGCACATCAGATAGAGCACTAATTTCTAGAATATATAAAGAACTCAAAAAACTTAACACCAAAAAAAAAAAAAAAAAAAACCCAATCAATAAATGGGCTAAGGAATTGAAAAAAAATATAGATTTTAAAGGATTGTTTTAGTCATTATTGCAATAAAAAATAGCTAAAACTGATGGCCTATTAACCAAGTAATTCTCAGTGTAGGAAGTAAACAAATCTGCAGCTGTTGTTGCCTATAAAATACTATATGCTTTTCTGGGTACATGCTATGCACAGAAGAAACACTTGTTGGTTGATCTGTTGAAGTATGTTTTGAAAGTCCCTGAAACCAGAGTCTAATATAAAGTTGGAATTTTCCATGAAAGTCTAAACAAAGTTCAAGCTGTCAAAAAGGGGAGAATTAAAAGAAAACTATGGGATAAAAGCAGGAAAAAAATAAAGAAACATATGAGGCCCTATGGAAGATTAATTAACTTCTATCATGCTAGTAATCTGATGCCATTCAACTTCTGCACTGAAAATTCAAAGGGAATTTCATCTGTGCCCACATTTCTATGTTTTTTATGTTTATTTTTGTGGTAGTGGGAATTGAACACAGGAGTGCTCTCTAACTGAGAAACATCCCCAGCCCCTTTTTATTTTTATACGGGGTCCCGCCCAAATTGATAATGCTGGCCTCTCACTTGAAATCCTCTACTACAGGCTCCCAAAGAACCAGGATTACAGGCATGTGTCATTGTGTCCTGTGTCTTCTGTTTTTTACTAGATATTCATAGTTATCACATTTGTCTTTTACATTATTTGCTTCGGGACTTGTTTTTTTTTTTTTTTTTTCCCTCCAGTGCCCTCTAAATTATATATATATATATATATATATATAATTCTAAGAATTATATATATATAATTCTAAGATGTTATGTATGACAGCAGAATGCATTACAATTCATATTATACCTATAGAGCATATTTTTACATATCTCTGGTTGTATACAAAGTATATTCTCCATTCGTGTCTTCATACATGCACTTAGGGTGATGATATCCATCTCATTCTACCATCTTTTTTTTTTACCCCCTTGCCCTCTCCCTACACCTCCCTCCCATTGACCTTTCTAGTGTTCCTCTAATCCTCCTATGCTCCCCATCCCAAACCCACTGTGAATCCTTATATCAGAGAAAACATTTGGCATTTGGATTTTTGGGATTGGCTAATTTCACTTAGCATTATATTCTCCAACTTCATCAATTTACCTGTGAATGCCATTATTTTATTCTGTTTTATTGCTGAGTAATAAAAATATTCCATTGTGTATATATACCGTATTTTCTTTATCCAACCATCTACTGAAAGGCATCTAGGTTGGTTCCACAGTCTACCTATTATGAATTGTGCTGCAGGAGCCCTGATTGGGGAGATGGCTGAGATTGTGGTTGGCTGCGGGCCATGGAGATGTTCGGGCATTGCCGCCTTCCATGGTCTCGCGGGACTTGGCCAGGGATCTCCCGAGACTTGAGCCGGGACTTGGCGGATCGGGTCAGCGCCATTGGTTGTTGGTTGGTTGGACGAGTGTGGATTGCGTGTTGGGGTGTTGTTGGAGCCGGAGAGAGAAGCTGGCAGAATAAAGAGCCTGTTCATTTCCAGTCTGCCTCTGAACTTATTCCCACGGCTTTGTTGCTGCAGGCGGCCATCGCTTCAGGCAGCAACATTGCGCTGCTATAAACATTGATGTGACTGTGTCTCTGTAGTATGCTGCTTTTAAATCCTTTGTGTATAGACTGAGGAGTGGGATAGCTGGGTCATAAGGTGGTTCCATTCCCAGTTTTTCAAGGAATCTCCATACTGCTTTCCTTATTGGCTGCACCATTTTGCAGTTCCACCAGCAATGTATGAGTGTGCCTTTTCCCCCACATCCTCTCTAAATTCGATATTTTGAGAAGTTTGCAAATGGTATTGGATTATTGAGCAAAGTAAAAAGAGGAAATTCATATAATGTGTTGTGCCAGGTACAGTGGCACATGCCTGTAATCCTAGCAGCTAAGGAAGCTGAGCAATTTAGTAAGGCCCTGTCTCAAAATAAAATATAGAAAGGGCTGGGAATGTCAAGAAAGAAAGAAATTCACATAAGATGTTGCAAAGACATGCATGAAACCTCTTCATTTTGTTGAGTAGGGACGAGATGGAGGAAGGACACTGTTCAATAGGGGGTATTTTCTGAGAATCTCAGAAAGTCTAGAATTATTCTCCTGTAAAGCTCTTGGGGTTTTAGAGTGCAAGAGGGAACTCAATAGCAGGTTTTCTCCATCATAGTGCTAGTCTAGGGGTTTATATAGCACTTAGGTCATTGCTGTTGGTCCAAACTTATGCTAATTAGGATTTGGAGAAGTACTAATGCTGTTGGTCAACTCTTGAGTCCCAACTTCCATTCAGGTCTGCCCCACTTCCATTTTCTTTCCACAGGTTAGAAAGCAGGAGGTTGAGGTCATGGGATGGTGTAGGCTTGCAGTTCTGGGCTGCAGCACAGTTTGCATTGGGCTTCTGCCGCAGGTGTCCACCTGGCCTCCAAAGGATGACAGGCCAATGCACCTTGGCTTGCATCACCTCAGGACCACCAGGCCTGCATGGTGGGCTTCATGTGGCCACAGACTGTGCTTACTGCTGGCTCTCCACAGCCCTCCCAGGGTGCCACTCCACTACTCTATTGCTCTGTGGCTGCTTCTTGGCTGGGACCAGTAGGCCAGCAGTGAGACTTGGCAGCTTGGGGGTCATGTCAGTAGAACCGTGTTTCCTTCTTTCTGTTAGATGAGAGTAAAAAACAAGTCATCTGAGGAGCTTCAGACTACCACCTTGGAAATACAAGGAGCCAGCTTTGTGAAGAAGTCAATAATACAGATGGCAGAATACAGAAACAATGAGACACTGGGCCTCAGCATTGAACTTGGAGCTAGCCCTACCTCTGAACATTTTATAAACTGCTCAATAAATTCTTTTACTATTAAGCCAACTGAGTTTTGTTTGGTATTTTTTTTTTTTTTTGGTACCAGGGATTGAACTCAGGGGCACTCAACCACTGGGCCACATCCCCAGCCCTTTTTTGTATTTTATTAGAGACAGGGTGTCACTGAGTTGCTAAGTGCCTCACCATTGCTGAGGCTGGCTTTGAACTTGTGATCCTCCTTCCTCAGCCTCCCAAGTGCTGGGATTACAGGCGTGTGCCACCACAGCCAGCTCTCCAATTGAGTTTTTTTTTAAAACTATTATTTGTGAGAAAATTCTTACTGATAGAGTTTCCTTGCCACAGTAAAACACAGTAAAACATGCTATAGGGGGCTACCACCTCCAATAAAATAAGTATTGGATTAACCATGAAAAGAAGATTTGCTTCCCTCTTACCCACAATCAAGTTTCACTTTCCTTTGAGATCTGGAATGGATTACGGTGGCTACAACCATGATGCTCTGGAAATGTGCCATTTCCTTTTTTATGCTCTTACATAAGTGTAATTGAAATCTCCTGCTTTGATTTTGTCAAATCAGCATTTATAGAATCCACTAGGCATAGGCAAGAAGGTTTAAAGATAAGATAATCCTTTCTAGCATTTCTCTAATCCTCCTATGTCCCCTGACCCGACACCACTGTGAGTCAGCCTCCTTATATCAGAGAAAACATTCCGTATTTGAATATTTTAGATTGACTAACTTCACTTAGCATTATATTCTCCAACTTCATCCATTTACCTGCGAATGGCATTATTTTATTTTATTTTATTGCTGAGTAAAATTCCATTGTGTATATGAACCACATTTTCTTTATCCATTCATCTACTGAGGGACATCTAGGTTGGGAGGGAGGGGAAGGGAGGGAGCAAGGGAGGATGGAGGGGAAAAAAGAAAAGGTGGTTGAATAAGATGGATGTCTTTATCCTAAATGCATGATTGAAGTTTGAATGGTACAAATATACATTATATACAAACAGTGTTTGGTAAAAAAATGTTCTATATGTTTACTATGAATTATAATGAATACTACTATTATAAATACAACAACTTTTTAAAAAAATATTTATTTATTTGCTTTAGTTGTACACAAAGCAATGCATTTATGTTTACATGGTGCTGAGGATCGAACCCGGGCCGCGCGCACGTGCGAGGCGAGCGCTCTGCCGCTGAGCCACAACCCTGGCCCCTACAACAACTTTGAATGAAAAATAAATTAAAAAAAAATTTGGACCCAACAACAGGTAACATAAAAATGCTCAAAAAATCTGAAAGAATATTTCAGATACATACACATACAAATGCTCAGAAACATATGAGGTCAAAAATATTAGTTACTAGTTATGAGAAAAACTCAAATTATCGGGGCTGGGATTGTGGCTCAGCGGCAGAGTGCTCGCCTTGCACGTGCGCGCGGCCAGGGTTCGATCCTCAGCACCACGTAAACATAAATGCATTGCATTGTGTACTACTAAAGTAAATAAATAAATATTTAAAAAAATACTCAAATTATAATGAGATAGTATGTTGCATTCATGAAATGATTAAAATCAGATTGATAATCAATAATATTTGTAATGAAATGGAAAAAAAAGATAATCCTTGACTTTCAAGAAGCTTATAGTCTAAGACAATTCTACATTTTCCATATAATTTTATTCAAAACTATAGGAAATGTAGAAATAAGAAGCATTATAAGCAAAGAAGTTTCATTTTTTAGCCAGATAATTTGTTCCCATTCTTCTTGGTGTTTTGATATATTTTCACTTCAATTCCAAAGAGTTGGCATGAAATAGCTTGCTCAGGTTCCTCAACTCCCAGCTGTTCCCTTTTGTTTCTGAAGAAGAAGTTACCTTCATCCAATACTCAGAGGTATCTTCTAAGAATTTTGCTTTTGAGGTAATGATAAACCAGCCTAATTCCATCTTAAGACTGGGAGCCATCCTGTCAAAAAGTTATGAAAAGCCCACTTCAGTTTTCTATGAAATGCTAGGATTCTTATTTGGCTTGAGCTTATTGTCTGGCATTCATTCCCAGGCCTTGAGCTCTCTCAGGCCTGGCTTTCCTTGACCAGATAACAACTCTCTCTCTCTCAAACTAACGGTGCCTCATAAACTTTTGATGTGGGGTTTGACTATTACTCCCCTTTTTTCTTGGAATGCAATGCCATGTAGATATTAGTTTGCTACTTGCTTTAAATTACACATGTCTGACCTTGTTAGCTGTAAGTTCCCAAGATTTTCTGTAACTCTTTGAACTATGAAAACCTTGTCTTCCCGGAGAGAGCGGGGCTGACCCCAAGCCCAGTGTTTGGGAGGGGCAGCCCTGGCCAGCTTTCTTTATATGTATACAATATAAGCTTGCTTTAATCTAAAATTAGAGTTGGTGGTCTTTTGTTTGCGTCTTAGATCAACATTTTTGGAGGCCCCAGCGAGATTCAGACCACTACAAATTCTGAAGCCGGACCTTCGCTCTGGGACTCCCGGGCGGAGTGCTACCCTAGGGGGTGTGCACCTTGAGACGTTCCAAGGCCCCAGGGTGTGCCTTCAGTCCTTTGGACTACTGGAGTGAACTGCCGCATCAAAAATTAGCAAGCATCCAGTGGGGGGAAAAAAAAAACCTCCACAGGTAAGTGGCGCCCTAGTAACATCTGGTATCTGGTTTTGAGATCTCTTCTGGGGACAGCGAGGTGCCTGGCGAGGCACATACACTCCTGTCCAGGGCAGTAGCGAAAGGTTGCACTGCTTTCTGGTTCTGGTCGGGAATTCCCACTGGGGACAGAGAGGTGCCTGACGAGGCACATACGCACTCCTGTCTGGAGCATTAGCAAGACGTTGCACTGCTCCCTGGTTGGTTTGGCGCCTGGTTTTTGTTCTTTTGTGTATTGTCCTGTGTTCTGTTTTTTTGTTTTGTTTTGTTTTGTTGTTTTTGTTTTCTGCTTTCTCATTGTGTCTTCTCTGTTGTAAATGTAAAAATTAAACAACATGGGTAATAAGACAAGTAAGCCTGATACTCCTTTGAACTGTGTTTTAAGAAATTTTGACAAACTTTATCCCCATTTTGTTAAGCAAGATTATGATTATCCCATCACCAAGAAACACCTCCAAACATTCTGTGAGGTAGAATGGCCCACCTTCGGAGTTGGCTGGCCCCCTGAGGGCACCTTTGATCCCCAAGTGGCATGGGCTATATCTAACATCACTCTTGGTAATCCTGGCCACCCAGATCAAATAGGATATATTCTACCCTGGGCGGAAGCAACAACTAATTCCCCCGCCTGGATGAAAGTTTGGATGGTCCGGAACGGACAGGGAGGGCAAGCCCTGGTTATGGCTGGGAGAACTCCCCAGGGTCCCTCAAAAGCAAACCATAAATCCACTAAGAGCCCTGTCCTACAGGACTCTCCAGAAGATTCCCTCCTTCCCCCAGATGCTTCGGCTCCTCTTTATCCTCCTGCCGCGGGTACAGTCGCAGCTGCTCCACTAACTACTCCACCATCTCCCTCTCCCTCCCCTCAACCGCTTCCTCAATTGCCCCACTCATCCACTCCTCCAACTCTAGTCTTCCCAAAGGAGCCAGCCCCTGTTCTTTCTCCTTCCCATACCCGACAGGGCCACCCTTATGGAAGGCCTGACTCAATTGCTTCCCCTGGCCGACCTGCCGGCTCCATTTCTATTAATATCCCTGAAGTGGAACCGACTCCGGCCCCTGTTCTTCCTCTTTGCCAGATTCCAGAAGGTCGCTACGTGTATGTTCCATTTTCCACAACAGACCTTTATAACTGGAAAAACCAGAATCCCCCTTTTAGCACGGATCCTAGTTCCTTGATTTCTCTAGTTGATTCCGTTTTCTTTAATCACCTCCCCACCTGGGATGACTGTCAACAGATTCTCCATACTCTCTTCACCACAGAGGAAAGGGAGCGAATCCTGGCAGAAGCGGCTAAAGCGCTGCCTGGGATAAGCGCTCTTACAAGCGACGAAAAAACAGAAGTGATTGAACGAGCTTTACCTAGGAGAAGACCAAGCTGGGACTATGGGACAACTGAAGGTAGGAGAGCACTTGGTGAGTACCACCAGACTCTGTTAGAGGGCCTTAAGAGGGCAGCTCGAAAACCCACAAATCTTTCTAAGGTAGCAGATGTGAAACAGGGGCCAGATGAGTCGCCGTCAGCATTTCTCGAGCGCCTCCTGGAGGCATACCGTCTATATACTCCTATAGACCCTGAGGACCCGACAAGCCTCAAGGCGATTAATCTGGCTTTTGTGACTCAGTCAGCCCCAGACATCCGTAAAAAGATTTTAAAAGATAGATGGTTTTGCAAGAAAAACCAGGTCAGAATTATTGGAAATAGCCCAAAAGGTGTTTAAAAATAAAGATAGCTGAGATGATCTACTGATAAGGAAAGTAAACAGGGCCACAGTGGCCACATTACAGGCTTCTGAAACCTCGAATCCTAGACAAAGTCAGACCACATACAACAGAGACAAAAAGCGGTCTTCCCTGCTACAAAACCAGTGTGCTTATTGCAAAAAAATTAGACATTAGAAAAATAAATGCCCCCAACGTAATCCGAAAAGCTTGCCCTGATCACAGGCCAGAGCTCCTCAGCCAAAACCAGTTTTTTTTTTTTTTAATATTTATTTACTTTAGTTGTACACAATGCAATGCATTTATGTTTACGTGGTGCTGAGGCTCGAACCCGGGCCGCGCACGTGCAAGGCGAGCGCTCTGCCTCTGAGCCACAACCCCAGCCCCAGTTTTAACTTTAGAAGAATAGGGGGGCCATGGCTCTTTCAAACTAGGCTCCCGAGAGCCCATGGTAACTTTCTCAATTGGGGGCCAACCTGTAAATTTCCTAGTAGATACAAGAACTTCACATTCAGTGTTACAGAAGCCCATAGGACCCCTCACTAATGAAACCATGAAAGTGCAAGGGGCAACAAGAAAAATTAAAAAGTATAAATGGACTACAGACTGGACTGTTAACATAAGACGAAGAACTGTAACTCACTCCTTCATTGTTATCCCTGAATGCCCTTTCCCGTTGCTGGGACGGGACCTTTTAAGCAAACTTCAGGCAACTATCTCATTTTCTGGAGATATGCCTACATTAAAATTGGGGAATCCTGCAAAGGCCCTAACTATAACCTGCCCATTAAGTGAGAAATATCTGCTTTTTCAAAATCCTATCCAAACTTCAAAAAAAAAATAGAAAAAATTATTATTTCAAGAAATTCCTACAGTTTGGGCTGAAGATAACCCTCCAGGGCTAGCTGAACATGTGCCACCAGTTGTAATACAACTAACATCTGGGGCTATGCCCATCCGGGTTAAACAATACCCCATCAGTTTTGAAGCCAAAGAAAAAATTAAAACCCACATCAGGCATCTCCTAAAAGTGAAGATACTAATTAGATGTCAATCGGCTTGGAACACCCCCTTGTTGCCTGTCCAAAAGCCTGGGACTCAAGATTACAGACCAGTACAGGACTTAAGGGAAGTGAACAAACGGGTAGAAACTATACACCCAACTGTCCCTAACCCCTACACTTTACTCAGTTTGTTGCCACCAGAACATACAGTTTATACTGTATTAGATTTAAAAGACACATTTTTCTCCATCCCTTTGTCAAAACTGAGTCAGCCTATCTTCGCTTTTAAATAGACAGATTTAGAGATAGAGATATTGGGACAACTGACCTGGACTCGACTACCTCAGGGATTTAAAAATTCCCCCACTATCTTTGATAAAACTCTCAATCAAGATCTGAGACTAGCCGGGCGCGGTGGCGCACGCCTGTAATCCCAGCACTTTGGGAGGCTGAGGCAGGAGGATCGCGAGTTCAAAGCCAGCCTCAGCAATGGTGAGGCACTTAGTAACTCAGTGAGACCCTGTCTCTAAATAAAATACAAAAAAGGGCTGGGGATGTGACCCAGTGGTCGAGTGCCCCTGAGTTCAATCCCTGGTACCACAAAAAAAAAAAAAAAAAAAAAAAAAAAAAAGATCTGAGACTGTTTCACAGTAAGTACCCCGAGGTAACCTTGCTCCAATATGTAGATGATCTCCTGTTAGCAGCAAAAGACAAAGAAGACTGTTTAAGGGCCACTCGGGGTTTGCTAGAAACCTTGGCTCAATTGGGGGGTACCGAGTCTCCAAGAAAAAGGCAAAAATCTGTTCCTCTCGGGTTACTTATTTGAGATATGAGCTGAGGGAAGGGAAAAGACTGTTATCCCAATCCCACATAAAAGCCATAATAAAGATCCCAACCCCAACCACTAAAAAGCAGGTTAGAAAATTTCTAGGGGCAGTTAGATACTGCCGCCTTTAGATACCTAGATTTGCTAAAATTGCCAAGCCATTATATACTGCAACTACAAGAGACAAGTCACCTTTAATTTAAACTGAGAAAAATAAATTGGCCTTCAAAAATTTAAAAGAGGCTCTGGTTCAGGCCCCTGCCTTAACCCTCCCTGATATATCTAAGCCCTTTCATCTTTATGTTCATGAAAAAAGGGTATTGCTAAAGGAGTTCTTACCCAAAATTTAGGGCCATGAAAAAGACCAATTGCCTACATTTCAAAAAGGCTAGATCCTGTAACATCAAGATGGCCCCCTTGTTTACGAGCCATAGCGGCTACTGCAATACTGGTAAAAGAAGCAGACAAACTTTCTCTGGGGCAGACTCTCACTGTGACTGCCCCTCACACAGTGGAAACCCTATTGAGAGATGCCACCAGTCGATAGATGTCAAATGCCCGTCTCACTCAGTACCAGGCTCTCCTCCTAGACAAGGACAGATTGACCTTCAGTAAATCCCTGGCAATCAATCCTGCAACCCTACTGCCTGATGATAACCCAGAGGAGCCAATCCATGACTGCTCAGAGATGCTAGATGTCATCCAAGGTACCCGACCAGACCTGACTGACATTCCTCTCACCAACAGAGACGCAGACCTTTACACCGATGGTAGCAGTTATGTCCGAGATGAAATAAGGTATGCGGGAGCAACAATAGTTACGGGCCAAAAAGAAATTATCTGGGCACAGGCTTTGCCCAGAGGCTCATCAGCCCAAAAAGCAGAAATCATTGCAGTAACACAGACATTGAGATGGGCAGAAGGAAAACGGGTAAACATTTACACAGACAGCCATTATGCTTTTGCTACAGTACATGTGCATGGACAGATATACAAACAAAGGAGATTTTTAACTTCAGATGGAAAGACTATCAAAAATAAACAAAAAATCCTTCAATTACTGGAGGCTATCTAGTTGCCAGATAAACTGGCTATTATCCACTGGCCTGGACACCGTAAAGACAATAGCCCCCAGACCCAAGGTAATAACTTGGCCGATCAAACATCCAGGAAAAATAGCCCTTGGGGAGTCAAAATGTCAAACTATTCTTAAACTCTCAAATTGCCCCAAACTCCCAGTTAAAATTGAAAAAGAAACTCCTTCATACACTACTAAAAAGATAAACTTATACTCCTCTATGAAAGCCCAACAAAACTGTCACGGCTGGTAGACTCTCCCAGATGAGAAAATTTACATGCCTAAGCTTTTAGAAAAAAAATAGTTAACTGATCTTCATCAGGCGATACATTTATCCCCCCAAAAAACTTCAAAACTAATTTCACCCCATGTTTGGTTCCCGGGACACCGAGGGATACTCCAAAACATCTCAAATCGCTACATGACATGTGCACAGCTAAATGCTAAAAAGAACCATCTTCCACAGGGAAACAAAAGTCAAGGTACTGTACCTGGTAAATTTTAAAAATTAAACTTTACTAAAATTAAACCAAGACTATATAGATATAAATACTTGTTAGTCTTTGTTGAAACTGTCTCAAGCTGGGTAAAAGCCTTTCCTACTCAAACAGAAACAACACAAATAGTAGTTAAAAAACTAATAACTGAGATTGTTCCTAGATTTGGCCTTCCTCTAACTTTGGGGTCTGACAATGGCCTGGCCTTCACGGCCAAATTATCTCAATTAATTTCAAGAGCCCTAAATATAAACTGGAAATTACATTATATGTACCATCCTCAAAGTTCAAGAAAAATAAAAAAGATAAATAAAACATTAAAAAAACTTTGACTAAATTAATACTTGAGACTGGTGGTAACTGGGTTGATCTCCTGCCTTTTGCTCTCTTAAGGGCCCGTTACACTCCTTACCGGGAAAAATTTACCCCTTATAAAATAATTTATGGGCGGCCACCGCCTTTGGTTCCCCGAGTACACCAAGATCTGGTGAGAGACATTCCAATCTCAGAAACACTCAAAGGGCTACAACTAATCATAGATAAGATCTTTCCCCAGGTCCAGGCTGCTCAGCCCGTTGGACACAGACTGCCGGATCATTCATTCCAACCAGGCGATGCTGTGCTGATACGACGTTTGAGAACTAACAGCCTTGAGCCCAGGTAGAAGGGCCCTTACATCGTGATTCTCCGCACTCCTACTGCCGTCAAAGTTGCTGGTATTCCTGCCTAGATCCATCACTCACAGCTAAAAAAGGCACCTACAGAAACCACGGAAAAAAAAACCCACTAGAAGAAAATCCAACAGCCAGAGGTGAAAAGTAACTAAACGTGGGCCTTTTAAAGTTAAAATTACTAAAGTTTAATATTTTGTCACTAAATTCTTATTGCTTTCCCTGTTATTATAAACATTATGCTAATAATTTTTGCCTGTTAAAATATACATGTATCCTTGAGTTTTAGCTATGCTGGCCTCAACAAACCTTGTACCCCATCTGTAGCCCAAAAAAGACCTGCTATTACAAGATCTCCACTAATACTAAATTGTACTTACTCTTGTCAAGATCCAGTAATTGACCCTATCAAATGATATAAAGATAACCAAGAAATTTTTAGTCAGATATTCAGACAGGGACCATGGAAAAATCTTACAGACCAATCTCGAAAAAATAATATAAATTTTAAAATCTATAAATACTCTGCTCACCCTCAAGATTCAGGACAGTATTCCTGTACTAAGCTAAAAAAAGGGGCCCCAATAGATACTGTTTATTCAAAAGCTACTTTAAAGGTAGATGTTTCTGTGAGTCCCCTAAATTCTGTAACTACTCAAAATTTTTGGTTACAATTGGCTGTTGACACTATAGACAAAAGTTCCTTCTGTGTACAAAAAGAAAACTCCATCCATCAATTGCTAGCTAACAATCTTATAGATCTATCTGTAAAATATACTGACTATGTTAAAGTCACTGGTGATAGAGCAACGCAGCAAGACTGGCCAGTTATACCATGCAGAGCCAGCTTTGCCAGCTTCACTGGTTATTCAAAAACATTGTTTATACATAGATTGCACCCTTCCCTGATCCCCCCCAATTGTTCTATTAAACAAAATATCTCCCTACCCAATGGCAAACGACTGCCAACAAGATGGGTTTTTCTCTGCAATAAAACAACTTTCCAGGCTTTGCCTACAAACTTTTCTGAGATCTGTTCTATTGGACAGATCTTTCCTTTACTGCCATCTCTGACAACTCCCCACCAAATGGCCTGAAGTCTGCCCTCCAACTGCGATGACAATTTAATCCTCCTAGACCAACTAGACACTGCAATTGCAACAGCCTTTCTTTTGCCACTTCCGGGTCTAGTTGTAAAAATACAAAGAGAAATCACAAAAATTAGCCTGTAGTTTTAGCAAAACAGCTAACCTTACTGCACAAGTTTTGACAGAAATTAATCAAGAGATAAAAAAAACTTCAAACCTCAATGTTACAAAATAGAGCGGCTATTAATTTTCTTTTATTAAAACATCACTTGGGTTGCCAACAATTCCCAGACATATGCTGTTTTAATGTTACAGATTATTCTAACGTTATCCAACAACAGGTAAATGAGATAAGACAAGAGATTAACAAAATTAAAATGAGTAATTATTGGTTAGGCTTGAGAGATTAGTTTCCATAGTTAACTTTTCTCTTAGGTCCTATAATTTATATCCTTCTCTTACTAGTTATTGTCCCATGTGTTATTAACTATATGCTCTGGTTTATTGGGCTGCAATTTAATTCTATTATGTACCATCGATAAAATTAGCCTATATGATTACTCCCTTTCAAAGATTTGAAAAGAAAAAAAAAGGGGGGGATGATAAACCAGCCTAATTCCATCTTAAGACTGGGAGCCATCCTGTCAAAAAGTTATGAAAAGCCCACTTCAGTTTTCTATGAAATGCTAGGATTCTTATTTGGCTTGAGCTTATTGTCTGGCATTCATTCCCAGGCCTTGAGCTCTCTCAGGCCTGGCTTTCCTTGACCAGATAACAACTCTCTCTCTCTCAAACTAACGGTGCCTCATAAACTTTTGATGTGGGGTTTGACTATTACTCCCCTTTTTTCTTGGAATGCAATGCCATGTAGATATTAGTTTGCTACTTGCTTTAAATTACACATGTCTGACCTTGTTAGCTGTAAGTTCCCAAGATTTTCTGTAACTCTTTGAACTATAAAAACCTTGTCTTCCCAGAGAGCGGGGCGGACCCCAAGCCCAGTGTTTGAAAGGGGCAGCCCTGGCCAGCTCTCTTTATATATATACAATATAAGCTTGCTTTAATCTAAAATTAAAGTTGATAGTCTTTTCTTTGCGTCTTAGATCAACAGTAAAACTCACATAACATAAAATTATCCATTTTAAAGTGAATGGTGGGGATGGAGTTTTCTCTCAGTGATAAAGTGCTTGCTTAGCATGTTTGAAGCACTGACTTCGATTCTCAACACCACATATAAATAAAGAAAGGCCCATCAACAACTAAAAAAAATTTTTTTTAAATGAATGGTTCAGTGGTGTTTAGTGCACTCACAAGTTCTTCAGTCAGCACCCCTATCTAGTTCCCAAACACTTTCATCACCCCCAAGGAAAACCCTGTACCCATTAAGCAGTCATTCCCCTTGCCCCACCCTTACTGCCCCTCCCTCATCCTCAACCCTTGGCAGCTGCCAATCTGCTTTCTCTCTATGGATTAACCTACTCTCAATACTTAACATTAATGAAATCATATAATATGTAGTCTCCTGCATATGTCTTTTTTCACTTAGCATAATGTCTTCAAAGTTCAACTATGTTGTAGCATATATTAGTGCATCATTACTTTTTATGGCTGGGTATTGTTCCAGTGTATGTATCATTATTTATCCACTCATTTGATGATGGACTCATTTGATGATGGACATTTGAGTTGTTTCCACTTTTGGGTTATTGTGGAAATAACCCCCAACATAATGTTGCTATGAACATGTGTATGTAAGTATTTGATTATTTGTTTCATTCCTTTTGGGCATATACTAGAAGTAGAATTGCAAGTTTATATACCTAAAAATAGAGTTACTAATCCTATATTAAATTAAATTCATTAATTCTTTTTTTTAATGCTGGAGGTCAAACCCAGAGCCTCAAACATGCTAGGCAAGTGCTTTTTCCCCTTGTATACAATCCTAGCCCTATATTTAAATTTTTGAGGAAACCACAAAACTCCACAGTAGCATTTTACATTCCTACCAGCAATACTAGGGTCAAAATTTTTTCACATCCTCACCAACCCTTATTTTTTCATTTTTTTTTAAAAAAATGGTAGCAATCCTAGTGGGTGTGAAGTGGCTTTACATTGTGTTTTTTATTTGCATTTCCTTAATGATCAGTGATATTGAACATTTTTTCCTGTGCTCAGTGGCTATACTTCTTTGGAGAAATGTCTATCAAGTTCTTGCTCATGTTTTAATTAAACTGCTATCTTTTTGTTGTTGAATCCTAAGAGTTCTTTTTTATGTTCTGCAGAGTAAACCCTTATCCAATATATGATTTGCAAATGTTTTCTCCTGTTCTGTAGGTTGCCTTTTCACTTTCTTGATAATGTTCTTTAATCTGACTCTTCATTCAGAAAATCCATCCTAACTATTTGCCTTGGACCGCCCCCTTTGTTTCAGCTCCCCATCCCTGCTCCCTGTCACATTCTCTCCCTCTTACTCTCCAAAAGGGGAAGAATGATCAGCAGCAGCAAATGGTAATTGTAGAAGCAATAGTAAGTGCCAGCTTCATTCCCAGAAGATCAGAAGAGAGCACTTCACTGCCACTTCATGATTTCCAGTGCTCTACACATTTGCAGAAAATTCTCTAGTAACAAACTATAGAAATGACCCTGTAAGCATAGTCTTTCAGATTCCTTCTTTCCTCAGTAACTGACATCAGAAATCACCACACCATTCCTGGGAGAGCCACAAGGATGTGTCTTCATTCCTGTGTGTAATATGAAGCAGATCATGTGGAAGGAGTATGTTTAATTTTATAAGAAACTGTTAAACTGTCTTCCAAAATGACTGTACTTTTTTTTTTTTTTTTTTTTTTTGTCCCCAGCAATGAATGAGTGTCTCTGTTTCCTCTCGTCCTTGCCAGCAATTTGTTGTCAGTATTCTGGATCTGCCCCTTCTAGTGGATGTGTAGGAGTAACTCATCATTGTTTAAATTTACTTGTTGCTAATGACAAGATGTTGAATATCTTTTCATGTGATTATCTGCCATCTTTATATCATCTTTGTTGATGTTTCTGTCTTTTGTCCGTTTAAAATATATACTTGCTAGGCATGGTGGTACATGCTTGTAATCCTAGCAACTCAGGCAGCTGACACAGGAAGATTGCAAGTTCAAGACCAGCCTCAGCAATTTAGCAAGGCCCTCAGCAATTTAGTGAGACCCTGTCTCAAAATAAAAACTAAAAAGAGCTGGGGATGTGGCTCAGTGATAAAGCATTTCTGGGTTCAATCCCCAGTACCAAAAAAGATTATTTTATTTATTGCCAAGTTTTTAAACCAGTTTGTGTTTTTTTAATTATTTATTTTTTAGTTATAGGTGGGTACAATATCTTTATTTTATTTTTATGTGGTGCTGAGGATCAAACCCAGTGCCTCATGCATGCTAGGCAAATGCTCTACCACTGAGCCACAACCCCAGACCTCCCAGTTTGTGTTTTTACTGTTGAGTTTAAGAGTTCTTTATATATATACATATATATATATATAAAGCACATATATTTGTATTATATTGTATTATATATGTATATATATTTTTTTTCTTTTTTTTTTTTTTTTGGTGGTGCTGGGGATTGAACCCAGGGCCTTGTGCATGCGAGGCAAGGAGGCAAGCCCTCTACCAACTGAGCTATATTCTCCAGCCCTCTTTATCTCTACCAACTGAGCTATATTCTCCAGCCCTCTTTATCTATATTTTTAAAAATATTTATTTATTATTTGTTTTAGTTGTACACAATGCCTTTATTTTTACGTGGTGCTGAGGATCGAACCTGTGTTGCACACATGCTAGGCGAGCACTCTACCGCTGAGCCACAACCCCAGCCCTTCATATATTTTTGATAACAGTCTTTTATCAGATATGTGTTTTGTACTTACTCTTTCCCAGTCTGTGGCTTGACTTCTCATTATTTTTATTTTCTTTCAAAGAGCAAAATGTTTTAATTTTAATGAAGGTTTTAATTTAAATCTTAATTCAGGTTGCTATAACAAAGTGCCACAGACCATGTGATGTATAAAGAACAGAAACTTATTTCTCACAGTTCTGTCTGGAAGCATGAGATCAGGGTGGCCCAATCTTGCAGACTGCTGACTTCTCATTGTATTGTCACATGGTAGAAAGAGAGCAAGCCAGGTCTGGTCTCTTTCTCTTCTTCCTATTCCTCCTCTTCTTTTTAAAAAAGGAATTAGTTTTACATCTTCTAAAATTTTTGTAGTTATAGATGAACAGAATACTTTTATTTTATTTGTTCATTTATATGTGGTACTAAGGATCGAACCCAGTGCCTCATGCATGCTAGGCAAGGGCTCTGCCATCATCTTTACTTGACTGTGTTGCCTTTATTCCTTTGTAAAGATCATTTGACTATATGTGACTTATATCATGTGTTTCTGGGATCTCGATTCAATTCCTTTGATCTATTATTTCACCAAATACCACACTACCTTAATTACTGTAGATTTATGACATATATTGAAGTTGATAGTGTCAGTTCTCTTTGTTCTCCTTCATAATTGTGGTGTTTTTTTCTGGATCTACTGCCCTTCATATAAACGTTAGAATCAGTATGTAAATATCCACAAGAGAAACTTGTTGAGATTTTTGACTGAGATCATGTTGAATCTATAGGTCAAGTTGGAAAGAACTAAGATTTCTATAGCATTGAATCCTTCTATCCATGTACATGGAATATCTCTTCATGTGTTTAGTTTTCTTCCTCTGCCCATTTAAAAATCATTGTTGGCTGTTCTTGTCATTGTTGAGTTGTAGGAGTTCTTTATATATTCTGGATCTTAGCCCCTTATCAGATATATGATTGGTAAATATTTTCCTCCATTCTTTGAATAATTATGAATATTTATGATTTGTTTGGCATCGGAAGAGCTTTTAGTAATTTACCATGGAGAATGAGTAGATTAGTATATAAAAAAGTAAAATTATGACCAGAGTCAAACCTCCCTGAAACTTGGTGTATTTCTTTCCATGTTTTTTTTCTTGTTTTCTTTGAGGGGCTAGAGGTCAAACTCAGGGCCTTGTGCATGCTATACAAGCCCTCTACCACTAAGTTACACCCCCAGCCCTCTATACTTTTTATATACATGAATTATTAAGAATTTATTTAGCTTTATATCATCATGATCATATCATATATGGATTTTCTGAACTAAAATATACTTTCCCATGTAATTCTAAATTATTTGTGAGTATTTGAGAGCTATAAAATATTTCATCTTATGATTATGCTTCATTGCAATTAGTATTTTATTGGATTTTTACATCAATTCCATTTTTTTGTGTTATTACTGACATAATAAAATTTTGTTAATGAGGCTGTTTCACTGTTTTATGATTCATTCCTTAGTATAAATTTCAAAAATGGAAAGTATCAGGTCAACAGATATGAATATTTTAAGAACACGTTACTGGGCGCGGTGGCACATGCCTGTAATCCCAGCACTTGGGAGGCTGAGGCAGGAGGATCAGGAGTTCAAAGCCAGCCTCAGCAATGGCGAGGCACTTAACAACTCAGTGAGACCCTGTCTCTAATAAAATACAAAAAAAAAAAAAAAAAAGGGCTGGGGATGTGGCCCAGTGGTCGAGTGCCCCTGAGTTCAATCCCCAGTACCAAATAAAATAAAATAAAAATAAAGAACATATGTATAGGTCCATTATTATCAATATTATTTAGCATTATCAATGTTCATTTAAATATAGAATAACTATAGTAATCTTTAAAGCTTCTTTTTTATTTTTTTTTTTTTGTACCTGCAACCAGATAAATCATCTTACATCATGACTGATATGAAAATTTTATGGCTGGTACAAACAAAATTATTTTTTGCGTTTCAATTTTTTTATTCTTTCTTACAACTTCCTTATTAAAGGAATGACCAAAGTTTTGTTGTCTAAATCTTAGAAGTGAGTAAACTGTTAACCTAAGGAAATCCTAAAACCACTGACTAAGTAATGGAATCAAAATGAGATCAGGAGCTGGGTGCAGTGGCACAGGCCTATAATCCCAGTGACATGGGAGGCTGAGGCAGGAGGATCATAAGTTTGAGGCCAGCCTTCGCAATTGAGACCTCTGTCTCAAAAAATTAAATAAAAAGAACTGAGGATGTAGATCAGATGTAGCACACCCAGTCCTGGGAACAGGGGAAAAGAATAAGACATCAAGATTGATCAGTTGTTAGCAAGTCCACAGGGCACCTTAATCTTGTAGTGATGTGGCAATTTGAGTCAGAAATCCCTATCCTGACAGATGCTTGACCTCTAGGTAATGGTATACCATTAAGTTGAAGTTAAAGTTTGTAGGTTTAGCAATCGAAAGACTACCCAAGCAGGTGGCAGTAGATACTGAAACTGGTTCTTGGTGTTCCATGAGATTTTAATTTTCTGGCCTTGAAAAATTATGCGTGAAAATTAACTATTCAACATAACTTTTGAAAGTCTCATTTATTTAAAAAGCCCCTGAATTTATTAACTCATCATCTTTTCATTATTATCGCTGTTATTATTTTTCTTCCATTTTATATTGCTACATTACAGTTGTACATAATCGCAAGATTTACTGTTACATATTCATACATGCACAATAGAACAATATAATTTGGCCAGGATCATTCCCCAGTACTTCTCCTTTCCCTTCTTTCCTCCCTCTTCCTGGAACCTTTCCTCTACTGATCTCCCTTTGATTTTCAAGAGACTCACCCTCCTGCCCCACCTTTCTTTTCCCTAAACTTTCTGAGTTTGGCTTATTTTGCTTAACTTAGTGTTCTCAAGTTTCATCCATTTTTCTACAAATGACATAATTTCATTTTTTATGGTTGTATAACACTCTATTGTGTATGTGTGTGTGTATCACACTTTATTTTCTTTTGGGGGTTGGGAGTGCTGGGGATTGAACCCAGGGCCTTGTACTTGTTAGGCACACATCCTACTACTGAGCCACATCCTCACCCTATACCATATTTTCTTTATCCTTTCATCCATTGATGGACACCAAGTCTGGTTCCACAGTTTGGCTATTGTGAATTGTGTTGCTATAAACTTGGGCCTGGGGCATAGTGGCACATGCCTAAAATGCATGTTGGGAGGCTAAGGCAGGAGGATCTCAAGTTCAAAGCCAGCCCCAGCAACTTAGGCCCTAAGCAATTTTCTGAGATCCTGTCTCAAAAAGTAAAAAGGGCTGGGGATGTGGCTCAGTGGTTAAGTACCCCTGGCTTCAATCCCAAGTACCCCAAACTGCAAAAACAAAATAAGCAAACAACAATAAAAATAAAACATGGGTGTGCATATATCACTCTAGCATGATGACTTTAGTTCTTTAAAGAGAAATGGTATAGCGAGGTCATATGGTAGTGCCAGGCCTAGTCTTTTGAGGAACTTCCATACTGATTTGCATAGGGGTTTTACTAACTTATAGTTCCACCAATGCTATAAAAGTCCCCCTTTATTTTTGTCATTGGTAGGCACTAGAATTTCACAGTATCAAGTGATCAGCAAATACTGAGTTGCAGGCATGCATATCAGTCAAGAGAAACCATTATTTTACCTAAGTTTTGTATCTTCTTTTTTCCCCCTGTCTCTTCTTTCTATTTCCACTGCCCCCAATCCAAATGCAGACTAACTTCTTCATCTAAATTATTTTAATAACTTTACTGATCATCTCTTCTAGTCTCACATTACTTAAATTAATTGTAAATACCTTGGGAAGAGTAATCTTCCTGACAAATCTTTCATATAATTTCATTCTTTCGAACTTTCAATGCTCAATCTCAATTCCTCAATTCATTCCCAGGTTACAGATAAATTCCATTGTGGAATTCAAGGTTTTCCTCCATCTGATCTCAGTTGACATCTCCCATTTCATCTTTAGCTCTTTCATTCAAACTCATCCATTTTCTGAACATATTGGTCTTTCTACCTTGGCTCAAATTACTATAGCAACCTGGAACTCTCTCCCCTCCTCTCTGGCTATCTCATTCTTATCTGTCCTGTAGAAACCACCTCCTTCTAATTCTATTTCCTTGGAGAGTAACTGATAATCCTAGGTCTCTTTTCTGTACTCTTTCAACAAATAGAGAAGGCTCTTGTTGTGTCTAGGTACTATTGGGCAAGGAAATACAACCAGGAAAATTATGTAGTCTTTTCCTTCAAGGGAATTACAGTTTCTAGAGGGAAGGCCAATTAGCACACCATCTAGGAAAAATAAGTGATATGATAAAGTATGTGTACAGTAAGAGCACACAGGAAGCCTCTGCTTATGTTGGGTGTGGAGGTCAGGGGAAGTTTTCCCAAGTCCTGAAAACTGAATAGAGAGCTGGCAAAGAAGAGACAAGGGCATTTTAAATTTATTTATTTCTTGATTTGTTACAGGAGTTTGAACCCAGGGGTGCTTAACCACTGAGCCACATCCCCGGTCCTTTTTATTTTTTTGAGACTGGATCTCATTAAGTTGTTTAGAGCCTTGCTAAATTGCTGAGGCTGGCTTTGAACTTGTGATCCTCCTGCCTCAGCTCCAGCTCCGGAGATTCTGGATTTACAAGCATGCACCACTGGCAACTGGCAGATTATTTGCAGATTATTCTGCAAATTCCTTTTTCATTCTTCTCTTCCTTACTCCATTATAGTTGACTATATGCCACACTACCTGTAACTCTCTACCCTCTGGCTTCTAGTTGGGTTAAAAGAGAGAAACAGAGCCGGGTGTGGTGGCACATGCCTGTAATCCCAGTGGCTCTGGAGGCTGAAGCAGGAGGATCGTGCGTTCAAAGCCAGCCTCAGCAATTGTGAAAGGCGCTAAGCAACTCAGTGAGACCCTGTCTCTAAATAAAATACAAAAATAGGTCTGGGGATGTGGCTCTGTGATAGAGTGCTCTGGAGTTCAGTTCCCAGAACCACCAACTCTTCCCCACAAAAACAAAACAAAACAAAACAAAACAAGAGAGATCAGAGGATGGGAGGAGAATCTGAGGTACACATTTTCTCTAGCTTCCTTCCTGCCAAGCTGAAGATTTTTAATTTTTTTTTAGTTGTAGATGGACACAATATCTTAATTTATTTATTATCTTTTTTTAACGTGGTACTGAAGATTGAACCCAGTGCTTCACTGCATTCAAGGCAAGCGTTCAACCACTAAGCTACAACCCCAGCCCGCCAAGCTGAAGTTTTATCAGAGTTGAATTCTGCTTAGCCAGTGTTTCTCACGCTGTCAGTGGTGAACAATCTTTTAAAATTTATCATCCCACTCCTGATCAGTACTTTTCAAATGACAATACAAATGAATTACTAGAAAAGTGAAAATGAAAGACATACAAAATATCCCCAGGTTTTTTTATTATTTGGTTTAACAAATGTAATGTGAGTCTGCCATATTGCTATTGAAGTTTCCAAATGCTCACTCCCAATTTCTGTACTTAACTCATCACAGAGAGCAATACATCATTTGTGGGCTGCTGGCTCATTGCTGATGCTACATGTCTGATGATTTCTGTGAGGTCTCATTCCCTGGTTCCTTCAACCCTACTGTGGTACTCCTTTAGGATTTTTCATCCATGGATGCTTTACCCTTGACTTTGCTCTCAGCTTGCAAATAGTTCTTTAAACATTTTTTTTCTTTTTAACTTTATTGAGGTGTAACTGACATACAATTAACAGCATACATATTTCAAATGTACAATTTGCTAAGTTTTAACAGTGTCCATTGTAAAAACCATCACCACAATCAATATAATGAATGTATTCGTTGCTTCAAATGTTTCATTAAATAATCTTTCTTTAAAAATTTTTTGGGGGTGCTGGGGATGTGGGTCAATGATAAAGTACTTGTCTAGCATTCATAATGCCTGGATTTGATACCCACAAATTCCAATAAACAAGGAAATAAAGAAAGAAAAATCCTCGAATTAATCTTTGGAATGTTCCACCTTTTTCTTGCCATATCCAACCTGAGTCCCAGGTCTTAAAAATTCAGGTTTTGTTACTCCAAGTTCAGCGCCCCCCCTCCCATACTGGGGACTGAATCCAGGGGCACTTTACCTCTGAGCTACATCCCATCCCTTTTTATTTTGAGACAAGTTCTTGCTAAGTTGTTAAGAACTTTGCTAAGTTGCTGAGGCTAGCCTCAAACTTGTGATCCTCCTGCCTCAGCATCCCAAGTTGCTGGGATTACATGCCCGTGCCACCATGCCTGGCTAGCACTTTCTTTAAATTATATTCTATAATTTTATAAACAGTCTTAGATACATCTTTCTGATGCTTGTTGAATAAGTTCTTAAATAAAAGCAAGTCTTTAGACAACTCATTTAATGCTAACAACACCTTCAAATCTATCTAGCATTTTTACTTATTTGTAAAAACAAACCAGGTATGGTAGTGCCTGCCTGTAATCCCAGGGGGGGGGGGGGGGGGGGGGGGGGGGGGGGGGGGGCTGAGACAGGATCATAAGTTCAAGGCCAACCTCCTCAATTTAGCAAGACCCTGTCTCAAAATAAAAAGGGCTAGGCATAGCAGTGCACACATGTGATTCCAGCAACTAGGGAGGCTGACACAGGAAGATCTCAAGTTTGAGGCCAGCCTCAGTAACTTAGTGAGGCTGTAAACAGTTTAGTGAGAACTTGACTGAAAAAAAAAAAGATAAAAAGGGCCAAGAATGTAGCTCAGTGGTAAAGCCCCCCTCTCCAGGTTAAATCTCTGGCACCAAATTAATTAATCAATTATTTTTAAAAGGGCTGAAGATGCAGCTCAGTGGTATAGTACCCCTAGGTTCAACCCCTAGTAATATACATACACAGATACATATGTATGAACAGGTGCTAAATGGACATTAATGAAAAGGCTGAAGTCACTAGTCCTCAAGAGTATAGGAATGAAGTTAAGAGCAAATTTATATTAAGCTACAATGTCTAATAATTAATATCTAAAAAGTTAAAGTTTCTTTTCTGTATAACTCTCCGTTATGTTATGCTAATTTGCATGTGAAACTCTTAAGAGGTTTGCAGGGTTTCCCAAATGATTTTTGATCACAGAATTTTTTTTCCATGGGGCTTCTTCAGGGAACATGCTTTGAGAGATTGTAGATCTGCTGAATACAGTACAGCAATTACAAAAAAGGAAAAGGCCTCATGTAAAGCTCAAGGTCTTTAGAGTGTAAACTTGGTACTCAAGGGTGAAACTGGAGTTTTGATTGTTTGCCCATTTTAAAATAGTCAGGATTCCTGAGAAGCATGTTAGCCTTCACCAGCATGGAAAATAGCTGGGGTCATTACATCTTTCACAACAATTAGTACTAATGGGTATGCTTATTTTGAGGCAGTTTATATATATTAGAGGTTATAATCTATGTTTCTCAAATCTTAGGCTACATACTGAAGAATGATCTGGAAAATTCACAGCAAACTGGTGGCTGCAGGGAATTCTATTCATGTGTCCTGGAGAAAGGTGGCAGCTGTTATTCTCAGTGTGCTCCTAGAGAGAGGACATGAAGCACTTTGTGTTCCGGATAGTGGATGAATGTTTTATATTTGGTAGTCTGCCAGACTCCCAAATCAACTGTTCCTCTTCAAGAGAAAGAGGTACTTGTTTTCAGGAGAGGTTGAAATATTTGGCAGTTCACTCAGACCATCCTCCTGCTCTGTGTACTTGTGTGAATGCTAGTCATCTTGGAAGGGAGCTCATTTATTACCAAATAAATGCAACCTTAAACTGTTGTCAGCTGGTTGGATCTCTATTTCCATCTTTTTCTTTTTCTTTCTTTTTGTAATATTTATTTATTTGCTTTTTAGTTGTACATAATGCTTTTATATTTTTTGTGTGGTGCTGAGGATCAAACCTGGACCGCGTACATGCTAGGCGAGCACTCCACCGCTGAACCACAACCCCACCCCTCATCTTTTTCTTTTTCTTTTTTTTTTTTTTTTTTAAATATTTATTTATTCACTTTAGTTGTACACAATGCAATGCGTTTACGTGGTGCTGAGGATCGAACTCGGGCTGCGCACGTGCGAGGCGAGCGCTCTGCCGCTGAGCCACAACCCCAGCCCCCCTCATCTTTTTCTTTTTGTCAAGTTGCTTCTAGTAAATATTCAGATTTGCATGAATTACTTTTTCTTATTAGTGACTTTTTTTTTTTTTTTTAAAGATCTCTTTTCACTAAAAGTTGGTAAAATCTAAGAAGGAAGGATGTAGTAGCTTGTAAAATAGACAGTAGCTACAACACACTGGTTATAGAGCCCTGTTTTGGGGGAGTCTATAATCTAATGAGCAAGACATTAGATTCATGAAAGAACATGAATAGTACAATCCAAGGATTTGACATATAAAATATGCACAATATGCTATACAATAATGGGGTTCCAAATAGGACAACATTAATTAATTTAATAAACATTTTTGGGAGTTTAGTGTGTGTTAGGTACTGGGAAACTGGGATGTATTGGTAAACTATCACTGTATTGAAAGAAGTTCACAGGCTACAAAGGGGACACTGACCCAAGTCTGGGTAATTTATTTTTATTAGTTTTTTTTTTTTTAGTGCTAGGGATTGAACCCACAGCCACTTTACCACTGAGCTATACCCCCAGCCTTTTTTTTTTTTTTAGTTTTGAGACAAGATCTTGCTAATTTGCTAATGTTGGCCTCACCTGTGATCTCCTACCTAAGCCTCTGGAGTAGTTGGGATTACAGGTGTGTACTGCCACATTCAGCTGAGACTGGGTAATATTTTTTTCTTTCTGTGGTACTGGGGATTGAACCTAGAGGCCCTTTACCATTGAGCTACAACTCCAACCACTTTTATTTTGAGATAGAACCTCACTAAGTTGCAGAGGTTGGTCTTGAATTTGTGATTCTCCTGCCTCCACTTCTGGAGCAGCTGGGATTATAGGTATGTGCCAATGTGCCTCGTGAGACTGGGTAATTTATTTTATATTTAAGACTGGGTAATTTATAATGAACATAAGTTTATTGCCTCACAGTTCTGGAGGCTGACAAGTCCAAGGTCAGGGTGCTAGCGGTCTGGCAAGAACCTTCCTGCATTATCACATGGCAGAAGGTGGAAGGGCAAAGAGGCAGAAGGGGATGGAACCTTACATTTTATTTTATTATTTTCTTTCAGTTCTGGGGTTCCACTTGCATGGTAGGCAAGTGCTCTACCACTGAGTCACATCCCCAGTCCCAAACTTGCTGTTTTATAATGGTATTGTTCCCACCCATGAGGCAAGAGCCCTCATGGCTGTATTACTTTTCCCAAGACCTTATCTTCTAACACTGTCACTAAAGCAACCAAATTTCAGCATGAGTTTGGGAGGGGACAAACATTGAAACCATGGAAGTTGTCTTTTTGCTCTCCTGATAGTGTCATTTAATGCACAAAACCTTTTAGTGCTGATGAAGTCCGATTTATTTTCCCTTTTGTTGCTTATGCTTTTGGTATCATATCCAAGAATCCATTTCCAAAACCCAGGTCACGAACGTATGCTACTGTTTTCTTCTCAAATTTGTATGGTTTTAGCTCCATGATACTTTTTGAGTTAATTTTTTGTATGATATTAGGCCTAGCTTTTGCATGTGGATATCATGTTTTCATTCTTTTGTATGTGAATATTAAGTTATATCACTATTAGTTGAAGATGATTCTTGCCCCACTGACTGATCTTGGCACTACTGTTGAAAATCATTTCAAATGTACAAATATGTAAAGGCTGATTTGTGGACTCTTAATTCTATCGTACTGATCTATATGGTAGTTTATCTGTATTTACAGTTTTGCTTTTCATTGTTTCAATTACTCATAGTTAACTGTGGGCTAAAATATTAAATGGAAAACTCTAGAAACAATTCTTAACTTTTAAATTGCATGTCATGGGCTGGGGCTGGGGCTCAGTGGTAGCGCACTTGCTTGGCATGTGTGAGGCACTGGGTTCAATTCTCAGCACCACATATAAATAAATAAATAAAATAAAGGTCAATCAACAATTAAAAACATAAAAAAAAATAAAAAAAATTGCGTGTCATTCTGAGTATGATGATGAACTCTTGTGCCATCATACACCATCTGCCTGAGAACATAAATCATTCCTTTTTCCAACATACCTACTCTGTATACACTACCTGCCCATTAGTCACTAGATAGCCAGCTTGGCCATCAGAGTGACTCTCACTGTATCACTGTGCTTGTGGTCAAGTAACACTCACTTAATAATGGCCACAAAGGTCAAGAGTAGTAATGCTTACAATTTGAATATGCCAAAAAGAGGTCATAAATTGTTTCCTTTGCCGGGCACCATGGTGCACACCTGTAATCCCAGTGGCTGTGGGGAGGGGGGCTGAGGCAGGAGGATCACAAGTTCAAAGCCAGCCTCAGCAAAAGCGAGGTCCTAAGCAACACAGTGAGGTGCCATCTCTAAATAAAATATAAAATAGGGCTGGGGATGTGGCTCAGTGATCAAGTACCCCTGAATTCAATCCTTGGTACTCTAAGTAAATAGTTTCCTTTAAGTGAAAAGATAAATGTTCTAGAATTAATTAGGAAAGAAAAAAATTGCCAAGATCTATAGTAAGAACAAATCTGCCATCTGTGAAAATGTGAAGATTTTGCCGTCACACCTCATACTCTGAAAGTTTTAGTGTATGATAAGAGCTTAGTTAAAATGGAAAAGGCCTTATATTTGTATAGGTATGTATAGGGGAATATAGTATATTTAGTACATATCTGATGGATAAGGGTTACTACTATATGTCTACTTTTATGGCATTATCACAGATTTTTTTTTTTGTACTGGGGATTAAACCCAGGGATACTTTGCCACTAAACCACACCCCCAGTCCTTTTTATTTTTATTTTAAAACAGGGTCTTGCTAAATTGCTGAGGCTGGCCTTGAACCTTCAGTCCTGCCTCAATCTCCTGAGTCACTGAGATTACATGTGTGCTCTACCACACTCATCACACAGTTTTGATGATTGTAACTCTGTAGATAAGTTGTTTTTAACCTTATATCATTTATTCCCGATATTTGATGTTACAAACTTTAGGGTCTTTGAGATATGAAGGATCCTTGTACAGAACTAGCATAAACCCCATTATTTGAGCTCTCTTAATATCTTTTGTAATTTCTTTCTGTTTCTTCCCACAAAGGTCTGGTATTGTTGTACCCAATTTTTTCAGGAAAAAAAAGTCTCACAAGCCATGCACGTAATAGCCAATGAAGCCTTTATTCTGGCCAGGGCCATCAACTACGTCCAGCACAAAGCAGGATAGTAGAAAATGGCGCCTGCTCATAACGGGGGTGGGGGGGTGGGGTGGTGGTGGTTATAAAGCACAGGGTTAACACGCCCTCAGGCCCTCAGGTGGGGGGAGATTAAGGGTGGGTCAATGGGCCATCAAGGGTGGGTTAATTAAGTCACCTTTGCTTATAACATTCCCCACTGGTCTTATCAGGGAGAACAAATCTTTGTTCTCCTCTATAATCTGCCATCCCCAGGTTTGGTTGAGAAACCAGCAGGCAGAATTAATGAGACTGAATGCGAGAGACTGAATGCGGACACTGGGGACTCCCCTGATAACAGGCAGGAGGAGGGGTGATATTGAAAGTCCTAAAGCTCCTCCTGGGAGGGGCAATTTCTGGAACAGGTTACCTTGGCAACAGGTTGGGACAGGGGCAGGGTCTCCACAAGGGTGGAGGAAGGGCTCTAAGGGAATTAACATTACAATTTTCCAGTGGACAGTGTCCCAACAGTCTTCAACTTCCCCAGACTCACTCAAAATTGGCTTTCTTGGTCTGACCTGACTTGATTTACCTATATATACTGACTGCCTATGAAATTCTGGCTTCATTTTCCTTCTAATTTTAGGAACTCCTTACTACTGTAAGGACATGGGATGATGACTGAATCTGGCTTCTTCGAGCTGAACAGGGGCGACAAGATGGGGGGGGCAAGTAGTTCGGAGTTCCTGTTTTAGAAGTCAGGTCAGATTGAAGCCTGGGCAAAACAGGTTGTAAAGTCATCAGGGATGGGAGCTTCTATGAGAGAAACAAAAACCATGAGTACTGAATAAATGTTGCAGCATCTGGAACATGTCAATGTATACCATGAAGATGATAATTTAAATCTTTAACATGCACAGAGTTATCAGGAATGTAAACACCACATTTCTGTCCAGATAAGATGGTAGTTAAGCTACTTAATGTCATCCGATCCTATAAAATCTTCCTACTGGTATGACCTCTGTGTCCAGTAGAGAACCCTTTATTTCTGTTACTTAGGGCTAGATAATCATACTACTGAATATTAAGTCCACCTGTGTAGGCCAGGAAGATCTGTAGGCCTTAAACTCTCTAAAAACCTTTAACTTGGCAGTCACCTAATAGTTAAACTGTTTCTTTTTATAGTTAACAGGCATTCCTGCCTAAGAATCTCTTTTGTAGCCTCCAGTCTTACCAATTCATGGGGCTAACACAAGTGTATATCTGAAGTTGCATTTAACTATTATTTCTTAAATGCCCAGGAATGGTTATGTATTGGTTTCAACTGTTTTTGCTAGGCGTTTAAGATGAAGCAAGTCAAACCGACTTTTGCTTTTATCTATTGCTAAGAGTCAGCTGATTTATGATGGGAATAACTCTTGGGGGGAACGTAAGAGCAGCTTTTCCATTCTGCTAGTGCCTTCTGCAAGGATGGGTCCAGGTCTTGCTTGACCTTGTGGCTTCCCTTGAAAGCATCAGGGAAGTCTCTCCCTTTTCTAGGGACCCTCCTTTTAGCAAGTGCACTGATTGGCTTCTCTTCTCCAGATGTCTCCTAGCCTCCCTGCATAAGAGGCCATGTGGCCCAAAGTTGCAAAGCTCTTTAGAGAAGTTCCCTGTTCCCTGGATCAGACCGACTCTAAGGGCAAGAGCCGAATATTGGTTTTCTTGGCCCTTTTAATTTAACTTTAAAGTCTTGATCTTAAACATATAGCAAGTTAGTCTCACCAGTCTTAAATTAAGAGCACTGGGCTTGACTTTAATGCCTATAACCTTATTGTCATTTACCATTTCCATTAATTGGGGTTTGTACCATCCTAGGTGATTGCTTATTATCTTAAATTAACCCAGGTTGTGTCATTAAAGCAATACCTCTGCAAAACATTAACAGGCAACTTTTAGACAGTTCACAAGGAAAATACAAAATAAAATTAACAAGAGTAAAAACACATTTAGTTTGTGTAATAACCATCTTGAATTCTGACTGATTTATATACTATTTATATACTATAACCCCTGTTTCTTAACAACAAGAATCACTCTTTTGATTCTGGCATGTAGTTAAGGTGTAAGACCAGAGCCTTATCTAAGGTAAGGTGGTTTTTTTTTTTTTTTTTTTTTTTTTTTTTTTTTTTTATAAATCTTAGGTCAGGTGTTTTAATTCTGAAGTTGATCTCTGCTTCACAACATTAACCTTTATGTAGATTAGGCTCTTATGGACTTAAAAAATACATTTAAATTGTACCCCAGTGTATTGACAACAGGTCTAGTTGTAGAACACATTTTAAATAACATAAATAAATCTCTAATGTATTATCTTTATAAGCCTAAAATTACCATACAACTCTAGTTTGGAGAACACTAACTTGATATAATGCTCTTTTAGAGCTTTCACCTCAAGGCTTGTATACCTGAAAGATATGAACACATTTAATATACAAATTAATACTCCACCATAATTATATTGATGTTTTTACATTAATCAAGTTTAGCTCTCAAAGAAATAACATTATAATATTTCAAAATAATAGTTGTTCAATCACAGCTGTATAATTCTTAATTTCTTTTCAGATTACTTGCTCGAAAAACCAAAATTTAATGAACATAATGTTTGACCTTGGGAAAAAACCTTAAATAGCTTTTCCTGATTGTTTTATACACTTAGTTAACCAACTTTCACAGAGCTTTTACATCAGTTAAGTGACCATATCTACAACTTTTTAATTTCTTTCTCCCATCTGTTAACCCCTTTTTTTCGTTCACAATTTTAAACAATCCTTGTAATAATTTGAATTTAGGCAAACTTTTTATCTCAATAAAAAATATTGTTATTTACAGTACTCCCAATGGAAACAGCTGAAACCTTTGAGTTTCTGCATACACAGAAATCTTTTATAAACCTTTATACAGAATCACACACATCTGTTAACCACTTTATGAGACCACAATGTTCAAGCATATAGAATTATACCTGTTGGAACTTCAACCTTTTCCAGTGATGACAAAGCAACCTTAAAACCTCTTTTTTTCCTTTTTTCTTTTATTTACCAATTTATGAAAACAATCAATAATGTTACCTAATGGGATTCAAGGAGTTACTTGACGAGATATTTAACAGTTAGCATTTTAACCTTGACAATTAATCAGATGTCTAACAAACAAAGTTACCCACAAATTTACTTTTCTTACATTTACACCAGAGAAGATACACAATGAAAAGTCAGAAAAAACACAGAACAAGACACAAGGGAACAAGAACACTAGTTTTTGACTACCTAGAGAGACATGTGAGTTAAGTTTCATTTTAAAGGTAACTTTATTTTTATTAGTTTACCCAATTTGAATTGAACACTGTTTTTGGGATCCATTTTTAATTAATTTTCATGAGTGCTCATTTTCTATTTGCCAATCTTTGTAACACAAGTGTGCACACAACACAATAGCAAAGGCCTTGTAGCCTTTTAGACAATCTCCATTGCAATGGTACAGATGTTTAAAAACTCAAGAGCTTTTGCTGCTTTACCAAAGAGTAAGATGATTAGAGGAGCAGCTGAGGTTTAAGGGGACAGACAGAATCCAATTTAAGCTCAGCTCCTAAGATTTTAAAAGGAGGTATAGTTTGAACCTTGTTGACAGAAGGCTGGGCTATCAGAAAAGGCGAACTTCTGACACAATGGCGGATGACACCGCAGCACCCGCCAATGGGGCATGTGTCCCTGGGTCGTGGTCACACACAGGCCTCTTCCCTTGGCATGAGCCCCGCCCCTGCGGGGTGGGCATGGGCCAGATGGTCCGAGACACAGCCTGGGCCATGCAGGGGGCACTTCTTTAGTGCATCTCTTTGCTGAGCCGTTGGCCCTCGGGGTCCATGGAGCCGCAGCGGGGCCAGGCCGGGGGCCCGGGGCTTGTGGGCAGAGTGAGCCGGGTGGGCGCCCGGGAAAGTTGGGACCCTATGTGGCCGCCGCTCACATGGTGCCGCAGAGGGGTTCTGCTCTTCCCTGCAGGCCCCGGGCCCACCTGCCTGCGGGTCCGCTCCCGTGCTGGCGCCCGCCCTGAGTTTATTGTGTCTGGTAGAGTCTCCAGCGGCTGGGCTGGGCCAGAGGGCCCAGGTGTGACACCCATCGTTGAAAAAAAGCACACCACCCCAAACATAGGGGCCCTGGGAGGACGGCCCTAGCCAGACCCCTGCAGTCCTGCGCAGCACACCGTTGGCGAGCCAAGCCCTGTAGGATGGCCTCGGCCCAAGGTGAGCCAGGCCCATCCCCTGAAACTGCCTCTCTTAACTCTTCAAGATCCTGCGCCTTCCAGGGACACCAGACAGTGGGCCTATTACCTCCGGGTTTAACATTTACCGGGAATGCCACTGTGATGGGAAAGTTCCCGGGGGTGGGGGTGGGGGTGGTGGCGAGAATTCGCCTGCCGAACAAAGTGGCTGCAGCGGTGGCATGTCGGCCACACAGGATGGTGGGTCCCGCGCAGGAAGGGGGACAACATGGCGAATCCTGCACGCGGGAAGGAGGACAGCATGGCGGATGGCCCTTATCCTCTGGGAACTTCTGAGGAGATTCAAGGGGGGGGGGTGCTATGGTTGTTGTACACCCGCTGGGCAATGTTCACCAATTTAGACAAAAAACTTTTTCTCTAACCCTTCTAATTTCTGCAACTTCTTCTTTATATCTGGGGCTGACTGAGTTACAAAAGCTAAAACTAATCTAGAGCCTCCTTACCTCCATCACTGTTGAGATCCCAGTTCGGGCGAGAAGAAGGAAAGACCCTGTTGATCCAGACGGGGTCATCTGTAGACAGGCCGTTAGGTCCAAGGATGGACCGCTGGGCTTCCCGCCAGATCTGCTTGTGCTCTTCAGACGGGAAAAGTGTTTGGAGGAGTTGGCCCAAGTGGGCCTCGCGGGGCTCCGCTCCTGCGCTGTGTTAGCTACTCTCCCCACTGCCCTGCCAGCTCAGGCTCCAGGCTGGCTGCGGAGGGAGGGAGGGAAAAATCGACGAGAATGCTAGCACACAAACAAAGATCAGCCACATGAGAAATAAACAGACACAGACACAAGAACAAAAGACAACCAGAATGGGCCACACAGGGAAATCCACCAGACAACCAGACTGGGCGCCACACAGAACCAGATTTGGGCCATACAGGGAGGCCCACCAGGTGGACAGGAGTGACGTCTCACCCTGTCCTGGGATTCGGTGTAAGTGACTGCATCCAGTCTGACCTTGTCCCCCAGAAGAGATCTCACCAGACAGGTAAACAGGTGGCTTCATAGAGGCTTGTGGAGAACCGAGCGGCAGTCCTCTTGGGGCGGGGCTGAAGAACGTCTCTCAGGAGCTCTCCCCTACCCCAAGAAGGAGTCCGGGATCGGGCACAGGAGGCCGAATTTGGGCGTGAGGGCAAGGAGAAAAAAGAATCTCGCTGGGGCCCCCAAAGTTATACCTAATTTTCAGGAAAAAAAGTCTCACAAGCCACTCACGTAATAGCCAATGAAGCGTTTATTCTGGCCAGGGCCACCAACTACGTCCAGCACAAAGCAGGATAGTAGAAAATGGCGCCTGCTCATAGCAAGGTGGGGGTTTATAAAGCATAGGGTTAACACGCCCTCAGGCCCTCAGGTGGGGAGGGATTAAGGGTGGGCCAATGGGCCATCAAGGGTGGGTTAATTAAGTTGCCTTTGCTTATAACAGTATAAATGCATCCAGTAAATGGAGAAACAAATTGGGACAGAAGCAGGTCCTCATTGCTGGTTACCTGTTTGTATTGTGAACAACCTCTTCTCCATAGCACCGCGCGAGTTCCGGGATTTGGGAGGCAGACAACAGCTGTTACCCAGTGTGTTGACTTCTTCCCTAAAGTACCACAAGAAGCAATCACAGATGCCATGGTCCTCGTTATTCCTTTTCATTTCCTTTTTCCAAATCGTCCAAATAGATCCCTCTGTAGTTAAGTTTTGAAATCAGGAATTGCGAGTTTTCCAAATTTGTTTTGTTTCCAAGATTGTTTTAGCTATTTAGAGCCTCTTGAAATTCCATATGAATTTGATGACCAGCTTTTTCATCTCTGCAGAAAAAAATGCAATTGAAATTTTGATGAGAATTGCAATGAATCTGTAAATAACTTTGGGCGGTATTGCCATCTTAATAATATTATGCCTTCCAATTGATGAATGTGGAATATATTTTTATTTACTATAATCTTTATTTTTTAAGCAATATGTTGTAGTTTCCGGTGTATGTCTTCATTTCATTGGCTATTTTTTTCCTTAGATAAAAACTGGACCTTAGCGAAACTGGACCTTAGGGTCCAGTTTCGCTAATTTTCCCACGAACCACAAAGAGCCAGTCAGTAATGTAATACACAATCGGAGTTTACTGATCCAGCTAGCTGGGGTCAAGCTCTCCAGCAGACATGCAGGAAGCGCAAGACCCGGAACAAAGGAAAGCCTCAGATTATATAGCATTACCTACCCCCCCCCCCCCCACGTGTGAAATTCACCCTGAACAAAGAGAAGCCTCGGATTACCTACATCCTTGTTGGAGCAAATAGCCCAAGTGCTTGCGAAATTCAAATAGCCAGCCTCGGGGCTTAACATCCTAGCTCGCCTGGGGGCGGGGGTTTCTATCCTAACATTTTAACATTCTAGCCCACCTGGAGGCGGGAGTTACTATCCTAACATTAGTTTATTCCTTTGGATGCTATTAAACTTTATGTAGGCTTTTGAAAGCCACACTGAGGGGCTCATATTGAGGGTAAAGGACACCATGTAAGCAAGGGCATGGAAATAAGGGATTCAGTCTAGCTGGGAATGGTTGAACCACCCAGGTGATATGGTAAGGACAAGGGGAAAGAGTGAGCCAAATTGAACTTGAGGCCTTAGGTACTGTGAGAAGTGATAGATAAGGAATTCTGGATTCCCCCAAAAGTTTAGTTATTATCACTGTATCCTGAATGTGATAATGTGTTAGCTTTTCATCACTCTGACAAAATACCTAAGAAAAACAAGTTGAAGGAAAAAAGACTTATTTGGCTCACAGTTTCAGAGGTTTTAGTCTATGATTGACTGGCTTTATGCAGAGAGGATGTGAGGGAGCAGAGCTGCTCACATCATGATGGGTGACTGTGAAGAAAAGAGATTGGGGAGAGAGGGAGGGGAGGAGGGGGGAGAGGGGAGAGAGAGAGAGAGAATATGAATCTGTGTGTGTCCAGGGACAAGGTATAGTCCCAAGGCTTTCTCCCTTCAAGTTGGTTCCACCCCCCACAGTTTCCACTACCTCCCAATAGAACATTCAGTTATGAATTCATCAGCAGTCCAATCATTTCCCCAAAGCTCCTCCTCTGAATTTTGATGCACTGGGGATCAAGCTTACATGAGCCTTTGAGAGACATTCTAGATCCAAACTGGGACAGTAAGCTTTCACCCATATCATTGAATGTGAATGAATGGTCTATGTGATCCAATTCAGGGTATCAATCCTCAGAATTGATTTGGAAAAAAAAAAGAGCATCACCAAAGATATGTGGCTGGCAAGTAAACACATTAAAAGATAATCAATAGCATATGTCATTATTAAATTGCAAATTTAGACAATGACATACCACTACACACATAGTAGAATGGTCAAAATGAAAAACACTGGCAAACCAAATGCTGATGAGGACATAGAGGAATAGGAACACTTATCATTGCTAGTGAGAATGCAAAATGATACAGACACATAAACATTTTTTATTGTTGTTTCAGTACCAGAGATCTGATCCGAGGCAAACATTCTACCACTGAGTTATATCACCAACCCATTAATGGTTTATTTCAAAGCTAAAAAGTATCATATGATCCAGCAATTGTTATCCTAAGCATTTAGTTAAATGAGAGGAAAACTTATGTCTACACAAAAATCTGCACACGCATTTATAGTAGTTTTATTCATATTGCCTTAAACTGAAGGCAAACATAATGTCCTTCTAAAGATAATGTTTTTTTTTTTTTTTTTTGTACTGGGGATTGAACCAAGAGGTGATTAACCACTGAGCCTCTTTTAATGTTTTATTTAGAGACAGGGTCTTGCTGAATTGCTTAGGGCCTTGCTAAGTTGCTGAGGCTGGCTTTGAACTCATGATCCTCCTGCTTCAGCCTCCTGAGTCGATGGCATTACAGGCATGTTCCACAATGCCCAACAATAGCTTTTCTTTTTTTCTTTAAGACAGGTTCTTGCTATGTTGCTCAAGCTGGTCTTGAACTCTAGGCTCATGATATTCTCCTGTTTCAGCCTCCTGTGTAGCTGGGAATACAGGTGCATTCTACTGCACCCAGATTTATGAATAAATACACTGTGTTATATTCAGACAATGGAAAAATTTTTTAAGTTTATTTTTATGTATTTATATTTTTAGGTGGTGCTGAGGATCGAACCCAGTGCCTCATACATGCTAGGCAAGGGCTGTACCACTGAGCCACAGCCCCAGCCTGGAAAATTTTTTAAAAAGCTATTAAACCATGAAAAGACATGGAGAAATTTTAAATGAATATTGTTTAGTCAAAGAAGCCATTCTGAAATGGCTATATATTGTACGATTCTAACTATATGGCATTCTGGAAAAGGCAAACTGTAGAAACAGTAAAAAGATAAGAACTTTTTTGCAAGGAGGGATGGAGGGATGAATAGGTAGAGAACAGGAGATTCTTAGGGGAATGAAACTATTCTGTATGGAGGGCAATGTGCATTTGTCAAAATTATACAACACTAATAATTGTATTGCACTAAGCAACTCAGTGAGATCCTGTCTCTAAATAAAATACAAAATAGGGCTGGGGACGTGGCGCAGTGGTTGAGTGCCCCTGAGTTCAATCCCCTAATGACTTAGTTATTAATAGTATCAATACTGGTTCATCAGTTGTATGAATATACAAAGTTTATATATGATAATAATAGGGGAATCTTTGAGTGGGGAAGGAGAAGGTATATGGGAACTTTCTGTAATATCTGTTCAACTTCCTGTAAACTGTTCCAAAAAAAAAAAAAAAAAAAAACGAATGAAACTGTCACACACTAATCTCAGGTGTAAAAGACTATCAAAGCTAAGTGTGTTAGTGAGCTTTGTGTCACTGTGGCAAAATACCTGAAAAAACAACTTAGAGGAGAAAAGATTTGTTTTGGCTCATGTTTTCAGTCCATGGTCAGCTGGGTCCATTGCTTTTTTGCCTAAAATAAGGCTGAACATCATGGCAGAAGGGCATGTGTGGAGGAAAACTGCTCATCTCATGGCAGCCAGGATGGAGAGAGAAAGAGAGCGGCGGGGGGGGGGGGGGGGTGGGGGATGACAAGATACAGTCCTCGAGGGCAAAGTCTCACTCCTTTAAGTAGGTCTCACTTCCTACAGTTTCCATCACCTTCCAATAATGCCATCAAATTATTAATTTACTGAAGAGGTCAGAGCCTTCATAATTTAATCATTTTCCCAAAGACCCACCTCTGAACATTGCTACATTGGACACCAAGTTTTCAACACTTGAAACTTTAAGGGACATTCTAAAACCAAACTGTAGCAGTAAGACAATGAGACTATATAAAGACTAAAAATGAAGGTATATTTGTTATAACTAAGGCAGAGCTTAGAGTGAAATTGATATAAATACATAGTAATAAGAAATATGAATATAAATAAATTAATCACCAACTGTAGAAATTAGAAAGAGAAGAGTTTACAAGCCTAAGGAAAGCACAAGGAAAGAATTAGCAAATTCAAAAGCAGAAACTGAGTAATCAGAAAACAGAAAATATTAGAAACAAATATGAATGAAAGAACTGATTCTCTGAAAAAACTAACAGCAAAAAGGATATACTGTTAGCTAATAGAGAAAACTGGCTGGCTGTGGAAGGGGGTGTATGGAAGATTTACTTTAAAAATTAATTTAATATTTAATATTTCTATACTAATAGGTACAACCAATAACATGAGGCACACCTTGTGAAACCACCACCAACCTTAAGAATAAAAGATTATCAAAACAGAATCACAGCCTTTGGGATAGGAGTCCCCTGTGTTTCTTCCTTGTTAGCAAAGCAATAAGCCTTCTTTTCCTTTTTCTAAAAAATAGATTGTCAAAACATTTGAAGCCCCTTTTTTTAAAAATAATTTTTAATGTGTACAACTCATAGTGCATGAATATAGCATCTTTTTACATACAACTGTTTGTATACAAAGTATATTCGTACAATTCGGGTCTTCAATCATGCATTTAGGAAAATGAAATCTGTCTCATTCAACCACCTTTTCTTTCTTTTTTTTCCCTTTTCTCCCCCTCCCTCCCCCCTTGCTCCCCCCCTTACCCTCCCTTCCCTTTGACCATTCTAGTGTTCCTCTAGTCCTCCTATGTACACCCCCCCCATCCAAACAATACTATGAACTAGCCTCCTTATATCAGAGAAAACATTTGGTACTTGGATTTTTGAGACTAACTTCACTTAGCATTATGTCTTCCAACTTCATCCATTTACCTGCAAATGCCATTAATTTATTTTCTTTTATTGCTGAGTAAAATTCCATTGTGCGTATATACCACATTTTCTTAATCCACTCATTTACTGAGGGACATCTAGGTTGGTTCCACAACCTACCTATTGTGAATTGCGCAGCTACAAACATTGAGATAGCTGTGTCACTGTAATATGCTGTTTTTAAGTCCTTTGGGAATAGACCCAGGAGTGGGATGGCTGGGTCATAGGGTGGCTCCATTCCCAGTTTTCCAAGAAATCTCCATACTGCTTTCCATTATGGTTGCACCATTTTGCAGTCCCACCAGCAATGTATGAGTGTGCCTTTTTCCCCACATCCTCTCCAACATTTATTGTTGCTTGTGTTCTTGACAGCTGCCATTCTGACTGGAGTGAAGTGAAATCTAAGAGTAGTTTTGATTTGCATTTCTCTAATTGCCAGCGATGTTGAACATTTTTTCATGTATTTGTTAATTAATCGTGTATCTTCTTGAAGCCCTTTTGTTCTTGTTCATTACAAATCCCTCCAGCTCAGCAGTTATCATTACAATGTACTTTATAATTTTATAATACATATGCCCCTTAAATTTTGTTATTTTGCATTTTTGAACTGTGTAAGTGCTATTTTACAGTACACATTTCTCAATATGTAATGGGGCTCAAACCCAGAGCCTCACACATGCTACACAAGCACTTCTACTACTGAGCCACATCCTCTGGCTTTTGGATTGTCCACATTAGAAGACACAGACTTGTTCATTCTTTACGCCTGCTATATACTGTACACCCCTGTGTATTTATTTCTTTTTTAAGTACTTTAAAAAAAAACTTATTTATTTGCTTTAGTTGTACACAATCCCTTTATTTTTATGTGGTGCTGAGGATCGAACCAGGGCTGCGCACGTGTGAGGCCAGCGCTCTACCGCTGAGCCACAACCCCAGCCCCAGTGTACTTATTTCTTGTGTGGTGGCAATTAAGTTTTCAGCTTTTGGGAAAGTATAAAGTGTGTATGAACATTTTCATATTTGTAGGCATTTTTGGGGGGGATGTGCACTAGATTTTCCCTAAAAGCGGGGTAGGAGTATGTTATTTTATTTGCTTTTTCCTAAGTGCTCTACCAGGGACTTGTGCCAATTTAAGGTGACCAAATCAGCTGTGTGCAGTTCCAGTTGCTCCAATGCTCTTCAGTATATGACAGTCTTTTCACTGACTTCCTTTTTATATTATTCATGACATTCCCACTTACACAATTCTTTGAATTTTATTTCAATGAATCGTCACAATCATCTTATGGGTTTGGTATTATTCTTCACATTTTACAGATAAGAAAACAAAAGAGTCTCCATTTGCTGAAATAACACTTGCTTCTTCTAAAAATAATGATTTACTTTGCAACTTCGCTCGCTGCATCTCCAGATGCTAGAAGGATTGCTTTTGGGACGGTATAGGAGGCCGGTCCTCCAGGGTTGGTAATGTCCCCTTCTCCAGTCTTTCAAAGCCTTCTCCACCCACCCTTCCCGGAGGTCTTCGTGGCTCCGTAGCGCTACAGAACCACCCGGTTTGGACCACTGGATACGCCGTAGTCTCCTCCCTCTCCTCCCCGCTCCGTCCCCCTGGGCATTCTGAGGGCGCCCTTCGCCGCGCTGGAGAAGGCGGGGTCGGCCGCTTCAGGCGCAAGGTGCTCTGGGATAGGCCGAGGCTTGAAGCACTAGGGCTCTGCTCACCGGAAGTGCTTCCGTTTCTCCCTCTCCAGAGCTGCTGTCTCCGAGGTTGGAGCGCTGCCCCGGAAGTCCTCCTCCTGTCCTCCGCCCGCGGCAAACATGGCGGTGGACTCGGCGATGGAGCTGCTATTTTTAGATACTTTTAAACATCCAAGCGCTGAGGTAAGGCTTGGCGACTTGATTCTGACCCTACTCCTCGGCTTAAGGACTTTCATAAAAACATCGTTAGCGTCCTAGATTTTTCCTTCCACCGATTGTCGCTTTAATTCCTCGCGCACACCCACCCATCCCCCAGCTTGGCTGTGAGCTCTGCGTCTGAGGGAGGGGGCGGCAGACCCTTCTTTTCCTTGCTTTCACTTGCATTCCCCTCCGCGGCGTCTTGCTCGAGTTGGCTGCTTTGCTGGCATTACTTTTTTAGTGTTATTATTATTTTTTTTCTGTCAACTTTGGGCCTTGAGAAGGGTCGAGGTTCTCAGGTAAACTGTGCGGGTGCAGGAGGTGTCTTCGGCAGCTGGTCTTTGACAGTAGTGAGCAGCTTTGGCTGCTTTGGCTTTGTGGTTCCCGAGTTAACGACGTTTTTAAACTCCTTCTGTTAGGTTCTTCTAATGGAAGTTGTGACACACTTTTGGCTCAGGATTGTAGTGTTCTCCAGTTTGTCATGAAACTTCAATAGTTTTGAAGGAGATTTCACGCATTAGGACGTGAGATGCGTACAACCTCTTTGCGGAGAGAATATTTAGAAGTAGGAAGAATTGAGAGAATCTAGTCAGAATTGTTTTCAGAAAGCAAATGTATTGTCATTTTGAGGGGCGAGGGCACAGTGTTGTAGCAGTCTTTCTGTGCCGAATTATTTACGGGTTCTTGAACGTATGATACTTGAATATAGCTAGTTAACTACAGGTTTCTGAAAGCCGGTCAAAAATGAACTTTAACGAAGTCCACAGAGAAGTGTGTGTGTGTATGTGTGAGCAAACTTCCTCTTCTTCTGTCTTAATGTAAACTTAGGTAATTTTAGAGAACTGTTCTTTCTTCGAAGATTTTTTCTTTCTTTCTGGTATTGGGAATTGAACCCAGGAGCGCTGTACCATTGAGCTACATCCTCAGTCCTTGAGACAGGGTGTCACTAAGTTGCTCAGAATAACCTCGAACTTGTGATCCTACTTCCTCAGCCTCTCCAATAGCTGGAATTACAGGCATGAGCCACCAACCCCAGCTAGACTATTTCTTCTGTTTTTATGAAGAGTATGTTCTTGTATCAAGCTCCATGAGAATAGAGTCTCTTATTCTTGGTTGTATTTCCAGTGCTACAACTGTATCTAGGAAAATGTAGGTGCTCAATAAATGTTTTAGTGCAAAATGTTTAAAATAGTCTTTTTTTGTATGTGAAATAGTGATGATATGGGAAGTGGTTGATTCTTTGATCTTTTATTTATTTATTTAAATTTTTTTGTTTAGTTGTTGATGGTCCTTATTTCTATTTATTTATATGTGGTGCTGAGAATCTAACCCAGTGCCTCACACATGTGAGACAAGCACTCTACCACTGAGCCACAACCCCAGCCCATTGATCTTTTATTTTAATGAATGGTTTATAGGTCAGTAAAAGTCAAAAGTTTGGGAATTTGGGGTTATTATATCTTACTGACAGTGAGATATTATTTGGCCTTACATTCCATGTGGGTCAGTTGGCATGGTTTGTTTAATGACAGCTATACTCTGACTGCAATTCCAGCTAAGTTTCAGAAAACCCACAATGGCAGCAGTAGTTGTAGCAGAATCTGTCATGTACAGAAGTAGAGAACAGGTAAATATTTGAAGAAAGCATATGGTGAATTAGTCCTGTACTTTTCTAGCTTAGGAAAATTGGCATTCATTCATTCATTATTTAACTATTATTCCTTCTTTCATTCTTACACAAATATTGAAAGCCATGAGAATACAGGACATGTAGTAAAGGCCATCTTTTGGGAATGACTGGGAAAGCTTTAGTAGAGGTCACATTTGAACAAAGTCTTGAAAGAGAAATTTATGAGAGCTAAGACTCTTTTTTTGGTACAGGGGGATTGAACCCAGAAGTGCTTTACCACTGAGCTATATCCTCAGCCCCTTTTTATTTTTTATTTTGAAAAGGGATCTTGCTAAGTTGCTTAGGGCTTTTCTAAGTTGCTGAGGCTAGTGTTGAGCTTGCCTCAGCCTCCTGAGTCCCTGGGATTACAGGTGTGTGCCACCATGCCTGGCAAAGATAAGAAATCTTGTTCTCAAATGTTTATTCTCAAAAAATTTATAACTAAGTTAGTTGTGGGGACGTGGAACTGTAGTCCCAGTTACTTGGGAGAGTGAGAGCCTGGGTAACCAGCATGTATGTGTGATACTCTTATAAAAATGAAAAAGTAAATATTTTTAGCAAATTTAAATTTTATGCAAAAATTAGAAAATGCAGAAAAGCCTATGCTTTCATAGTACCAACCTTTCTTAGTGACAACTGTCATTAATACTCTTTGCTCATTCTGTATTTTTATTTATTTTGCAAAAATCCTCTTTTCACCGGGCTTGGTGGGACACTCCTATAATCCCAGTACTTGGGAGGCTGAGGTAGGAGGAACGCGAGTTCAGCAATGGCAAGGCACTTAGCAAATCAGTGAGACCCTGTCTCTAATGAAATACAAAAAAGGGCTGGGGATGTGGCCCAGTGGTCGAGTGCCCCTGAGTTCAGTCCCCAGTACCCCCCCCCCAAAAAAAAAATTCCCTTTTCATCACATAAAGAAGTGTTAAACATTTATAAGGCCAATCCTCCTGGTTTCAGAAGATAAGCAGTTAAATTTATTAACAGACCTTGGTTATGAGGAAGTAATATTCTAATAAGTGAATAAAACACTTAACATTGCAAATCAAGAATGCAAGGTAAAACTAAAATTAACATAACATATATCTGAAAAAATTTTGAAAGTCAGATTTAAGTAAGACTAACTGGCAAATAAGTATATGAGTAGGGAGATGCTGTATTTTGATATTCCTGTTGATATAAGTGATATAAATTCCTTTCTTTCTTCCTCAAACCTATTATAATCAATATTTACTTAGAACTTAATTGGTGTAATTAACAGTTTTCTTTGTATTAATATTTTCCAAATCTTCTAGTGAATATGATTATGCTTAACTGTATGTACCCACTACCTACATTAATGTTCCAGTACTGTTTTGTGGTTTCTGTTTTTACCTAACAATGAGTTGTGCATCCTTATAAATCAAGAAATTCACATATATATCACTTAAAAAGTAAACGTCATCTTAAAAATTTTTCTTTTTTTTTTTTTACTACATAATACATGTATGAGGTACAAATTCAAAAGATACAAAAGGGTATACAATAAAAAGTAAATCTTTCTCTCATTCCTGTCCCTAGCCATCTTTTTTCTTTTCTTTAGATATCATATATAACATCATTTAAAATTTGCTGTACAATATTTATTTAAATAGTAATGCTATTATTTATTTACTAAATTCTCATATATTTAGGTTTCTGGCTTTATAAACAGTGTTGTGATATTCTTGGGCCTAAATTATTTTAGACATCTTTATTTCTTCACTAGTTCTTTTCAGAATGGAATGGTTGGGTTAAAATATAGTCTTGGGAGCCGGGCGTGGTGGCGCATGCCTGTAATCCCAGCACTTTGGGAGGCTGAGGCAGGAGGATCGCTAGTTCAAAGCCAGCCTCAGCAATGGCGAGGCACTTAGCAACTCAGTGAACCCAGCACCTTGCACATGCTAGGCGAGCACTCTACCACTGAGCCATAAACCCAGCCCCTTATTTGGATTTTTTTAAAGATAATTTGGCTAGGACACAGTATTTTTGTTATGTCCTAGGTCCTCATGTTTGCTAAGCATGCATTCTACCACTGCGATAGCCCCAGCCCGTTATGTTGTTTTTTATGAAAGTTTGGAAATGTTGAATAAGAAGTAAACTGAGCCAGGCGTGGTGCCGCACGCCTGTAATCCCAGCACTTGGGAGGCTGAGGCAGGAGGATCATGAGTTCAAAGCCAGCTTCAGCAATAGCGAGGCACTTAGCAACTCAGTGAGACCCTGTCTCTAAATAAAATACAAAAAAGGGCTGGGGATGTGGCCCAGTGGTCCAGTGCCCCTGAGTTCAATCCCTGGTACCAAAAAAAAAAAAAAAAAAAAAAAAAAAAAAAAAAAGTTCTTTATTCATTAAAAAATATGCCAGACATTGTGAATATACAGTAAAACTGGGACTTGGTTCTCCTGCTTGCAACATGTATTTTAATGAGGAGAGTTAAAAGAGGCAATTACAGTTCAGTTTGATGAGGGACTTTGGGTACACAAGGGAGAGGTGCTTAATTAGGCTTGATCAACTTTCTCTTGAAAGTTATAATCCCAGCTGCTCCAGAGGCTGACAAAGGAGGATCACAAGTTTGAGTCTAGCCTCTGCAAGTTGTGACACCCTGTCTCAAAAGAAAACATAAGAAAGTAGCTCAGTGGTGGAGTATCTTGGGTTCAATCCCCAGTAAAGAAAACAAAAGAAAGTTAACATCTATAGGGAGTTGGGGCAGAGAGGTATCAGAAGGTTCTAAACTGGGAGAACAGCATAAATGAGGGCATGAAGTTGAAGAAGAGCATGGTATGTTAGGGATGTAAGTTTGGAGTGATTAAGAGGCCAATCTTTTTATCTATAAGACCTAGGAATTTGGCTTGTCTATAGGAAGGAGCAGGGAGTGATGTGTTTATAATCTAGGAAGACCATGTTGCAGTGGGAGGATAGGTTGGAGGGGAGCAAGAAAAAAAAGCACAAAACCAGTTAGGATTGTTCTTGATATAATTCAGATTAGAGTGGTATAGTCATAGAATTAAAGGAATGACAATAGGAACAAAGGGAAATAAAGATATGAAAGCTACTTAGAATATAATCACTAGAGGGCTGGGATTCTAACTTAGTGGTAGAGCACTTGCCTAGCATGTGTGAGGCACTGAGTTCAATCCTCAGCACCACATAAAAATAAATAAGTGAAGGTATTGTCTCCATCTACAATTAAAAATATTTTTTAAAAAAGTATATAATCACTAGGAATTGTTGTTTGAATGAATAGATGATTTAGATCAGAATGAGAAACAAAAGATGATAATTTCTTGGGCATTGTGTGGATAATGGTGCCATCATTGATGTAGGAGAGTTAGGTTTTGGAATTGCTGTGTTTTTGATGCCTGAGGGACATTCAGGTGGAGATAACTAGTGGGCTCTTGTGTATAACAGTCAGGGGCTTAGAAGAGAGGTCCTAGGTGGGGATACAGATATGAAGTTGCCTTCTGGCTGTGGATGAATTATTCTTGTAATTCTGATGGTTGTGCTCAGCTACTCTGCCCTACATTCCTCCCTCATTTTGCTGTCTAGGCATGGTGAACTATGCTTGCAATTTCTTGAACTTTCCAAGTTCTTGTTTACATTCTTTTTGTACATGCTTTCTCCTTTTGCCAAGAAAGCTCTCTCTCTTCTACTGGTTCTTGTTTTCTTAGAAGACTATTTAACTTAGGTGTAACTTCTTTGGGAACACCTTCCCTGACACATCTTTTCTTCCCCCTAAAATGGTTGCTCAAAAATCTGAGCTAGGTTAAGTACCCTTCTGAGTTTTTAAAGAATCTTGTCTGCACTGTTTGTATCATGACATTTTCTCTATCTTCTATAGTAAGTTGTTTGTTCTTTAATGGCAGAGATTATGTCTTGAGTTTTTTTTTCCTCAGAATCCAGCATACCTTTGAACATAATAGACATTTATTAAATGTTTAAAAATAAATATTTAATAAGAGTGGTAGCAACTAATAAAGAAACCTGTTTATAAACAAAATACATTTTGAAAGACTGTTTTTAAATCCTTAAATTAATTATTTTAGGTCCATAGTGACTATACTGTAACTGTTGTTAATAAGAGGGCAGGGTGGAGAGGAGGATAGAATTGATAAACTTTTGTTTAAAGCTTTCTTTGTACATATGAAAGCATACATAACTATGTGAACCAAGGAACTTCTATATACTACAATTTTTTAAGTAGAAGAGTTTGTTACCAGAGGGAAATACAGCACCAAAGTTTGAGGTACAATGCTTATTTCTTTTACATAAATCTAATGTGGTATTTGTTGACTATATGAGGTATAATCATAATAATTGGGATACAAGTTCAGCTCTAACAAAAATATAATAGTGGCTTTACATAAAATAGGATTTTCTCTTTCAGTAATCTAGTTGAAAGTAACCTAGGGCCCATATAACTGTTCTACAGTGTTGGGGACTCAGCCTTTCCATCTGAATCACTCATTATCCTTACAACATTGCCTACATTGCCCATAATAGCTCATTATAATATCTATGTTCTAGAAAGGAAGCAGACCATTGGAAGAAAAAGTGGAAGATAGGTCTGAAAGTCTGAACCTTCTCTTTAAGGGCAGGACTTATAATTGCTTACATCATTTCCATTTATTTCAGTGAATTTAATAATCACATGTTCACATTTGCATCTTGGGAGTCTGGGGAATAGCCTTTGGTTCACTTGTGCCCCGCTAAAACTTCTCTAGAAGAAGAGGAAAATGGATATTGGAGAACAATTAGCAGTCAGTCTCACTTTAAGTTTATCCCATTTATTTTATTCCAATGAGAAGATTTGAATAGTAAACATATTATTGTTGGATTTCTATGCCTATATATTATGATTTCCAAGTTTAAAATGCAAAATTAGGAAGTCATCTGTTACCTTTCCAGGGAAGACTAACCTGAACATGTTGTTCTTTTGGTCTGTTATGATAGGCATGATATTCTTTGCAGCTTGAAGACTCAGCCTTTCCAAATGCAAATAATGTGTACCATTCTTCTCATGGTGAACTTTAACCACTAAGTTGATTGAACTGCTAGGAAAAGATGATGTAAAATATTCTAAAAACAATGTGAAAATTCTTTTTTATTGATCACAAGAGCTGCATTTGTCTAATTCTCTGTCAAATGTTACGTAGGGATAAGTATGTAATAAATATGATTTGTGCTATCTATCTGTCTAGCTATTTATTTATTTATTTTTTATTTATTTATTTGTGGGAGTTCCTCAGCTATTTAGTATCTAAATCTCTGATCCTTTGACATTATTATGTAAGGTTTAGCAAAGTAAGCTAATTAAGTACAGATCTGTAATCTCTTATCTATAGTAGAAATTCAAAAATTCAGAAATTCAAAGTTTTAAGTATTATTTTGCAAATAATAAAACCTTGAAACTGTCCTGAATTCATTTGGATATGCAATCTAATTTGAACCAATATTATGCTAGTTATAAGTTATAATCCTTTTTTTTTTTTTTTGGGTACTGGGGATTTAACTCAGGGTCACTTGACCACTGGGCCACATCCCCAGCCCTTTTTTGTATTTTACTAGAGACAGAGTCTCACTGAGTTGGTAAGTGCCTTGCCATTGCTGAAGCTGGCTTTGAACTCGCGATTCTCCTGCCTTAGCCTCCCAAGTGCTGGGATTACAGGCATGCACCACTGCGCCCGGCTAGTTATAATCTTTATTTAGTGTGAATGTTGCTGTAGAAATATTGATGTTTTGATTATAAGATGTTGATTGTCCCAGAAGCCACTGGAGTTCTTAAGTAATATGTAGTATTTGTATCATATTACCTTTCTAAAAATTCAAAAAAACAGGATTTTGAAAGGCAGATGGCTCCAAAAGTTTCATTTAAGAGATTGTGAACTATATTGATCTAAGCAAAATATCAGCAGGGAGATAATGCACTGCAGAAAATATTATATTAATTGAGAGACTTAACAGGTGCATTTTATCATCAGCCATTAAAAATTGATTTATACGGCATTGTAAAATATTTCATGATATGGAATTTAAGGTTATTTTTGATGTTTTGAATGAAAATAATCAAAAGATGAGTATATTTTGAATTGGAAAGCGTTGTTTTGCTTACAATGTGTCTCTTCTTCCTCTCCTTTTTTAAAGCAAAGTTCTCATATAGATGTGGTTCGTTTTCCATGTGTGGTTTATATCAATGAAGTACGAGTCATACCCCCAGGAGTGAGAGCCCATAGCAGTCTACCTGACAACAGAGCATATGGGTAAGTCACTCTTTGCAAAACTATTTTTTTTTACTAAAGAATGTCTTAGAAACTTATTCTTGTGGGTATGTGTGTGTGTGTGTGTGTGTGTGTGTGTGTGGGGCTGGGGTGCTGAGGGATCGAATCCTGGGCCTCACTGTGAATGCTAAGCTAGTGCTTTATCACTGAAATACATTCCCAGCCCCTGAAACAACTTTTTTTTTTATTACTTTTTAAATTTGTTCTTTTTAGTTATACATAACAGTAGAGTCTATTTTGATATATTTGTACAAATATGGAGTATATCTTATTCTAATTTGGATCCCAGTCGTGTGGATATACATGATGTTGAGACTCACTGTGGTTGAAACTTATTCTTAAGTGCAGAATTTTAAGGTACTATTTTACAAGTAATAAAATAGTGAAACTTTATGGTTACTCTGCATTGTAATTAATTCTTAAGTTTTCTGTAAAATGCCTATGTCATCATAAACTTGAAAGGAGGAATTATTTGACTTAAGTAGTAGGTAAGATTTTTAAAAAATTTATCCTTTTTTAAAAAATGTTGGTAGAAATGGGTTTACATTTTCCAAAATGTTGTGGGATAACAATCAAGTAGATAAAGTTTTTGTCTTTTTTTTTTTTGATACTGGGGATTGAACCCAGGGCACTTGACCACTGAGCCACATCCCAGCCCTATTTTGTATTTTATTTAGAGAAAGGGTCTCACTGAGTTGCTTAGTGCCTTGCTTTTGCTGAGGCTGGCTTTGCTGGCTTTTTTCGCAATCCTTTTGCCTCAGCCTTCTGAGCTGCTGGTATTACAGGTGTGTGCCACCATGCCCGGCGATAAAGTGGTTTTTTTTTTGGTACCAGGGATTGAACTCAGGGGCACTCGACCACTGGGCCACATCCCCAGTCCTTTTTTTTTTTTTTTTTTTTTTTTTTGTATTTTATTAGAGACAGGGTCTCACTGAGTTGCTAAGTGCCTCGCCATTGCTGAGACTGGCTTTGAACTCGCGATCCTCCTGCCTCAGCCTCCCAAGTGCTAGGATTACAGGCGTGCGCCACCGCGCCCGGCTGATAAAGTGTTTTTAACTTGACTTAAAAAAATTTTTTTTTTTAATAGTTGTAGATGGACAGAATGCCTTTATTTTATTATTTTTTAAAAATTTTTATTGATGCAAAGGATTAAACCCAGTGCCTCATACATGTGAGGCAAGCGCTCTGCCACTGAGCTACAGCCCTAGCCCCTAAATATGACTTTTTCCTTGAAAATAAATAAGAATTAGTTTAAATATTTAAAAGTGTTTTTTTTAATATTTATTTTTTTAGTTGTAGTTGGACACAGTACCTGTATTTATTTTTATGTGGTGCTGAGGATCGAACCCAGGGCCTTGCACGTGCTAGGCAGAGTTCCACCACTAAGCCACAACCCCAGCCCTAGAAATGTATTTTTAATGCATTATTATATTTAAATTTTTTTATGATACCAGTTTTTATAACTCAGTGATCTTCTTAGTTTAGTACCTGTATCTTTTTATAAAATTTGTAGATTCAAATGAGCCATTAATTGTAATTACTAACTAATTATTTGGTACTTTCTCTTTCTTAGGTTCTGTGGGAATTAAAATGTAAGACATGAAGATATAAATAACTTTAACAACTGACAAAAACATAGGAAGGACTCTGATCTTTGTTGTAACATGAATAATCATATTTTAATACATGGATTAGAGTTATAAGCCACATTTTGGCTGTAGAAACATGAATACATATAATAAATATATCTTACATGAATTTTTATTTTATAGCCTGGATATTAGTTTTATGTGTCAATACCACATTTCATTCTATAGATAGTATAGGTAGCTCAATTTCCTTTTTTTTTTTTTTTTTTTTTTGTGGTACTGGGGATTGAACTCAGGGGCACTTGACCACTGGGTCACATCCCCAGACCTTTTTTGTATTTTATTAGAGACAGGGTCTCACTGAGTTGCTAAGTGCCTCACCATTGCTGAGGCTGGCTTTGAACTCATGATCCTCCTGCCTCAGCCTCCCAAAGTGCTGGGATTACAGGCGTGCGCCACCGCGCCAGGCTTCAATTTCCATTTTGTAAAAGAGTTAAACCTACTATTTCATGGTATTATGGGACAGAATAAAAATTAAAGGCTCATTTCTTCCTAATTGTGAAAAATAGTTGTTTTCTTATAGAAATAGTCATAAAATCTTCAGAAGCGCTATTCAGAAATTAAAACATAAAAGTAAAACAATAAGAGTATTTAATGTTTTTAAAGAGAAGTCATTATAATCCATTTATATCTTTTTTCCACTTAAAAAAAATTAAAAACTCCTGTTTTCCTATACATTTTTTCTTACTTTTCTTACAGAGACATGTTGAATGGAAAAGATGGGGTAATGATAGCATATACCACAGTTTTCTTTAATGACACTGCTTTTGACCAAGAAAACATTAAAAGATTATTTTATTATATTGTTTCTGAGGGTCAGGAGTCTTAGTGGCTTACCTGGCTCAGGTTCCTTCCTGAAGTTTTAGTCAAGATGCAGGTTAGAGCTACAGTCTTAGAAGATTTGAGTGAGACTGGAGAGTTTGCTTAGAAACTCACTCGTGTGGTTGCTGTCAGGAGGCTGCAGTTGCTTGCTAGGAGATCCACTCCATGGGGATCCATTCTTATGTCCTGACGTGGCTTCTTCCAGGAATGATCTAAAAGTGAGAGAGCATGCTCAGGAAATAAGTCACAATCTGTATGTTTTATAACTTAGTATTAGAACTGACACTATAGCTTTTACCATATTCTATTGGCTATATACTATAGGACAGTGTGGGAAGGGACTATACAGGTTGTGAATATTAGGAAACAGGTCATTGGGGGTCATCTTGGAAGCTGGCCACTATAGCAGGCAAAATGAATTTTTGTCATTAGCTGCAATGGATATAAATATTTATTACATTTCCCCTGTTATCTCTCTTCCCTTTTTCTTAGCCCGGATGAATGACTTATTCATGTTGAAGTAATTCCAAATATGAAAGTATCAGAAACATCTTTATTCATAATTAATATGTTACAGAAAAATAAATCATTAATGCAGTAATACAAATGTCAGAATAGGAAGCCTGGAGTCTCAAGGTTGAAAGTAATGTTGGAGATAAAATAATATTTGTGCAGCATATTTCACAATAGTTTTTTTCATTATATTATTAAAATTCAGAAATATGAAGGTTAAATTCCCATAATTGTTCCACCCTTAGATAATCCTAACATTTGTTATACTTATTAGTATATATGTGTATGTGTTTATATATATATATTTTGCTATTTTTCTAAATGTGCTCTTCTGTAAAGTTAGGTTTGTTAGAGTTACTAAGTTATAAAAGTCTGGTGCAAATTGCCTTTTTTTTTTTAGTGGGGGGGTGATACTGGGGATCTAAACTAGACTCTGTGCATACTAGACAGGTCCTTTACCATTCTACCATTGTGCTATGCCTCCAGCCCCATCTTTGATTTTTTTTTTTTTTTTTTTTAAACTGAGTATTGAACCCAGGGGCACTTTTACCACTGAGCTGTATCCCCAGTTCTTGTTTATATTTTATTTTTGAGACGTGGTCTTACTAAATTGTTGAGGGTCTCCCTAAGTTCCTGAGGCTGGCCTTGAACTAGCCCAAGTAGTTGGCTTACAGGTGTGTGCCACTTTGCCTCGAGATTTTTTTTTTTTTTTTTTTTGAGACAAAGGAAAAAGAAGATTTATTTATTGCTTTAACAGCAAAGGAGAAACACAGGGGACTCCCGTCCCAAAGGCTGTGATTCTGCCCATCAGCAGAAACGGGGCTTTCATAGAGGTGATTTATGGGTTATATTCCACATGTTCTCTGTTGGCATCGTAATTGACTTCTTAATCTGGGAGATAGTAATTTCTGAGATCTTCTGGTACTATCCCCAAAGTCTGGATTACTTCGTTCTTATGGTAGGTGTACACTCAAGGACAGATAAATCTGCCTAAAGTGGGGAAGAAAGATAATCCTGTTTCCCCCTGAGATTAGGGAGGAGTAGAGATTAGGAAGAGAGGAAGAGAAAGAAACATGTCCATTTAAAAAAAAGGTTGGAATGACAGAGCAGCAAGGGCTATATTCAAAGTATAAAGTAGACCACTGTTACAGGAACATTGAAGAACACGCCCCCTGGCTGGTCACCAGGAAATAGAAAGGAAGGTCCTTTCCCAAGAGTAGGGAAAATGGCTAGGTGACTATTTTGACATTATTTTAAGTAACAGGTATCACTGTGAAGGACGAATGCAGGGTTGAAGGCTGCCCAAGTGGGAAGCCCATATGCCAGGCCTCCTGTGTTATGGTATGGGTTTCTATGGCTGCAGATAGAAACTGCAAAAAATAGAAAAATCCCAGACTGAGATTCAAATCTGCAGGGCTGCAAAGTGAGGTGAGAGCAGTGGAGAGGAAGAATTGATAGCAAACCCGGAACAATTTGATAGGTGAGAAATGATATTGATGACTAAATTGCCAATTTTGGGGGGAGAGGCACCAGTCCTCAGAGAGGGACTGAATCTTAATATGTAGAGAGAATCTACTGAGCACAAGTCCTGGCAGGCCAGCTTTTTTCTGCTGGCTCATAGCCTGGATCCTTACAGAGGGCAGATACATTCCCACCTTTATGCCCATCCTGGCTATGTGGCATCTTCATCTTCCTGTTCTATGCACATCCAAGTGGATTTCTTACCCGCATCTACCACTGCTGGTTTCTAACAACACTGCCACAGTTATGTCTCTGCTGATAGTTAGCTGTGGCAAGATGCCATTTCATGGTCTAACCATACTATGGAATACATTTTGACCTTAATAGTGTTGCTGAAAGGTCGGTCCTTGTCCCCGATGCCAATTCAATAACGAGGACACGGTTTTGGGTAAAAGAAAAAAGAAGGTTTATTTCTTTGCTAGCAAAGAAGAAACACAGGGGTCTCCTGTCCCAAAGGCTGTGATTCTGTCCATCTGCAGGAGCAAGGGACTTTTAAAGAGGCGACACAAAGGCTACATTCCACGTGTTCTCTCAATTTTTTTTGTTTTTTTTTTTCTTGGTACTGGGGATTAAACCCAGGGATGCTCTACCACAGAGCTACACTCCCAGCCCTTTTTGTTTTTTATTGAGACAGAGTCTTATTAAGTTTCCAAGGCTGGTCTGCAATTTGTGATTCTCCTGCTTCAGCCTCCAGAGTAGCTGGGATTAAATAGGCCTGTGCCACCACAACCAGCTTCCATATTTGATTCTTTAAATTGTTTTTCAGTGACCAAGACCTGAGCCTTTGGAAGCTCAAAAGTTTTTTGAGACATTGGAGGCCATGGTCTAGTATGAAGAAGAACGATACAAGGAACACAGTAGAGTTGCTAGACACATAATGGTTGAATTTAAGTAAAGTAAACGTGTGCTGCTACTTTGACTCTACTATATACTTTTTTGTATTTTTGTTTATCTCATATTATATGAGTACTTTTATAGTGTTAAATATTATTTGAATATGTGTTTATAATAGCTGCATAGTCTATAATTAATGACTATGCTGTAATTGATTTGACAGTCCTTATTTGGGACCATTAGATGATTTTTAGTTTTTGAAATTACAGGTAATAGCATGTTTAACATACTTTTGAAAAAAAGTCTTTGTTTGAAATCAGTGTTTTCATAGAAATACTTTCTAGATAAAAGTGTGTCAAATGATAGGAACATTTTTTTCAGACTTCTGAATTTTATTGCCACATTACCTTTCAGAATGATTGTACCTGTTTGTACTTCTACCAGAAGTTCATGAAGGAATCTCTTTTATAGTACTTTTTTATGCATATGAACCACAAAGCATGTGATGTTTAAAATCTAAATTTTAGTTGAGCCTAAGGAATTTCAGTCAAGGGTGCTATGATATAGGATCTTTTACATTAAGTGTAAGAGATTTTAGTCTAATACAAATTAATTTAGGCTTTATAATTCTTGTTGCTGATGAACAGAACACTAGATATCACAATTTAAGGTAATTACCAAGTAGCAGATGAAAGATGATTAAAATGATCTGGATTTTGATGATTAAAATTTCATCTTTTTAATATTTATTTGTTTGTTTGCTTATTTATTTATTTATTGGGATTGAACCTAGTGGCACTTTACCAATGAGCAACATCCCCAGCCCTTTTTATTTTGAGACAGGGTCTTGCTAAGTTTCTAAGGCTAGCCTTGAGTTTGTGGTCCTCGTGCTTCAGTCTCCAAATCACTGGGATTACAGGTGTGTGCCACTACACGTGGACTATTTTTAATAATAAAGGGAACAGTTGGTTACTTGAGAATTGAATATGAATAGATTTTATTAAATACCATAGTTAACTGCAAACTTTTGTTACTTAAATCTTAGGAATATTATGTCCTAATTCTAGGATTGCTCTTAACTTTGTATTTGCTGTGTTTTTTAATGTAGAACTAATTGTTAGAAAGACTGATATTTCTACCTTTTTTTATTCACAGGGAGACATCTCCGCACACATTTCAGTTAGATTTATTCTTCAACAATGTAAGCAAACCAAGTGCCCCAGTTTTTGATAGGTTGGGAAGGTATGTACCTGCTAGGTAATTTCATGAGAAACTCATGAGTTAATAAGCAAAATGTTTTCATTCTTTAGATGGAAGAAAAGCCTTTTTCTGGTAGTAGACCTGCATTCTAGGATTTAATTTTTATTGATTGACAATACAAAGGAAATGTTAAATTTCTAAGAAGATGTTGAGTTGACAGAATAAAATTTTAAATGTGTCAAACGTTAGCCATCCTTTGTATACTTTTTATTTGTACATGCATTTCTTATACACATGTGATTTGTTAGTCATCTAATTTGGGAAAGATTGCTTTTTATATATATATACATATATATATATACATTTTTTTTAGTTGTCAGTGGGCTTTATTTTGTTCATTTATATGCAGTGCTGAGAATCAAACCCAATGCCTACACATGCTAAGCAGGCCTTCTATCACTGAGCCACAATCCCAGCCCGGAAAGATTGCTTTTTGATTCCTTTTTTTGTTTTGTTTTGTTTTCCGAAGTTGTATATATAGCAGTAGCATGCATTACAATTCATAATGCACATATAGAGCAATAGAGCACCTTTTTACATAACTGTGTTTGTATGCAAAGTATATTCGTACTATTCATGCCTTCAATCATGCATTTAGAATAATGATATCCATCTTATTCTACCACCGTCTTTTTTTTTTCCCCTTCGTACCCCCTTGCTCCCTCCCTTCCCCTCCCTCCCCTTTAACCTTTCTAGTGTTCCTCTAATCCTATGTTTCCTGACCCAACCCCACTGTGAATCAGCCTCCTTATATCAGAGAAAACATTTTTTTTTTTTTTTTTTTTTTTTTGGTACCAGGGATTGAACTCAGGAGCACTTGACCACTGGGCCACATCCCCAGCCCTTTTTTGGGATTTTATTAGAGACAGGGTCTCACTGAGTTGCTAAGTGCCTCGCCATTGCTGAGGTTGGCTTTGAACTCACGATCCTCCTGCCTCAGCCTCAGCCCCAAAGTGCTGGGATTACAGGCGTGCGCCACCACGCCTGGCTTCAGAGAAAACATTTTTGAGATTGACTAACATTTTTGAGATTGACTAACTTCACTTAGCATTATATTCTCTAACTTCATCCATTTACCTGCCTTTTGGTTCCTTTTGATTTTTAAAAAAAATTTTTTTAGTTGTAGATGGACACAATATTTGTTTTTATGTGGTGCTGACGATCGAACCCAGTGCTTCACACATGTGAAGCAAGCATACTACCTCTGAGTTACAACCCCAGTCCTGCTTTTTGGTTCTTAAAGAAATCATATAAGCAAATGAGAGCTAATATTTTGAGGTTGTCTTTGATATCACACTACTGTACAATTTGAAATTCCATGGCAACATTTTGAAAAACGAGACTTTTATTAATAAGTATCCATCCCCTTTTGGGATTATTTAATACATGCTGGATATTATTAGAACTGGTTAAGATGTCTGCAATCAAATTGACATTGAGTGGGTTTATTTATAACATTTTTAAAGATCAATAAAGTAAACAAATTTTAAGGTAGTTTAAAAATGGAAAATTTTTTATTCCTTTCTGGAATTAGAAGCTTCTTACACCTCACTCATTTTTAAATTGCTCCTTCTCACTTATTATGAAGTTGATAATTTAACCTTTTTTTTTTCTGATTCTCTTTTTTATCGTATTGCTGGATATTGAACTCAGGTCATTGTGCATGTTAGGCAAGCACCCTACCACTGATCTAGTTCTCTGTCTGACCTATTTTTAAAGGAAGGGAAATTGAGATTATCTAAATAGCTATTTTTTCATAAAATAGAATATTTTTATGTCAATACTTGATAAAAATAGAGTGCTTGCTTGCTTTTTTGGTTCTGGAAATTGAACTGAGGGCCTTATGTATGCGAAGCATGCATTCTATACTGAACTACCCCCCAGCCCTAGAGTGATTAAAATTTTTCTTCCTAGTATACATTTTTTTGAAAGACTGTAATAGAGCAGTTCTTTAGCTGTATGTTATACTCACCTTGAGTGCATTTAAAAATACCCCAAGCCAATTAAGTCAGTCCGTGGAAGTATGATTTATACTTTTTTGTGATGAAGTTTTTGGGGCAGCAAATTAAACCCAAATTTTGTGGTTTATTGACTCCAAATAAAAATCTATTATTTGGTTATATTGAAATAGTTGAAGTTAGAAAGATTTCTTAATGATCTGTGATGTTCAGTATTTGAGCCTGTATATTTATTTCTTCTCTTTTGGCAGCCTGGAATATGATGAGAATACGTCTATCATCTTTAGACCCAATTCAAAGGTAATTGTGGAAGTCAGTTTTCACCTTGTCACTGCTGTTCATTCTCATTTTCATTCATAGTTTCTGACTGAAATAAGTCAGTGCTGCAGAATTTGGTTCTAGTGCTGTATAATGTCATTTCTTGTCTGTGTCCTCTTGTATTCAGAAGCTGTTTTAAAATGGAGCAAAAACATAACAATGTCCTTCTCTGCCTAAAGAGTCTAAGAGTCTTTCTCCCCTTAATTTTATATTTGAGTCTGAAGAGGCCAGTATTTGTGCCTTTTATTCTTTTATTTAGGTGGACAAGTTCAGAAGATAGACACAGATAAGTTAATAGACACTATTGTACATTAAATAAGATCTTATTTTTTTTAACATTTATTTTATTTGCTTTTAGTTGTACACAATGCGTTTATTTTTGCGTGGTGATGAGGATCAAACCCGGACCGCGCACGGGCTAGGCGAGTGCTCTACCACTGAGCCACAACCCCAGCCTAAATAAGGTCTTATTTTTAATAATTTTTTAAAAGTTGTAGATGGACACAATATCTTCATTTATTTTTATGTGGTGTTGAGGATCGAACCCAGTGCCTCACGCATGCAAGGCAAGTGCTCTGCCACTGAGCTACAACCCCAGCCCAAATAAAGTCTTTTTTAAAAATATATACTTCGGGGCTGGAGTTGTGGCTCAGCGGCAGAGCGCTCGCCTCTCACGTGCGCGGCTTGGGTTCGATCCTCAGCACCACGTAAACATAAATGCATTGCATTGTGTACAACTAAAGTAAATAAATAAATATTTAAAAAAAAAAAATATATATATACTTCATTTTTCTTCCTTTATATAAGGAAGTATATCTAGATATATCTAGTATATCTAGAAATATGTCTTGTTTCTTTATATACTAAATGCCATTCTAGAAACATCTAATGGAAGATATAAAATACAAAAATAATAGTGATTTACTAAGGGACTCCTCAATTTACTGTTTGATTTTTGGGGAATGGGTAGATTAAAAATTATGTTTAGGTTAAAAGCTATCTTCCTTATGTGTTTATCTTTAAATGGGATTTTTGTTGCTCTTAGTCCCTGGGTATAGTCTTTGAGTGTTTCCTCAGTATTCTGTACAATTTGTTAAGGAGAATAATAATTTCTTTCTTCATTATTTTGCCTTCAGAAGGGGCTTCAGTTACACTACTTCAACTTTATCCAGTATGGTGGAGTTGAAAGAGAATTCATAAGCCAGGGGTTTTGGTTTCTTTCTTTTTTTGGTACCAGGGATAGAACCCAGGGGCACCTAATCAATGAACCACATCCCCAACCCTTTTTATGTTTTATTTTGAGACAGGGGCTTGCCAGGTTGCCTAGGGCCTTGCTAAGTTGCTGAGCCTGGCTTTGAACTTGTGATCCTCCTGCCTTAGCCTCCCAAACTGCTAGGATTAAAGGTGTGCGACACTGTGCCCAGTTAGGGGTTTTGATTTCTAATGAAGATTCTTCAAACACTCTGATTTTTATTTGTAAAAGGGAATGATAATGTTTGTTTTGACCACCTCTCATATTTACTGTGATCATCTAGCAGTTAATGTAGCTAAGCTCTGAAAAGCAAAGTTGTTAATTTTGTTTTATGAAAAGAGAGTGAAAGTTAATGGCATTGATAAAGCCTAATATTTTTAGGAGAAATTTTCTTTATAAAAAAAACAATTTTGTCTAATGTCTCTGGATAGCCATACTTTTTAAGTACAATGTGGGTACATAAAATATATTTCCAGATATAATTTGGGCATTTAAGAAGAATGCTATACATTTGCATGGACTTTATTTTTTGAGACTAATCACAAAAAAATTGTGATTTTTGTTTATCTTCATGGCCCCTGTAGCTATTGGTTTAATTTGTTAATTAGCAATAATTCCCACTTAATTTCATTTTCATTGCTCTTTGTTGAGAGCTGGTTATACTTTTGAATATGGCTAACAAAATGTATAGGACTGGAGATGTATAGTCTTAGGACAGTTTTAGATATAGAAGCCTTGGAGTGCCATATATAAACTGTGCCTGTGGGTGAATTTTGCTAATATAACCTTTTGCATCTTTAGCATATTGTAAGGTCTTTAGTTAAACCATAAAGCAATTTGATTTCAGTTTACTTCTGGCATATTTAAACATTAATTTGAATTATTCTCCTCCCTACCCCAATCAGGTGAATACTGATGGTCTGGTGTTAAGAGGCTGGTATAATTGTCTGACTCTGGCAATATATGGATCAGTGGATAGAGTGATAAGTCATGACAGAGACTCACCTCCACCTCCACCTCCACCTCCACCACCACCCCAGCCACAGCCAAGTTTGAAAAGGAATCCAAAACATGGTGAGAATTTTAAATTTGCTTTTGCCATTGAACATGTCTTTTATAGTAAGAAAAGCTAATTCAGAGTCTTCTGTCTTGATCCTTGCCTAAAACTTGGCAAGATGCCTGTCTCCCATTTTTTTACTGTAAGAATTTATTTTAATGTTAAAGTTCTTTTTTTCTTTTTAGTTTTAGATGGACAGCATGCTAGGAATCGAACCCAGTGCCTTACACATGCTAGGCAAGTGCTCTGCCACTGAGCTACAGCTCCAGACCTAATGTTCTTATTTTTTTTCTCTACTTTCTTATATAGCTTTTAAAATTGATGACATTTAAAATGTCAGTGATAGTGTAATCTAGTACTTCTTTTCTTTTCTTTCTTTCTTGTCTTTTTTTAAATAAAATTACCTCTGAAAGAATTAAAGAAATTTGCTGTGTATTCCTGAAATTCTTATGTTAATGGAATTTTTTTTATAAGTACAGTACAAATTTGTTTGAATGGATAAATCTTGATAACTAATGCAGATTTCCCCCCCTTTTGAGAGTCATTAACTGGAAAGAAAAATAAGGACTTCAGTACCCTTTAGTTGCTTTTGTTAGGCAGCAGGACTTAAGTTTTGCAGTGTCTTTTATGCTTACTTTGATATTAATTACTATAAGGAGTTGAAATGAGATTCAGGAATAAATTTTGAAATTATAATTGAGGTCATGAAAAATTTTTTGCTTTATAATTAGTGTTTTTAAGCTCAAATAAAATAATCTTTGTCTTTATGCTGATATAATAGTGTTGTGTGAGCCCTTTTTCTCTGGTGGTCACACACTGTACTTTTTACATCTCTTATATCTTACCTGCTATTAATCTTTTACTATTTTTTTAAAATTAGAGCTTTATGGTTATATATAGTAGTTGGGTTCATCCCAACAAACTCATACATGCATGGAAATTGATTTCAGTTCATGAATCCCCTCTTTTCCCTCTTGTCTTCCCCTCTACTTTTTCTTTTAATCCTTCATTCTTCTGTGCCTCTCTCTCTCTCT